>JAPPVO010000036.1:66059430-66703405 GCA_030407325.1 Camellia japonica
CTTTTTTCTTTTCTTTTTATTTTTAGTAAGTGAACTAAAGCATGTTTTTTTTTTTGCTGATCAAGGTTACTTCCAAGGTCCTCCAATAATGGTTAGTCACTCCACCAGCAAGTAGAGTACAAGTGGTGGCTTTATGTTACTTATGGTTGTCCTCATTGATGACTACTCATGTGATCCTTCATCATCTTCATCAGCAATCTTTAATCTATTGCTTACATAAATAACTGTCACTTTTTTCCCTTTGGTTTGGCTTATATTATATATGAACAATGTGTTCATGTGAGGTGTTCCAACTAAGATTGTGTGCCCAGAGGCCGTCTAAGCCTACTTTTTTTTTTTTTTTTTGATTGCTACTTAATAGTAAAAATTAAGTGAGGTGTTCTATAAATTTTTTTAATATAATTTTTTTTTTCCACCGTTTAAGATGTAAAATTACATAAATTTTACTATTCAAGTTTTGTTAACATATTCTTTTATATGCAGAAGTACAATTTATATTTTTAGAATTGGCAGTTAATAGTACTATACTTACAGAATCAAAATTAGTTTTTATGATTGATTATGTTATTTTTTCTTTTCTAATATATTTCTTGTTGATATCAGTTTTCCATTTTTACTGAGAGATAGAGAAATATCATTTCGCCCCTTCAAATAATCATTCAAAAATCAATTCAACCCTTGTTTTTTTGATAATATTAATTATATATATAAACTACTTGATTTTGCATCAATTTTGCCCCGCATTCAATTGACATCTATAATCAAACTGAAGTTATTGATGTAGTACCCAAACTTCATTTAAAATTTTATTTGACCTTCCAAATTAGCCAAAAAATATCAATTAGACCTGAATAAAATGAAATTTGGTGGTCTAATTAATATTTTAGAGATAATTTGGGAAAGAAAATGAAATTTCAAACGAAATTTCAATGCTACATTAGCAGCTTCCATTTGATTATAAATGGTAACTAACAACATGATAATATTGATCCAAAATTACATAATTTGTATAAAATTGATATTATTAAAAGAATACGAGTGTAATTTGTTAGGTTTTTATTATTGGCAACTCCGTTTGACAAAACTCCTTTGAGTTGTAATTTTATTCGTATTTTTATTTCAGTGAGGCTATGAGTTGTATTCAAAATGCAAAATACAAAATTGTATTCAAAATTGCATGTCCGCCGTTGCTCGCTCGAGCCAAGAAATGCTCGCTCGAGCTAAGGCTTTCTCGCTCGAGCCAAGGAGTTCTCGCTCGAGCGACGGATTGCGTCCACACAAAAACCTGAGAGAATTGATTGGTCGCTCGAGCCAAGGATTCGTCGCTCGAGCCAAGGCACTAGTAGAAATCATGAAAACTAAGCTCCTCACTCGAGCGAGAAAAGCTTCGCTCAAGCGAGCTTCAAAATCCGGATTTCTTAAGGAGTTGGTTTTCTTCCAAATCTAGGATTACTTTTGGTTTTCTATAAATACTTGGTTTTCTCCCAAAGCTAAGTGTACTTTTTTCTCCAGATCTTCTTGTTGGATATTAAGGTTTATATCTGGGGATATTTTGTTAGTTTTCTTTGATGTTTTATTGAGTATTCAACTCATGGTTTAAAGAGAGTACATCAAAGGTTTTGTTTGTTATACACAAGAGAGAGAGAGTTGTTCTTCGGTGGATTCTGAAGAATTCGAGCATGAAGCTTCGGTGGATTCTGGAGTGGCTCATCGTAAAGACAATTCCGAGGTGAAGACGGGGTTGGAAGAGGCACATAGAGGTTGGTTCAATTAGGCGTGGATTCGCTAGGTAATTGAGAGTATACCTGTGTAATTCCTTTAAATCTTCTTAGTGGATTGTTTTGTGGCTGTTGCCCGTGATTTTTTTAATCACAGTTGGAGGTGTCCAATTGTGGTTTTTCCACGTAAAATCATTGTGTCGATTTGTCTTTGATTGATTGATTGGGATTGTTATATTCTGCTTAAAATTGATACATAATCACAAATCAACATCTAGGGTTTCTAGATTTTTCAATTGATTTTTTAATATAATTTAGAGTGCAAAATGATATTTTCTTGGGGTAAATTACACTTTGTACTGAATCTCACGTTAGTCCCTACGCATAAAATCGTGACAGTCAACTTCTGCACTTTTGGTCAAATCCTACATTGATCCCTACAAATAAAATTGTGATAGTTAACCTCCTACACTTCTGGTCAAGTATTAATTTGCCCCTTTTATTACTCTATTATTTAAGTTTTTAGCAGAATTCAGTCATGTAACAAACATGTGACTACAAAATGAGAGTAAAAGAGGAAAGTTATTCTCATTTCCTACCAATATATACTTTGTTCCACGTGATAAGTATGTAAGAGTTATATAATATATGGGTGTCTGTGTATTCATATACTGAAAATTATGATGAAGATGTAAGAAAGTAGAGCTTTTGAAATAAAAAAAAAAAAATGCAGCAGAGAAATCGAAAGCTCTATTACTGTGGAAAACTAATTTTATTTTTCAATTTTTGCAAAACCCTAGTTTATTTCCTTAATTTATGTTTTGTTTTAGCTTAATACAATTAAAATTTGATGTAAATTTTAGGACAAAATGTGTATAGAAGAGAAATTTGGGTGATTCTTCTCTTTTGCTATCATTGTATAGTCATATACTTGTCACATTACTAACTTCTATTAAAGACTTATATGATAGAGTAACAAAATGGAGACATTGACACTTGACTAGAAATGTAGGGAATTGATTGTTATGAATTCGTAAGTGTACGGAGTTAACTATCACGATTTCATATGTAAGGATCAAAGTGATATTTGACTCGAAGGATAGGGGGTTTATTGTTACCATTTTATGTGTAGGAACTAAAATAAAATTTGGTGAAAAGTGTAGGGGTGCAAAGTGTAATTTACCCATTTTTTTGAGATAAAATGATAAGATTATTATTATTTTTTTTAATTTTTAAATTTTTTTTTTAACACTGAGAGGTGTACAGTTATGACAACTTCTATTTGTATGACGCCAAAGATTTATTTTTTCTTCACATTTAACGATTAATTTTATAAAAATATTTATTTTATTTTGTTAGAGAGAGGGTGGAGTATAATCATGACCGACAAGAGATATAATGCAATGATACGATAGTTTGTTTTGATACATATGAAATACAATTTATTCAGAGATTCTTATTTGTAAGGTTAGTTTTTAAATGGGAGATTGACTAATAAGTCTCTTATTTTAGATTTGTAATTCATATAATTTTTATTTATTTTTATTTATTTATTTTTTTTTTTGTGATTCATTTAGTCTTTTTAGATATGTAATGACTCATTTGTCCGCCATATTACAGTGTCACATTTGAAAAAAGTATATACTAAATAGTATTTTAATGTCACATCATACCCGCCATGTTAGAGTGTCACATTTGAAAAAAGTATATTAAAGAGTTTTTAATTTTTTTAGAGTGTTATATCATAACCGCCACATTGGAGTGTCACATGTCACGTTTGAGAAAAATATACTAAGGAATTTTTAATTTTTTTAGAGTGTCACATCATACCCGCCACGTTGACGTTTGAAAAAAGTACACCAAGGAGTTTTCATTTTTTTTGAAGTGTCGCATCATACTCGCTATGTTGTCACATTTGGAAAAAGTATACACTAAAGAGTTTTTAATTTTTTTTAGAGTGTCTCGTCATATCCACCACATTGTCACGTTTGAGAAAAGTACACTAAAGAGTTTTTATTTTTTTTGAAGTGTCACATTATACTCGTCACGTTGTCACATTTGAAAAAAAATACACTAAAGAGTTTTTTTTTTTTTTGGAGTAAAAGTTTTGGAGTGTTACATCATACCCGCCACGTTGTCACATTTAAGAAAAACACACTAAGGAGTTTTAATTTTTTTGGAGCGTCACATTAATACATGCCCAATTGGAGTATCACATCATACTTGTCACATTAATAAAAGGGTATAGCTGTCCACCAAAATAATACCAAAATAAAAAATAGGACCACACGGAAAGAAACTCTTCACTAATAGGACTTAATAAATCAATAGAAAAAATTTGGGATTAATTATAATACTTGTTTGTAAGATAAGATCTATTGGTAAACACCCCTTTTATTAAGTCATTTTTCATTGGTTTTAATCAATAAGGTTCTATTTTTAAAAGATTTTTATATAAATGCCTGTTTTACTTTTATAAAAGGCTGAAGGAATCAAAAAGTATCAATTCATTAAGTGTTATTAGAAATTTATTAAGTGTTCCAATTGCGTCACATGATAAAGTTATCTACCAGTTACCAAATATTATGCCCCATACCTCAACATTAGGTCTCACCATCTCCACCAATCACAGTTCTTTTGGGTACAACCTAACCATGTCCCCAATCTAAACCATCTGTTTATTTTTGTTAAGTAAATTTGATGAAAAAATAATATTTTGATCATTAAACTTAACGGAAAGAAATATATTAGGCATTTTATGTATATTTACATTAAGTTTAATGACTAAAATACTCTTTTTTCATCAATTTTACTTAATGAAAATAAGAAAACGGTGTAAATTGATAACATTAAAAACTCTGTTTATTTTTGTTAAGTAAATTTGATGAAAAAATAATATTTTAATCATTAAACTTAACGGAAAGAAATATTTTAGGCATTTTATGTATACTTACATTAAGTTTAATGACTAAAATACTCTTTTTTCATCAATTTTACTTAATAAAAATAAGAAAGTGATGTAAATTGATAACATAAAAAACTCAGGATTTATTTTGTTATAATGGTCAAACTTTGGAATTTTTTTTTATAATTTCTTTTAGATTATTTATATAAAAATTCAAGTTGATTGGATATTATTATCACATTTAAAACACTACAAATTAATCCAATGGTGGAATGGTGTTTTTAAAGGCACGCTTAGGCGTGCACTTAGGCTCAAGTCCTATCCAGGTCTAAGATTTGTGCCTTGTAGTGTTTCAGGCCATATGACTTTAATAAGGTGCACAACTGGTTAAGGCGCAGTACGGCCCAAAGCTTGTTTCTTGAGGGCTGTTTTTTCATTATAGATTTTGTTTAAAATCTGACCATTGATTTAATGTGGTGCAACCATAGAAGATTTCTACTTTTATTACGCATGCCAATACATTGGACATTCAACCCCAAATCAATGATAGAAGAAAAATTAGTCTTAATTCCTAATGTCCGAAGACCACTTTACTGCTACATGCCTTCATTATCCAGTCCAACAGATTCAAAAATTCTTCTTCATGTTGTTGTCTTCTTCTTCATCTTCTTCTTCTCCTTTTCTTATGTTTGTCTCATTCTCTTCTCTTCTCTTCCTCTTGTCTACGTTGTTGTCTTCTCTATGTTGCTATCTTCTTCTTCACATGATTGTTGTTACCTTTTTCTTCTTCCTTCTTTTTATACTTGTTCTTCGGTCTCCTTTTCTTTCTCATCATTCTTCTTCTCCACTCTCTTTTTATTCACGTTTTATGTTAAATTTTGAAATATTGTTTATTTGTCTATGTTAAAATAGTAGTGTTTGTTGGTATATATATTTTTAAATGTTTAACATTGCATTTTGTTTTTGTTGAACAATAAATTATGTACTTATATTAAATTATATATATTTTTATGTATAAGGTGCACATCACTTCGGTGAAACCTGCGCCTCGCCTTGAGCCTAAGCTCTAGGAGACCTTGGTTCCTTGGTGCGCCTATTGCCTATAATAACACGGATTTGGGGTAGCTGTTGTGCGGGGTGCACAACAACCATTTTTGTGCAGTCAAATGGGCCCATTTCGGGGCCTATTTCGATAATCCAAACTGTTCACATTTTAGAATACGTCAATTGTAGACACCCCATTTTTGACCGACCTTAAGACTCAGACGTCACCGATTGAGCGCTCGGTGATGTTGCATATTGTGCTCGTTCAGAAGTCTCAGAGTCTCGGCCGTGAGCCCTGCCTCCGGACTTCCGAACCCTTTTCTATACTTTGCCTCGGTTCGCGAACCAGGCTCGATTTTCTCTGTTTTCTTTCCTGAGGGGAGGGAGAGGTCTAGCAGATCATCTCTCAGTGGCCGTGGGCTACGTTTCGTGGCCGTAGGCCATTTTGCCCATTTCGGAGCCCGGTTCCCGGTTTTCGGAGCCGTCAGGCCGTATGCCTCGGTTCGGGACCACCCAACCATCTCCGATTCCTCCGGTTCTTGGCAGGTATCTCTGTTTCATCATAACGAGGCACACTGGGGTCTTAGATACCCACTTCGTGGCCGAATGCCACTTTCGGTGCTTACAGCCGGTTTTCGGGCCCCGAACCTCGCGGTTTGGCCCCCGAGCATTCGTTTTGCATCGGTTTTTGTTCTTTCTTGGCAGGTACCTCTGTTTCATCATAACGAGGGACACTGGGGTCTTAGATACCCACTTCGTGGCCAAACACCACTTTCGGTGCTTAACGGCCGATTTTCGGGACCTCGAACTGCGTGTTTTGGCCCCCGAGCATTCGTTTTGCATCGGTTTTTGTTCATTTTTGGCAGGTACCTCTGTTTTATCCCCAGGAAGATCACTGGAGGGTGGGAGGCTAGCAATTGTCTCAGCAACCTGTTATGCTCTTCCGCGCCCCCCCGGCGCCCGTTTTTCTCACTTCCGGGCTAATGTTGAACACCCTAGGGCCATTTTCTTCGAGCCAAAACCACATATTTGTGTTGTACACACATGGGAGGACCCTAAAAACACATGGCCGGCCATTAATTCTTCTTTTCATTTTTGAACCTCTTTGAAAGTGGATCCGGGAAGGAGAAAAGTCTGCGCGGCTTCACCGAAACGGGCGTAACTCTTTGCACAAGAGGAATTAAAATATGAGGCCACCACCATTGGAAAGCTTACTTCCGGGGCTTCATTTTGCACTCAAGAATCTCTAAGTCCAAATCCGAGGGGAGGAGATATGGTTGGTTGAAGCCCGGTTGGACCGAATCTGCGCGGCTTTACGGAAACTGGCATAACTTTTTCTACAGGAGGAATTTTAATGCAAGGTTTGCGGCATTGGAAAGCTAACTTCTGGGGCTTCATCCTAGGGGGTGGCCGGCCATTTTTCTCCTATACCTGGCCGGCCGGCCACCTTTTCCAGCCGGCCGGCCACCTGCAACTAAAGCACCTTTTGCCCACCTTTTCTCCGATTTTCTTGCCTATATAGCTGGCCTCCCAGCTCTTGTAGAAGGGTGGAAAATATCTCTCAAGGATATACATTGATATCTATCTCTATCTCTTCATTTTTCTCTCAAATCTTCAAGTTAGGCTCTATTTCTTCATCATCTTCAAGCTCTACTACCACCACTCCATTCCAGCTGCAAGGAAGGGTTTTCAAAGGCTTAGGAGCAGCAAACTTGAGCCAAGAAGCAACAAGAGTGTGATCTTCAAGGGTAAGTATCAATCACCCTCTTTTGGCACTTTTTTTTTTGCACCATTCCTCTACCCTACTTGCTCACTGTTTTAGACTCCGGCCCTAACTGAAATGGGCCTTCTTTTGAGCTATTCTACATGTTTGTTCAAGGGCTCAACCCTTTGAGCCCTCTATCACACACTTGCTTCAATATCCTCTTGTATGCCTTTATTTTGCATGAAATATTAGGCCTATGAGTGATTGATTTCGAGCATGACATAAACTGCGAGTGGGCCTATTTTGAGCCCCTATTCAACATTGAAGAAGGGCTCAACCCTGTTTGGCCTCTCTATCATGCACTTGCTTCACAATTCCTTCAATTTACCGTAAACTTGCATGATTTGTTTGACCTACATGTAAATTGTTTTGGAGCATGTCATGAACTGTGAGTGAGCTTATTTTGTGTCCCTCTACAATATTGTAGAAGGGATCAATCTTGTTTGGCGTCTCCATATTATATTGCCTTTATATCTCTTTTTGACCCCATTTTGCATGCCTTTTGAGCTTACCTAGCTTCTGTTTTCGGCCATCATCAGTACTGAAAATATCCATATTTTGGCCTTATTGTCATATCTCATTGAGGGTCTTTGTTGGTTTGATGAATGTTTGGGGTACTTCATGTTATAGCCTTATGTATCCTCAATCTTGCATGGCATTTTAGCATGTTTTCATACTGAGTTGGGGGATGTCATCTACTGTAAATGTTCATATTTTAGTCCCTCATCAGTGTTGTAGAAGGGTACTTTCCATTTGGGCATCACATGTATCACTTGCTTCAATACCCTCTCTCTTGGCCCGTATTTTCGCATGCTATTGTTGCCCTATCTGCTTGCACTTTGGCCTTGTTCTAGACTGAAAAATGCTATTTTTGGGGCTGCCTTGCTACTGTTTTGCATGTCATGTACCAATTACGCATGTTTAGTGTGGCTGTAGGCCATTTCGGATGCTTAATATTGCATTTCGGGATCATTCATGCTTCGGGTGCACTTCGGCCATGTTTCGGGGCTGTTTTCCCCCACATTTCAGTGCCAAAATTCATTTGCATGTTTGCATATCATTTCCATGTCATTTCATGCCTTACGGCCCTCGCCTCGGTTTGCGCGCTCGTGTGCACGCAATTCGAGGCATCTCTTTTTTCTCCGACGGCCTCTCATGTGAGTGTAGCTGAGGCTCTCTCATGTTAGTATAAGTCCAATTTGCATTTGGAGTGCCATTTCATGCTTTAATCCATTTCCTCGGTTTGCGCGCCCGTGTGCACGCATTTCGAGGCACTTCATTTTTATCCGACGGCCTCCCGTATGAGAGTGGCTGAGGTCCTCTCATGTTGGTATAAGTCCATTTCGCATTCTGTATGTCATTTTAGTCTCATCGCATTGCGTATGCCATTTTCTCAGTTTGCGTGCCAGTGTGCACGCATTTCGAGGCGCTTCATTTTCATCTATCGGCCTCCCGTGTGAGTGTAGCTGAGGCTCTCTCATGTTGGTATAAGTCCATCTTGCATTTCGTATATCATTTTAGCTTCATTGCATTCCGTATGCCATTTTCTCGATTTGCGCGCCCGTGGGCACGCATTTCGAGACATCTCTAGTCTCATTGCATATCATATTTCAAGTCATTTCATGCCTTAGGGCCATTGCCTCGGTTTGCGCGCCCGTGTGCACGCATTTCGAGGCACTTCATTTTCATCCATCGGCTCTCATGTGAGTGTGGCTGAGGCTCACTCATGTTAGTATAAGTCCATTTTGCATTTCGTATGTCATTTCATGCTTTAATCCATTTTCTCGGTTTGCGCGCCCGTAGGCACGCATTTCGAGGCACTTCTTTTTTTATCCGACGGCCTCCCGTGTGAGAGTGGCTGAGGTCCTCTCATGTTGGTATAAGCCCATTCTGCATTCTGTATGCCATTTTCGCATCATTGCATTCCGTATGGCATTTCCTCGGTTTGCGTACCCGCGGGCACGCACTTCGAGACATCTCATTTTAGCCTCATTACATATCATTTCCATGTCATTTTGCATTCCGTATGCATCGCCTCGGTTTGCGCGCCCGTGGGCACGCATTTCGAGGCACTTCTTTTTTTTTTTTTTTTATCCGACGGCCTCTTATGTGAGTGTGGCTGAGGTCCACTCGTGTTAGTGTAAGTCCAATTGCATTGTGTATGCCATTTTATGCCTTAGGATCATCGCCTCGATTTGTGCGCCCGTGTGCACGCATTTCGAGGCATCTCATTTTCATAGCATTGTGCATGCTAGGATTGTATTTTAGTTGCATTCATGCATATCATGCATACTGCATTGTGTTCGGGATAGGAGTTAGCCCGGGCACGGGAAACGAGGCACGTTTCGTACTCTGAGTGACGGAACGGGTCTCAATTCCCAAGTCACCGACACTCCGGATCACCCATGATGGAGTTAGGTTTTGTCGTAGCATTCATCTGCATTCATCCTATATTGAGTTGTGCAATCCGACTCCTCGGCCATCATGCATCGTTATGCATGATTGGTGGCACGAGGATCGAGGCATGCATATATTTGTGAAATACATTGCTATGCCCTTTCCTGCTCTCTGTTGCAGTAAAATGAGGAATGAGCAACTTTTCGGAGTCGGGCACGCATTTCGAGAAACATCGCAAACAGAGGCTAATTGGGGCATCCCAGTGGATTTCCGCGCAAGGCAGCCCAGCATACATTATTCAGCAGAAGTGAGGCACCCCCTGGCTTGCATGCCAGTTTACAGTTTTTCTTAGTTATTTTGTTAATTAATTAGGAATTTGTATATTATTCGGACTGTTTATTTCGGACTGTATTATTTTATTATTTCGGACTGTATTATTTATTCGGACCCTCTGCGCGAGGGCATAATTGTAATAAGTGTGGGTGAGTGTGATGTATGTCTTCCAACCCCACGTCTTTCTCCCTTTTATTTACCCGCTTACGATGGTTAGATATAGGGCATATTTCAATTAGCATACAGTATGATAGCATGTTTGCATCATTCATCTGTTTTGCACGCACCGGGCTCGGCGCATCATACAAACTGCATTTGTATTTCAATTCCAAATTGAATACGTGTTAGCTGTAGCATTCCACATACCATGTTTAGAATAGCCGAGCCTGCTATAGTTGCATTATTGCATGTGTTGCATTAGGCATTCCTGTATATTTAGGATCATGCATGATTTCTAATCAATTTTGTTTTTGGCTTGGAGTACTCGATGAGTTTTTATGCTTTAGCATCCTTGCATGCGTGTGAGTGTTGCCATGAATAGCATGCTTACCATGAGGCTATATGCTTATGTGATATAACTGCCTTGAATGCCTGTGTGGGGTGGAGGTTGAGTTATTTGAATTGGGACTGTAATGACCCCAAAAGTCATCCTTATTTAATTAGGGGTTAATGTGTTTTAATTCAACTACATCCATTGGAATTGAGAATGTTTTTATCTATTTTGGGGTATTGATTGAGGTAGTGGTGTGATGGTAAAGTGAGATTGGACCAAAAACTTTAATTCGAATAATTCGCCTACGATCAGCCGTCACTCTTTTGCCCTTTTCTTTTTCCACACTTTTAATTTGGATGTGAGGTTAGAACCATTGGAAAGATTATTTTCGGGGCTTCAATTTGAGGAGAAGAATGACCTAAAACGGAGTCTGGATGAGAGAGTTATGCATGTTTGAAGTTTTCATATCTGTGCTGGAAGCAGAACCGCACGTGCGGGAAATGCGGCGCACGTGCGGCGATGTGCGGGCAGCAGCTCCAAAAACGTGATTTTGAGCTCATTTCTTGCATTTTCTTTTTCTCTCTTCTTCCCCCCTCTTCCATGTCCGAAACCCTAGCTCCCCAAACCTCGAATTCCTTCACTTTTCTCAACAAATCCACCATAGATATTGCATCAAGGATGGAGAACAAGTAGAGGGCAACAATTTCAACCGATTAAAATTCGAATTTGTGGAGGATTCTTCTCAAAGCTTGCTCTTCTTGTTTGAATGTTGAGGTAGGAGATCTTATTTGTATTCATTGATGAATTTATGGTATTTTGAGTATGAATTTATGGTATTTTGAGTATCTCAATACAAAATCTATAGTTTGAACATAAGATGTCCAACTTGAGATTGGGGGATTTCGGGTTTATAATGTTGGGGATGTAATTGTTGGATTAAGGTGATGGATTATGAACTTTAGACTTGTAATCAATGAGGAAATTGGAACAAAATTATATGGATTAAGAAATTTGGATTTTTCTTGAAATTTCTAGGTTTTCTTGAAACCCTAGGTTGATTAATGATGATAACTAATGAATTGGCCCAAATTGAAGGTAGAATAATGAAATTGAGATATTGAATTGTATATGTACAAGTTTAATTGAAATTTGGAAATGTTTGGAAATTATGTTTAAAATTTGCGAATGAACTTTGCTATAAATGTTGAAATTCATGCTATAATGTAAAGAAAAAATTGGTGAAATAATTTATTAAGGATATGGATGACATGAACTCGGTTGTGAACTGTGGAAATGGAATTTAAGAATTCCTCTTGAATTATGTTGAATTATATTTAATGATGTTTAGTTGAAGCATGTTGTTTATGTTGAATTGTGGCGATTATGTTGAGTTTAATTTTTGTAACCTAAAATGTTGAGTTTTCTGAAATGGGTTTAATTCCAAATTATTCTGCTAAATACTTGTGGGCTTGCTTAGTTATTAAAATCAAGAGAATGATTTAATGAAGTTTCCTTATGGAGATAGGAAATGTTTGGTTTTGATAATGGTAAGCTTCTATTTATGAACTTCCATGAATATGGAAAGATTTGCATACGTCGATATGACTTTGGAACCCTTTCGTTCTGTCAATAACAAGTGTTAACTCTCTGTTATTTATTAGCATGTTACGTTCTTCTTAAAGAATAAATGGAGCTTATGTTCATTCTTGAACAATGATATCTGTATGAGTCCAAGATTATCTTGTTGTGTTGCGTATGGACCCGAGGTCGGTTAGAAACTATGACATGAAAACAAGGGTTTAATATCATTATGTAACTCACGTTAGAATGTAAACCGTTCTGTCTTTGCTAAGTGTATTACGATGACATGATATAACAAGAAATGCTCTATGTTCTGATATGTTACGTTTTCAATTAATGAACAGTTGTCCATAAATGTAAAGTGTTCATGACCTCCGTAGCACACGGCCCTTACCCGGGGGTAATAATACCGTGGTTCAAATAATTAAGTTACAAGTTTAAATGTGTTACAAGTTTAAGTGTGTTCAAGTTTAAGTATGTTACAAGTTTAAAGTATGTTACAAGCTTAAGTATGTTATAAGATTAAATATGTGTATGTACATGTTCGAGTATGCTACAAGTTCACAATGTTGGGGGATTCCTTTTATGGAACGAACAAACAAATACTTGTTGTTGATTTGTTAGCACTATTACAGTGCCAAGTATAGCAAGTATGAATTCTGATTTCTACTTATGAATCAAGCATAATGCATATGTATGAATTATTTCTGGGGTTACTTATGGACCCGAGGTCGTTAAGAACCTATGACATGCATGTAAATGTTTAACATTATTATGTGATCCTCATAAGGATGTGAATTATTCTATCTTTGACAAGTATGTTCTATTTCAAGTATGGTTCTAAGTATATACAAGTTCATGTATGTTACAAGTCTACAAGTCTTCAAGTATACGCATGTTACAAGCTCATGTCTATTACAAGTTCAAGCATGTTATAAGTATACGCATAGTACAAGTTCAAGTATATTACAAGTTTATGCATGTTACAAGCTTAAGTCTATGCATGTTACAAGCTCAAGTATGGTACAAGTTTACATACATTTTCAAGGGCCTCGTGCCATTTACAAGGGCTTATAGCCACCATGTTTTCAAGGGCTATATGCCATTACAAATTACAAGGGCTTTATGCCATTTCAAGGGCTTTATGCCATTACAAGTTACAAGGGCTTTATGCCATTACAAGGGCTTTATGCCATTTCAAGGGCTTTACGCCATTACAAGTTACAAGGGCTTTATGCCACTTTCAAGGGCATGATGCCAACTTTCAAGTATGCAAGGGCTTTATGCCAACTTCCAAGGGCTTTGTGCCAACTCTCAAGGGCTTTAAGCCAAAATGTTATGTTCAAGTTGATATGTTTAAGATGTTCAAGCTAATATATTCAAGATGTTCAAGTTGTTATGTTTAAGATGTTCACGCTATATGTTTGAAGAAGTTCAAGCTAATATGTTTATATTACAGGATTAAAGGCTTATAGTCATTGTGTTTATGACATTTATGTTGAGAAATAAGGGCATGTAACCATCATGTTTATGTTGCAGGATTGGGCCTGAGGCCGCCATGTACTTAGCACAGATTCAGACTAACCATTTGAACTCTGCATTTTTTTTATATGCACTGAATGCACTGATATGTATTATGTTCCAAGTTAAGCGTCATTTTATTTATGTATTACTATTCACTGAGCCCGGCTCACTATCTTTTATGTCTGTTTCTGTAGGTCACCAAACAGGTGGTCAGTTCTAGCCAAGACGCCCGCTTTCTTTGTCAACCCTCATATGTCCAGGCACTATACTAGCCGTTAATTTTGTTAAGCAGTTAGGATGTTGGTTTGCTTATGAGTGTCCATTCAAGGTTGATGTATATAATTTCCATATGTACTTTTGTATATGCCCAGTTGTAGGGCAGGGACTGTAAATGTGTATGCGTAAGCTCCGGGTTATAGTTTGGAATTTTATCTATCCACTATAATGCATGTGATGCATGAGATCCTGGCATGTAGAAATAGCTCAATGGAGTTTGTTTTAATTGTCAAATTTTGATATTTAATGCTTCCGTTCAGGCCCCATATAGTTTATATATCAGGTTAAGTGTCCCTTTATGTATAGGTCATGCCCGAACTTTTAGGGGCAAGTTTGAGGCGTGACAAGTGGTATCAGAGCACGAGTTGCTATCTCACACACGGATCCATTGAGCTTTAGGATGTCTAGAAAAGACTTAAGCATAATGCATGACATCCTTAGTGCATATGAAAGGAATTGATAGCAACGATAATGGTATATGTAATGACGCTAAACGTAATGGTTATTATTCATGTCTGTTATACATTTTTGTATATATTGTGATTAATTGCTATGCAGAACATGGTAAGACCTACAGATGGGATTCAATCAATAAAGTTGCGCGCAGCGGAAGCGTGTGAGGATTCGAACTGGTTGGTAAGATGACTTGTATGCAAAGATTAAATAAAATATATGTTGTCGGTTGTTATACATTTGTGAGAAAGGATGATGATAAGTGAATTGGTGAATTGATTAAACTCTAAGCATGGAATGATTGATAATGAGCAGGGAACTAGTGACCAATAGTTAGCACGTTGAAATTGCTACCTGGAATGTTAATAACTACAAGTATTATGATTTGTGCTCACATAATGTTCGTTGAAATTTTGCTATTTGTCCGAAGGACATAAGTTTATTCTGATGCATTTCCGTACTGAACCTACTATTATTAGTTAAAAGAATTAAGGCTTGTACCTTTATTGTGATTTAAGTATGTTATAAGATATTACTTATCAAAAAAAAAAAAAAGTATGTTATAAGATATCTCTTGCCATCGACGGTCTTGTACGGATGGTACCACCGACGGTCTTGTACGGGTGGATTAGGATCAAGCATAAACTCTGATTTCTATTTCTGATTCAAGTATAACTAAGAATATGTGTGAATATGTTTCTATTTATCCGTTCCGTTTATGCTATGTTATCACATGATATGTAAATGATGTTGAAAATGATTTTACTAGACAATGTTTCATGAACTCCATACTTGGATTGTGGAATATTTTATATGATAAGTACTTTCTGAAATGATAAAAATGCTATGAACTCTCAACATGTTATGACATGATAATCTTTCTGGGTAAATTGTCCCAAAATGACTAGATACGCTACAAAATTCCGAATGTTCAAGATATGACAAGTTTTCTGAAAGAAATATTTTACTATGCATGAATGAATTCTTCATTTGATAATGAAGGCTCTATGTTGAGCTTCAAGTTATTCTGTTTTATTTGTTATCAGTTGAATCGGAGATTGTTCTGTCAAAGTTGAAGTAAGTTTAATGTTACTGGGAATTTTCCCATCATCTGATATTTTTAAAAAAGTCTGATAAGTTTCTGAGTAATATCTCTAAACAACGTATTGTATGTACGTATGAAGGGTTTGAAGAACTTTATGTATTACATATGTTTGGAAAATGTTTTTCTCCATGTTAGAAACATTTTACGACCTATGGAACAAGAATATAAGAATTTCATGGTAAATGTATTATGTGCTTGATGTCATGATGTTGACTTTGAGATCTTCTAAGCTGGCATGGATTTTAAATGAGTACTACTTTACTGTAATGTGGGAAGTATGACCATTAAGGTTTGATCTGTATTTGATTTTACGAATCCTCTACTCTGAACATGTAATTTCTTGATATGAAAATTAAGTTGGCATTTGGAGTCTGTTAGAGATTTGAGTTGAACTGATAAGTTTAATTCAGATAATGAACAAAGAGCCATGAAGTTGTTGATTTAGAACTTAATTGCTACGATGGGTCTAATTATTGTACGAAGTATATACCTTTGAAACGCGATTATGTTGTGAATGTTTCCTGAACCTTTGAGGAATTATGATAATGTGGGTTATTTGTGAGTTTGAATTATGTTTGATAGTTTATGAGCTGCATGCAAACGAATACTTGAAATGAATTCATTTCTAAATACCCTTAAGTTGTTATATGATGTGAAAGATTTGATTTGTGGAGTAATGAATTAAAATGTACAAGGTTATGAATAATGAGATGAACCTTTGATGTATCAATTGGGTTATCAAGTAATTAGGAAAGATGAATTACTTGTGATTTTGGGAGCAAATTCCATTGAATTGACTGTATAGGATTATGAATGGCCTAATGATTGAGACATGTTATATGTCCAGGACGAAGTTAGACTTGTGGCAAGGTGAATCAAGTTTGGAGGACCAAACTTCTTAAGGTGGGGAGAATGTAATGACCCCAAAAGTCATCCTTATTTAATTAGGGGTTAATGTATTTTAATTCAACTACATCCATTGGAATTGAGAATGTTTTTATCTATTTTGGGGTATTGATTGAGGTAGTGGTGTGATGGTAAAGTGAGATTGGACCAAAAACTTTAATTCGAATAATTCGCCTACGATCAGCCGTCACTCTTTTGCCCTTTTCTTTTCCACACTTTGAATTTGGATGTGAGGTTAGAACCATTGGAAAGATTATTTTCGGGGCTTCAATTTGAGGAGAAGAATGACCTAAAACGGAGTCTGGATGAGAGAGTTATGCATGTTTGAAGTTTTCATATCTGTGCTGGAAGCAGAACCGCACGTGCGGGAAATGCGGCGCACGTGCGGCGATGTGCGGGCAGCAGCTCCAAAAACGTGATTTTGAGCTCATTTCTTGCATTTTCTTTTTCTCTCTTCTTCCCCCCTCTTCCATGTCCGAAACCCTAGCTCCCCAAACCTCGAATTCCTTCACTTTTCTCAACAAATCCACCATAGATATTGCATCAAGGATGGAGAACAAGTAGAGGGCAACAATTTCAACCGATTAAAATTCGAATTTGTGGAGGATTCTTCTCAAAGCTTGCTCTTCTTGTTTGAATGTTGAGGTAGGAGATCTTATTTGTATTCATTGATGAATTTATGGTATTTTGAGTATGAATTTATGGTATTTTGAGTATCTCAATACAAAATCTATAGTTTGAACATAAGATGTCCAACTTGAGATTGGGGGATTTCGGGTTTATAATGTTGGGATGTAATTGTTGGATTAAGGTGATGGATTATGAACTTTAGACTTGTAATCAATGAGGAAATTGGAACAAAATTATATGGATTAAGAAATTTGGATTTTTCTTGAAATTTCTAGGTTTTCTTGAAACCCTAGGTTGATTAATGATGATAACTAATGAATTGGCCCAAATTGAAGGTAGAATAATGAAATTGAGATATTGAATTGTATATGTACAAGTTTAATTGAAATTTGGAAATGTTTGGAAATTATGTTTAAAATTTGCGAATGAACTTTGCTATAAATGTTGAAATTCATGCTATAATGTAAAGAAAAAATTGGTGAAATAATTTATTAAGGATATGGATGACATGAACTCGGTTGTGAACTGTGGAAATGGAATTTAAGAATTCCTCTTGAATTATGTTGAATTATATTTAATGATGTTTAGTTGAAGCATGTTGTTTATGTTGAATTGTGGCGATTATGTTGAGTTTAATTTTTGTAACCTAAAATGTTGAGTTTTCTGAAATGGGTTTAATTCCAAATTATTCTGCTAAATACTTGTGGGCTTGCTTAGTTATTAAAATCAAGAGAATGATTTAATGAAGTTTCCTTATGGAGATAGGAAATGTTTGGTTTTGATAATGGTAAGCTTCTATTTATATATTGAGATGGAGGAAATTGTGGTATAAATGGATGCTTAATGGTGGACTTGTGAAGAAAATGAAGGAAAGAAAAAAGAACTAATGATCAAGTTATATATGTGTACAGGGCACAGGGCACACTTCAGGAGGGACAAACACTCCGTTGTAGCACTGTGAGTAGTAGTACAGAAATATACATCTTATTATCGTTGATAATTATTGTCACTAACACTCTGTTCTTTGTAAGTGTTATCAACGTTCATGACAAGTGAAAATCAATATGAACTTCCATGAATATGGAAAGATTTGCATACGTCGATATGACTTTGGAACCCTTTCGTTCTGTCAATAACAAGTGTTAACTCTCTGTTATTTATTAGCATGTTACGTTCTTCTTAAAGAATAAATGGAGCTTATGTTCATTCTTGAACAATGATATCTGTATGAGTCCAAGATTATCTTGTTGTGTTGCGTATGGACCCGAGGTCGGTTAGAAACTATGACATGAAAACAAGGGTTTAATATCATTATGTAACTCACGTTAGAATGTAAACCGTTCTGTCTTTGCTAAGTGTATTACGATGACATGATATAACAAGAAATGCTCTATGTTCTGATATGTTACGTTTTCAATTAATGAACAGTTGTCCATAAATGTAAAGTGTTCATGACCTCCGTAGCACACGGCCCTTACCCGGGGGTAATAATACCGTGGTTCAAATAATTAAGTTACAAGTTTAAATGTGTTACAAGTTTAAGTGTGTTCAAGTTTAAGTATGTTACAAGTTTAAAGTATGTTACAAGCTTAAGTATGTTATAAGATTAAATATGTGTATGTACATGTTCGAGTATGCTACAAGTTCACAATGTTGGGGGATTCCTTTTATGGAACGAACAAACAAATACTTGTTGTTGATTTGTTAGCACTATTACAGTGCCAAGTATAGCAAGTATGAATTCTGATTTCTACTTATGAATCAAGCATAATGCATATGTATGAATTATTTCTGGGGTTACTTATGGACCCGAGGTCGTTAAGAACCTATGACATGCATGTAAATGTTTAACATTATTATGTGATCCTCATAAGGATGTGAATTATTCTATCTTTGACAAGTATGTTCTATTTCAAGTATGGTTCTAAGTATATACAAGTTCATGTATGTTACAAGTCTACAAGTCTTCAAGTATACGCATGTTACAAGCTCATGTCTATTACAAGTTCAAGCATGTTATAAGTATACGCATAGTACAAGTTCAAGTATATTACAAGTTTATGCATGTTACAAGCTTAAGTCTATGCATGTTACAAGCTCAAGTATGGTACAAGTTTACATACATTTTCAAGGGCCTCGTGCCATTTACAAGGGCTTATAGCCACCATGTTTTCAAGGGCTATATGCCATTACAAATTACAAGGGCTTTATGCCATTTCAAGGGCTTTATGCCATTACAAGTTACAAGGGCTTTATGCCATTACAAGGGCTTTATGCCATTTCAAGGGCTTTACGCCATTACAAGTTACAAGGGCTTTATGCCACTTTCAAGGGCTTGATGCCAACTTTCATGTATGCAAGGGCTTTATGCCAACTTCCAAGGGCTTTGTGCCAACTCTCAAGGGCTTTAAGCCAAAATGTTATGTTCAAGTTGATATGTTTAAGATGTTCAAGCTAATATATTCAAGATGTTCAAGTTGTTATGTTTAAGATGTTCACGCTATATGTTTGAAGAAGTTCAAGCTAATATGTTTATATTACAGGATTAAAGGCTTATAGTCATTGTGTTTATGACATTTATGTTGAGAAATAAGGGCATGTAACCATCATGTTTATGTTGCAGGATTGGGCCTGAGGCCGCCATGTACTTAGCACAGATTCAGACTAACCATTTGAACTCTGCATTTTTTTTATATGCACTGAATGCACTGATATGTATTATGTTCCAAGTTAAGCGTCATTTTATTTATGTATTACTATTCACTGAGCCCGGCTCACTATCTTTTATGTCTGTTTCTGTAGGTCACCAAACAGGTGGTCAGTTCTAGCCAAGACGCCCGCTTTCTTTGTCAACCCTCATATGTCCAGGCACTATACTAGCCGTTAATTTTGTTAAGCAGTTAGGATGTTGGTTTGCTTATGAGTGTCCATTCAAGGTTGATGTATATAATTTCCATATGTACTTTTGTATATGCCCGTTAGGTAGGGCAGGGACTGTAAATGTGTATGCGTAAGCTCCGGGTTATAGTTTGGAATTTTATCTATCCACTATAATGCATGTGATGCATGAGATCCTGGCATGTAGAAATAGCTCAATGGAGTTTTTTTAATTGTCAAATTTTGATATTTAATGCTTCCGTTCAGGCCCCATATAGTTTATATATCAGGTTAAGTGTCCCTTTATGTATAGGTCATGCCCGAACTTTTAGGGGCAAGTTTGAGGCGTGACAGGGACAATGCGTCAAATGTTTGTTTTAAGCCCACTAGATAGTGGCAAAATCATGTTTTTCTAAGCCCACCTGAGGGTGGCAAATCCACGTCTTAGCCTACCTGCAGGTAGCACCATCAAACCATTTTCAAACAAACAAACATGAAATGTTTTGTTCCAATTCAGGCGGCTCGGTCTATACTTGTTTGCTGCAAGCATCACATAGTAACCTAGGCTAATAATCGGAATAAGAGCATACATTGTTTTCAAAATAAGATATCATGGTTAGTAGAGGCCGGTCTTTGACCGGGCGAGCGGGGGTGCTCACGAAGTGACCTTCCCCAATCGTACCCAAGTTCCCGAGCCGAGGCAACTTTGGTGATGACGGACACGTGGCCTTTGGCAACGAGTCAGGGTTTCCTAAATTTCCCAAAAAAAACATTTAGGTGGCGACTCTGTATCTGGCAAAGCAGTCCATGTTTGGCACTTCTTTCAAAATCTGTTTTCCAAAACGATTTGCCGGATTTGGACTCTTTGGTTCAAGATTAAGAACCGTGACACAAATCGAGTCTGAGCTGTAGCGAGGTCCCCCGCGGGCTTGTTACAGTTTCTGGCGACTCTGCTGGGGACTTAGAGAACTTGACTTGAACTCATGATATCTAGTTTTGACTACACTTGTGTGTTTCTTTGCATTGCATTTGCATTGGTGCGCCTAGGACACCGTGTTTGCCATATGCCATTCCCGAACGATTTGCCGGAGGCTTGTCTTGTCAAGGCATGTCCATAAGGCTGATCGGCTCTGGGCTCTGACAGCATGGGAACACAAACCCCAGTTTTACTGGGGCACCCTTTTTGACCATTCGACCTAGTGCATATTCGGATCCATAGTGACCATTCCAAATTAGGACAGGTTGCTTACCCGTTTATAGGTTGTTTGAAACCGCTGCGTGCGTAGTGAAACCCTAGCTCCTGACAAAATAGGACAGGGAAACCCTACCCCCAAGATAGGGTGTTTTGGCTCTCACTTATCTGTTATGTGCTTTAGAGTGCGTCTCTACAAGAATGCATGTATCAGTGTATACGTTTGGGCATCAGGCCTGTGGGCACCAGTTCAGTATTTTGAGACTCAGTTTTACCCGAGGGTATCAGATTTGAGGCAAAGTTTTGGGGGCAGAATTCAGTAGAGGGCACAGTCATCCTGTTATGCTCATATCCGTTTTGGTGAAATCAGGCTGAGATGCTGCATGTTTTCTCTTTTGCTAGTGTAGTCCTGGAACCATAGCTTCAGAAGGCTCCGAAATCCCCCGGGTACATTGGACTAGTGCTGATAGACTTTGTTAAGTCAGAGATTCAATTCAAGGGCAACCAGTGTTCTTTCGCTGAGGCAAGGCAAAGAAGGGCCAGACAGGGCTCATTGGTTCATCTGATCCGACAGTCACCAGTCACATCATTAGTAGACTCGTGATGGCACAGGGTTCGGAAGAATTTGTGGCCATGATAGCAGCGCTAAATCAGGGAACTGCAATGCAAGATAAGACCAGTGCTGAAACGCAACTCCCATCTGGGGCATCTGCCTCACACCCAGCTTCGGGACCCCAGCCGAACTTTGACCCTCTTTTGCCAGCTGAAGATTCGCAGGGCCTTTCCAAACCTGCTAAAGTCAACACAGTCGCCATAGCCGACCCTTTTTCCAAGGCCAGCCTACGAATAGCCAGCCCAGCCCGAGCTCAGGGTAGATTTTTCACCCCCCTCCATATGAGCCTAACCAGCGCATTCAAAGTCCTGATGGAAAGAGGGCATCTCAAACCCCTTAATCCTCAACCTTTGCCAAACCCACTCCCTGCCAGACATAACCCCAGCAAATACTGTGTATATCATCAGCAGCGCGGCCATGGCATCGATGGTTGCTACCGCCTTCGTCATGAGATCCAGAATCTCATTGACAACCGGACAATAGCTCCATTTCAAAACCCCAAGGACCAAGTATCTCATCCACATCCCAACCTCAGCCATACACTGCCACCCACCTACAACCCCAGTATATACCCCCTGACCCATATACTCAAGCCCGAGATGTTTATCCCGAAAAGCATGGGCTTAAGCACGATGGATGCACTTGAACCCCAATCATCTCAAACCCGTGAGCCCACTACTTCTGAGCTAAAAAGAATGATCGTAGATCTCCAAAGGACTGTGACAGATCTAGCCTCTGGGGCATTGGCTCCATCATCGACCACAGCACATGCTAAGAGTTTCACAACAAAAGGCTCCCCAGTCTTGGAGCGGGCTGCATTTGAGGAATGCCAATCCCTTGGCAAGGTGGAGGCAAGTGGAAAGAACAAGATAGGGGCGGACATGGATCCCCATGAGCATCTTCTGTTGGCTGTTGAGGCTTTGAAAGCCGAGGGACTGAACAAAGAACAAGTGCTCGCGGTTGTCACAAAAACTGTGGACGACACTTTCGCCGCTCAAGTTGGGGGCAGTCTAAATCAAAGGGAAAACTGGGAGAAGGGCCGTTATACCAGAGGCAATCCTGTTAGCTCTAATCCTCCACCCAGAAGAGATCAGCAAGCCAGGCCAGCACCTGCCAATCCCTTTCCGGGTGCGCCTAGCAAAAATCCACAAACCCAGAAGTACCAACCCCGAGGTCAGAGGGTCTTCCATGCCCTCCACATGCCTTTATCCAAAGCTTTCCAAATCCTTGTTGGACAAGGCCATCTCAAACCCCTTGAGCCTCGGTCTCTCCCGAACCCTCTTCCGGCTACGCATGATGCTACCCAGTACTGCGCATACCATCAGCAAACTGGCCATACTACCGATGACTGCTTCCGTCTTCGCCATGAAGTACAGGATCTGTTTGACAACGGGGTTGTCCTCCCGCCAAGCCCTGCAAAGTCTATCGGCACTGGATCGGTGAACTTAGGGGAATAATGTGATTATGTGATCGGGGGATGAACCAGCTGCGGATGACGCTCAATTTACTCCAGACGTGGGAATGGCACGCATTGTTCTGAGCAATGTGCAAATGCCAGTTTTTGTGCTTTCTGACTTGGGTATTGGGTCAGTTTTGTTGCTTTGTTTTGAGTCTGTCTTTTTGTTTTGAGTCAGTCTCTTTTGTTTTGGGTCTGTCTTGTTATATCGAGTCAGTCCTGTTGTATAGGAGTCGGGTGATTCCGGGGGTGTTACCTCGGGCGTCACCATTTTGTTTTGCGTTTGTTTTTTTTTTTTTTTTTGAGTCTGTTTCTGCCAGGGAGCCAGTTGTGCCAACAGATTTTGAATGAAACAGCAGTGATTTCCACACTCTCGTATTTGCATCTGCCGTGTGCTAGTTGTGCCGGGATTTGAATGAAATGGTAATGCATTCCACCTGCTCTCTTATGCCTCGAAGTCATTGTAATGACCTGAGTTTTTTCAAAGCTTTTTGAACACCGCGGTGAAAACGAAGAGGAAGGAATTCCTCGGGATTTATAAAACTTTGATCAAATTGAGAGAAAGAGAGGCGTGCTAAGCCCTTAATGAATGAAATCATGCTTGTTAGTGTGAGTACTGAGAAGGACCCTAGCTTTGATCCAGATTGGTCCTACACTGTCTTCAGCGCGAGTGATTTGTCGCTTTCTTAAAAACTTTCAAAAAAAAATGTTTTGCGCGGTCCTGCGAAGACATGTGTGGAATCGTTCTTGAGATTGTGCAGCTTAGGATCGCTCTTGGCCTCGAGACTCAACCCCTTTGCTTCCAAACCTTGAACTTGAATTCAGAATGTTCAACAGTCAACTACGATGTGAGGCCTGTGTGGCCAGATTTGAAGCAGCCCTCGAACAAGGGGCCAGGAAAGTCGGATCAAGAAGATCAGAAGATCAGAAGAAGCTTGCAAAGCTAAAACAGAAGTACCCTTTGAACTAGGGGCAAAGATGTCAGATGTGCTCGAAGAGCCGAAGATGAGTCCTCTTGCAAATCAACAGCCACTCTCCTGGATATGGATGGCTTCAAAACCCTACAACCATTTGGCATGGACCTGTTACACTTTTACCCTTTGAGAGGCTCGCTGGGCCGAAAACCCGGAAGGGCGACCCAGGCAAAAGTCAGAGCAAGAAAAAAAAAAACAAAGCAAAAAGAAAAAAAGAGAAGAAAAGAGAAGAATGAAAAAAAAAATAAAAAAAAGAAAAAAAAAAAAAGAAAAATGAAAAAAAAAGAGAGAAAAAAAAGAAAAGAAAAGATGAAAAAAAGAGGAAAAGAAAGAAATGAAAAAGAAAAGAAAAACATAGCTCGCAAGGTTGAAAACCTGCAACAGGCGCCTTGGCAAAAGTTAGAGCATAAAAAGGAGAGAGTAAATACCCGAGTGTACCTTAACCCCGAACTACGTGAGGCTTGATTCCCATCTTTGGGATACGTAGGCAACTTCATTCTGAAGTCCAGCCGTAAAACAATTCAAAATTCGATTGTGTCCATGCGATGGTTCTGATCATCTTTGTCTTCTCTGTATCTGAGGATTTGGTCGCGTTCGTTACTCTGAGGGCTGACTACAATGCGCTGCTGCAGTACCATTCAAACAAGGGGCAACTCTCCGTTGCCATTCAGTATGCCGCGACGCCATTCAAACAAGGGGCAACTTTTCGTTGCCATTCAATGCGTTGCAGTGCCGTTCAAACAAGGGGCAACTTTCCGTTGCCATGCAGCTCTCTTCAAGCACGGGGCAGTTTTCCCTTGGATCCGAGGTTGTGTATCTCGAGAGTGGGTTTCATGCTCGTTGAGCAAGTGGCCGTTTGCAAAAATAGTTTTTGAGAATTTTTACTGAGGTTGACTAATTTTCTCGAAAATTGTTCTATCTTTTCCAAAAACTGGACCATTTCTTGGACCCAAAAAAGGAAAATTTGCAGTGCTCATAGCCTGACTTGCATGATTTCAAATCAAAAAGTTGAACAAGCATGTTAATCTAACTCTCATGTTGGTCAAAACTGTTTTAGTAGAAAGCAAAAACAAAAAATGGTCAAAATGATGAACTAGGGGCACAGTTGAGTCAGATTCTCTGTCTTTCCCCTTTTATCAACGCACTTGCCAGAAAGGGCACTCTACCTGCCAGAAAAGGCACAACTGAAGGGCACAACAAAGGCTGAAAGCTCTCACATCCTCCAAGCAACGAGGTATCAAGCCACGTGCGAAGCACGAACTGGAATAGGGCAAGATATTCCACTTCCTCATCTGGACATATCTGATCACGTCCAAACTCCCCGGCAGAGCATCGTCAATCGAGGTCAGCTGCAGACTTGCTACACACCCAAATGTAGCGCAACCCTTCTATGGAAGGAATTCACTAGCTGCATGCAGAAGAAGAAGAATCTGGTAGAATACCAGGGGCAAAAGCCCACAACTTTCTGCTTATCCATCAAACCCAGGGGAGGGATTGAAAAATGAGAGATTGAAGAATAGAGAGATGTGCGATGAAAAAAAAGTGAGAGAAAGAAAAGGCTTTTTCAGAAAACTAGAGATTGAGTGCCAAGTGATGTGAGAATCACAAGTGAGAAAGGGTGTGAAACAGGCTCCCTGTGCACGTCTGAGTGTCGTGTCTTTTCATTTGTCTCATTTCATCCGAGTGTGCCTCGTTGTGTTTAGGTCGTTTACCTTTTGTTTTTCTGTGTTGAGTTGTTTTGGCTGTGGTCAGTTGTAGGCTTAATACCCGGTTGAGAATCCTTTTCTCATTTTCAAAAAATAAAATCGTTTTGTGCTATGAGTGCCGTGCCGTTCTCCGCATTTGTGCAAAACAGAATTTGTTCTTTCAGAAAACCGCAGGGTTCAACCCAGGTCATATGAGAACAGTGAAACTAGGACCTATCTGAAGCTATGAGTTTCGGGCTGCAAAGCAAAAGCAAAAGAGGAAAATATCGGGCATCTGAGTTCGTTCCAACTTCAGTAAGTTCCGAGGCTATATTCCGTGTGTACCTCTTCAGGTCTTGCCAATGTTCCGAAGTATGAGTGTGCCTCTACCTCGAGCTCAAAATCAAGTCTACTTCAAGCCAGAATGGCGATCAGAAGTGCTCTCCCTGAGTACCATTCCCTGCCAGAGGCATCTTGGCCGTGTTTGCAATGAGTTCCTAGGAGACCAACTGCGACGGTGGAAACTAGAGTTCGAATGGCTGTTGCCTAGAACGCAAAGGTTCGGGATTTCCGAGACTAAAGTCTGGTTTAAATACCCAGAGGCGTGCCCTCGGCTTGAAATCTGTATGGAAGCCCCATAGGTTGAGATAGCGTGTATGCACCTCAATTCTGGATACTGAACCAACCTAGTCTGTCACCCCGTTGGAGAATAGGGAAAGTTGTGAGTATGATCAGGAAGACAAGTGGCATCCGTAGCTCCTACATGAAGATGTTATTACTTGTTAGCATTCCAGAACCTTTGTACTGTGAGTTAAAGGTAAAGTGTTCGAAGAGCACGAAGGGAGATCCCCATCAGAGTAGAGCGGTTTACCGCCACTCATTTCATGAGGTGCTTTCTAAAGCGCCGTTTTGTCCATTTATCGCTTTCCTTAAGCATCATGCATTGTAATGCATTGTACCTGTCAAGTTTCTTTCTCAGTCATGCATGATATTGTATGTACGGTTCATTCAAAGAAGTTCCATTTGAGATCATTCACTTAGTGTATCAATCACACTTTACTTGCTTCACTCAGTGTATCTAACACACTTCATTCACTTTTAGTATATCCATCACACTTATTCACTTAGTGCATCTATCACACTTCGTGTTCACCTATTGTGTATCCATCACACTTATTCACTTAGTGCATCTATCACACTTTGTGCTTGTCTTTTGTGTATCCATCACACTTTGCTCACTTCACCTTTTGTACATCAATTACACTTTGCTCAAATAATGTATCTATCACACACTCGCTTTGCCTACTTTGTGTATCAATCACACACACTCACACCAGTGTTCCCCCGGTTAAAACCTTCCCTCTCTCCGTATGAAATACGTTGAGATACGCCTGTTGGTTACACCAGTGTTCCCCCGGTTAAAACCTTCCCTCTCTCCGTATGAAATACGTTGAGATACGCCTGTTGGTTACACCAGTGTTCCCCCGGTTAAAACCCTCTCTCTCTCCGTATGAAATACGTTGAGATACGCTTGTTGGTTACACCAGTGTTCTCCCTGTTAAAACCTTCCCTCTCTCCGTATGAAATACGTTGAGATACGCCTGTTGGTTACACCAGTGTTCCCCCGGTTAAAACCTTCCCTCTCTCCGTATGAAATACGTTGAGATACGCCTGTTGGTTACACCAGTGTTCCCCCAGTTAAAACCTTCCCTCTCTCCGTATGAAATACGTCGAGATACGCCTGTTGGTTACACCATTGTTTACCCGGTTTTTACCTTCTTCCTCTCTTGTGTGTGATACGCAGAGAGATGTCTTATGTGAGACTACGGGTATTCTCGGTAGTCGCTTTTTAGCCTTCTCCGCGTGAGACGCAATGAGCATTACATAATTTTCTTACATCCTTTCTACATGAGGTATAGTTTGGTTCGAGTTTACTTGCTTGCCTAGCATTCGCTTAAAATGTTGCATTTATTTTGCATAATTGCTTCATTACAGCTCTCTTTGCATGGTCATGAGTGATAACCGGCTTCGCGTAGCGTGTAAGTCCAATTTTCAAACCGGCTTCGCGTAGCGTGTAAGTCCAATTTTCAAACCGGCTTCGCGTAGCGTGTAAGTCCAATTTTCAAACCGGCTTCGCGTAGCGTGTAAGTCCAATTTTCAAACCGGCTTCGCTTAGCGTATAAGTCCAATCTTCAAACCGGCTTCGCTTAGCGTATAAGTCCAATCTTCAAACCGGCTTCGCGTGGCGTGTAAGTCCAATCTTCAAACCGGCTTCGCTTAGCGTATAAGTCCAATCTTCAGACCGGCTTCGCTTAGCGTATAAGTCCAATTTTCAAACCGGCTTCGCGTAGCGTGTAAGTCCAATTTTCAAACCGGCTTCGCGTAGCGTGTAAGTCCAATTTTCAAACCGGCTTCGCTTAGCGTATAAGTCCAATCTTCAAACCGGCTTCGCTTAGCGTATAAGTCCAATCTTCAAACTGGCTTCGCGTGGCGTGTAAGTCCAATCTTCAAACCGGCTTCGCTTAGCGTATAAGTCCAATCTTCAAACCGGCTTCGCGTAGCGTGTAAGTCCAATTTTCAAACCGGCTTCGCTTAGCGTATAAGTCCAATCTTCAAACCGGCTTCGCTTAGCGTATAAGTCCAATCTTCAAACCGGCTTCGCTTAGCGTATAAGTCCAATCTTCAAACCAGCTTCGTGTGGCGTGTAAGTCCAATCTTCAAACCGGCTTCGCTTAGCGTATAAGTCCAATCTTCAGACCGGCTTCGCTTAGCGTATAAGTCCAATTTTCAAACCGGCTTCGCGTTTAGCGTATAAGTCCAATTTTCAAACTGGCTTCGCTTAGCGTATAAGTCCAATCTTCAAACCGGCTTCGCTTAGCGTATAAGTCCAATCTTCAAACCGGCTTCGCTTAGCGTATAAGTCCAATCTTCAAACCGGCTTCGCTTAGCGTATAAGTCCAATCTTCAAACCGGCTTCGCTTAGCGTATAAGTCCAATCTTCAAACCGGCTTCGCTTAGCGTACAAGTCCAATCTTCAAACCGGCTTCGCTTAGCGTATAAGTCCAATCTTCAGACCGGCTTCGCTTAGCGTATAAGTCCAATTTTCAAACCGGCTTCGCGTAGCGTGTAAGTCCAATTTTCAAACCGGCTTCGCTTAGCGTGTAAGTCCAATCTTCAAACCGGCTTCGCTTAACGTGTAAGTCCAATCTTCAAACCGGCTTCGCTTAGCGTATAAGTCCAATTTTCAAACCGGCTTCGCGAAGCGTATAAGTCCAATTGTCAAACCGGCTTCGCGTAGCGTATAAGTCCAATTATCAAAATCTCCCTGCACATCATTTTGCATTTTGCCCCTGCCTGCGGGCACACATATCTCTGTTTATCTTGTATGATTGTCTAAGTCTTCGGCCTTGTCAAAAATGGGTCGTCTCTAGGCTTTGACATTCACTCCCGTCACTTCTTGACTTCCGAGTTCTGTCAAAGAGGGGCAACTGTAGACACCCCATTTTTGACCGACCTTAAGACTCAGACGTCACCGATTGAGCGCTCGGTGATGTTGCATATTGTGCTCGTTCAGAAGTCTCAGAGTCTCGGCCGTGAGCCCTGCCTCCGGACTTCCGAACCCTTTTCTATACTTTGCCTCGGTTCGCGAACCAGGCTCGATTTTCTCTGTTTTCTTTCCTGAGGGGAGGGAGAGGTCTAGCAGATCATCTCTCAGTGGCCGTGGGCTACGTTTCGTGGCCGTAGGCCATTTTGCCCATTTCGGAGCCCGGTTCCCGGTTTTCGGAGCCGTCAGGCCGTATGCCTCGGTTCGGGACCACCCAACCATCTCCGATTCCTCCGGTTCTTGGCAGGTATCTCTGTTTCATCATAACGAGGCACACTGGGGTCTTAGATACCCACTTCGTGGCCGAATGCCACTTTCGGTGCTTACAGCCGGTTTTCGGCCCCGAACCTCGCGGTTTGGCCCCCGAGCATTCGTTTTGCATCGGTTTTTGTTCTTTCTTGGCAGGTACCTCTGTTTCATCATAACGAGGGACACTGGGGTCTTAGATACCCACTTGTGGCCAAACACCACTTTCGGTGCTTAACGGCCGTTTTCGGGACCTCGAACTGCGTGTTTTGGCCCCCGAGCATTCGTTTTGCATCGGTTTTTGTTCATTTTTGGCAGGTACCTCTGTTTTATCCCCAGGAAGATCACTGGAGGGTGGGAGGCTAGCAATTGTCTCAGCAACCTGTTATGCTCTTCCGGCGCCCCCCGGCGCCCGTTTTTCTCACTTCCGGGCTAATGTTGAACACCCTAGGGCCATTTTCTTCGAGCCAAAACCACATATTTGTGTTGTACACACATGGGAGGACCCTAAAAACACATGGCCGGCCATTAATCTTCTTTTCATTTTTGAACCTCTTTGAAAGTGGATCCGGGAAGGAAGAAAAGTCTGCGCGGCTTCACCGAAACGGGCGTAACTCTTTGCACAAGAGGAATTAAAATATGAGGCCACCACCATTGGAAAGCTTACTTCCGGGGCTTCATTTTGCACTCAAGAATCTCCTAAGTCCAAATCCGAGGGGAGGAGATATGGTTGGTTGAAGCCCGGTTGGACCGAATCTGCGCGGCTTTACGGAAACTGGCATAACTTTTTCTACAGGAGGAATTTTAATGCAAGGTTTGCGGCATTGGAAAGCTAACTTCTGGGGCTTCATCCTAGGGGGTGGCCGGCCATTTTTCTCCTATACCTGGCCGGCCGGCCACCTTTTCCAGCCGGCCGGCCACCTGCAACTAAAGCACCTTTTTGCCCACCTTTTCTCCGATTTTCTTGCCTATATAGCTGGCCTCCCAGCTCTTGTAGAAGGGTTGGAAAATATCTCTCAAGGATATACATTGATATCTATCTCTATCTCTTCATTTTTCTCTCAAATCTTCAAGTTTAGGCTCTATTTCTTCATCATCTTCAAGCTCTACTACCACCACTCCATTCCAGCTGCAAGGAAGGGTTTTTCAAAGGCTTAGGAGCAGCAAACTTGAGCCAAGAAGCAACAAGAGTGTGATCTTCAAGGGTAAGTATCAATCACCCTCTTTTGGCACTTTTTTTTTTGCACCATTCCTCTACCCTACTTGCTCACTGTTTTAGACTCCGGCCCTAACTGAAATGGGCCTTCTTTTGAGCTATTCTACATGTTTGTTCAAGGGCTCAACCCTGTTTGAGCCCTCTATCACACACTTGCTTCAATATCCTCTTGTATGCCTTTATTTTGCATGAAATATTAGGCCTATGAGTGATCTGATTTCGAGCATGACATAAACTGCGAGTGGGCCTATTTTGAGCCCCTATTCAACATTGAAGAAGGGCTCAACCCTGTTTGGCCTCTCTATCATGCACTTGCTTCACAATTCCTTCAATTTACCGTAAACTTGCATGATTTGTTTGACCTACATGTAAATTGTTTTGGAGCATGTCATGAACTGTGAGTGAGCTTATTTTGTGTCCCTCTACAATATTGTAGAAGGGATCAATCTTGTTTGGCGTCTCCATATTATACTTGCCTTTATATCTCTTTTTGACCCCATTTTGCATGCCTTTTTGAGCTTACCTAGCTTCTGTTTTCGGCCATCATCAGTACTGAAAATATCCATATTTTGGCCTTATTGTCATATCTCATTGAGGGTCTTTGTTGGTTTGATGAATGTTTGGGGTACTTCATGTTATAGCCTTATGTATCCTCAATCTTGCATGGCATTTTTAGCATGTTTTCATACTGAGTTGGGGGATGTCATCTACTGTAAATGTTCATATTTTTAGTCCCTCATCAGTGTTGTAGAAGGGTACTTTTCCATTTGGGCATCACATGTATCACTTGCTTCAATACCCCTCTCTTGGCCCGTATTTTCGCATGCTATTGTTGCCCTATCTATGCTTGCACTTTGGCCTTGTTCTAGACTGAAAAATGCTATTTTTGGGGCTGCCTTGCTACTGTTTTGCATGTCATGTACCAATTACGCATGTTTAGTGTGGCTGTAGGCCATTTCGGATGCTTAATATTGCATTTCGGGATCATTTCATGCTTCGGGTGCACTTCGGCCATGTTTCGGGGCTGTTTTCCCCCACATTTCAGTGCCAAAATTCATTTGCATGTTTGCATATCATGTCCATGTCATTTCATGCCTTACGGCCCTCGCCTCGGTTTGCGCGCTCGTGTGCACGCATTTCGAGGCATCTCTTTTTTTTTCTCCGACGGCCTCTCATGTGAGTGTAGCTGAGGCTCACTCATGTTAGTATAAGTCCATTTTGCATTTCGTATGTCATTTCATGCTTTAATCCATTTCCTCGGTTTGCGCGCCCGTGTGCACGCATTTCGAGGCACTTCATTTTTATCCGACGGCCTCCCGTATGAGAGTGGCTGAGGTCCTCTCATGTTGGTATAAGTCCATTTCGCATTCTGTATGTCATTTTAGTCTCATCGCATTGCGTATGCCATTTTCTCAGTTTGCGTGCCAGTGTGCACGCATTTCGAGGCGCTTCATTTTCATCTATCGGCCTCCCGTGTGAGTGTAGCTGAGGCTCTCTCATGTTGGTATAAGTCCATCTTGCATTTCGTATATCATTTTAGCTTCATTGCATTCCGTATGCCATTTTCTCGATTTGCGCGCCCGTGGGCACGCATTTCGAGACATCTCATTTTAGTCTCATTGCATATCATATTTCAAGTCATTTCATGCCTTAGGGCCATTGCCTCGGTTTGCGCGCCCGTGTGCACGCATTTCGAGGCACTTCATTTTCATCCATCGGCCTCTCATGTGAGTGTGGCTGAGGCTCACTCATGTTAGTATAAGTCCATTTTGCATTTCGTATGTCATTTCATGCTTTAATCCATTTTCTCGGTTTGCGCGCCCGTAGGCACGCATTTCGAGGCACTTCTTTTTTTATCCGACGGCCTCCCGTGTGAGAGTGGCTGAGGTCCTCTCATGTTGGTATAAGCCCATTCTGCATTCTGTATGCCATTTTCGCATCATTGCATTCCGTATGCCATTTCCTCGGTTTGCGTACCCGCGGGCACGCACTTCGAGACATCTCATTTTAGCCTCATTACATATCATTTCCATGTCATTTTGCATTCCGTATGCATCGCCTCGGTTTGCGCGCCCGTGGGCACGCATTTCGAGGCACTTCTTTTTTTTTATCCGACGGCCTCTTATGTGAGTGTGGCTGAGGTCCACTCGTGTTAGTGTAAGTCCAATTGCATTGTGTATGCCATTTTATGCCTTAGGATCATCGCCTCGTTTGTGCGCCCGTGTGCACGCATTTCGAGGCATCTCATTTTCATAGCATTGTGCATGCTAGGATTGTATTTTAGTTGCATTCATGCATATCATGCATACTGCATTGTGTTCGGGATAGGAGTTAGCCCGGGCACGGGAAACGAGGCACGTTTCGTACTCTGAGTGACGGAACGGGTCTCAATTCCCAAGTCACCGACACTCCGGATCACCCATGATGGAGTTAGGTTTTGTCGTAGCATTCATCTGCATTCATCCTATATTGAGTTGTGCAATCCGACTCCTCGGCCATCATGCATCGTTATGCATGATTGGTGGCACGAGGATCGAGGCATGCATATATTTGTGAAATACATTGCTATGCCCCTTTCCTGCTCTCTGTTGCAGTAAAATGAGGAATGAGCAACTTTTCGGAGTCGGGCACGCATTTCGAGAAACATCGCAAACAGAGGCTAATTGGGGCATCCCAGTGGATTTCCGCGCAAGGCAGCCCAGCATACATTATTCAGCAGAAGTGAGGCACCCCCTGGCTTGCATGCCAGTTTACAGTTTTTCTTAGTTATTTTGTTAATTAATTAGGAATTTGTATATTATTCGGACTGTTTATTTCGGACTGTATTATTCTTTTATTATTTCGGACTGTATTATTTATTCGGACCCTCTGCGCGAGGGCATAATTGTAATAAGTGTGGGTGAGTGTGATGTATGTCTTCCAACCCCACGTCTTTCTCCCTTTTATTTACCCGCTTACGATGGTTAGATATAGGGCATATTTCAATTAGCATACAGTATGATAGCATGTTTGCATCATTCATCTGTTTTGCACGCACCGGGCTCGGCGCATCATACAAACTGCATTTGTATTTCAATTCCAAATTGAATACGTAGTTAGTGTAGCATTCCACATACCATGTTTAGAATAGCCGAGCCTGCTATAGTTGCATTATTGCATGTGTTGCATTAGGCATTCCTGTATATTTAGGATCATGCATGATTTCTAATCAATTTTTGTTTTTGGCTTGGAGTACTCGATGAGTTTTTATGCTTTAGCATCCTTGCATGCGTGTGAGTGTTGCCATGAATAGCATGCTTACCATGAGGCTATATGCTTATGTGATATAACTGCCTTGAATGCCTGTGGGTGGAGGTTGAGTTATTTGAATTGGGACTGTAATGACCCCAAAAGTCATCCTTATTTAATTAGGGGTTAATGTGTTTTAATTCAACTACATCCATTGGAATTGAGAATGTTTTTATCTATTTTGGGGTATTGATTGAGGTAGTGGTGTGATGGTAAAGTGAGATTGGACCAAAAACTTTAATTCGAATAATTCGCCTACGATCAGCCGTCACTCTTTTGCCCTTTTCTTTTTCCACACTTTTAATTTGGATGTGAGGTTAGAACCATTGGAAAGATTATTTTCGGGGCTTCAATTTGAGGAGAAGAATGACCTAAAACGGAGTCTGGATGAGAGAGTTATGCATGTTTGAAGTTTTCATATCTGTGCTGGAAGCAGAACCGCACGTGCGGGAAATGCGGCGCACGTGCGGCGATGTGGGGGCAGCAGCTCCAAAAACGTGATTTTGAGCTCATTTCTTGCATTTTCTTTTCTCTCTTCTTCCCCCCTCTTCCATGTCCGAAACCCTAGCTCCCCAAACCTTGAATTCCTTCACTTTTCTCAACAAATCCACCATAGATATTGCATCAAGGATGGAGAACAAGTAGAGGGCAACAATTTCAACCGATTAAAATTCGAATTTGTGGAGGATTCTTCTCAAAGCTTGCTCTTCTTGTTTGAATGTTGAGGTAGGAGATCTTATTTGTATTCATTGATGAATTTATGGTATTTTGAGTATGAATTTATGGTATTTTGAGTATCTCAATACAAAATCTATAGTTTGAACATAAGATGTCCAACTTGAGATTGGGGGATTTCGGGTTTATAATGTTGGGGATGTAATTGTTGGATTAAGGTGATGGATTATGAACTTTAGACTTGTAATCAATGAGGAAATTGGAACAAAATTATATGGATTAAGAAATTTGGATTTTTCTTGAAATTTCTAGGTTTTCTTGAAACCCTAGGTTGATTAATGATGATAACTAATGAATTGGCCCAAATTGAAGGTAGAATAATGAAATTGAGATATTGAATTGTATATGTACAAGTTTAATTGAAATTTGGAAATGTTTGGAAATTATGTTTAAAATTTGCGAATGAACTTTGCTATAAATGTTGAAATTCATGCTATAATGTAAAGAAAAAATTGGTGAAATAATTTATTAAGGATATGGATGACATGAACTCGGTTGTGAATGTGTGGAAATGGAATTTAAGAATTCCTCTTGAATTATGTTGAATTATATTTAATGATGTTTAGTTGAAGCATGTTGTTTATGTTGAATTGTGGCGATTATGTTGAGTTTAATTTTTGTAACCTAAAATGTTGAGTTTTCTGAAATGGGTTTAATTCCAAATTATTCTGCTAAATACTTGTGGGCTTGCTTAGTTATTAAAATCAAGAGAATGATTTAATGAAGTTTCCTTATGGAGATAGGAAATGTTTGGTTTTGATAATGGTAAGCTTCTATTTATGAACTTCCATGAATATGGAAAGATTTGCATACGTCGATATGACTTTGGAACCCTTTCGTTCTGTCAATAACAAGTGTTAACTCTCTGTTATTTATTAGCATGTTACGTTCTTCTTAAAGAATAAATGGAGCTTATGTTCATTCTTGAACAATGATATCTGTATGAGTCCAAGATTATCTTGTTGTGTTGCGTATGGACCCGAGGTCGGTTAGAAACTATGACATGAAAACAAGGGTTTAATATCATTATGTAACTCACGTTAGAATGTAAACCGTTCTGTCTTTGCTAAGTGTATTACGATGACATGATATAACAAGAAATGCTCTATGTTCTGATATGTTACGTTTTCAATTAATGAACAGTTGTCCATAAATGTAAAGTGTTCATGACCTCCGTAGCACACGGCCCTTACCCGGGGGTAATAATACCGTGGTTCAAATAATTAAGTTACAAGTTTAAATGTGTTACAAGTTTAAGTGTGTTCAAGTTTAAGTATGTTACAAGTTTAAAGTATGTTACAAGCTTAAGTATGTTATAAGATTAAATATGTGTATGTACATGTTCGAGTATGCTACAAGTTCACAATGTTGGGGGATTCCTTTTATGGAACGAACAAACAAATACTTGTTGTTGATTTGTTAGCACTATTACAGTGCCAAGTATAGCAAGTATGAATTCTGATTTCTACTTATGAATCAAGCATAATGCATATGTATGAATTATTTCTGGGGTTACTTATGGACCCGAGGTCGTTAAGAACCTATGACATGCATGTAAATGTTTAACATTATTATGTGATCCTCATAAGGATGTGAATTATTCTATCTTTGACAAGTATGTTCTATTTCAAGTATGGTTCTAAGTATATACAAGTTCATGTATGTTACAAGTCTACAAGTCTTCAAGTATACGCATGTTACAAGCTCATGTCTATTACAAGTTCAAGCATGTTATAAGTATACGCATAGTACAAGTTCAAGTATATTACAAGTTTATGCATGTTACAAGCTTAAGTCTATGCATGTTACAAGCTCAAGTATGGTACAAGTTTACATACATTTTCAAGGGCCTCGTGCCATTTACAAGGGCTTATAGCCACCATGTTTTCAAGGGCTATATGCCATTACAAATTACAAGGGCTTTATGCCATTTCAAGGGCTTTATGCCATTACAAGTTACAAGGGCTTTATGCCATTACAAGGGCTTTATGCCATTTCAAGGGCTTTACGCCATTACAAGTTACAAGGGCTTTATGCCACTTTCAAGGGCATGATGCCAACTTTCAAGTATGCAAGGGCTTTATGCCAACTTCCAAGGGCTTTGTGCCAACTCTCAAGGGCTTTAAGCCAAAATGTTATGTTCAAGTTGATATGTTTAAGATGTTCAAGCTAATATATTCAAGATGTTCAAGTTGTTATGTTTAAGATGTTCACGCTATATGTTTGAAGAAGTTCAAGCTAATATGTTTATATTACAGGATTAAAGGCTTATAGTCATTGTGTTTATGACATTTATGTTGAGAATAAGGGCATGTAACCATCATGTTTATGTTGCAGGATTGGGCCTGAGGCCGCCATGTACTTAGCACAGATTCAGACTAACCATTTGAACTCTGCATTTTTTTTATATGCACTGAATGCACTGATATGTATTATGTTCCAAGTTAAGCGTCATTTTATTTATGTATTACTATTCACTGAGCCCGGCTCACTATCTTTTATGTCTGTTTCTGTAGGTCACCAAACAGGTGGTCAGTTCTAGCCAAGACGCCCGCTTTCTTTGTCAACCCTCATATGTCCAGGCACTATACTAGCCGTTAATTTTGTTAAGCAGTTAGGAGTTGGAGTTGGTTTGCTTATGAGTGTCCATTCAAGGTTGATGTATATAATTTCCATATGTACTTTTGTATATGCCCAGTTGTAGGGCAGGGACTGTAAATGTGTATGCGTAAGCTCCGGGTTATAGTTTGGAATTTTATCTATCCACTATAATGCATGTGATGCATGAGATCCTGGCATGTAGAAATAGCTCAATGGAGTTTGTTTTAATTGTCAAATTTTGATATTTAATGCTTCCGTTCAGGCCCCATATAGTTTATATATCAGGTTAAGTGTCCCTTTATGTATAGGTCATGCCCGAACTTTTAGGGGCAAGTTTGAGGCGTGACAAGTGGTATCAGAGCACGAGTTGCTATCTCACACACGGATCCATTGAGCTTTAGGATGTCTAGAAAAGACTTAAGCATAATGCATGACATCCTTAGTGCATATGAAAGGAATTGATAGCAACGATAATGGTATATGTAATGACGCTAAACGTAATGGTTATTATTCATGTCTGTTATACATTTTTGTATATATTGTGATTAATTGCTATGCAGAACATGGTAAGACCTACAGATGGGATTCAATCAATAAAGTTGCGCGCAGCGGAAGCGTGGTGAGGATTCGAACTGGTTGGTAAGATGACTTGTATGCAAAGATTAAATAAAATATATGTTGTCGGTTGTTATACATTTGTGAGAAAGGATGATGATAAGTGAATTGGTGAATTGATTAAACTCTAAGCATGGAATGATTGATAATGAGCAGGGAACTAGTGACCAATAGTTAGCACGTTGAAATTGCTACCTGGAATGTTAATAACTACAAGTATTATGATTTGTGCTCACATAATGTTCGTTGAAATTTTGCCATTTGTCCGAAGGACATAAGTTTATTCTGATGCATTTCCGTACTGAACCTACTATTATTAGTGAAAAGAATTAAGGCTTGTACCTTTATTGTGATTTAAGTATGTTATAAGATATTACTTATCAAAAAAAAAAAAAAAGTATGTTATAAGATATCTCTTGCCATCGACGGTCTTGTACGGATGGTACCACCGACGGTCTTGTACGGGTGGATTAGGATCAAGCATAAACTCTGATTTCTATTTCTGATTCAAGTATAACTAAGAATATGTGTGAATATGTTCTATTTATCCGTTCCGTTTATGCTATGTTATCACATGATATGTAAATGATGTTGAAAATGATTTTACTAGACAATGTTTCATGAACTCCATACTTGGATTGTGGAATATTTTATATGATAAGTACTTTCTGAAATGATAAAAATGCTATGAACTCTCAACATGTTATGACATGATAATCTTTCTGGGTAAATTGTCCCAAAATGACTAGATACGCTACAAAATTCCGAATGTTCAAGATATGACAAGTTTTCTGAAAGAAATATTTTACTATGCATGAATGAATTCTTCATTTGATAATGAAGGCTCTATGTTGAGCTTCAAGTTATTCTGTTTTATTTGTTATCAGTTGAATCGGAGATTGTTCTGTCAAAGTTGAAGTAAGTTTAATGTTACTGGGAATTTTCCCATCATCTGATATTTTTAAAAAAGTCTGATAAGTTTCTGAGTAATATCTCTAAACAACGTATTGTATGTACGTATGAAGGGTTTGAAGAACTTTATGTATTACATATGTTTGGAAAATGTTTTTCTCCATGTTAGAAACATTTTACGACCTATGGAACAAGAATATAAGAATTTCATGGTAAATGTATTATGTGCTTGATGTCATGATGTTGACTTTGAGATCTTCTAAGCTGGCATGGATTTTAAATGAGTACTACTTTACTGTAATGTGGGAAGTATGACCATTAAGGTTTGATCTGTATTTGATTTTACGAATCCTCTACTGAACATGTAATTTCTTGATATGAAAATTAAGTTGGCATTTGGAGTCTGTTAGAGATTTGAGTTGAACTGATAAGTTTAATTCAGATAATGAACAAAGAGCCATGAAGTTGTTGATTTAGAACTTAATTGCTACGATGGGTCTAATTATTGTACGAAGTATATACCTTTGAAACGCGATTATGTTGTGAATGTTTCCTGAACCTTTGAGGAATTATGATAATGTGGGTTATTTGTGAGTTTGAATTATGTTTGATAGTTTATGAGCTGCATGCAAACGAATACTTGAAATGAATTCATTTCTAAATACCCTTAAGTTGTTATATGATGTGAAAGATTTGATTTGTGGAGTAATGAATTAAAATGTACAAGGTTATGAATAATGAGATGAACCTTTGATGTATCAATTGGGTTATCAAGTAATTAGGAAAGATGAATTACTTGTGATTTTGGGAGCAAATTCCATTGAATTGACTGTATAGGATTATGAATGGCCTAATGATTGAGACATGTTATATGTCCAGGACGAAGTTAGACTTGTGGCAAGGTGAATCAAGTTTGGAGGACCAAACTTCTTAAGGTGGGGAGAATGTAATGACCCCAAAAGTCATCCTTATTTAATTAGGGGTTAATGTATTTTAATTCAACTACATCCATTGGAATTGAGAATGTTTTTATCTATTTTGGGGTATTGATTGAGGTAGTGGTGTGATGGTAAAGTGAGATTGGACCAAAAACTTTAATTCGAATAATTCGCCTACGATCAGCCGTCACTCTTTTGCCCTTTTCTTTTTCCACACTTTGAATTTGGATGTGAGGTTAGAACCATTGGAAAGATTATTTTCGGGGCTTCAATTTGAGGAGAAGAATGACCTAAAACGGAGTCTGGATGAGAGAGTTATGCATGTTTGAAGTTTTCATATCTGTGCTGGAAGCAGAACCGCACGTGCGGGAAATGCGGCGCACGTGCGGCGATGTGCGGGCAGCAGCTCCAAAAACGTGATTTTGAGCTCATTTCTTGCATTTCTTTTTCTCTCTTCTTCCCCCCTCTTCCATGTCCGAAACCCTAGCTCCCCAAACCTCGAATTCCTTCACTTTTCTCAACAAATCCACCATAGATATTGCATCAAGGATGGAGAACAAGTAGAGGGCAACAATTTCAACCGATTAAAATTCGAATTTGTGGAGGATTCTTCTCAAAGCTTGCTCTTCTTGTTTGAATGTTGAGGTAGGAGATCTTATTTGTATTCATTGATGAATTTATGGTATTTTGAGTATGAATTTATGGTATTTTGAGTATCTCAATACAAAATCTATAGTTTGAACATAAGATGTCCAACTTGAGATTGGGGGATTTCGGGTTTATAATGTTGGGATGTAATTGTTGGATTAAGGTGATGGATTATGAACTTTAGACTTGTAATCAATGAGGAAATTGGAACAAAATTATATGGATTAAGAAATTTGGATTTTTCTTGAAATTTCTAGGTTTTCTTGAAACCCTAGGTTGATTAATGATGATAACTAATGAATTGGCCCAAATTGAAGGTAGAATAATGAAATTGAGATATTGAATTGTATATGTACAAGTTTAATTGAAATTTGGAAATGTTTGGAAATTATGTTTAAAATTTGCGAATGAACTTTGCTATAAATGTTGAAATTCATGCTATAATGTAAAGAAAAAATTGGTGAAATAATTTATTAAGGATATGGATGACATGAACTCGGTTGTGAACTGTGGAAATGGAATTTAAGAATTCCTCTTGAATTATGTTGAATTATATTTAATGATGTTTAGTTGAAGCATGTTGTTTATGTTGAATTGTGGCGATTATGTTGAGTTTAATTTTTGTAACCTAAAATGTTGAGTTTTCTGAAATGGGTTTAATTCCAAATTATTCTGCTAAATACTTGTGGGCTTGCTTAGTTATTAAAATCAAGAGAATGATTTAATGAAGTTTCCTTATGGAGATAGGAAATGTTTGGTTTTGATAATGGTAAGCTTCTATTTATATATTGAGATGGAGGAAATTGTGGTATAAATGGATGCTTAATGGTGGACTTGTGAAGAAAATGAAGGAAAGAAAAAAGAACTAATGATCAAGTTATATATGTGTACAGGGCACAGGGCACACTTCAGGAGGGACAAACACTCCGTTGTAGCACTGTGAGTAGTAGTACAGAAATATACATCTTATTATCGTTGATAATTATTGTCACTAACACTCTGTTCTTTGTAAGTGTTATCAACGTTCATGACAAGTGAAAATCAATATGAACTTCCATGAATATGGAAAGATTTGCATACGTCGATATGACTTTGGAACCCTTTCGTTCTGTCAATAACAAGTGTTAACTCTCTGTTATTTATTAGCATGTTACGTTCTTCTTAAAGAATAAATGGAGCTTATGTTCATTCTTGAACAATGATATCTGTATGAGTCCAAGATTATCTTGTTGTGTTGCGTATGGACCCGAGGTCGGTTAGAAACTATGACATGAAAACAAGGGTTTAATATCATTATGTAACTCACGTTAGAATGTAAACCGTTCTGTCTTTGCTAAGTGTATTACGATGACATGATATAACAAGAAATGCTCTATGTTCTGATATGTTACGTTTTCAATTAATGAACAGTTGTCCATAAATGTAAAGTGTTCATGACCTCCGTAGCACACGGCCCTTACCCGGGGGTAATAATACCGTGGTTCAAATAATTAAGTTACAAGTTTAAATGTGTTACAAGTTTAAGTGTGTTCAAGTTTAAGTATGTTACAAGTTTAAAGTATGTTACAAGCTTAAGTATGTTATAAGATTAAATATGTGTATGTACATGTTCGAGTATGCTACAAGTTCACAATGTTGGGGGATTCCTTTTATGGAACGAACAAACAAATACTTGTTGTTGATTTGTTAGCACTATTACAGTGCCAAGTATAGCAAGTATGAATTCTGATTTCTACTTATGAATCAAGCATAATGCATATGTATGAATTATTTCTGGGGTTACTTATGGACCCGAGGTCGTTAAGAACCTATGACATGCATGTAAATGTTTAACATTATTATGTGATCCTCATAAGGATGTGAATTATTCTATCTTTGACAAGTATGTTCTATTTCAAGTATGGTTCTAAGTATATACAAGTTCATGTATGTTACAAGTCTACAAGTCTTCAAGTATACGCATGTTACAAGCTCATGTCTATTACAAGTTCAAGCATGTTATAAGTATACGCATAGTACAAGTTCAAGTATATTACAAGTTTATGCATGTTACAAGCTTAAGTCTATGCATGTTACAAGCTCAAGTATGGTACAAGTTTACATACATTTTCAAGGGCCTCGTGCCATTTACAAGGGCTTATAGCCACCATGTTTTCAAGGGCTATATGCCATTACAAATTACAAGGGCTTTATGCCATTTCAAGGGCTTTATGCCATTACAAGTTACAAGGGCTTTATGCCATTACAAGGGCTTTATGCCATTTCAAGGGCTTTACGCCATTACAAGTTACAAGGGCTTTATGCCACTTTCAAGGGCTTGATGCCAACTTTCATGTATGCAAGGGCTTTATGCCAACTTCCAAGGGCTTTGTGCCAACTCTCAAGGGCTTTAAGCCAAAATGTTATGTTCAAGTTGATATGTTTAAGATGTTCAAGCTAATATATTCAAGATGTTCAAGTTGTTATGTTTAAGATGTTCACGCTATATGTTTGAAGAAGTTCAAGCTAATATGTTTATATTACAGGATTAAAGGCTTATAGTCATTGTGTTTATGACATTTATGTTGAGAAATAAGGGCATGTAACCATCATGTTTATGTTGCAGGATTGGGCCTGAGGCCGCCATGTACTTAGCACAGATTCAGACTAACCATTTGAACTCTGCATTTTTTTTATATGCACTGAATGCACTGATATGTATTATGTTCCAAGTTAAGCGTCATTTTATTTATGTATTACTATTCACTGAGCCCGGCTCACTATCTTTTATGTCTGTTTCTGTAGGTCACCAAACAGGTGGTCAGTTCTAGCCAAGACGCCCGCTTTCTTTGTCAACCCTCATATGTCCAGGCACTATACTAGCCGTTAATTTTGTTAAGCAGTTAGGATGTTGGTTTGCTTATGAGTGTCCATTCAAGGTTGATGTATATAATTTCCATATGTACTTTTGTATATGCCCAGTTGTAGGGCAGGGACTGTAAATGTGTATGCGTAAGCTCCGGGTTATAGTTTGGAATTTTATCTATCCACTATAATGCATGTGATGCATGAGATCCTGGCATGTAGAAATAGCTCAATGGAGTTTGTTTTAATTGTCAAATTTTGATATTTAATGCTTCCGTTCAGGCCCCATATAGTTTATATATCAGGTTAAGTGTCCCTTTATGTATAGGTCATGCCCGAACTTTTAGGGGCAAGTTTGAGGCGTGACAGGGACAATGCGTCAAATGTTTGTTTTAAGCCCACTAGATAGTGGCAAAATCATGTTTTTCTAAGCCCACCTGAGGGTGGCAAATCCACGTCTTAGCCTACCTGCAGGTAGCACCATCAAACCATTTTCAAACAAACAAACATGAAATGTTTTGTTCCAATTCAGGCGGCTCGGTCTATACTTGTTTGCTGCAAGCATCACATAGTAACCTAGGCTAATAATCGGAATAAGAGCATACATTGTTTTCAAAATAAGATATCATGGTTAGTAGAGGCCGGTCTTTGACCGGGCGAGCGGGGGTGCTCACGAAGTGACCTTCCCCAATCGTACCCAAGTTCCCGAGCCGAGGCAACTTTGGTGATGACGGACACGTGGCCTTTGGCACGAGTCAGGGTTTCCTAAATTTCCCAAAAAAAACATTTAGGTGGCGACTCTGTATCTGGCAAAGCAGTCCATGTTTGGCACTTCTTTCAAAAATCTGTTTTCCAAAACGATTTGCCGGATTTGGACTCTTTGGTTCAAGATTAAGAACCGTGACACAAATCGAGTCTGAGCTGTAGCGGGTCCCCCGCGGGCTTGTTACAGTTTCTGGCGACTCTGCTGGGGACTTAGAGAACTTGACTTGAACTCATGATATCTAGTTTTGACTACACTTGTGTGTTTCTTTGCATTGCATTTGCATTGGTGCGCCTAGGACACCGTGTTTGCCATATGCCATTCCCGAACGATTTGCCGGAGGCTTGTCTTGTCAAGGCATGTCCATAAGGCTGATCGGCTCTGGGCTCTGACAGCATGGGAACACAAACCCCGGTTTTACCGGGCACCCTTTTTGACCATTCGACCTAGTGCATATTCGGATCTATAGTGACCATTCCAAATTAGGACAGGTTGCTTACCCGTTTATAGGTTGTTTGAAACCGCTGCGTGCGTAGTGAAACCCTAGCTCCTGACAAAATAGGACAGGGAAACCCTACCCCCAACATAGGGGTGTTTTGGCTCTCACTTATCTGTTATGTGCTTTAGAGTGCGTCTCTACAAGAATGCATGTATCAGTGTATAGTTTGGGCATCAGGCCTGGGCACCAGTTCAGTATTTTGAGATCAGTTTACCCGAGGGTATCAGATTTGAGGCAAATTTTGGGGGCAGAATTCAGTAGAGGCACAGTCATCCTGTTATGCTCATATCCGTTTTGGTGAAATCAGGCTGAGATGCTGCATGTTTTCTTTTTGCTAGGTAGTCCTGGAACCATAGCTTCAGAAGGCTCCGAAATCCCCCGGGTACATTGGACTAGTGCTGATAGACTTTGTTAAGTCAGAGATTCAATTCAAGGGCAACCAGTGTTCTTTCGCTGAGGCAAGGCAAAGAAGGGCCAGACAGGGCTCATTGGTTCATCTGATCCGACAGTCACCAGTCACATCATTAGTAGACCCGTGATGGCACAGGGTTCGGAAGAATTTGTGGCCATGATAGCAGCGCTAAATCAGGGAACTGCAATGCAAGATAAGACCAGTGCTGAAACGCAACGCCCATCTGGGGCATCTGCCTCACACCCAGCTTCGGGACCCCAGCCGAACTTTGACCCTCTTTTGCCAGCTGAAGATTCGCAGGGCCTTTCCAAACCTGCTAAAGTCAACACAGTCGCCATAGCCGACCCTTTTTCCAAGGCCAGCCTACGAATAGCCAGCCCAGCCCGAGCTCAGGGTAGATTTTTCACCCCCCTCCATATGAGCCTAACCAGCGCATTCAAAGTCCTGATGGAAAGAGGGCATCTCAAACCCCTTAATCCTCAACCTTTGCCAAACCCACTCCCTGCCAGACATAACCCCAGCAAATACTGTGTATATCATCAGCAGCGCGGCCATGGCACCGATGGTTGCTACCGCCTTCGTCATGAGATCCAGAATCTCATTGACAACCGGACAATAGCTCCATTTCAAAACCCCAAGGACCAAGTATCTCATCCACATCCCAACCTCAGCCATACACTGCCACCCACCTACAACCCCAGTATATACCCCCCGACCCATATACTCAAGCCCGAGATGTTTATCCCGAAAAGCATGGGCTTAAGCACGATGGATGCACTTGAACCCCAATCATCTCAAACCCGTGAGCCCACTACTTCTGAGCTAAAAAGAATGATCGTAGATCTCCAAAGGACTGTGACAGATCTAGCCTCTGGGGCATTGGCTCCATCATCGACCACAGCACATGCTAAGAGTTTCACACAAAAGGCTCCCCAGTCTTGGAGCGGGCTGCATTTGAGGAATGCCAATCCCTTGGCAAGTGGAGGCAAGTGGAAAGAACAAGATAGGGGCGGACATGGATCCCCATGACATCTTCTGTTGGCTGTTGAGGCTTTGAAAGCCGAGGGACTGAACAAAGACAAGTGCTCGCAGTTGTCACAAAAACTGTGGACGACACTTTCGCTCAAGTTGGGGGCAGTCTAAATCAAAGGGAAAACTGGGAGAAGGGCCGTTATACCAGAGGAATCCTGTTAGCTCTAATCCTCCACCAGAAGAGATCAGCAAACCAGGCCAGCACCTGCCAATCCCTTTCCGGGTGCCCAGCAAAAATCCACAAACCCAGAAGTACCAACCCCGAGGTCAGAGGGTCTTCCATGCCCTCCACATGCCTTTGTCCAAAGCTTTCCAAATCCTTGTTGGACAAGGCCATCTCAAACCCCTTGAGCCTCGGTCTCTCCCGAACCCTCTTCCGGCTACGCATGATGCTACCCAGTACTGCGCGTACCATCAGCAAACTGGCCATACTACCGACGACTGCTTCCGTCTTCGCCATGAAGTACAGGATCTGTTTGACAACGGGTTGTCCTCCCGCCAAGCCTGCAAAGTCTATCGGCACTGGATCGGTGAACTTGGGGGATAATGTGATTATGTGATCGGGGGATGAACCACCTGCGGATGCGCTCAATTACTCCAGACGTGGGAATGGCACGCACTGTTTGAGCAATGTGCAAATGCCAGTTTTTTGCTTTCTGACTTGGGTATTGGGTCAGTTTTGTTGTTTGTTTTGAGTCTGTCTTTTTGTTTTGAGTCAGTCTCTTTTGTTTTGGGTCTGTCTTGTTGTATCGAGTCAGTCCTGTTGTATAGGAGTCGGGTGATTCCGGGGGTGTTACCTCGGGCGTCACCATTTTGTTTTGCGTTTGTTTTTTTTTTTTTTTGAGTCTGTTTCTGCCAGGGAGCCAGTTGTGCCAACAGATTTTGAATGAAACAGCAGTGATTTCCACACTCTCGCATTTGCTTCTGCCGTGTGCTAGTTGTGCCGGGATTTGAATGAAATGGCAGTGCATTCCACCTGCTCTCTTATGCCTGAAGTCATTGTAATGACCTGAGTTTTTCAAAGCTTTTTGAACACCGCGGTGAAAACGAAGAGGAAGGAATTCCTCGGGATTTATAAAACTTTGATCAAATTGAGAGAAAGAGAGCCGTGCTAAGCCCTTAATGAATGAAATCATGCTTGTTAGTGTGAGTACTGAGAAGGACCCTAGCTTTGATCCAGATTGGTCCTACACTGTCTTCAGCGCGAGCGATTTGTCGCTTTCTTAAAAACTTTCAAAAAAAAATGTTTTGCGCGGTCCTGCGAAGACATGTGTGGAATCGTTCTTGAGATTGTGCAGCTTAGGATCGCTCTTGGCCTCGAGACTCAACCCCTTTGCTTCCAAACCTTGAACTTGAATTCAGAATGTTCAACAGTCAACTACGATGTGAGGCCTGTGTGGCCAGATTTGAAGCAGCCCTCGAACAAGGGGCCAGGAAAGTCGGATCAAGAAGATCAGAAGATCAGAAGAAGCTTGCAAAGCTAAAACAGAAGTACCCTTTGAACTAGGGGCAAAGATGTCAGATGTGCTCGAAGAGCCGAAGATGAGTCCTCTTGCAAATCAACAGCCACTCTCCTGGATATGGATGGCTTCAAAACCCTACAACCATTTGGCATGGACCTGTTACACTTTTACCCTTTGAGAGGCTCGCTGGGCCGAAAACCCGGAAGGGCGACCCAGGCAAAAGTCAGAGCAAGAAAAAGAAAAAACAAAGCAAAAAAGAAAAAAAGAGAAGAAAAGAGAAGAATGAAAAAAAAGAAATAAAGAAAAAAAAGAAAAATGCAAAAAAAAAGAGAGAGAAAAGAAAAGAAAAGAAAAGATGAAAAAAAGAGGAAAAGAAAGAAATGAAAAAGAAAAGAAAAACATAGCTCGCAAGGTTGAAAACCTGCAACAGGCGCCTTGGCAAAAGTTAGAGCATAAAAAGGAGAGAGTAAATACCCGAGTGTACCTTAACCCCGAACTACGTGAGGCTTGATTCCCATCTTTGGGATACGTAGGCAACTTCATTCTGAAGTCCAGCCGTAAAACAATTCAAAATTCGATTGTGTCCATGCGATGGTTCTGATCATCTTTGTCTTCTCTGTATCTGAGGATTTGGTCGCGTTCGTTACTCTGAGGGCTGACTACAATGCGCTGCAGTACCATTCAAACAAGGGGCAACTCTCCGTTGCCATTCAGTATGCCGCGACGCCATTCAAACAAGGGGCAACTTTTCGTTGCCATTCAATGCGTTGCAGTGCCGTTCAAACAAGGGGCAACTTTCCGTTGCCATGCAGCTCTCTTCAAGCACGGGGCAGTTTTCCCTTGGATCCGAGGTTGTGTATCTCGAGAGTGGGTTTCATGCTCGTTGAGCAAGTGGCCGTTTGCAAAAATAGTTTTTGAGAATTTTTACTGAGGTTGACTAATTTTCTCGAAAATTGTTCTATCTTTTCCAAAAACTGAACCATTTCTTGGACCCAAAAAAAGGAAAATTTGCAGTGCTCATAGCCTGACTTGCATGATTTCAAATCAAAAAGTTGAACAAGCATGTTAATCTAACTCTCATGTTGGTCAAAACTGTTTTAGTAGAAAGCAAAAACAAAAAATGGTCAAAATGATGAACTAGGGGCACAGTTGAGTCAGATTCTCTGTCTTTCCCCTTTTATCAACGCACTTGCCAGAAAGGGCACTCTACCTGCCAGAAAAGGCACAACTGAAGGGCACAACAAAAGGCTGAAAGCTCTCACATCCTCCAAGCAACGAGGTATCAAGCCACGTGCGAAGCACGAACTGGAATAGGGCAAGATATTCCACTTCCTCATCTGGACATATCTGATCACGTCCAAACTCCCCGGCAGAGCATCGTCAATCGAGGTCAGCTGCAGACTTGCTACACACCCAAATGTAGCGCAACCCTTCTATGGAAGGAATTCACTAGCTGCATGCAGAAGAAGAAGAATCTGGTAGAATACCAGGGGCAAAAGCCCACAACTTTCTGCTTATCCATCAACCACCCAGGGGAGGGATTGAAAAATGAGAGATTGAAGAATAGAGAGATGTGCGATGAAAAAAAAAAGTGAGAAAAGGGCTTTTTCAGAAAACTAGAGATTGAGTGCCAAGTGATGTGAGAATCACAAGTGAGAAAGGGTGTGAAACAGGCTCCCTGTGCACGTCTGAGTGTCGTGTCTTTTCATTTGTCTCATTTCATCCCGAGTGTGCCTCGTTGTGTTTAGGTCGTTTACCTTTTGTTTTTCTGTGTTGAGTTGTTTTGGCTGTGGTCAGTTGTAGGCTTAATACCCGGTTGAGAATCCTTTTCTCATTTTCAAAAAATAAAATCGTTTTGTGCTATGAGTGCCGTGCCGTTCTCCGCATTTGTGCAAAACAGAATTTGTTCTTTCAGAAAACCGCAGGGTTCAACCCAGGTCATATGAGAACAGTGAAACTAGGACCTATCTGAAGCTATGAGTTTCGGGCTGCAAAGCAAAAGCAAAAGAGGAAAATATCGGGCATCTGAGTTCGTTCCAACTTCAGTAAGTTCCGAGGCTATATTCCGTGTGTACCTCTTCAGGTCTTGCCAATGTTCCGAAGTATGAGTGTGCCTCTACCTCGAGCTCAAAATCAAGTCTACTTCAAGCCAGAATGGCGATAAGTGCTCTCCCTGAGTACCATTCCCTGCCAGAGGCATCTTGGCCGTGTTTGCAATGAGTTCCTAGGAGACCAACTGCGACGGTGGAAACTAGAGTTCGAATGGCTGTTGCCTAGAACGCAAAGGTTCGGGATTTCCGAGACTAAAGTCTGGTTTAAATACCCAGAGGCGTGCCCTCGGCTTGAAATCTGTATGGAAGCCCCATAGGTTGAGATAGCGTGTATGCACCTCAATTCTGGATACTGAACCAACCTAGTCTGTCACCCCGTTGGAGAATAGGGAAAGTTGTGAGTATGATCAGGAAGACAAGTGGCATCCGTAGCTCCTACATGAAGATGTTATTACTGTTAGCATTCCAGAACCTTTGTACTGTGAGTTAAAGGTAAAGTGTTCGAAGAGCACGAAGGGAGATCCCCATCAGAGTAGAGCGGTTTACCGCCACTCATTTCATGAGGTGCTTTCTAAAGCGCCGTTTTGTCCATTTATCGCTTTCCTTAAGCATCATGCATTGTAATGCATTGTACCTGTCAAGTTTCTTTCTCAGTCATGCATGATATTGTATGTACGGTTCATTCAAAGAAGTTCCATTTGAGATCATTCACTTAGTGTATCAATCACACTTTACTTGCTTCACTCAGTGTATCTAACACACTTCATTCACTTTTAGTATATCCATCACACTTATTCACTTAGTGCATCTATCACACTTCGTGTTCACCTATTGTGTATCCATCACACTTATTCACTTAGTGCATCTATCACACTTTGTGCTTGTCTTTTGTGTATCCATCACACTTTGCTCACTTCACCTTTTGTACATCAATTACACTTTGCTCAAATAATGTATCTATCACACACTCGCTTTGCCTACTTTGTGTATCAATCACACACACTCACACCAGTGTTCCCCCGGTTAAAACCTTCCCTCTCTCCGTATGAAATACGTTGAGATACGCCTGTTGGTTACACCAGTGTTCCCCCGGTTAAAACCTTCCCTCTCTCCGTATGAAATACGTTGAGATACGCCTGTTGGTTACACCAGTGTTCCCCCGGTTAAAACCCTCTCTCTCTCCGTATGAAATACGTTGAGATACGCTTGTTGGTTACACCAGTGTTCTCCCTGTTAAAACCTTCCCTCTCTCCGTATGAAATACGTTGAGATACGCCTGTTGGTTACACCAGTGTTCCCCCGGTTAAAACCTTCCCTCTCTCCGTATGAAATACGTTGAGATACGCCTGTTGGTTACACCAGTGTTCCCCCAGTTAAAACCTTCCCTCTCTCCGTATGAAATACGTCGAGATACGCCTGTTGGTTACACCATTGTTTACCCGGTTTTTACCTTCTTCCTCTCTTGTGTGTGATACGCAGAGAGATGTCTTATGTGAGACTACGGGTATTCTCGGTAGTCGCTTTTTAGCCTTCTCCGCGTGAGACGCAATGAGCATTACATAATTTTCTTACATCCTTTCTACATGAGGTATAGTTTGGTTCGAGTTTACTTGCTTGCCTAGCATTCGCTTAAAATGTTGCATTTATTTTGCATAATTGCTTCATTACAGCTCTCTTTGCATGGTCATGAGTGATAACCGGCTTCGCGTAGCGTGTAAGTCCAATTTTCAAACCGGCTTCGCGTAGCGTGTAAGTCCAATTTTCAAACCGGCTTCGCGTAGCGTGTAAGTCCAATTTTCAAACCGGCTTCGCGTAGCGTGTAAGTCCAATTTTCAAACCGGCTTCGCTTAGCGTATAAGTCCAATCTTCAAACCGGCTTCGCTTAGCGTATAAGTCCAATCTTCAAACCGGCTTCGCGTGGCGTGTAAGTCCAATCTTCAAACCGGCTTCGCTTAGCGTATAAGTCCAATCTTCAGACCGGCTTCGCTTAGCGTATAAGTCCAATTTTCAAACCGGCTTCGCGTAGCGTGTAAGTCCAATTTTCAAACCGGCTTCGCGTAGCGTGTAAGTCCAATTTTCAAACCGGCTTCGCTTAGCGTATAAGTCCAATCTTCAAACCGGCTTCGCTTAGCGTATAAGTCCAATCTTCAAACTGGCTTCGCGTGGCGTGTAAGTCCAATCTTCAAACCGGCTTCGCTTAGCGTATAAGTCCAATCTTCAAACCGGCTTCGCGTAGCGTGTAAGTCCAATTTTCAAACCGGCTTCGCTTAGCGTATAAGTCCAATCTTCAAACCGGCTTCGCTTAGCGTATAAGTCCAATCTTCAAACCGGCTTCGCTTAGCGTATAAGTCCAATCTTCAAACCAGCTTCGTGTGGCGTGTAAGTCCAATCTTCAAACCGGCTTCGCTTAGCGTATAAGTCCAATCTTCAGACCGGCTTCGCTTAGCGTATAAGTCCAATTTTCAAACCGGCTTCGCGTAGCGTATAAGTCCAATTTTCAAACTGGCTTCGCTTAGCGTATAAGTCCAATCTTCAAACCGGCTTCGCTTAGCGTATAAGTCCAATCTTCAAACCGGCTTCGCTTAGCGTATAAGTCCAATCTTCAAACCGGCTTCGCTTAGCGTATAAGTCCAATCTTCAAACCGGCTTCGCTTAGCGTATAAGTCCAATCTTCAAACCGGCTTCGCTTAGCGTACAAGTCCAATCTTCAAACCGGCTTCGCTTAGCGTATAAGTCCAATCTTCAGACCGGCTTCGCTTAGCGTATAAGTCCAATTTTCAAACCGGCTTCGCGTAGCGTGTAAGTCCAATTTTCAAACCGGCTTCGCTTATGTAGTGTAAGTCCAATCTTCAAACCGGCTTCGCTTAACGTGTAAGTCCAATCTTCAAACCGGCTTCGCTTAGCGTATAAGTCCAATTTTCAAACCGGCTTCGCGTAGCGTATAAGTCCAATTGTCAAACCGGCTTCGCGTAGCGTATAAGTCCAATTATCAAAATCTCCCTGCACATCATTTTGCATTTTGCCCCTGCCTGCGGGCACACATATCTCTGTTTATCTTGTATGATTGTCTAAGTCTTCGGCCTTGTCAAAAATGGGTCGTCTCTAGGCTTTGACATTCACTCCCGTCACTTCTTGACTTCCGAGTTCTGTCAAAGAGGGGCAACTGTAGACACCCCATTTTTGACCGACCTTAAGACTCAGACGTCACCGATTGAGCGCTCGGTGATGTTGCATATTGTGCTCGTTCAGAAGTCTCAGAGTCTCGGCCGTGAGCCCTGCCTCCGGACTTCCGAACCCTTTTCTATACTTTGCCTCGGTTCGCGAACCAGGCTCGATTTTCTCTGTTTTCTTTCCTGAGGGGAGGGAGAGGTCTAGCAGATCATCTCTCAGTGGCCGTGGGCTACGTTTCGTGGCCGTAGGCCATTTTGCCCATTTCGGAGCCCGGTTCCCGGTTTTCGGAGCCGTCAGGCCGTATGCCTCGGTTCTGGACCACCCAACCATCTCCGATTCCTCCGGTTCTTGGCAGGTATCTCTGTTTCATCATAACGAGGCACACTGGGGTCTTAGATACCCACTTCGTGGCCGAATGCCACTTTCGGTGCTTACAGCCGGTTTTCGAGCCCCGAACCTCGCGGTTTGGCCCCCGAGCATTCGTTTTGCATCGGTTTTTGTTCTTTCTTGGCAGGTACCTCTGTTTCATCATAACGAGGGACACTGGGGTCTTAGATACCCACTTTGTGGCCAAACACCACTTTCGGTGCTTAACGGCCGGTTTTCGGGACCTCGAACTGCGTGTTTTGGCCCCCGAGCATTCGTTTTGCATCGGTTTTTGTTCATTTTTGGCAGGTACCTCTGTTTTATCCCCAGGAAGATTACTGGAGGGTGGGAGGCTAGCAATTGTCTCAGTAACCTGTTATGCTCTTCCGGCGCCCCCCCGGCGCCCGTTTTTCTCATTTCCGGGCTAATGTTGAACACCCTAGGGCCATTTTCTTCGAGCCAAAACCACATATTTGTGTTGTACACACATGGGAGGACCCTAAAAACACATGGCCGGCCATTAATACTTCTTTTCATTTTTGAACCTCTTTGAAAGTGGATCCGGGAAGAAGAAAAGTCTGCGCGGCTTCACCGAAACGGGCATAACTCTTTGCACAAGAGGAATTAAAATATGAGGCCACCACCATTGGAAAGCTTACTTCCGGGGCTTCATTTTGCACTCAAGAATCTCCTAAGTCCAAATCCGAGGGGAGGAGATATGGTTGGTTGAAGCCCGGTTGGACCGAATCTGCGCGGCTTTACGGAAACTGGCATAACTTTTTCTACAGGAGGAATTTTAATGCAAGGTTTGCGGCATTGGAAAGCTAACTTCTGGGGCTTCATCCTAGAGGGTGGCCGGCCATTTTTCTCCTATACCTGGCCGGCCGGCCACCTGCAACTAAAGCACCTTTTTGCCCACCTTTTCTCCGATTTTCTTGCCTATATAGCTGGCCTCCCAGCTCTTGTAGAAGGGTTGGAAAATATCTCTCAAGGATATACATTGATATCTATCTCTATCTCTTCATTTTTCTCTCAAATCTTCCAGTTTAGGCTCCATTTCTTCATCATCTTCAAGCTCTACTACCACCACTCCATTCCAGCTGCAAGGAAGGGTTTTTCAAAGGCTTAGGAGCAGCAAACTTGAGCCAAGAAGCAACAAGAGTGTGATCTTCAAGGGTAAGTATCAATCACCCTCTTTTGGCACTTTTTTTTTGCACCATTCCTCTACCCTACTTGCTCACTGTTTTAGACTCCGGCCCTAACTGAAATGGGCCTTCTTTTGAGCTATTCTACATGTTTGTTCAAGGGCTCAACCCTGTTTGAGCCCTCTATCACACACTTGCTTCAATATCCTCTTGTATGCCTTTATTTTGCATGAAATATTAGGCCTATGAGTGATCTGATTTCGAGCATGACATAAACTGTGAGTGGGCCTATTTTGAGCCCCTCTTCAACATTTAAGAAGGGCTCAACCCTGTTTGGCCTCTCTATCATGCACTTGCTTCACAATTCCTTCAATTTACCGAAAACTTGCATGATTTGTTTGACCTACATGTAAATTGTTTTGGAGCATGTCATGAACTGTGAGTGAGCTTATTTTGTGTCCCTATACAATATTGTAGAAGGGATCAATCTTGTTTGGGGTCTCCATATTATACTTGCCTTTATATCTCTTTTTGACCCCATTTTGCATGCCTTTTTGAGCTTACCTAGCTTCTGTTTTCGGCCATCATCTGTACTGAAAATATCCATATTTTGGCCTTCTTGTCATATCTCATTGAGGGTCTTTGTTGGTTTGATGAATGTTTGGGGTACTTCATGTTATAGCCTTATGTATCCTCAATCTTGCATGGCATTTTTAGCATGTTTGCATACTGAGTTGGGGGATGTCATCTACTGTAAATGTTCATATTTTTAGTCCCTCATCAGTGTTGTAGAAGGGTACTTTTCCATTTGGGCATCGCATGTATCAGTTGCTTCAATACCCCTCTCTTGGCCCGTATTTTCGCATGCTATTGTTGCCCTATCTATGCTTGCACTTTGGCCCTGTTCTAGACTGAAAAATGCTATTTTTGGGGCTGCCTTGCTACTGTTTTTCATGTCATGTACCAATTACGCATGTTTAGTGTGGCTGTAGGCCATTTCGGATGCTTAATATTGCATTTCGGGATCATTTCATGCTTCGGGTGCACTTCGGCCATGTTTCGGGGCTGTTTTCCCCCACATTTCAGTGCCAAAATTCATTTGCATGTTTGCATATCATTTCCATGTCATTTCATGCCTTACGGCCCTCGCCTCGGTTTGCGCGCTCGTGTGCATGCATTTTGAGGCATCTCTTTTTTCTCCGACGGCCTCTCATGTGAGTGTAGTTGAGGCTCTCTCATGTTAGTATAAGTCCAATTTGCATTTGGAGTGCCATTTCAAGCTTTAATCCATTTCCTCGGTTTGCGCGCCCGTGTGCACGCATTTCGAGGCACTTCATTTTTATCCGACGGCCTCCCGTATGAGAGTGGCTGAGGTCCTCTCATGTTGGTATAAGTCCATTTCGCATTCTGTATGTCATTTTAGTCTCATCGCATTGCGTATGCCATTTTTCAGTTTGCGTGCCAGTGTGCACGCATTTCGAGGCGCTTCATTTTCATCTATCGGCCTCCCGTGTGAGTGTAGCTGAGGCTCTCTCATGGTATAAGTCCATCTTGCATTTTGTATATCATTTTAGCTTCATTGCATTCCGTATGCCATTTTCTCGATTTGCGCGCCCGTGGGCACGCATTTCGAGACATCTCATTTTAGTCTCATTGCATATCATATTTCAAGTCATTTCATGCCTTAGGGCCATTGCCTCGGTTTGCGCGCCCGTGTGCACGCATTTCGAGGCACTTCATTTTCATCCATCGGCCTCTCATGTGAGTGTGGCTGAGGCTCACTCATGTTAGTATAAGTCCATTTTGCATTTCGTATGTCATTTCATGCTTTAATCCATTTTCTCGGTTTGCGCGCCCGTAGGCACGCATTTCGAGGCACTTCTTTTTTTATCCGACGGCCTCCCGTGTGAGAGTGGCTGAGGTCCTCTCATGTTGGTATAAGCCCATTCTGCATTCTGTATGCCATTTTCGCATCATTGCATTCCGTATGCCATTTCCTCGGTTTGCGTACCCGCGGGCACGCCCTTCGAGACATCTCATTTTAGCCTCATTACATATCATTTCCATGTCATTTTGCATTCCGTATGCATCGCCTTGGTTTGCGCGCCCGTGGGCACGCATTTCGAGGCACTTCTTTTTTTTTTTTTTTATCCGACGGCCTCTTATGTGAGTGTGGCTGAGGTCCACTCGTGTTAGTGTAAGTCCAATTGCATTGTGTATGCCATTTTATGCCTTAGGATCATCGCCTCGGTTTGTGCGCCCGTGTGCACGCATTTCGAGGCATCTCATTTTCATAGCATTGTGCATGCTAGGATTGTATTTTAGTTGCATTCATGCATATCATGCATACTGCATTGTGTTCGGGATAGGAGTTAGCCCGGGCACGGGAAACGAGGCACGTTTCGTACTCTGAGTGACGGAACGGGTCTCAATTCCCAAGTCACCGACACTCCGGATCACCCATGATGGAGTTAGGTTTTGTCGTAGCATTCATCTGCATTCATCCTATATTGAGTTGTGCAATCCGACTCCTCGGCCATCATGCATCGTTATGCGTGATTGGTGGCACGAGGATCGAGGCATGCATATATTTGTGAAATACATTGCTATGCCCCTTTCCTGCTCTCTGTTGCAGTAAAATGAGGAATGAGCAACTTTTCGGAGTCGGGCACGCATTTCGAGAAACATCGCAAACAGAGGCTAATTGGGGCATCCCAGTGGATTTCCGCGCAAGGCAGCCCAGCATACATTATTCAGCAGAAGTGAGGCACCCCCTGGCTTGCATGCCAGTTTACAGTTTTTCTTAGTTATTTTGTTAATTAATTAGGAATTTGTATATTATTCGGACTGTTTATTTCGGACTGTATTATTCTTTTATTATTTCGGACTGTATTATTTATTCGGACCCTCTGCGCGAGGGCATAATTGTAATAAGTGTGGGTGAGTGTGATGTATCTCTTCCAACCCCACGTCTTTCTCCCTTTTATTTACCCGCTTACGATGGTTAGATATAGGGCATATTTCAATTAGCATACAGCATGATAGCATGTTTGCATCATTCATCTGTTTTGCACGCACCGGGCTCGGCGCATCATACAAACTGCATTTGTATTTCAATTCCAAATTGAATACGTGTTAGCTGTGGCATTCCACATACCATGTTTAGAATAGCCGAGCCTGCTATAGTTGCATTATTGCATGTGTTGCATTAGGCATTCCTGTATATTTAGGATCATGCATGATTTCTAATCAATTTTTGTTTTTGGCTTGGAGTACTCGATGAGTTTTTATGCTTTAGCATCCTTGCATGCGTGTGAGTGTTGCCATGAATAGCATGCTTACCATGAGGCTATATGCTTATGTGATATAACTGCCTTGAATGCCTGTGGGTGGAGGTTGAGTTATTTGAATTGGGACAATGCGTCAAATGTTTGTTTTAAGCCCACTAGATAGTGGCAAAATCATGTTTTTCTAAGCCCACCTGAGGGTGGCAAATCCACGTCTTAGCCTACCTGCGGGTAGCACCATCAAACCATTTTCAAACAAACAAACATGAAATGTTTTGTTCCAATTCAGGCGGCTCGGTCTATACTTGTTTGCTGCGAGCATCACATAGTAACCTAGGCTAATAATCGGAATAAGAGCATACATTGTTTTCAAAATAAGATATCATGGTTAGTAGAGGCCGGTCTTTGACCGGGCGAGCGGGGGTGCTCACGAAGTGACCTTCCTCAATCGTACCCAAGTTCCCGAGCCGAGGCAACTTTGGTGATGACGGACACGTGGCCTTTGGCAACGAGTCAGGGTTTCCTAAATTTCCCAAAAAAAAAACATTTAGGTGGCGACTCTGTATCTGGCAAAGCACTCCATGTTTGGCACTTCTTTCAAAAATCTGTTTTCCAAAACGATTTGCCGGATTTGGACTCTTTGGTTCAAGATTAAGAACCGTGACACAAATCGAGTCCGAGCTGTAGCGAGGTCCCCCGCGGGCTTGTTACATCAATGAGAACATACCTGCAAAAAATCAAGTTAATCGGATATCGTTTACCCATTCATCCACTCACATTTGTATCTATAAAAATAAATAATAATTGTGATTTAAAGTATTAAAATGAATACAAATGTGAGTGGATGAAAAGGTAAATGATATCCATTAACTTAATTTTTTGTAATTATATTCGACTTGATATATTCTAAAATATGAACGGTTTGGATTATCGAAATGGATCCCGAAATGGACCCATTTGACTGCACAATAGTGGTTGCTATTCACCACTGCACAGCAGCCACCCCAAATCCTAATAACACTGGGGTGGAGAATCTTTATGAAGGTTTTTCATGATATTTCTCTTATGATACTTGATAGTATTGATCCGATTTATAGCAATTTTGGAAGCAATCGCATTACATAAATTTTAATTTTTCCTTCCAAATTATTCTTTAAAAATTAACTTATATCTTTTTAATCATATTAATTTTATACTCAACATTATTTGAATTTGATTTCTGTTGTGACTTGCCATTTATAATAAGACAAAATTTGCTGCCATAAACACCCAAACTATTATTTAAAGAAAAATTAAATATTTCTCAGCTATATACAATAACACCAAAAGACTTGTGTGAATCGTCTTAAAATGTGAGGCATTGAAAAAAAGAAATGGCTATCCTCTAGTCTCCTTATTAGACTGGAGTGTCACAACCTAAATCCGCCCCTATAGGTTTAGCGTCGTAATCGACTAGTAATCCGTAGATTACCTACGGCCTCAAAGACAAAATTTCAAAATATTTAATTTTATCGAGGCCTGAAGCAGAAGCAAAACAAAAATGATGATGCCCATCGAGCTGTGCGTACATGATCAACTGCAATAATTGAAACATTCTTAACACACTTTCATATATACATGTACAAAGACATATTTTATATCATATCTCACACACTACGTGAACGACTTCTAACCAAGTACAAAGATTATCCCAAGCTTGACAAAACAAAAGAGAACAAAGCCTCTACATAGAGGCAGACTCCTGGGCAAACTCTAATGTTGATCCTCCAGTTGCTCACCTACACCTACATTTATATAAATAAAGAGTGAGCCAACGCCCAGTGAATAATACCAAAGTAAAGAGGTTATATGAATGAGATTCTTAATTAAGTAATTCATATTTATGCACAATACATGTAAATCCAAATCAGAACGACTTCAAGTTCAATCCATCATGTTCAAGGTGTATCAGAAGGGCAAAACGACCTCGGGTCCAAGTTCTCATTCATACAAAACGACCTCGGGTCTAAAATACTCATTCATACAGAACGACCTTGAGTCCAAAATATTTGTCCAATGATATTACAGAATGACCTCGGGCTCAATCATAGTACAGAACGACCTCAAGTCCATCATTTCCATATTCATAGCTATGCACATATTTATACAGAACGACCTCAGGTCCATCATTTCCATATTCATTTCTATGCGCATATTTATACTGAACGACCTTAGGTCCATCATTTCCATATTCATATCTATGCGCATATTTATACTCGTGATCATGATCGCATTCGTATTAAGACGGCCTTAGGACCATTTCATGTCCTTGATACACATATTAGACAGCCTTGGGTCCATTTCTTATCAAACATATCCTTTGTCAAATATACAGAATGGCCTTTAGGCCCATTTCATATTTATTAAGAACGACCTTTGGTCCATGTAATCAAATATATAGAACAGCCTTTAGGCCCATTTCATATTAATTCAAAACGACCTTTGGTCCATGTAATCAAATGATTTCGTACTGTTCGATTTCATTATAGAGTCTTGCACAATCAGACGAATAGAATGCTCATTCATGATTCGAATTCACAAATCCAGAAAACTTACACATGAGTACTATTTACAAATAGCATATATGAACATATCTTTACTAAAGTATTACTCACAGTGTTTAGATGCCTGGTTCGCCCTTGTAGTTGACCCTACACAATTCATAATACACATAGAAATCGGGTCACAATACAATTTATTCCGTTCTTAACTTGTTTAATTCTCTTCGGCTTCTTTTCTACTCCTTAAATTTATTTATAATGTTCAAAGTATGTCTAAGAATGCTTAGAAATAAAAGAGAACGGAAATCGGGACATGAAACAGCTTTTCAAACTTTTTTGAAACAGGGTTCCTCGCTCGAGCGCAACATTGGTCGCTCGAGCGGACCCCTTGGTCTGCAAAAATATTGGTTGCTTTCATTTTATGCTCAAGCAGCAACTTCTTCGCTCGAGCGATGAAGTCAATTTATGGGTTTTCTAACATATTGTTTGTGCTTCAAAACATAACTTTAAATGATACAACTTACATGTTTTGTCCTATATATATATATATCAACCATACAACTTCTAACATGATATAATGCCAATTCTACAATATTTGAAGCTCAAATCTCCAACGATTCATCATACAAGCCCAAATAATTTCAAATTCATTTCCTTAAACTTCATAACTCATGCACATAAATTCTACATTTTCACATAAACATATATTGAAGCTACAAAGCCCTTTCAAAAATATTTGTATGTATGAAATTTAATTCAAAATCAAACTAATTTTTGATTCTCAAATATAAATTATAATTTATTTCCATATTTGTCCAAATTTAAATTTAATTCATATTCTTCATATCAAACCTTATTTCAAACCCACAAATTCTAAAATATGAATTGAACTTTCAAAATATAATCTCAAAACTTGGGTTTATACATGGCTTGTCTAAACCACACAAACTCTTAATTAATCAAAAAAATATGATCAATTTTAAATCATTTACATCAAAACTCCTTTAATTTAAAAATTGAACTCATTTGTTCATAAACTCATAATTTTCCAAAGCTTAGTTCTTGTTTCATCAAAACATGAAATTAATTCTAGGAAAGCTATGATGCATGTACAATTAGAGTATTAAGACTAGTAGGATTTGTCCATGCATGTAGAAATTAGACACAATTCATGCCTGATATTCCAAAATCAAACTCCAAATAATTAATTTCTAAATTAATTTCCATAAATTTGAACCTAACTCCATTGCATGAATCAAATCTTCAATACATCATCGTTGCATGTAATTTATATAACACAATTCAATAATAATTCTCAAAATTAAACTCAAACTTAACAAATTTAAAGAATCAAAACTCATATTCTTCAACCTAACTTGATTTTATATGCAAAATCCAATTTCTATCCATTTATATAATTGATCCACAAATCTTCATTTTTAATCCTCTCAAAATCCATCATGAATCAATTTATGTCTAGATTATTTAAACAACACTAGAAAGAGGATGTAATTTCTTACCTTAAGATGATTTTTCCACAATTTTTAACTTGAATTTTGGTATCCCACAAAACCCTCTTCTTCTTGTTCTTTCTCCCGTACGGCTCCTCTCTCCCTCTCTTTAACTCTCTGTTTTGAATCCCTACATTCTTTTTCTTTTATCCCATATACACGTGCATACATACAACCAATAAAACAATTCAATTGAGTACTCTCTCTCTTCTCACATATAATTAATTAGAATTAACTTAATTTACTAATTGCACATCAATTTAATTGATTAGGATTGTTTGGCATACCAATTACACATTAATTTAACTTCATCATCACTTAGTCCTAACCAATTATAATTAACACTTGAATAGAATTTAATTTAATTAATCACAACTAATTACACATCTCACATAATTTAATTAGCCTAATTTGATTCCGTTACAGCCCAATTAATTATATTTAATTTGTTCGTTCTGAATTAAATTTTTAATCGAACTTCCGAAAGCCTCAAAATATCAAATTAAACTTATTTCCATTATCAATTTTACTTCCTCAAATCATTTATGCCTTCAATTTCTAATCAGATTCAAAATTTCCGTCATTAAATTACATATTCAAATTGGATACCTCATAAATAGATTTAATCCATAATAATCATAATTTCTCAAACCTTATAGCTTAATTAACTCCAATTTAGACCAAATTAATCAAATCTTGATTTTACTAAACTGAACCAAATATTAATTAAACTCTCAAATGGGTCCGTATCTAAAATTAAATTGATTTAATTTATTAATTTCACTTCCTTAAGCCATTTGGACCCTTAATTTCTAATTCCAAAATAAATCATTATTAAAATCAAATACGAATCAGACTCCATAATTCTCATAAATCCCAAATTACATTAGAGTGACAACCAATTAGAATCCAAATCTCCTTAATCACTTAAACATAAAATCATATACATGATGTGGTTGGCTTAATCTAAGGTTTATGCTAAGCTCAATTAATTCATTATAAATCGTAATTTTGCCAAATTTTACCGTAGGCTCTAAAAATCATGCTAAACACAGATATGAAATTGGTTTTGGTTTCTGGCATCTCTAAGGCTATAAATTTTCAGCTCAAGGTTCCAATTGCAACATATTTTTCTACACCCAACATATATAAATTCATAATCACAAAAGAACTCACATAATTAAACATACAAATTCATATCAAACACATAATCACATGCATAATTATATTTATTATAGGTTGGGTTATCACATGGAGGGTCTAGTTTTGCATAGGACTGGAAACGAGTCGAGTCGAACTGAGTCGAGTTTTGTTGAGTTCAAGTTTAGCTTGTTTGCTTATTGAACTTGTTTATTGAGCTCAAGTTCGGCTTTGCTTGGCTTTGCTCGATAAATTTTATTTATTTATATTATTTAAATAATTTTTTTATATTATTTAATACAAAAAATAAAGATAAACGAGCCTAATATTCGAGCTTGAGCTCTACTCATTTACTAAATGAGCTGAGCCGACCACTTAACAAGTCGAACCAAGCCAACTCGCAAACAATTTGATTCATTTGCGACCCTAATTTTGGATAATTAAGGCACACAAAAAATCCATTTGAGTCATTTAAATTGTTTAATTTTTAGTACATTTTAAGTAGATTATTTATATAAAAAATTAAATTAATCAGATATCAATAATCATGGTGTTCAAAAGAAAAAGATATTAATAACACAAGTTTGAATTACATTTGTTAATAAAAAAACAAACGAGTAAATATATCGGACCCAAAGGCACGCTATAATTGATGGTAGACAACAATTATTTCTGAAAAGAGAGGGACGCATTGGTCTTTCTTGGTCCACCACCATCAATGTCTATTTCAATCCTATTGCCATCTTGCAACCTTCACCCCAAGTGTAGACACCCCATTTTTGACAGCCCTTATGACTTGGATGTCATCGCATGCACACCCGATGACGAGTTTATTTGCTCGCCAAGTGCTCGAAGTCCTCAGCGGAATGCCACAATGTTGAGCCTTTCAGATCCTGATAGCCTTTTAAACTCAGTTTTGGACCAAGCCTGTGTCCTTCAAGCCTGCAGCTTTTGGTGGCCTGCCAGCCATCCCTAGAGACTGTCGGCCATCACTTTGGGGTTGCCGGCCACCAGTGTGCTTTGCAGATATTTTATGCCAGCTGTGCCAGCTGTTTGCACAGATGCACCTATCTTCACCCACGTGTAAGGCTGAATCTCCTTGAGGGAATTTCATGTTTTCTACATATAGAAGACCTCTCATGTTGTTTTGAAGGTTAGAAAATTTTGAACTCAAAATTTTTTCTCTCTCTCTCTACAATTCTCTCTTTCTCTCTAGCATTTGTCTACACTTTAGCCTCCAATTCCTTAACCTTTGCCTATACACCCTTAACAAAATCTTCTCATCTTTGAGCTGAGGTGTTCTTGAGCTTGGTTTGAGCTCTAGAGGGTGTACTTGCTTGGTTTTGTAGCTTGGAATTACTCTTCTCTTCAAGAGGTATAACACTTGCTTTATTAGCTTGCTTTGCATATTTTTTTTTCTATCTTTTTCCCACTGATTTTGGGTTGTTTTTGGGCTAAAAAAACTCTATGTTTGTGGGTTGAAATTTGTGGTTTTAGGCCATTTAAGGTAGGGGGTGATTCACCCTTCTTTATACATTGCTTGTAAGGCCTTGCCACCTTTGTTTCCCACTTTCAAACTATCTTTTTTTAAGATTTTAAACACTGATTTTCAGAGCTTTTTCAGTGGTGAAAATTATGTTTTGAAGTCCAAATTTGGAGGGGTTAGCATCCCCTCCTTATGTCTTGTTTGCTAGCCTAGGTTGTGCCATGCTTTAGCTTATTTTTCTAACTTGTTTTAGCTTAATTCCAGCATGTTTTAACCTCTGATTTGGACTGTTTTAACTATGTTTTGGGTTGGTTAAGTCATTTGAGTCTTGTTTTGCATGTTTCTAGTCTAAGTGTCCTCACAAACTTGGTGTTTTAGGCCTTTAGACACCACTTGTTTGAGTTGATTGCATTGTTTTAAGTGTTTTTCTCACTTAATTTCAGCAAGCATAATCTTTGCAACTTCTCTCATTTCTTGGCTTTTAATTTTGATTTGAAAGTGGTTGCAAATCACTTGCTTGCCCAAGTATGAAATTGAGCTTTCATACTTAATGGTTTAATCCCTTAGGGGGTTCATTACCAACGGTATGATGCTTCTTTCATACCCAAAGGAACTTGTGTTTTGAGCCCTCTTTCCATTAGAGGACTTTAATTCACCTAATGGACTTAATTGGATTCAAGAATGGTTGGTAAGTTAAAATGAGTAATTCAAACTTGGGACTAAAAGTGAGCAAGATAATATTTGGATGTGTTCAATTGGACGTTAATTGAACACATGGAACTTGGACAATTTCATACTTGCTAGTGATGAAATGATCCAAGTCTCCAAGGTCAACTTCTTCTCTTGATCTTTCATGAAAGGGAGGAGGTTTGTGTCTTATTTTGCATTTATTGAGCTTGCACATGTTGAGTCACAAGCCATCATGCAATAAAATTGCTTGAGTTGGTGGTTTGTGGCTTAAATTCATCATTCCTTGGATATGTTAATGAAAAGGAAGGGTGAATTATGCAGACAATTCTTGAAAATACCATGTATATGCTCTGTTTGTCCTCTGTTGCAGCAAGATGAACCTGTGCATCAGTGGCCGGTAGTCCACTTTCCATGGCCGGTAGGCCACTTTCTTGGTGAGTAGGTGGCCGGCAACCTTTACTAGTGGCCGGCTGGCCACTGATGCAAATCTCAACAGAGTGTTGGTAAGGTGGAGCGAATTTGTTCTGGAAATGTTCAACTATGCAAATAGAGGCATTCGGGAGCAAAACGGTGGTCTTTTCGGGTGGAATTCGAGCATACGAGTGCACATCTCTCATTTCCCGAGATAGAGTAGTTAATTGCTTAGTTTAATTACTTAGTTTAATTACACTTGTGTTGTAATTATTTAATTAGTTAGCGTACTAGTTAGTTAATTCAAGTATTGTAATAATTAGTTAATTAGTTTAACTAGGTATTCATTTTGATTTGTAATAGTTAGCTTAATTAGCCTTAGCCTAATTGACTAGCTTAATTAGCTTAGCTCAGTTAGCTAGTTAGCTAGTTTGTTCATTCGGACTCTCCTTCGTAAGAGCGTAATGTAATAATGTGTATGTCTTCCAACCCCACGTCTTTCTCCCTTTTATTTATCCGCTTTTGATGGTTAGATTAGGAGCATCACGTTTCAATTAGCTTACTTCATACTTACATCCATTCATCTTGTATTGCATGCACCGAGGCTCGGCGCATCATTCAAACTGCATTGTTGTTTAAATACTTCTTTGAATACGTGCTTAGACTGCATGTTATTTAATTTAATTGATCCATATGCCATATTAATAGCTGAGCTTATTAGTTGCATATCGCATGTGTTGCATTAGACATTTGGCATAGTCAGGAACATGCATTTTTCTAACTAGTTTCTTTTCTTGGCTTGGAGTACTAAGTGAGTTTTTAGTGCTTTAGCATACTTGCATGAGTGTGAGTGATTGCCATGATTAACATGCTTGCATGAGGCTAAGTACTTAATTGCTATAACTGTTTGAGTGCCTGTGGATGAAGGCTTGTTGCTTGAATTGGAATGATTCAATGAATGTATGTTTAAGCCCATTTTGTCAAGTGGCAAATTCGCAAGATTTAAGCCCACTTTGTTAAGTGGCAAAATCAAACTCTTTTCGAAAAACAAACATGAAATTGAATTGTTCCAATTCGGGCAAACTAGTCTATACTTTTTGTGCGCACATCACATAGTAATGCTAGCCTTGTAACACCCCGAAATAATTCAACATGAACTACCCACATAAATAAACATTCACTAAAACAATGACAATAATCCTTCCATCTTCACATATTTAATAAATGAGTTTAATACAAAAGTTCCACATGCGGTATACATTCAACGAGTAAAAGAACACATGAATCAATAGCATGTGAAGCATCTATTCTCAAAACAATAAAATGCCCTTAAGGGCTTACATCTTCCAAGGTAATAGCCCGGTTACACAAAATGGTCTCTCAGACCCATACACGTTTAGCCCTTGGCTTTACAACATTCACAACAAAAATAAGAGAACTATTTACTCTTCACAAAAATATCCACGCCCTCAGTTCGGCAAGATCACCACATCTTTACCTGCACCAAGTGCCATAGGGGTGAGCATAAAGCCCAGTAGAGAATTCTCACAAAGTATATATAGTTATGCAATTCTCAATGTAAATGCAAATGCCAATGCCATACAATACCCTTTTTAAAGAAAATTTCATTTCATGCTCTTCTCAAAGATTTCCATTTTTCAATAAAAGCTTGCAACCTCAACACATTTCAAAACTTTCAATTTTAATCAACAGGGGCGGTAAATACAACACTGGTAATCCCTAGGTTGGTGTCTGCAAGTAGACTCTACAAGTACTACCCAATTGTCATTTTTACCGGTATTAACCGGAAGGCTCGACACCTATCTGCGCGGTTTTCTGGTCTTTCACCAAGGACACTCAGGCCAACTTGTCAAGTTCAACTACACCCCCTATCCGGATTTACCACGTATTTACCCCATACAACATTTCGATAGTTCACATTACAACACCTCTTTCTTTAATGAAATAAATATTTTTCAATCTAAACATCACAATGTATGATAATAATTAATTTGAGATGTGTATGTAATGCAATGATCTTTCCCATACCTCATAGTATTACTCCAATCCCAATTATTTCTACAACAATATCAATTTACCATGTTTCTCCTTTCTTCTTTTCAATGTTGTTACACAAAATAATCACGTCATCAACATATAGCAATAACAACTCTCATCATGCCCAAATCATAATAAGCTAGCCTCTTCAAGGCTACATATAGTGTTTTTCATACATTGACTACGATGTTAACAATTTTCACTATCCAAGATGCACAACCATGTGCCAATTCTCAACAATACATTTTCAAGGGTTTAACAACAATGTAAAATAACACCTCATTTCTCATATATCAAGTACATTGCTCTTTTTGCTAAACATTTGATGAAATCTACTCTTATTTATTCTCTTGATGCAAGAAATGAAAGAAGTTCATGTGTATCTTCATGTTTCCCCCCAAACCCCCAAATTTTAGGGTTCTTCACCCAAGACAAAACCTTTTCTTATTTTCAAAATAAATCTTACTAAAATCATCCATCTTGAGTTTAAATAGAAAGAACATCCTCATAGATAAGAAAAGTTGAAATTTAAACCTATCATTCAAAGCTCCTCTCTCTCTCTCTCTCTCTTCATTTAGTGCAACATTAAAATCAACACAACAACCCCATGGAAACCCTAAAATCAACATTCATATAGCAAAACATGTATATATGACTCAAGAAATTCCTACCTTAAGGTCTTGATGATGGAGAAAAATAAACCCTAGCTTTAATGGAGGATTCTTCAACACTTCATTATACCAAGAGGAGCTCTAGTTTGATCTTCAAGATTAGAGGAAGATGATAATGATCTTGACTCAAGATTTGCAAGGATCAAAGTATTTTGGTGTTTGGAGGAGAAAAATAGGGTTTAGAGTGAGAGGGAGATGTCAAAAATGAGATACACATTCAGACCAAAAAGAAGAAAAAACAAGGTTTCGGACACCCAGAGCGCTGCACGTGCGGCACCCAACCCCACACATGCGGAGCGTCCTTTCCCGCACGTGCGGCCCTCACCCCCACACGTGCGGTGGTCCTCCCACACCACTTCCCGCTCGTGCCTTTCAAGCAGAATGCAACTCCCCCAACTGGCTGATTCCCGCACGTGCGGCCTCATCCCCCGCACGTGCGGCCCTGGCCCAGCAGCCCATAAATTTCTGGTTCACCCTCCGGGCACTCCGAACCCGACCGTGCGCGCCCCGGAATAGGTGAAATTCAACACTGAACAAAAGTAGAACAAGAACTTTATTTAGAGGGCTATTTCTGAACGTTTCAAATCCAACGGAAATAAAAGAAGAACGGTGCAAAATGAAAGAAAATAAATAAAACAAGGGCCCGATCGCCACAACCTCCTCACCTTAGGAAATTTCGTCCCCGAAATTTGAACAAACTTTCCAAACCAAAGTGTTCTAGCAACTACAATCATTTTAACAACATTCTCAAGTTACAACATCTATGTTCAACCAACATTTACTATTCCTTTTATCATCATTTCATCAAAACAACATTTGTTTATACAAGACATATGAAATAGAACATCTATAGCAAAGCATCATTCCTTCACAACCTCATGCTCAAATTAACAATACATATAACAACATGTGACCCACACTTTAACGCTTTTCCCCTCAACACTAGGGAACATTACAATTAAAACAAAACAACTAAGCATGCTCAAATAAGTCTGGATACTTGGAGCGGACTTCCGCCTCCCTTTCCCAAGTCGTTTCTTCAATCCCATGGTGCCTCCACAACACCTTCACTAACGGTATAGTTTTACCTCGCAATACTTGTTCCCGGGTATCTAATATCTGGACCGGTCGCTCCTCGTAGGAGGCATCCTCATCTACTTCCAAGTCAACCCAATCTAGCACATGAGAAGGGTCGGGTTTGTACTTCCTAAGCATGGACACATGAAACACATTGTGAACTCCTGAAAGTTGTGGCAGTAAGGCTAACTGGTATGCCACTTCCCCGATTCTCTCCAATATCTCGAAAGGTCCAATAAACCTCGGAGACAACTTCCCACTCTTGCCAAACCTCATTAAACCCTGCCTAGGTGAGATCTTAAGAAACACATGATCACCCACGTCGAAAGATAAGGATCGTCTCCTCTTATCGGTATAACTTTTCTGTCGGCTTTGAGCCATGGCTAATCTCTTTCGAATGAGAGCAACTTTCTCGGTTGTCTCCCTAATGATCTCTGGACCCAACAACGGTGCATCCCCCACCTCGGCCCAACAGACTGGTGACCTATAAGGTCGGCCATGCAAGGCCTCGAACGGTGCCATCTCAATGTTAGCCTGATAACTATTGTTGTAGGAAAATTCAATCAACGGTAAGTGCCTCTCCCAAGACCCCTTGAAATCTAGGACACAAGCTCTAAGCATATCCTTCAAAATTTGAATGGTGCGCTCCGACTGCCCATCGATTTGAGGACGATAAGCGGTGCTAAAAGTCAATTTGGTTCCCAATGCCTCTTGAAGGCTTTGCCACAACTGGGCAGTGAAACGAGGATCCCTATCCGACACAATGGTTACTGGAACTCCATGAAGTCGAACTATCTCTCTAACATACAACTCTGCCAAGTGCTCAACTGAGTCGCTAGAATGCATTGGAACGAAATGTGTGGACTTAGTCAACCTATCAACAATTACCCAAATGGCATCATTGCCCCGTTGTGTTCTAGGAAACCCAACTACGAAGTCCATGGTCACGTGCTCCCACTTCAACTAGGCTATTGGCAAGGGTTGTAACAAACCCGCTGGCCTCTGGTGTTCGGCCTTCACTTGTTGACAAGTAAGGCACTTGGACACAAAGGATGCGACATCCCGCTTCATACCCCTTCACCAAAACTGACGGCTAAGGTCATGATACATTTTGGTGCCTCCTGGATGTACCGCAAGGCGTGAGTGATGGAACTCCCGAAGTAGTTCTCCCCTACAAGATTCAGGCACAAATAGACGATCTAGGTAACGTACACTCTAATCTGAGTGAATGTTCAAGCCCTTCTCTTCCTTCCCATTTGAGATTCTGTCACGAATTAACTCTACTTCATGGTCTCCTTGTTGTGCCTCTACAACTTTGCTAATTAAGACAGGTTGAGCACTCAAAGTAAACAATGTTGCACCCCCTTCGAACTCACCCAATTGTAATTCAAACTTGCCGACTTCACCCAACATAACCCATTCCTAAATGGCCACACTAGCCAAACTACTCATGGTTTTTTGACTTAAGGCGTCGGCCACCACATTGGCCTTTCCCGGGTGATAGTGTAACTCGAAATCATAGTCTTCTAAAAACTCCATCCACCTCCGTTGACGTAAATTCAGATCTTTCTGGGAAAACAAATACTTCAAGCTCTTATGGTCGGAGAAAACCTCAAACTTCTCACCATACAAGTAATGCCTCCAAATTTTCAAGGTAAACACCACTGCGGCTAACTCTAAGTCGTGGGTAGGGTAGTTCTTCTCACGGATTTTCAATTGCCGTGAATTGTAGGCTACGACCTTTCCCTCTTGCATTAAAACACACCCAAGCCCATCCCAAGACGCATCACAATAGACGGTGTAACCCAAGCCTCTCTCTGGAATGATCAACACCGGTGCCGTGGTCAATCTAATTTTTAGCTCTTGGAAAGACTCTTCACAAGCTTTGCTCCATACAAACTTAACCCCCTTTCTAGTCAACCTAGTCAAAGGCGCGGCTAATCTAGAAAGTCTCTCACAAAACGCCGATAGTACCCCGTCAATCCCAAGAAACTCCGGATCTCAAAGACATTTTTAGGTTGCTCCCAATCTTGTACATAATCTATCTTCGAAGAATCTACAGTTACTCCCTCCCTTGACACTAAGTGAGCCAAAACTCGCACTTCTCAAACTTGGCATACAATTAGTGTTTCCTAAGCAATTCAAACACTACCCTCAAGTGTGCCTCGTGTTCCTTCTCAGAAGTTGAATAAATTAGGATGTCATCGACGAATACAACCACAAAATGGTCCAAGTACTCCCTAAAAATTTGGTTCATCAAATCCATGAAAGAAGCCGATGCGTTAGTTAACCCAAATGGCATTACAAGGAACTCGTAGTGGCCATAACGCGTACGAAAGGCCGTTTTTTGGATGTCCTCCTCCCGGACCCTCAACTGATGGTACCCCAACCTCAAATCTATCTTGGAGAAGCAACAAGACCCTCTAAGTTGATCAAACAAGTCATCTATTCTGGGTAACAGGTATTTGTTCTTGATAGTAACTCGATTAAATTTACGGTAGTCAATACACAACCGCAACGACCCATCCTTCTTCTTCGCAAAGAGAGCCGGCGCTCCAGAAGGTGATGTACTAGGGAAGCTCTTGGAGTTGAATCTTTAACTCATGCAACTCTGCGGGTGCAAATCTATATCGTGCCATAGAAATTGGTGCCGTTCCAGGCACTAAGTCGATGGTGAACTCAATCTCCCGGTGGGGTGGCAAACTAGTAAGGTCCTCGGGAAACACATCTGGGTATTCACACACTACCCTTGGCAACTCAACTCGAGTTCCGCCACTCTCATTATCCAAAAGAGTAGCAAGAAGACCACTAAGTTCATTCCTACTACGAGGATCAAATATTGGCGATAAGACCCGATCAACTCGGTCTCCCAGAAAGTAAAAACAATCACCACTCGAGGTGCACACGGTGACCCTTTGACGAAAACAATCTATCATTGCTCGATACGAAGACAACCAATCCATGCCTAGAATGACATCAAAACCCGACATGTCTAGCAACACAAAACCAAATGGGAGTCTACGCCCGGCAACCTCTATCTCACAACCATGACAACCCTGATCTAGGTCAACTGTACCCCCAACTGGAGACTCTACTCTGAGCGGGGATGCTAACTATGTCATCTTTAGCCCCAATGCAGATGCGAATGTAGCAGACATGAATGAATCAGACGCACCCATATCTATCAACACGCTAGCCAAAGAATTACACACAATAAAAATACCTCTTACCACCGAGGATCCTGGCAACTGCTCTGACGCGGTAACAGCGTACACGTGCCCCTGTGGCCTCTGATCAACCTGCTCGTCCCTCGGAGCATAGGCCAGCTGTATAGACTGGGCCAAAGCGGCTCCCTGATGAGCTCGTGAAGTCTGAGCTGAGTGAGCCTGCTGGTGGTTCTAAGTCTGCCTAGACCTTGATGCGCCAGATGTGCTTCCCAACTACAGGCAAGTTCTCTTCATATGCCCTAATTGACCGCATTGGTAGCAAGTAGGCCCCTGACCCCTACTCTGAGACTGACTCTAAGATCGGTTAGGCAGTGGTGGTGGCAACATCTGCTGTCCTCCTTCCTTCTATGGACATGCAAAGGCCTTGTGACCCGGTTGGCCACACTTGAAGCAAGAAAACCCACTCGGTGCACTTTTCCCTGAGCCCACACTAGGCAAGGGGAAAGTAGATCTAGACTGTTGCGGTTCAGACTGGGATGAAAAAGTGTTTCTGCTATTCTTGTTGGGTTTATAGTCTCCCTGTGACCCTTGGCCCCTAGACCTCGAGTTCCGAAGTCTTTCCTCTTCGGCCTCCACGGTAATTTCCACATGTGCGGCCGCCTCCACAAGGCGATCATAATTCTAGATCATGTTCCTAGCAACCTTGAACAAAATCTTCGTCCTCAACTTCTTCTCGAGTTCAATGCAACGACGTTCTTCCATCGTTACCAACTCCGGTGCAAACTGGGACAAGCTAGAAAAGGCCGCTTTGAACTCGGCCACGGACATATTAAGCTTTTTGAGGTCCTGAAACTCCTGCCTCAACCTCTCCCTAGCCGTGGGAGGAAGATACTTCTCTTGGAAGGCCACTACAAATGCCTCCCCTGTAGGTTTAATCCGGCCCTTGGCATACTTCCACCATTGGCCCGCGTCACCCTTGAGATAATAACTTGCAAGGGTCACCATCAACTCGCTATCCTCGATGTGAAGCATCTTGAAGGTCTTTACGGTTTGTTCAAACCATTCATCTGCTTTCTTTGGCTCGGGGCCACCATGGAATTCGTCCGGTTTGGCCCGCAAAAAATCCCTCGTGAGGAAGCTCGCCCTTGTCTCCATGGCATTCTCCCTAGCTTGAGTCTCCGCCCTCAAAATGTTCATGGACTCCCTCAAGGCCCCCGCCATTTCTCGGGCTAGGGCCCCCATTGCGGCTTGACTGGCTTGCCCCGGTACCTCCGCTTGCCTCACTTATTCGGCCATGTTAGCTTGGCCTAAACCCTCTTCTTGCATCGGTACCTCATGAATCGGTACTCCATGCACACCCTGGCGGCCCCTTCATGTCTTCCGCCTCTACCACCACAACTTTGAACCCTTCCTGACATCCTAATTAAGGAACAAAATAGATAACTTAGCACATAATTCCAATTGTGCTCGCAACTTGCCTCACACGTCAAACTATAACAATTATATACATCTTAACACAAACAATTTAATTCACTCCACATAAGCACGTAGTCACGTAAACACATACGAATCATCCTTTAGTGATGAGATTCGTCCCATGAGAAACCAAGAATTCTTAATAGAATGAGTATTGATCAAGTACCCTTCTAATAAGACTTCAAGGAATCTAATAGGTGCAAATAACATCTCAAAAGTCCAATCTCATACCCACATAGTCACGCAAGCATGCTACAACATAATCACAAATAAACAAACATTTCCTAATCATGCGAAATGAACCGATTGTGATACAACAACCACTTCCCGCAAGCCCCAAGTATTCAAACCTGGTAGCTCTGATACCTAATAGACCGGAACAAGAGCATATAATGTACATAAAAATCATATCATGATTAGTAAAGGCCGATCTTTGATCAGGCGAGCGGGGGTGCTTAATTCACGACCTTCCCCCCCTCGTACCTAAATTCCCGAGCCAAGGCAATCTTGGTGATGACGGACACGTGGCCTTTGGCATGAGTCATGGGTTTCCTAAATTTTCCCAAAATAAAATATTTAGGTGGCGACTCTGTATCTAGCAAAGCAGTCCAATTTTGGCATTTTTGATTCAAAATCAAATTTCCAAACAATTTGCTGGATTTGGACTCTTTGGTGTTTATCAATTTTACATTGCACTTGTGAGATTAGATTTAGAACTGCGGGAGTCCGAACTGTAGGGTTTTCTTTCAAACTTCCGAAAGAGGGTGTGAAAAAGTCGAGCTACTATTTCTGGCGACTCTGCTGGGGAACTTAGAGAACTTGACTTGAATTTCATGATATGAAATTTTATATACACTTATATGTTTCTTTGCATAGAATTTTCATTGGTGCATTTAAGTCACTGCATTTTCCATCTGCTATTCCTAGACGGTTTGCCGGAGGCTTGCCTAAAAACTTACCAGAAGGATGACGGCCGCAGGCTCTGCCACGATGGGAACACAACCCTTAGATCTAGACTACCGCTGTACCATTTGATCCTTCTTTCACTTCTCGGCGTTAGGTGTGAGAAGTATGTTAGGTAGTCTTGCTGAGGTACTCTTTTTGACCATTTGGCCTAGTTACATATTGAAAGCCATAGAGATTGTTCCAAACTAGGACGGGTTGTTCACCCGAATTCAAGATTGTGTGAAATCACTTTGTTTGAATAGTGAACCCTAGCTCCTGACAAAACTAGGACAGGGTAACCCTCTCCCCTCATAGGGGTGTTTTAGCTCTCACTTAACTAGTATGTGCTTTTTGAGTGAAACTCTACAGGAATGTGCGCATCAGTTGGAAGTTTGGGTATCAGATTTGGGAACAGAAGTCAGTGTTGAGTGTAGTTCTACAGCTTTTGATTACAACTGTGTGTTGTTCACATCTGAGCTGAGGTGCTGTGCGGTTTCTAATTTTTGCTTTCCTTTTGCTTTATTTCTTTTTGCTAGATAGTTTATCACAAGTGCTTCAGACAATTTGGATATCCCCCGAGCACTCTGGACCCATGTTAGAAGGCTTTACAGATCTGAGGATCTTGTTAGGGTACAACCTGTGTTTGCTTCGCTCCTACCGGTTACTAGACGGAGAAGAGTTAGGCATAATTCACCAGTCCAAGTGACACCCTTTACTTCACCTGGATCCAATTAGGGATAGTTCTACATCTAGGCCAGCAAGAAATCACTCGTCTATTCAAATGACTTAGTACCCTATAGCCAGTATGGAGGACTTGATTCGTCATCCCTAACAAATAGTGGAGGGCAATCTAGTAGACCCCATCCCACCGCAAGCCTCCAAGGCACCAATATACCAAACCGAGGCTCCGTTTGAATTTGAAGTTGACCCGACTATGCTTAAGGTCAACAAGTTGGAGAAGCTTCTCAAGCGGGCACAGGGCGTGAACTCTATCCTCGACATCGAAGATGGATACACCGACTCCGTGGTAACTTTGCCAGACTAGTTTAAAATGCCACACATAGATCGGTTCAATGGCTCTAGAGATCCCATGATTCGTCTGCGGTTATTCTTTGATATCCTGTGGCTGATGGGCCTCACCAGACTTTAAAAGCTATCGCTTTTCGGCCGGACCATATCGGGTATAGAAGCTATCTAGTATGCAAAGCTGGAGGACTTTGTGAAGTGAAGTTGGGAGGAAATGGCTAAGGCCTTCATCGCACAATACTCATACAATACGCAGATCGAGGTCACAACCCGTGATCTTGATGCAGCCCGTCAGGAGCCAAAAGAGGGCTTCTCAGACTTTGTAACGAGGTGGAGAGCCAAGGCTTCGATGATGACTACCAAGCCATCTGAGAAGGATCAAATCAGGATGGTGGTCCACAATCTGCAAGGGAAACTATTGCAAAAGATGATTGTCTTACCATTGTTCACATTCACTAAGCTCCATGAGATAGGGGTTCAGATTGAAGATTCAATGAAACAGGGGTTAATAACCAATGAGAAGGAGCAACCCATGAGGCCTTTTGCACGCAGTTCCAATACAACCACTAGTGGAAGTACAACTGCGAGGCCATCTGATGTGAATGTTGTCACCACTATAGCCAAAACCGCCAACCCTTTCTCCAGCACAATTCCACAAACCTCAAACAACCAGGCCTGATCTCAAAAGGTCTTCACCCCACTCTATATGCCTTTATCCCAAGCCCTGATGGTGCTGATAAAAAAGGGGCACCTCAAACCATTAGAGCAATGCCCACTACCCGATCCTCTCCCACTAAAACACAAGCCGGCCAAATACTGTGCTTTTTACCAGCAGCACGGTCACGACACCGACCAATGCTTCAGGCTGCATTATGAGATTCAAGATCTCATTGACAACAAGGTGATAGCACCACCCCAAAAGCCAAATGTAACTACCAACCCTCTCCCGGCCCACAACCAAGTTCCCCCACCTCAGAACCTAAATCTAATACATACACTGGCCATCCCCTATGACCCCAGCATATATATCACCCTTTCCTACCTACCCAAACCAGCCATGTTCATTCCTGAAAGCACAAACTTGTGCATGATGGACACATCCACACTTCAACCTGAACCCGTGGTGGTGACAGTGGTAGAAAGAGGGAGGTTGGCCTTAGAAGAGAGTATAAGTCCGCTGCTTGAGTGCTCTGAGGATTTGATTGAGGGGGAGTATGACCCATGCCACTACATTATGCCAGTTGATCAAGCCAAGCCGAAAGTGGTATTGCCAACAACAGTGAAGGTCAATGTGGTTCAAGAGGATGGCCCAAGTTAGGAACTAGATGATCTAGTGGAGCTCGAGGAGGACTTAGACAATCTGCAGTTCTATGACAAACAAGATCAGGGGGATGTGCAGATTGACTGGTTTGATCTGAATGGGTCAATGAATAACTCCGGGTGGCTTAGTGATGAACTTGACCGGGAGGAAGGAACTGAACCAAAACTTGAAGAAAAGGAAGCAAGAATAGCTGCAGTGGCCGGAAAGGCCGAGGAAAAGGGAAAACTGCCGGAGAGCACTGGCATCAAGAATTTAGCTTAGGAACTAGGCGCCGTGAGTACCACGGATACAGAACAGGAAGTCGCGTTGAAGCGGTTTGGGCAAGAAAGGGATCAAGACAAATAGAAAGCTGGAACAGCTTAACTCCCTGTGAGGGATATTTGTGATGAGGGAATGATTAGAATGGAGCCGGACAATTGTTTGTCAGCTGTTGAAGGTGCATGGTGGGAGGACGACAATCTACTTTTGGCTCACATCGATGAAGATTGGGGTGAAGACCTGCCAGACAATACCTAGTACTCTAAAGAGATTGACCACATGACGAGAAGTGGGTGGTATTTCAAGCCGCCGCACTTGGACCAGGCTGAAGCCTCTAGGAAAGATAGAGAAGTTGAAAAACATAAGGAAAAATAGTTGGAAGAAGAGGCGGTGCTGAAATAGCTAAAGAAAATCCAAGCTAATATTTCAATCTGGGGTCTACTCATGGCTTCTCGGTTGCATCGACAGGCTGTACTATCAACAATGGAGAAAGCAAAATTGTCCATTGACACAACTCCTGAATAGCTTGTGGGGTTAGTTTTCCCAGGTGGTGCAAGTCCAACCCTAACTTTTTCCAAGAAAGAACTATCGCCAGGAGGCTCAGCACACAACAAACCTCTGTACATATCAGTGGAGTGCAGAGAAAAATGGGTGCCAGTGGTGTTGGTCGATACTGGGTCAGCTATCAACGTCTGTCCATCTTGTACATCTTATACCATCGGTCTAAAACCAGCAGATTTCGTGCCTACAGCCCAAATGATTCGGGCGTATGATAATACCATCATAGAGGTTATGGGCACGGTGCAGATCAAAGTTCAAGTGGGCCTAGCTCAACAGGATATTGAGTTTCATGTCCTAGATATGCCGGCCACTTTCAATCTATTGCTAGGAAGACCTTGGTTGCACCAGGTGGAAGCTGTCTCCTCTACCCTCCATCAAATGCTGAAATACCCTCACGAGGAAGGGGGTGGCTATTGGGTTCGGGAAGTCGTCTATCCATTCTCCGCCAGAGGTAACTACACCTGTACTGGAAATCATTCATGGCAAGGAGGATTTTTTCCTTTTAGGGTTCACTCTAGCTGGGGCCTGAGCAGTGCAAACTATTTTGGCAGCTGATGAGGGCTTGTATGTCAGCGCCCAATCAATCTATTTCATGAACAAGCTCCAACATGTGCCAAGAATGGGGTTAGGAAGAAGTGGCCGGAAAGGCGTCACAGCACTGGCCGATGTGCCACATAATCCACGTGCCTTTGGTCTTGGCTATACACCCACCAAAGAGGATTGGGTTAGGAAAGGAAAAGAGATGGGAGGCAGAGCCAAAGCTACACAGGCCAGGAAACGCTATGAGCTTGTTCATAGGCCAATTCGAGGAACATTGAACGACCGTTTTGTTCAGGAAGGGAAAGACTTCCCATTTTGCGGCTTCCCCCAGCCCTGGTTAAATTTTGAGAAGCAGCGTGTTCCTGGCTTTGAAATTTTCTTTGCCTTGCAGTTGCAAGACAATGATACAGAGGAAAAAGATTGAACTGACTGCTAAAGCCGGACAGAGCATGGACAACGACTCGGACAATAGCAAACTTGGAATAGGAGCAGCATTGGCATGTCTTCTTTCAGATCCTCCGGTCGACTTAGAGAGCTTGGTGGATAACCTGACCATCTCCATGATCGGGGACCAACTGGGTGTGAACCATTCTAGCAGCATTTTGGATGCATATGACTCACCATCTCTCATTTGGCAACTAGAGGAGGGCTACCTGTCTAGTAGTTCTAAGTCAGGTAGTGAGCTAGAATTTGATTCAGCAGAGTCTGTGGAGTCAAAATCAGATTCCAGTTCTTTTGAGTCAAAGTTCGGTATTCCTAGGGATGATAATAGGATGCCAAGGTCTTGTCCCGGTCATCTTTTTCTTTTGCTTTTGAGTCGGTTGAAACCGAAGAGCTGGATGAGCTGGACTTTATGAATGAGAATGCCACTACAAATTCTGAGTATTTCTCTATGCCGCTTGTTTATTGCATTGATAAAGATTTTCAAAATTTTAATGAAAGGGAAGAGGAACGAATTCCTTTGGTTTTGAAAATTTTGATTAATCGAGAGGATGAGAGGTTTGCAAAACCCCTTGTTGATGAAATCATTGCTTTTAATGTGGGTACTGAGAAGGATCCGTGTCTGGTCCGGATCGGGTTCACGTTGTCTTCGAAAGAGCGCTGGTGCTTAGTCACTTTATTAAAAGATTTCAAAGATGTTTTCGTGTGGTCCTACGAAGACATGCCTGGAATCGATCCTGAGATTGTACAGCATCGGATCCCTCTCAACCCCAAGGCCCGACTTGTCAAACAAAAGTTATGGAGAATACGCCCGGATTGGGCACTAAAAATTAAGGAAGAAATTAGCAAACAGATCGAGGCAGGGTTCTTGCTTATGTCTGAGTATCCAACGTGGTTGGCCAATATCGTTCCAGTGCTGAAGAAAGATGGCAGAATTCAAGTGTGTGTGGACTTCAGAGATCTGAATAAGGCCAGTCTGAAGGACAACTTTCCCTTGCCGCACATTGATGAATTAGTGGATTTCACTACAGGCCATGCATTGCTCTTCTTCATGGATGGATTTTTCGGGTACAACTAGATTCTAATGGCGCCCGAGGACAGAGAGAAAACCGCCTTCACTATGCCATGGGGTAGCTACTGCTATCGGGTGATGCCGTTTGGGCTGAAGAATGTCGGGGCTACCTATCAAAGGGTTACAACCACAATTCTGCATGATATGATCCATAAAGTGGTCGAGGTGTACGTGGATGACATGATTGTCAAGTCCAAAGAAAGAAAGGGCCACTACACCACCTTGAAGAAATTTTTCCAACGAATCAGAGAATACAGGCTGAGGTTAAATCCACAAAAGTGTACTTTCGGTGTAACAGCAGGGAAAATGCTAGGTTTCTTGATCACACAGAGGGGCATCGAGGTAGATCCTTCCAAAATCAAGGCCATCCTAGAAATGCCTCCACCAAGAACTGAAAAGGAGGTGCGGGGCTTTCTAGGTAAAGTGCAATTCATAAGACGGTTTATTTCTAAATTAACCTTGACCTGTAAACCACTTTTTGGTCTCCTGAAGAAAGGAAAGAAATTTCGATGGAATGATCAATGTCAATTCGCTTTTGAGCAGATCAAGCAGTATCTTCAGAATCCACTTGTGTTGCCACCGCTAGAGTCGGGGAAGCCTTTGATTTTGTATCTGTTAGTAACAGACACAACGATGGGATGCATGCTTACTTAGGAATCTGAGGATAGGGTGGAGAAAGTTATCTATTACTTGAGCAAGAAAATGCTAGAACATGAGACCTGTTACACCCCGCTGGAGAAAGCTTGCTTAGCCTTGGTACGGGCTACCAGGAAGTTGAGGCACTACTTATTAGCCTACTCTGTAATTCTGATTTCAAGATTAGATCCCATCAAATATCTCTTTGAGAAACCAGCGCTTACGGGTAGGCTAGCTCGTTGGTTGCTTCTTCTCTCTGAATTTGATCTGAAGTATGTCACTCGCAAGTCGGTCAAGGGGAGAGCACTAGCAGAGTCCCTAGCAGATCACCTAGTAGAAGGGGATGAAGTGGTAGAATACCTATTCCTAGATGAAGCCATTCTACAAGTTAAGGAAGATATTTGGACAATGTACTTTGACGGAGCGTCCAATCAGTACGGTTATGGGATAGGTGTGTTGCTGATAGCACCCGACAATTCCCATATACCTTTAGCCTTCAAACTCTAGTACAAGGTATCCAATAACGAAGCAGAGTATGAGGCGTGTATCGCTGGTTTGGAAGCCGCCCTGGATCAGGGACTCGAACCTAGTTGTTTCACAAGCAAATGGAGACTGGAAGGTCAAAGAAGAAAAGATGAAGATCTATCACTAAACCCTAGATGTTCTAATTCCTAGGTTTGAAAAGTTAACTTTCATGCATCTACTGAGAGAGAACAATAGGTTGGTTGACGCCTTATCAACTCTATCTTCTATGATAGACATCCCGCTTGGAGTCCGGATGCATCCGATCATCATTGAGCAGAGATATACACCAGCCTATGAAACTATCGTCGCAATAGATGAATCACAAGATCAAAACCCTTGGTACTATGACATCTGGAACTTCTTGGAAAAAGGAGGTTTATCCACCAAGGGCAAATGCCAAAGATAAGAGGGCAATACGGCGGATGGCCATTCAATTTATCATCTGCCGGGGTAAACTGTACAAGAGAGGTTATCTGGGAATACACAAGTTGTGTGTTGAAGCAGAGGAATCAAAGCACCTGATGGAGGCCATCCACGGAGGAGAGTGCATAGCGCACATGAGCGGAGTAATGTTAGCCTAGAAGATTCTCAGGTAGGGTTACTACTGGTCTACCATGGAGGAGGATTGTATCGGTTTTGTTCGGCGATGCCACAAATGCCAAATTCATGCCAATCGCATGAATATCCCACTGTCGAAGCTGTATAACATGACTTCACCATGGCCTTTTTCAGTCTGGGGAATCGACGTCATCGGCGCAGTTACACCAAAAGGGTCGAATGGGCATGAATACATTTTGATGGCAATTGATTACTTCACAAAGTGGGTGGAAGCTCAGTCCTACGCAGTGTTGAAACAGCTCATGTGGCTAAGTTCATCCGAAACAACATCATTTGCCGTTATGGAGTCCTAAACGAGATCATTTCAAATAATGGCTCCTATTTCAAGAAAGAAGTGATAGACTTGTTAGAGGAATACAATGTGGTTTTCCATAAGTCATCTACATACCGGCGGCAAACCAATGGAGCTGTTGAGGCCGCCAACAAGAATATCAAGCATATTTTGCAAAAAATGGTTGAGACCTACAGGGACTGGCCAGAAAAATTGCCATTTGCACTCTGGGGATATAGAACTTCAATCTAGACGTCTACAGGGGCAACTCCTTATTCTCTTGTCTATGGAATGGAAGCTGTTCTGCCAATCAAAATAGAAGTCCCATCGCTACGAGTTATGGCTGAGTGTCAAATAGCAAAGGCGGAATGGCAACAGAGCAGGTTTGAAGAAGTGATGCTATTCGATGAGAGAAGGCTCAAAGCATTGTACCATGTTCAGGGCAATCAATGCAGGATTACCAGAGCTTTTAACAAGAAGGTTAAGTCTCGGAATCTCAAAGAAGGGGATTTGGTGCTAAAAGACAACCGAGCTCCCATCCATGATCCTAGGGGCAAGTTCAGACCCAATTGGACTGGTCCTTACATCATCAAAGCTATCTGGTTGGGTGGAGCTGTTATTCTCATGGACCTGGATGGCCTAGAATTTTCCCAACCGATCAACATGGACAAGTTGAAAAAATATTATCCCTAAGAGGCTCGTTAGGTCGAAAACCCGGAAGGGCAACCTAGGCAAAAGTTAGTGCACAAAAAATTAGAAATAAAAAAAAATTGAGCTCGCAAGGTTGAAAACCCTAAAGGGCGGCCTTGGAAATGGTTAGAGTGCAAAAGAAGAGGGTTAATACTCGAGTGAACTCGAACCGAACTACGTAAGGCTTGATTCCCATCTTCGGGATACGTAGGCAACTTCATCCTAAAGTTTGGCCGTAAACACCTCAAACTCAACTGTCCTATCCTTGTGTTTTATCAGGTCATCTTTGATTGTTCTTTACTTGAGGGTTCGGTTGTGATCTGTATTCTGAGAGAAGAGTTGGTTATAGTACCAAGCAGTGTTATTCAGTCAAGGGACAATTTGTGATCTTTGAATTCGGGGTTGTACATCTTAAAGATAGATTCTGTGCGTGTCAAGTGGTGATCATTTTCGAAAATAGCTTAGAAAAGTTTTGATAAAAGTTTATTTTGTTCAAATTTTACCTTTACAGCTTAGACCATTTTTGGACCAAAAGGAAAACTTTCGGTGCTCACAACTTTCATTTCATTGATTTCAATGCAAAGTTCTCCAACTCTCGATACGATTCAAAGTTTCTTTTATTACATTGAAAAAACTTGAAAAGAAAGATGGAAAGCAATAAACTAGGGGCATAGATGAGTCAGGTGCTTCTGTGTCCCCCGCTCGTGCTTGTGGAAGCTTCTGATGCCAAAGTGGGCCCGGTTTGTGCCTCATCCTCGAGCCAAGCCAGGCATTCGCCAAAAAGGGTGCAACTGAAACTAGGGGCAAGGGCCAGAAGCTCTCTCGTCCTCTAAGCAGTGAGGTACCTAGCTAAATGTGAACCTTGGATGGGGAATGAAACTAGGTACTCTATCCTCTCTTCTGGGCGAGTCTGATCATGTCCAAACTGACGTTTGAACCAGAAAGGGAAGTAAAATACATAGTGTGTAAGGCCGATCAGCCATATGCTAGGTTGCCAAGTCATGCTATAGCTCATTTCGGTTAGGTTAAGCGAGGGGCAACGCCAAGCAATGTCAGCAGTAGACCTGTTGCTGTAACGCCCTTAAAATAATACATATAAACCCACATTCTTGACATGCATAGCCATAAGAGAATAAAGCATATTTCCATTCATCAGAGTATTCATTACAAAAGTATTACATGTTGACAACAAAAGTAAATGCCCTACGGGCTTACAACTTTCCAAGCCAACACTTGGTTACAAAAAGAGAGTACTAACTCAAATACACTTTACGCCCTTGGCTTGAATTTACATGTAATACCAACAGAGAACAACCAAAAAGATCTATCAGCCTCAAAGCCTCCCAAGCTACGTCCTTGGAGGTGGCATATCACCTGAACCTAAAAATGATATCCCATATAGGGTGAGCCAATGCCCAGTAGGGATATACTAAACCAAGTATGATCAATAACTAAAACATTAGCATTTGATAGATGATTAACACTTGTAAATCAACTTGCAACACATTCCAGTCCCATGACAATTTCATTCGTGTTTCATTCCACTTTCCTTTACTTATCCAATTTACATTCATAAACTTGGCTCAATATCTAGCCAAACAATTAAATGAGACTACAACTCATATCAAGACACTTCCGTTATTCACAATTCACATGAGATCACAACTCATATTTAAGCACTTCCATACTTCAATTATCTACGTTATGCAAACGTAATCAAGATTTCGGGACTTTCACCCTGGACACTTCGGCCAACTTAGTTATCAATGGAGTCCATCCCCTATCTCCTCTCAAACCATGGAGTACATCCCATATCTCCTCCCAAACAATGTACATATACAATGTATTTGAACACTTATCATATACAATGATCAATCAATACACATATTCGATGTATTATTCCAACCGTCATATTCAATGACATATTCAATGTGACTAGTTTCAGTTTTCCCTAATCAACATACAGTGTCTACAACAATCAAGACTATCCTCCACCGATAGCCCAAAGCAGTTATCTCTAAACAGATAATAAAATTTATCAACATATAAAATACCAACATTTTCATAGGTGAGTGATTAATTTATCCAACTATACCATTTACTCTCACAATTCCCCAATTTCATGATTCTCAATTCAAATTAATTATTCAACATAATTAGAGCATTTTTCCCTTTTCTCAAATATCAACCCTAAGGTTCAATTTCATCAATTTAACAACAATAATTCCATTTTTTTCAAGGTCTCACATACACATGGAGTTTAACATTTGAAAACCCCCTTTTTATAACCTCAAGTCAAACCCTAACTTTCCCAAAATTTCCAAACAACGCCACCTAATCAAAATGACTAAAACTTATGTTAAAACACATAAGATGGAGTAGGGTATCCCTACCTCAAGAGAAGAGACTCAAAGGAGATGTTGAAGAAACTCGAATGTGCTCCAAACCCAATGATTTTCGAATCCAAATGAAGACCAAGCCAAGCTCCATACTTTATATAAAGGGATTAAGGTAGAAGATCACTAGAGCTAGATGATTTTGTAGAGAGAAGTTGTATTCTAGAGAGAGAAGCTCTCAAATGAGGGTTTTGAAAAGTTAGAGAGGGAGTGTGGGTCAAAAAAGTGATTTAAAATGACAAAGTTGTGATCTGATATACGTAAAGTCCGCTCGAGCAAAGAATAGGAAACTCGAGCGTAAGACACAAAAACTTCACCCGCTCGAGCGCCAAGGCACAACAGCAAAGCACTACCTGCTCGAGCACAAAAATACCCGCTCGAGCGTAGAATACACTCCTCTAGTACTTTTACAGACTTCGAATACCCGCTCGAGCGCAAAGATACCCGCTCGAGCATGAATAACTCCGCTCGAGCGTGAAAAACACTTCTGTAGTACATTTGCAGACGCACAAAATGCTGAAAGGATGCAAACTCCGCTCGAGCACAATAAGACCCACTCGAGCGGGTCATTAAAAATCTGGGCAACAAGATTAGAGACCAAAACTCAACCAACCTGTTCGAAACACACCCACGACATCTTAAAACTCATATACCAAGAATTAAAGGACGGAATGAGACATAAACAACAATACTCAATCATGGAACTCAAGTCCGGAATACTGTACACAAAGGAGAAAAACCCGAGATCGCTATATGTTGCACATCCAGTGGCACCACCATCCCTCATTTGGGAAATCCACTAGCTGTTGGCGGAAGAAGTAGTCTTGAGTTGAGTACTCAGGGCAAGAGTCCACTACCTTCAGCTTATCCATTAGCCACACCTGGGGAGGGATGAAAAAAAAGAGAGATTAAAGAATAGAGCGATGTATGTTGAGAGAAAAGTGAGAAAATGGCTTTGAGAGAAAAACAGAGCATGAGTGCCAAGCGATGTGAGAAATACGTATGGGAAAGGGTGGGAAACATTACTTGAAGAAGTAGTGGACCCCTTGCGAATTTGCTAGTCTCTCGCCGATGGAAGGCGTCTAAGCCCATCAAAGTCTCAGCCAGCACCAAGCCAATGCAACTCTTGCCTTCTTTCAAACCTTGGGCCACTTCAATTAGCCGAATGCTAGACCCTCCGAAACTAGGGGCAAGAAGGAAATGAGCCAGCATACATAAGCAAACGGCATGTTGCTGAAAACCCCACCAAAGAAGGTTACCTCGGTCACCGGTATAAGAAAATCAATGAATCAGGCTGGGAATATCTAGCTCTCCATTGTGAACCAAGGATCGAGCCTCATGTAGAGTGAGCCCACACATCCATCCCAAAGCTTGGATGTGGCCGAAACGAGGCTGAGGTATGATTTCCTCATTGTGTCGGGATTCCATTAGTGCCTAAAATTCTTTGATTGTCGGACATATATCTTGTCCCTTGAAGCTAAAGACATGTGTAATTAGGTTCCAACATCTAGCCGCGACATGAAGGAACGGAAAACAAAGTGGAGAACGGCTCAGCAGGAAAAGCACATTCATACCAAAACCCCAGAAATTCACCTTTTTAGAGCCATCTAAAGTCGCAATCCAATCTGAGAGTTTTTCGGTGAAAACTGGCTCCATTTGTGAAGAATTTGCAATTAAAAAGAAGAAATCACAAAGCTCAACCTTTTGTAGAAGATAAGGCAGTGAGTGGATACCAGGTGTCAACAATCTGGAGGTCCTTCACATTGATGGTCGGCAGGTGGCTGGTAGGTAACCGGCAAGCCGCATTGGTGGCCGGCAAGCCACCTCTCATGGTCAGCATGCGGTCGAAAACCCCTATTTGTGGCCGGCAGTTTCTCACTCTAACCTGTTGTCCACCTGTGTGTTGGGCAATGCTGGAAGCATATGTTTTGTTTTGATTTTCGAGTGTTTTAAGGTCTTGTTTTGAGTCTTTTCGGCTGTAACAAGTTTGTTATTTGTATTTTAGTTGTTGTTGCATTGTTTTTGCTTTATAAAAGTTGTATGTCATTTTTTTTATCGAGTTGTATATTGCTTTTTGTATTTTAGTTGTTGGTCGGTTCATTACCCAATTGAGATTTTATTTCAATCAAGAGTGTTATCTTGGCCAATTTGTTTCCATATCCATTCCATGTTATGTGGTGCTCATGATGCAAAATACAACACTTTTTCATAAAAACTGTTTTTATTCCGATCATGGCTTTTACAAAAGAGGAGTATAAGTTTTAAAGAAAAATGAAACCTGTCTGAAGCTATACAATGTGCTAATGCTATAAACAAAAAAAAAAAAAAAACTAAGCAAAAATACAAAAACTCAGCGTCAGTTGCCTCAGGCTCGAGAGGCCCTCTTCATCCTTTTCCTCAGAGAAGAAGATTCTGGGGCACTATCTCCATCAGCGCCACTGTCTGAACTTGAACCAAATCCCGAGCCAGTGTCATCTCTGCTCTCCGCCTTAGAGCTCGCCTCAGCGTCACCTCCACTCTTGGAACTCGAGCCAGCATCGTCTCCACTCTTGGATGACTCTGAATGTTGACTCGCTACCTCCTCAGAGTCGTTCGTCTCAGCATCATCATCACTCAGAATGGGCTCTGAAGGACGGATCTCGTCTCGGGCACCCCTAGCTCTACCTCGGCCGCGCGTTGGAGCCTGTCTCTCTCTCCTCTCTATTGCTGGAGGAGGTACCACTGGTGCTGCAGCTGCTACTGGTGCCATCGGTATGGGTGGGATCTGAAAAGACAATTGTCACATATCAGCTATAGTATGTGTATCAGATGTGAGCGTAGTATGCAGAATGAGTGTACGCAGAAATCAGATACAGTGTATGAATACAGTATGTGAGGGTAGTGTGTCTGATGTAGTGTATTAGTGCACTTTGGGAACTTTTCAGTGGAAATGTTAGTGTCAGTGTGTCAGTGGAAATTTGATGTATGGAGTGTAAACTAAAGAACTTACCGGGATACTGTGGAGAGCAAACAACGTCTCCCTCCTTTGTACCATCCCCATCAACGAGGCTATCAGCTCGAGAGTGCCTTTTGCGTACTCGATGGATGCCTACAAATGTATTTGAATGATCAGTGTTTGCAGTAAACATATCTGAAATGAAATGTGGAGTGCAAAACGTAAAGTGTGGTTCATACTTGAGTCGGGCCTCGGACCTTTACAAGCTCGTGCCCAGCTGCTACAAACTCAATTGGGATCTGGTAAGCCTCATCGGTATGCCGCCAACATGTCAACATTGTAGGAAGCTCTAGCCAACTGGTCCTCTGCCTCGCCTGGGAAGCCCTTCTACCATGGGCCCTAGTTGCCCGGGTCATTCTAGGTACCTCTCACGTAGCAGGAGCTCTCGCCTCCTCACCTCTACAAGCACCAGTCAGGGGTGGCATCAAATGTGTCTAGATGAAGGCCGCATAGTCACCCTCTACTTGGAAGTAGTTGGCATCTAGGCCTACCATAAACTGAATGACCTCCTTAACAGATAGGCCATCTGCTGATTGCATGGACTCTGGCGGAGCCATCGGAATGATTGTGTCTGGCAGGCCCACAATCTGGTGCACGAAACGCTCACCCAAGAACCAGGCCCGGTAGACTGGGCCCTCGAGTAGAATGCGGTAGTGGGATGTGGCCTAGGCCCCAATATACTGGTCCCGAATCCTGGCATCATGGCCCATGGCTGCCACATGATCTACAAATAGAGGTTGTACAAATAGAGGTTGAATCAGAATAGTTTTAAAGAAAAAATGACTGTGTTTCGGGTTACCTCATGGGCAGCTACCACGTCGAAGTAATGCTTGAAGAATGTGAAGGGCTTGCGGGTCCTACACTGAAGCTGGCGGTCATATCTCCGTAAGTAGGGGATTGCCAATGGAAGCTCCTCTATAGGCTCTGGGGTGAGAGTTAGAAAATATGCATAGACCCATAGCTGTAGAGAAAATGCAGTGATATGTGATCAATGTAGTATGAGCAGACGCAGAAAGTGAAAAGTAGAAAGCACAGGTGTTGAATAGATGTAAAGTAGAAAATGTAAAACAGAAAATGTAAAGTGATAAGAGAGAACTGAGATGCGTACCTCCTAGGCTCACCAGTAGCCTCCGATTAAGTCTCCTCTCAGACGGGAGGTCGAGCTCATGTAGCTATACAAGGTGGCGAGGCCAGCTCCGTCCCAATCATAGAAGTGGACCTGAGGAAGGGTCACTAGGGCGCTTAGCAAATATAGGCCTACGGTGTTCCATCTGTTCGAAAACAAGATGGTACCGAAGACGAACATCAGGAAGCCCTTGGCGTACTGCTCTATCTCCTCTACTATCTCGGGCTCGCTCCCTTTGAATCGCTCAGCGAACCAAGTATATCTGACCATGCATGTCCGATATATGGGTGGATGCGCTCCCAGCAACTCGAACCAGGCCGCCTCCCACTCCTCCATGTCTGTATCAAGAGGGATCGAATCGCCCCCTACGTCTAAGCCGGTGATCATGGCAAAATCATAGGGAGTTATCGTCATCTTCCCTGTAGTGGAAAAGTGGAAGGAGTTGGTGGTGTCCCACCACCTCTCCCTGAGCGCTCCCAGGAGAGGACGGCTCGCGATGACCCGCATCAGGCCAGAATAGAAAAAGCCAAAGCCAGCTTCGTCTATGATGTCGCGAACTCCAGTTGGGAGCTTGTCGTACCATTCTCGGGTGGTTGTAGCACCGTACCCTCTGAAGGCGCGAGACTCGTCTTGCGACAGAGAACAGATGCAACAGATAAAGAACATATGGATTAGATAAAGCAGTGATGATAGTACAGTTGAATAAAAGATAGTGTAAGAAATGTAAGTACAGGAAGATAGAAATGCATGAAAACAGAGTTCATACCTCAACGGCAATGGTTGATAGGTGAGAAGCTGGCTCCCTCAGTAGGAGGTCCTCTGGTGCACCGTGAGCAAACTCGGTGAAGCGTATGATGCCTCCGGCAAGCAAGATATGTGTCTGGAGATGGTATCTCTCAGGATCGAAAGGCCGTACCCTCAGCCGTAGTGGCTTTGGCTCGGCCTCAGGCTCGAACTTTGCCTCAAGGTCGGCCTCAAGGTCAGCTATTGGTTCTACTACCTCAGGAATAGATGGAACTATTGGGGGAGTCTCCGGAGGAGCCCCGTCATATGGTACATCATCCGCAATCTGAAAATGGGTGCGAAGTAGGTGAAAAAGTGAAGAAACATGCCGAAAAGAGGGTAAACTTGGAAAAAGTCAACCTCAAGAGAGAGAAAATGGCAAAAAAAAAGTCAAAGCTCGGGAAAAGGCATAAAACCCAAGAGAAACTTGAGGGGAACAAGCCTTAAGTGGTGAAACTCCAAGAAAAAGCACTGAAATCGAATTTCAATCGGTTCAAAACGGAGGAAACAAAGAGGGTTTGGCGAATCAACTTCGCGTGGGGCGTTGGAAAACACGTAGAAAGCACGGATCTAGAGTGAAGGAGCACCTAGAGAGAGATGGGGAGTAATTTCGGCCCTAGAGAAGTAAGGAAATGAAGTGTGGAGGTGTGTATATAAAGACAGGAGCCAAAAAGTCAAGTTTGCCCCTGAGCTGCTATCGTTGGCCTGCAGGTGGCTGGCAAGGCTCACTTGTGGCCAGCACATGGTCGGCGGCCTCCTCTTGTGGCCGTTCGGTGGCCGGTGGCCTCCTTTGGGGTCCTGTTACTGTTTTGTATCCTTGGTTTCCAAGAAGTGTAGGGATAGTTCACTGTTTGGTTTAGATTGTCTCTACGGAAGCTCAAAACTGTGTTTTCGGTGCACGATGTTCGTCACTTGTCAACATAAACGAGGTGTATCCTTTCAACATATTGTAACTCTTCCGAGAGGTAAATCAGAAGTTTCTACTGAATTTGTTTTTGTCCAATTATGCTTTTGTACCTTGCGCAAAACATGCATGTCACTTTTTTGCATAGAATATGCATTTCATACGTTGTTGCGTAAGATATGCATTTCACATATATGTTGCATGCCCGTCTTGCATTCGTTATGAATCATGCATAGAATATGTGTCTGTTTTTTGTTTCTCGCATGGAACATGCCATATGCATTGTATCTCGGTTGTTTGTCTTGCATAGAACATGTATTCTTACTATATCGCACTTGTTAAGTTTCTTTCTTACACAGACAAACAATATTGTATGTATAGTTCATTCAGAGGAGTTCCAATTGAAGTCTTTGTGCATCTATCGCACTTGTTCACTTTGTGTATCTATTTGTGGACTCGCCTTTTTCCGTGTCCCGCCTTTCGAAAAGGTTTGAAAAGAAGGCCTTACAGTTCGAACTCCCGCGGTTCTAAATCTAATCTCACAAGTGCAATGTGAAACTGATAAACACCAAAGAGTCCAAATCCAGCAAATCGTTTTGGAAAATTGATTTTGAATCCAAAAGTGCCAAAATTGGACTGCTTTGCCAGATACAGAGTCGCCACCTAAATATTTTATTTTTGGGAAAATTTAGGAAACCCTGACTCATGTCGAAGGCCACGTGTCCGTCATCACCAAAGTTGCCTCAGCTAGGGAACTTGGGTACGAGAGGGGAAGGTCTTGAAATAAGCACCCCCGCTCGCCCGACCAAAGATCGGCCTCTACTAATCATGATATGATGTTTTATAAACATTATGTGTTCTTATTCTGGTTTATTAAACTATCTTTACTATGTGATGCGCACAAACAAGTATAGACTAGTTTGCAAGACTTGGAACAATTCAACTCATGTTTGCTTTCGAAAATGGTTTGAATTTGCCACCTCAAGTGGGCTTAAAGATGCGGATTTGCCACCAAACATAGTGGGCTTAAAACATGATTTGCCACAACAAAATGGCTTAAAACTTACATTCGTTGAATCGTTCCAATTCAAACAACAAGCTTTCATCCGCAAGCATTCATGCAGTTTAGCAAGTAAGCACATAGCTTCATGGTAAGCATGCTAATCATGGCAACATGGCAATCGCACTCATGCAAGTATCCTAAAGCGTAAACACTCACCTAGTACTCCAAGCCAAAACAGAAACTAGTTAGAAAGATGCATGATCCTAACTATATAAGATGCCTAATGCAACACATGCAATATGCAATTAATAGGCTCGGCTACTAATATGGCATATGATTCAATTTGAAGAACATGTGATTAAACACGTATTCAAAGAAGTATTGAAATGGCAATGCAGTTTGAATGATGAATCGAGCCTTGGTGCATGCAATACAAATGAATGGATGCAAACATGCAAGCATAAGGTATGCTAATTGAAACATGATCCCTAATCTAACCATCAAAAGCAATTAAATAAAAGGGAGAAAGACGTGGGGTTGGAAGACATACACACACGCACGCACACTTATTACAACATTACGCCCTCGCGAAGGAGAGTTCGAATGAATAAGCTAACTAACTAGCTACGCTAATTAAGCTAACTAATTATTATAAATAGAAACAAATAACTAGTTAAACTAACTAATTATTGATAACACTTAATTAGCTACAACTAATTAATTACAACACATGCTTGATCTAACGCTAATTAAACTAACTAGCTAATCCCGAGAAGCGAGGAATGCATGCATACTTGATCTGTCACCCGAAAAAGCCACTGCCTTGCTGTTGAAAGTCTCTGTTTGCACATTTGATCACTAAAAATTCTGCCAACTTCCAAAACACTTCTGCTCCACTTCAGGAACACACTATGCAAAAATCATTGATGGCCGACAAGGGGTACAAGGGGCCGGTAGGCTACCAATGGTGGCTGGTCGACTACCATTGGTGGTCGGTCGGCCACTGCTGGTTCACACTTCCATGCTCTAACAGAGAGCAAAATAGAGCAAAACAGTGTATTTTCAAAGGTTATTTGTACTGTTTACTCTCCTTATCATCACACAAGCTCAAAGGAGAGAAACTCTTGGTCCTCAAACCATCAATCAAGCAATTTCCACATGTGATGGCTAAGGGACCAAGTTTGTACAAGTTCAATAAATGCACAAACAAGACCAAAATGGCCACCACCCTATCATGCATGATCAAGCGCAATGGTGACCTAGGAAAATGAAACATTTCATCACTATTGAGTATGAAATGTCCCATTTTCCTTGTGTTCAAATTAACGTCCGATTTGAACACATGCAATGCAACACAAAGAATGCTTATCTTGCACACTTTTACTTGTCCAATTTTGTTTGCTCATTTTAATTACCGAAACCATTCTTTAGTCAATTAGTCCATTGGTGAGTGTCTTCTAAAGTGAAAGAAGTGTCAACCAAGGGGTAGTTCAAGGCATGAGGGAAGCTTCATGCTGTCGGTAATGAACCCTCAAAAGAGGATTAAACCATTAAGCATGAGCCTCAACCTCAAGTTTAAACAGCCCTAAGGTTGAAACAAGCCTCAAAACAAATGAAAAAGTTAAGAAATGAGGGAGGTTGCAGAGATTGTATGTACAGAAAATGAGATAAAAGCACTAAAAACATGCAACCAACTCAATGCTACTTAAAACCTTAAAACACTAAGCTAGTGAAGAAATTAACACTACAACCATACCATACAAGGCTCAATTGGAACAACCAGCCCAAAACAAAGCTAAAACAGGTTATTTCAAAGACAAAAACATGCTGGACTTAAGCTACAAATTGCTAGAAAAATAGGCTAACACATAGAGCTATCTAGGCTAGCAAACAAGACACAAGGAGAGGAGGTTAACCCCTCCTATTTTGAACTTCAAAACATGCTTTTAGCCATTGAAATAGCTCTAAGAAATAGTGTTTAAAAGCTCTGAAAAAGATGATGCAAGGGTGGGAAACACAAAGGCAAAGGCCTCCATAATAAGGTACAAAGAAGGGCTATCAACCCCTCAACCTTTAATGGCCTTAGGACCCAAGCTTCAGCCCAAAAACACAGAGTTTTTATAGCCCAAAATCAGTTGGAAAACATGCTGGAATGAAGACAAAAGAGTAGCTAAAACAATAAGTGTCACGCCCTAAACTCGCCCCTAACAGTTTGGGCATGACCAACTTGACATAGGGTCTTAAAACTCGATAATCAATAGAATGATTACCTTATATCATACGGGGCCTGAACGGAAGCAATTATCAGTTTAAAATGTCATCCATTGAGCCAGTGTTTACATGCCTGGATCACAAAACATTCAACACGTAACTCAACACATTATGAAACATATACATAAGTGGCAACTATACCCAGACATATATATAGTCCCAACCCCGCAACCGGGGGTATAACTAAAGCATAGAGAGTGAAGGATGTACATGATTAACAACATTTGACAAAAGCTAGTGACCAAGGCTATAAGTTATGAAAGGAACTCCGCAAGAAGGATAAGCTTCATTTGACTGCTTGGACACAACGGGGGTTGACAAAAGAAAAGCTGCTAAGGCTGGACTAGGACTGACCTCCGAGTTGATTACCTACAGAGACAGACATAACACGGAGTGAGTAGGGCTCAGTGAATAATAGTATGTAGGTAATCCAAGTGCATAGACATAAATCACATCGTAGGTAAGTACATAATACACATGTTGTTCTTGTTCTGTTTTCGTTTCTAAACGGCCTTAGGCCCAATATCATGCAGAATGGCCTCAGGCTCAACATATTATCCGGAACGGCCTGAGGCCCAACATATCAACAAGTGTTTGCACATGGAGGGTAGGTGGGACATCGACATGTACACTACCTCCCTCGGCCATAGGCCATGACTCATAATCAATTCAAATCACTTTAGGGTCGATGAGACATCGGCATGTCATCGCCTTCCTCAGCCTTAGGGCTGCCGACAAGATGTAACTTATATCTGAACGACCTCGGGCCTAGTAATAACAAAACAGAATGACCTTGGGTCCACACGGATTTCATTGTTCAATAATACTCATAAGCTTACCAATTGTTCACCTCATGGAGACATAGCTCACTTACGAATGATAATGTGCTAATGATAACAATTAGCAATAAATAAACATGTCACTACACTACTATTACTCACAGTGCCATGGCGGAGCAATAGTCCTTTCTGGTATGGAACCTACACACACATGCAATTCATATTAGTCCATTTCCCTTTTAACCAATATCTGATTCGTTCAACTTCCATTTAATTTACAAACATTTTAAAGCTTTAAATACACATTTCAACTGTCCCAGACGGTCAAACAGAAGAAGAGAAGCACACTGGATTTTTCCCCTTGGGCCGCACGTGCGGAAGCCCCTCGCCGCACGTGCGGGAAGACGGCCCGCACGTGCGTCCCACACGTGCATATATTTCAGTACCTCAGCTTCGCATTCCCCTATTTCCTACACGTGTGGTTGTGAGCCCCACACGTGCGGTGGTGCTTCCCGCATGTGCAGCAATGAACCCCGCACGTGCGGTCGCAACTCCTGTTTTGTGCAGTCCGAATCAAGGCACAAATATAACAAAGCAACCACACCATAAGGTACAAAATCAAGGAATTTGATATAATATAATGATATAATATCACACTAACATGATTCACAAACTTAATTAGGTCTCTATTCCTTTCAAACTCATAAACACAACTCAATTTCTTCTAAGCTCTAGCCATATTTGGTACTCAATATATATATATAACTCTCTAAATTTATAGATGGGTTCAACATGACAAATGAAAGAATAAAATGTAATTCCACTCCATATAGCTCAACATAATTCCAAACCAACCAAACACAAGAGATATTCTTCCAATTAATCAATTAACACATTTGATCTTAATTATAAACCCTAACTTACATAATGTAGAGAAATTCTTACTCAAGTCCAAGAGAGGGGTCAATTAAAGTAAGGTATATCTACCTTAAGTTCAACTCTCTACAAATCTTCTCAATTCTTCAATCCTCTTCCTTGATGAAGCCTTCTCTCCTTTCTCTCCCTCTCTACACTTTCTCATTCTCTTAGAAGATATTTCTACGTGATATATCCAGTGACCCCAATAAGGAGTTCAAGAGGCTATTTAAGGATTTATTACAAATTAATCAATTTAATCATTCCGAATTGAATTTTTACAAAAATTCTTATTATGATCTAAAAATCATGCTGATCACAATGATAAAGTCAATTTCAGGTTATCGAGCTTCTAAGGCTTTCGATTACCAATCCAAACGTCACAATTTTAACACATTTTTCTCATAGTTGACAGATATCAACCCATAATCCTATAATTCACACAATTAAACTTAATTTCACATTAAACATATAAGTGTACATAATAAGAGACAAAAAGCATACCAGAAAACATATAGGAGGGTCAGGTTATTATAATAAGCTAAAACATGGCAATTTAAGCTAGTAAACAAGCCAAAGGAGGGGTGGCTAATCCCTCCATTTTTGGGACTTCAAAACCACTTTTTTAGCCTCTGAAAACCTCTAAAAATCAGTGGTAAAAAGCTCAAAAAAAGTTGATGGAAGAATGGGAAACACAAGTGGAAAGGCTTAGAGAGTAAGGTTTAAAAAAGGGTGATTAACCCCTCTACCTTTAAGAGCCTTAAACCACAAGCTTCAACCCATAAAAATAGGTTTTAAAGAGCTTAAAAACAGCAAGAAAAGATGGAAAACAAATGATGTAAAGATGGTACAAAGGCAAGAGAAAGTATACCTCTTGGAAGAGAGTGAACCCCTTAAGCCATAAACCACCAATTTCCACACTCTCAAGTGCTTCAAGAGCTCAAATCCAAGCTCAAACTATCTCAACAAGAAGCTCTCTAGGTTTGCTTTGGTGTATTTGGGAATAGGCTATGCAATTTGCAAAAGAGAGAGAGAATTGTAGAGAGAGAGGATTGTAGAGACAGAGGATTTTTTTCACAATATTTCTTCACTCCTAATGTTTTCTAACCTTGAAAGCAAGAAGAGAGGCCTTCTATATATAGAAAAACAGCCCCTTAGGTTGAAAATATCAAGCCCAGGACAACTGGAGCTTTTGGGGGATAGCTGGCACAAAATATCTAGCTTTTTCACCACTGGCCGACATGTTTCAGTGGTGGCCGGTCATCCATCAAAAATCTACTTCCAGGCCCAACTTCAAATGGGCATATCTCCTTCATCTAGACTCCTTTGTAGGTCATTGTTGAGTCTAAATTGAAGTGCCAGAAGTCTAATTTCCAGTGGAATGGCCTCACATCAAAATTCTAAGTGTGCAAAGAGATATACCTATTTTAGTGAAGGTTGCTCAGTTTTGGCTTAATCGGATTGATGCCTAACTTCAACAAGCCATATCTCCCTCATCCGGACTTGGTTTTAGGAGATTCTTGAGTGTAAAATGAAGCCCCGGAAGTCCACTTTCCAATGGTGGTGGCCCCACAGCTAAACTCCTAGTGTAAAAATGGACAGACCTGATTTAGTGAAGGCTGCCTGGTTCTCTCTTAACGATTCATGCCCAACTTCTTCCCCAGCCAGGTTTCTTCCCTCCCCTCCAATTTTCTTCAACTCCAAACCTCTAAATAAGATGTTTTAAAATATTTTTGAAAGATTTCACCTCTCTTCCATCTATTTTCGCTTTGTCCTTGCTCGATTTACCAAAAATTGTAACATTTAACGAAATGCGAGCCTCGAAACATCATAGAAACTTTTCAAAAATATTTTGAAAGAGAGGGCTTTAAGGTCTAAAAAAAGTTTTGGTCCAAAATAGGGTGTAAGGTTGGGATTTAGAGCTCTTCTTGCTGAAGAAATCAAACATTTGCACCGCATAACTTTCATCATCGAGTGATCAATCGGTGGCACCCAAGTTTTAAGGGCGGTAAAAAATGGGGTGCCTACAGTTGCCCCTCTTTGACAGAGCTCAAAGTCATGAAGTGACGTGAGTGAATGTCAATGCCCAAAGACGACCTATTTTGACAAGGCTGTAAGACATGGGCAAACAAACAAAATGCAGATGCAGTTGGTTGAACCGGAGGGTTGCCTATGTATCTTTTTGCAAGGAATCAAACCAGCGTAGTTCAGGGGCAGGATACAAATGATACACAATGAAACAAAACAATTTAATGAAATAATCAAACCACAAGCAGTGCAAAATCACAAGAATACCATAAAGGGATGGAGGTGCAAATCAAACGACGTTTAACACAGAAAGGGTGCCGGAACCCTCAAACCACAATTCCTACGGAATAGGCATGTGCACATGCAGAACTATGTGTTTCGCAGAAAGAATACAAGTAATTGGGTGGGATGATATAAGTGAGGAATGATCTACTGTGGAAAGATTGTGATCCTAAATGCTAAATGTAACAAGACAAAGTACAATGCAATGGATGAAGTGAATAAAGGGTGTAAGCCGAACCACATCTTGCCTAGAAAATGTGTGGACACAAAACAGACCAAACTAAGCTTAACATGGAAAGGATGCAGGTGATAAAATAGATAATGCAGGAGATGAATAAGGTGAAATACTCCAACCACGCTGGAATCGTGAGAGAAGGAAGAACAAATCCCAAAAACGCTGAAATCATGTGAGGAAGGGGACACTTAAACCACGCTGAAATTGTGAGATGAGGTCCTGAGAAAACCATTCAGGGGCGCATTTCACGCGTCTTGAGATAAATTCCAAACACGCTAAAATTGTGTAAGGAAAGGGACACTCTAACCACGTTGAAATTGTGAGAAGAGGTCCAAAGAAAACCATTCAGGAGCACGTTCCACGCATCCTGAGATAAATTCCAAACACGTTGAAATTGTGTGAGGATTGGGACACTCTAACCACGCTAAAATCGTGAGAAGAGGTCGAAAGAAAAACCAATCGGGAGCGCGTTCCACGCATCCTAAGATAAATTCCAAACACGCTGAAATCGTGTGAGGAAAAGAATACTCTAACCACGCTGAAATCGTGATAAGAGGTCTAAAGAAAAGACATCAGGAGCGCGTTTTACGCATCCTGAGATAAATTCCAAACAGCTGAAATCGTGTGAGGAATGGGACACTCTAACCATGCTGAAATTGTAAGAAGAGGTCCAAAGAAAAGATGTTAGGAACGCGTTCCACGCATCCTGAGATAAATTCCAAACACGCTGAAATCATGTGAGGAATGGGACACTCTAACCACGCTGAAATCGTGAGAAGAGGTCCAAAGAAAAGACGTCAGGAGCGCGTTCCACGCATCCTGAGATAAGCCCTGGGGGACAACGATCCTAAACGTTGCTCAGCGTAAAAGGATAAAAGATACAAGATGACACAAGATGCAAATAAATGCAATAAGTACGATGATATGATACATGTTACAAGCAATGTAGTGCATGATGTTTAGGGAATGCAATAAACAAACAAAGCGGCACTTTAGAAAGCACCTCATGGGGCGAGTGGCGATAAACCACTCTACTCTGACGGGGATCTCCCCTTGTGTTCTTCGAACCTTTACCTTCAACTCACAGTTCAAAGGCCCTCAAATGTTGAAACGGGGTAGCATCTGAACGTAGAAGTGACAGATGCCGCTGATTATATTCACAACTTTCCCTATTCTCCAACGGGGTGACAGACTAGGTTGGTTCAATATCCAGAATTGAGGCGCACACATGTTATCTCAATCTATGGGGCTGCCATACAGATTTCAAGCTGAGGATAAATCCCTGGGTATTTAAACCAGACTTTAGTCTCGGAAATCCCAAACCTTTGTGTTCTAGGCATCGCCATTCGAACTCTAGTTTCCATCGTTGCAGTTGGTCTCTTGGGAACTCATTGCAAAATACAGCCAAGATGCCTCTGGCAGGGAATGGTACTCAAGGAGAGCACTTCTGATCACCATTCTGGCTTGAAATAGGCTTGAGCTTGAGATAGAGGTACACTCGTACTTCGGAGCATTGACAAGGCCTGAGGAGGTACATCCGGAATGTAATCTCAGAATTTTCTGAAGTTGAAACAAACTCAGATGCTCTGATTTTTCCTCTTTTCTTTTGCTTTGCAGTCCGGAACCTATAGTTTCAGATAGGTCCTTGTTCTATTGTTCTCACATGACCTGGGTTGAACCCTACAGTTTATGAAAGAAGGAATTATGTTTTGTACATCCTGTTGGGAATGGCATGGCACTCTGAGCACAAAATGATTTATTTTTTAAATTGAAATTGAAATTGAGTTCTTAACCGAGTATTGAGCCTACGACTGACCATAGTACACCACGCGACTCAACAAAGGAAAAACAAAGTAAAAACAATCTAAACACGTCTATTTACACTCAAAACAACTCAAAACAAGAATCAAAACAAACAAAAACAACAAACACAACACTTGGATGTGTTACAATGGCGAGAGACCTTTCGATTCACGGGGAGCCCATAGCTTCTCCAGGTATTGTTTCCCACCCTTTCTTATCTGTGATTCTCACATCACTCTGGCACTCAATCTCTAGTTTTCTGAAAAAGCCCTTTCCTTACTTTTTCTCTCAGCTCACATCTCTCTATTCTTCAATCTCTCTTATTTTTTATTCCTTCCTTGTGTGGTTGATGGATAAATAGGAAGTTGTTGGCACTTGCCCCTGGTATTCTGCTTGATTCTCCTTCTTTCGCTCACAACTAGTGAGCCTTTCCCACAGAGGGGTTGTGGCGCAACTGGATGTGCAGCAGATCTGCAACTGACATCGGTTGATGATGCCCTTGGCTTAGCTTGACCGAGATGAATTACAGCATGTCCCACTGGCCATGCATACAATTGATTGGTCTCACACACTGCGTTTTCTACGTCCCCATTTCGGGTTAGGCGCCAATTTGGGTGTAATCATCCAGATAAGGGAATCGAATATCCAGCTTCATTTTCAATTCGTGCTTTGCACTTGGCTTGGTACCTCATTGTTTGGAGGATGAGAGAGCTTTCGGCCCTCCCTGCTACTAACTTCAGTTGTTCCTTTTCTGGAAAGTATAGTGCTCTTTCTGGCAAGTATGGTGCCCTTTCCAGCAAGTATGTTGACAACGGGGAAAATATAGAAAACTTGACTCAACTGTGCCCCTAGTTCATCATTTTGACCATTTTTTGTTTTTGGTTTTCTACTAAAACAATTTTGACCAACATGATAGTTAGATTAACATGCTTATTCGACTTTCTGATTTGAAATCATGCAATTCAGGTTGTAAGCACTGAAAATTTTCCTTTTTTGGGTCCAAGAAATGGTCCAGTTTTGGAAAAATAGAATAATTTTTGAGAAAACTAGTCAACCTCATTAAAAATCTTCAAAACTGTTTTTGCATATGGCCACTGATCAACCAACGTGGAATTTACTCTTGAGATGCACAATCTCAGATCTGAACTTGAATTGTCTTGCAGCTGAATCTTCTAATGGAATAGGACAACCAAATTTGAATGAAGATGATCCAATTTGCACATGGATAAGATAGCTGAGTTGAACAAGGATCAGCCAATCAACATGGATGCGACAAGCAGGTTGAAAATGGTTGGGGCCGAACTTCGGGATGAAGTTGCCTATGTATCCCAAAAATGGGAATCAGGCCGTACGTAGTTCTGGGTTGAGGTTCACTCGGGTGTTGACACTCTTCTTTTACGCTCTAACTTTTGCCAAGGCTGCCCTTTCAGGTTTTCAACCTTGCGAGCTATTTTTTTTTTTATTTTCTTTTCATTTCTTTTCTTATTTTCTTTTCTTTTCTTCTTTTAATTTTCTTTTCATTTTCTTTCATTTTTGTTCTTTTTCTTTTCTCTGCTCTAACTTTTGCCTGGGTCGCCCTTCTAGGTTTTCGGCCCAGCGAGCCTCTCAAGGATAGAAAAGTTTAACTTATCCATGTTGAATGGTCGTAGGGCCTCTAGCCATCTGAATCCATGAGAATGGCTGCTGTTGCTGACTAAATAGTCTTGATGATGTAAGAGCCCATCCAATTGGGGTCTGAATTTGCCCCTAGTGTTATGGATAGGAACTCGATTGCCCTTTCAGCAATAATTTTCTTCTTTCAGATTCTGGAATTTGGCTTTCTTGCCATTCTTCATTGGTTTGCGGATGACCCATCTTTTGAATCTTTGAGCACATCTGACATTTTTTCCCCTAGTTCAAGGGCTACTTCTTATCTAACTTTGCAAGCTTCCTTTGATGACATCTAACCTTCTTGATCTGACCTTCTTGCCCCTAGTTCAAGGGTTGATTCTGATCCAGCCATACAAGCCTTATATTGTGAGTGATCGTTTGAACATTCTGAGTCAAGGTTCAAGGTTTGAAAGCAAAGGGGTAGAGTCTTGAGGCCGAGAGTGATCCTATGCTGCATAATCTCAAGATCAATTCCACGCATGTCTTCATAGGACCACGCAAAACATTTTTTGAAATCTTTTATTAAAAGGACTAGTCGCTCAGGCTCCTCTGAAGACAATGTAAACCAATCTGGATCAAGCTAGGATCCTTCTCAGTACTCACATTAACAAACATGATCTCATTCATTAAGGGCTTAGCATGCCTCTCTTTCTCCCAGTTGATCAAATTTTTGCAAATCCCGAGGAATTCCTTCCTCTTCGTTTTCATCAAAGTGTTAGAGAAGTTTTGAAAAACTTAGGTCAATGCAATGATTTAAAGGCACAGAAAAAGTAGGTGACAATCTCTACCATTTCATTCAGATCTTCTGGCGCAACTGGCTCAATGGCAAAAATGGACACAAAAGAAAGAGTGTAAAAGACAAACACAAAACAATAGCAGAAATGGACACAAAAGAAAGAGTGTAAAAGACAAACACAAAACAAGAAAGTGATGCCCGAGTTAACATGCTCGAAACCACCAACCTCTGACATAACAAGACAGACTCCATACAAAAAGACTAACTTAATACAAAAAGACTGACTCAATACAACACAACAAGACTGACCCAATACCCAAGTCAAAAAGTAAAATAAACGGCATTTGCACATTGCTCCAAACGGTGCGTGCCATCCGCCATAACTGGAGTAAAAATGAGCACCATCAGCAAATGGTTCATCCCCCGATCACATACTCACATTATCCCCCCAATTCATGATCCGGTGCCGATAGACTTTGTAGGACCTGGTACGGCGATGACCTCGTTGTCAATCAGATCTTGTATTTCATAACGAAGACGAAAACAACTGTCAGTGTCATGATTGGTTTGTTGATGGAAGGTGCAGTACTTGGCAGCATTATGCTTGGCAGGAAGGGGATTCGGGAGAGGCCAAGACTTAAGGGGTTTGAGATGGCCTTGTCCTATGAGGATTTGGAGAGCATTGGATAAGGTCATGTAAAGTGGGGTGAAGACCCTCTGGCCTTGGGCCTGATGGCTTGAGGTTTGTGAAGTTGTGTTGGTATGGCAAAGGGGTTGGCAGGTGCTGACTGGGTTTGATGATCTCTTCTGAGTGTAGGATTGGAGCTGAAAAGGGCGTTTCTGGTACGACATCCCTTTTCCTGGTTTGCCCCTTGATTCGAAATGCCCTGAACCTGAGTGACAAAAGTGTCATTCACAGTCTTTGCAACAACTGCGAGCACTTGCTGTTTGTTCAGTCCTTCAGCCTTCAAAGCCTCAACAGCCCACTGAAGATGTTCATAGGGACTAATGCATGCCCCTACATTGTTCTTGCCATTTGCCTCCACTTTGCCAAGGGATCGGCCTTCTTCCAATGCAGCCCGTCCCAAGATTGGGGAGCCTTTTGGCATGAAATTTCTAGCATGTGATATGGTCGATGATGGAGCCAAAACCCCAAAGGCTAAATCTGCCACTGTTCTCTGAAGATTTTTAATCATGCTTATCAGTTGAGAAGTAGTGGCTTCAAGGGTTTGAGATGATTGGGGTTCGAGTGCATCCATCATGCACAAGTTCGTGCTTTCTGGAATGAACACCTCAAGCTTGGGTAAATGGAATGGGGTGATGTATACGCCAGGGTTGTTGGTGGATGGTAGTGTATGGATTAGATTGAGATGTGAAGCTAATAGGTTAGGGGTGGCCTGAGGTCCTTTTGGTAGAGCCATGATCTCTTCGTCAATAAGATCCTGAATTTTATGACGGAGGCGGATGCAACGGTTTGTATCATGACCGTGCTGTTGATGATAGGCACAGTATTTAGTTGGGTCATATCTTGGTGGAAGAGGATTTGGAAGGGATCGGGGTTCTAGGAGTTCTAGGTACCCTTTTTCTCACAACATTTTCAAGGCTTGAGAGAGACTCATGTAAAAAGGATGGAAATTTCGGGCTTGGGGCCAAGTTGAAGTGGTTGGTTTTGGCCATTGATGGGAGTGGTGACAGTGTTTACTTCTGAGCATTTCGCAGTTGTGCTACCATTAGTAGCAGCATTGGAATTGCGAACAACATTCTTTTTCAAAGGCTCATCATCTTCCATAAAGATCCCCTGTCTGATGGCATCCTCGATTTGAACCCCCGTTTCATGAAACTCTAGAAAGGTAAACATAGGTAGAATGATCATCTTCTGTAGCAACTTGCCATGCCGATTCCGAACAATCATCCTAATCTGATCTTTTTCAGAAGGCCTTGTAGTCATCGTCGAGGCCTTTGCTCTCCATCTCGTCATGAACTCTGAGAAACCCTTCCTTTGGCTCTTGGCGGGTGACTTCAAGATCATGAGTTGTGACCTCAATCTGTGTGTTGTAGGAGTATTGAGCAATAAAGCCCTCAGCCAGCTCTTCCCAGTTCTGTTTCACAGAGTCTTCCAATTTAGCATACCAAATTATGGCTATCCCAGACATTGTTGGCCGAAGAGAGACAACTTCTGGGCTGGGGTCAAACCCATTGGCCTCAGGATATCAGAAAACAGGCAGAGATACACCATTAGGTCTCCAGAGCCATCGAAGCGGTCAATATACGGCATTTTAAACTGCTCTGGTAAGGTAACTGCAGATTCAGTATACCCGTCCTCTAAATCCGGGATGGAGTTCACTCCTTGTGCTTATTTGAATAACTTCTCCAATTTATTGACCTTAAGTGCAGTTGGGTTAACCACAAATTCAAACGGAGCTTTGGTTTGATAGACAGGAACTTTAGAGGCCTATGCTGGGATTGGCTTTGCCGGATTGCCCTGAGTCTCTTGGACATTAGCAGTATGGGCAATGGCTCCGGGTGTCGGGTTACCCGTGGGAGGTGTATGAGATGCAAAAGCCGCGGCTGGCTGTGGCTGTTGTTGTTGTAGCCGGGTTATCACTTTGGCCTGACGAGCCGCGACTTCAGCCTGACGGACTGCGTCCTGCTATAGTGCCTCGATTGTTTGTTGCAGGTGTTGTATCAGTTCTTCCACACTGGCTGGGGGATACTGAGCCATGGGAATGAGTGATTGATCTTGTGCTGAGCTGAATGCAAACAACTGTTCCCAGACTAGACTAGACCTGGGTGAACTGAGGGGTGATTGCTGTAGAAACTACACTGGTGAATTCTGCCTGAACTTCCTTCGTCTTGTAACTGGTGGGAGTGAGGTAAACACGGTTTGCTTCTGAACAATTTCCGTCCTAACAAAGTCTATCGACACAAGTCTAGAGTACCTGGGGGATATTGGAGCCTTCTGAAGCTATGGTTCCAGGACTACCTTGCAAAAGAGAAAACAGACAGCATCTCAGTCCAATCTCTCTACTGAGTTTTGCCCCAAAACAGAAACCAACTTGGCAATTGATATGCACATCCCTGTACAGCTTCACTATAAAGCACATACTAGTTAAAATAAGAGCCAAAACACCCCTATGATGGAGTAGGGTTACCCTGTCCAAGTTTTGTCAGGAGCTAGGGTTTTCACTATGCTTAACAAGTGATTTCACACAATCCTGCATTCGGGTAAGCATCCTGTCCTAGTTTGGAACAGTCTCTATGGTTTCCGATATTCAACTAGGTCAATTGGTCAAAAAAGGGTATCTCAGCAAGACTACCTAATATACCTCTCGCACCTAACACCGAGAATTGAAAAGAGGATCAAACAATACAACGGTAGTCCAAATCCAAGGGTTGTGTTCCCATCGTAGCAAAGCCCACAACCGGTCAGCCTTTTGGCAAGCTTTTCCAAGCAAGCCTCCAGCAAACCATTTCGGAATAGCGGATGGCAAACACTGTGACTTAGGCGCATCGATGCAAATGCAATGCAAAGAAACAAATAAGTGTAGATAAAAAAATTATATCATGAGTTCGAGTCAAGTTCTCTAAATCCCCAACAGAGTCGCCAGAAACTGTGGACTCGCCTTTTTCCGCGCCCCGCCTTTTGGAAAGGTTTGAAAAGAAGGCCTCACAGTTCGGACTCCCATAGTTCTGAATCTAATCTCACAAGTGCAATGTGAAACTGATAAACACCAAAGAGTCCAAATCTTGCAAATCATTTTGGAAAATTGATTTTGAATCAAAAAGTGCCAAAATTGGACAGTTTTGCCAGATACAGAGTCGCCACCTAAATATTTTATTTTTGGGAAAATTTGGGAAACCCTGATTCATGCCGAAGGCCACGTGTCCGTCATCACCAAAGTTGCCTCGGCACGAGAACTTGGGTACGAGAGGGGAAGGTCCTGAAATGAGCACCCTTGCTCGCCCGATCAAAGATCGGCCTCTACTAATCATGACATGATGTTTTATAAACATTATGTGTTCTTATTCCGGTTTATTAAACTAGCTTTACTATGTGATGCGCACAAACAAGTATAGACTAGTTTGCAAGACTTGGAACAATTCAACTCATGTTTGTTTTCAAAAATGGTTTGAATTTGCCACCTCAAGTGGGCTTAAAGATGCGGATTTGCCACCAAACATAGTGGGCTTAAAACATGATTTGCCACAACAAAGTGGGCTTAAAACTTACATTCGTTGAATCGTTCCAATTCAAACAACAAGCCTTCATCCGCAGGCATTTATGCAGTTTAGCAAGTAAGCACATAGCGTCATGGTAAGTATGCTAATCATGGCAACATGGCAATCGCACTCATGCAAGTATGCTAAAGCGTAAACACTCACCTAGTACTCCAAGCCAAAACAGAAACTAGTTAGAAAGATGCATGATCCTAACTATACAAGATGCCTAATGCGACACATGCAATATGCAATTAATAGGCTCGGCTACTAATATGGCATATGATTCAATTTGAACAACATGTGATTAAACACGTATTCAAAGAAGGATTGAAATTGCAATGCAGTTTGAATGATGAGTCGAGCCTCGGTGCATGCAATACAAATGAATGGATGCAAACATGTGAGCATAAGGTATGCTAATTGAAACATGATCCCTAATCTAACTATCAAAAGCAATTGAATAAAAGGGAGAAAGACATGGGGTTGGAAGACATACACATATGCACGCACACTTATTACAACATTATGCCCTCGCGAAGGAGGGTCCGAATGAATAAGCTAACTAACTAACTACGCTAATTAAGCTAACTAATTATTACAAATCGAAACGAATAACTAGTTAAACTAACTAATTATTGAAAACACTTAATTAGCTACAACTAACTAATTACAACATATGCTCGTTCTAACGCTAATTAAACTAACTAGCTAATCCTGAGAAACGAGGAATGCGTGCATACTTGATCTTTCACCCGAAAAAGCCACTGCCTTGCTGTTGAAAGCCTCTGTTTGCATATTTGATCACTAAAAATTTTGCCAACTTCCAGAACACCTCTGCTCCACCTCAGGAACGCACTGTGCAAAAATCATTGTTGGCCGACAAGGGGTACAAGGGGCCGGTAGGCTACCATTGGTGGCTGGTCGGCCACTGATGGTGGTTGTTAGCCACTGCTGGTTCACACTTCCATGTTGCAACAGAGAGCAAAACAGGGCAAAACAGTGTATTCTCACAGGTTGTCTGTATTGTTTACTCTCCTTATCATCACATAAGCTCAAAGGAGAGAAACTCTTGGTCCTCAAACCATCATTCAAGCAATTTTCGCGTGTGATGGCTAAGAGACCAAGTTTGTACTAGTTCAATAAATGCACAAACAAGACCAAAATGACCACCATCCCATTATGCATGATTAAGGGCAATGGTGACCTAGGAAAATGACACATTTCATCACTATTGAGTACGAAATGTCCCATTTGCCTTGTGTTCAAATTAGCGTCCGATTTGAACACATGCAATGCAACACAAAGAATGCTTATCTTGCACACTTTTACTTGTCCAATTTTGTTTACTCATTTTAATTACCGAAACCATTCTTTAGTCAATTAGTCCATTGGTGAGTGCCTTCTAAAGCGAAAGAAGTGTCAACCAAGGGGTAGTTCAAGGCATGAGGGAAACTTCATGCCGTTGGTAATGAACCCTCAAAAGAGGATTAAACCATTAAGCATGAGCCTCGACCTCATGCTTAAACAACCCTAAGGTTGAAATAACCCTCAAAACAAATGAAAAAGTTAAGAAATGAGGGAGGTTGCAGAGATTGTATGTACTGAAAATGAGTGATAAAAGCACTAAAAACATGCAACCAACTCACACTAATGCTACTTAAAGCCTTAAAACACTAAGCTAGTGAAGAAATTAACACTACAACCATACCATACAACGCTCAGATGAAACAACCAGCCCAAAAGAGATCTAAAACATGTTACTTTAGAGACAAAAACAGGCTGGACTTAAGCTACAAATTGCTAGAAAAATAGGCTGACACATAGAGCTATCTAGGCTAGCAAACAAGACACAAGGAGAGGAGGTTAACCCCTCCTATTTTGAACTTCAAAACATGCTTTTAGCCACTGAAATAGCACTGAAAAATAGTGTTTAAAAGCTTTGAAAAAGATGATGCAAGGATGGGAAACACAAAGGCAAAGGCCTCCATAACAAGGTACAAAGAAGGGCTATCAACCCCTCAACCTTTAATGGCCTGAGGACCCAAGCTTCAACCCAAAAACACAGAGTTTTTATAGCCCGAAATCAGTTGGAAAACATGCTGGAATGAAGACAAGAGTAGCTAAAACAATAAGCTAAAACATGGCAATTTAAGCTAGTAAACAAGCCAAAAGAGGGGTGGCTAACCCCTTCACTTTTGGGACTTCAAAACCACTTTTTTAGCCTCTGAAAACCTCTAAAAATCAGTGGTAAAAAGCTCAAAAAAAGTTGATAAAAGAATGGGGAACACAAGTGGAAAGGCTTAGAGAGCAAGGTTTAAAGAAGGGTGATTAACCCCTCTACCTTTAAGAGCTTTAAACCACAAGTTTCAACCCATAAAAACAGGTTTTAAAGAGCTTAAAAATAGCAAGAAAAGATGGAAAACAAATGGTGTAAAGGTGGTACAAAGGCAAGAGAAATTATACCTCTTGGAAGGGAGTGAACCCTTGTGCCATAAACCACCAATTTCCACACTCTCAAGTGCTTCAAGAGCTCAAATCCAAGCTCAAACTACCTCAGCAAGAAGTTCTCTAGGTTTGCTTTGGTGTATTTGGGAATAGGCTATGCAATTTGGAAAAGAGAGAGAGAATTGTAGAGAGAGAGGATTGTAGAGAGAGGATTTTTTTCAAAATATTTCTTCACTCCTAATGTTTTCTAACCTTGAAAGCAAGAAGAGAGGCCTTCTATATATAGAAAAATAGCCCCTTAGGTCAAAAATATCAAGCCCTGGACAGCTAGAGCTTTTGGGGGACAGCTGGCACAAAATATCTAGCTTTTTCATCACCGGCCAACTTGTTTCAGTGGTGGCCGGTCGGCCATAAAAAATCTGCTTACAGGCCTATATTCAAATGGGCATATCTCCTTCATCCGGAGTCCTTTGCAGGTCATTCATGAGTCTAAATTGAAGCCCCAGAAGTATAATTTCCAATGGAAGTGGCCTCACATCGAAATTCTAAGTGTACAAAGAGATATGCCTATTTTAGTGAAGGTTGCTCAGTTTTGGCTTAATCGGATTGATGCCTAACTTCAACCAGCCATATCTCCCTTATCCGGACTGGGCTTTAGGAGATTTTTGAGTGTAAAATGAAGCCCCAGAAGTCCACTTCCCAATGGTGGTGGCCCCATAACTAAAGTCCAACTGTAGAAAAGGATAGACCTGATTTAGTGAAGGGTGCCTGATTCTCTCTCAACGGTTCATGCCCAACTTCTTCCCCAACCAGGTTTCTTCCCTTCCCTCCAATTTTCTTCAACTCCAAACCTCTAAATAAGATGTTTTAAAATATTTTTGAAAGGGTTCACCTCCCTTCCATCTATTTCCACTTTGTCCTTGCTTGGTTTACCGAAAAGTGTAACATTTAACGAAATGCGAGCTTCGGAACATCATAGAAACTTTTCAAAAATATTTTGAAAGAGAGGGTTTTAAGGTCTAAAAAAAGTTTTGGTCAAAATAGTTTTGGTCCAAAATAGGGTGTAAGGTTGGGATTTAGAGCTCTTCTTGCTGAAGAAATTGAACATTTGCACCGCACAACTTTCATCATCAAGTGATCAATTGGTGGCGCCCAAGTCTTAAGGGCGGTCAAAAATGGGCTGTCTACACTATCACACACCCCTCTGTTGTTTTACCTCGGGACGTACGAAGTACGTGCCCGAGTGGTTGTTTCTCAAGACGCATGAAACACAGCCCCTGGCAGGTTTTACCTTGGAACGTACGAAGTACGCACCTGAGTGGTTGTTTCTCAAGATGTGTGAAACGCGACCTTACGTGGGTTTTACCTCTAGACGTATGAAGTACGCGCCCGAGTGGTTATTTCTTAGAACGCATGAAACGCGGCCTTGGGTGGGTTTTACCTCGGCATGTACGAAGTACGCGCCCGAGTGGTTGTTTCTCAGGACGTACGAAGCGCGACCCTGAGTGGTTGTTTATCTCGGGACGTGTGAAACACGGCCCCAAGCGGTTTTCGTCCATCAATTTTTTGGGACGCATAAAACGCGACCTCGAGCTGTTTGTTTGTTCCTCAAGACGTGTGAAACACAACCTTGAATGGTTTTCTCGTTTCTCAGGATGCGTGAAATGCAACCCTAGGCGGTGTCTTCTTTCCTCGTCTCTTGCTTTGGCAAGGTTAGAGTGTGGTTTTATCTTCTTTAAGCTTGAAGCTGCTCATTCATGTGTTGTTATCTTGCTTATTATATTCATTCTTGCTTATTGTATACATTATTGCTGATCGCATCATCTCGCATGATGATAAGTTTTCAAAATGGTCCACTACGTGGAGCGTATAAGTCCAACTTTCAAAGTTGCATTGTGCATATCATTTGCATCTTGCCTCGGAACTACGCTGGTTTGATTCCTTGCAAAGGGATACGTAGGCAGCCTGCAGGCGCAACCATTTTTTTTTTGTCTTGATTATTTGTCCAAGTCTTATGGCCTTGTCAAAATGGGTCATCTATGGGCTTTGACATTCACTCACGTCATTTCATGACTCCGAGTTCTGTCAAAGAAGGGCAACTGTAGACACATCATTTTTGACGGCCCATACAACTTGGATGTCGTTGCATACACACCTGATGATGAGTTTATTTGCTCCCCAAGTGCTCGAAGTCCTTAGCGAAATGCCATAATTTTGAGCCTTTCAAACCTTGATAGCCTTTCAAACTCAGTTTCGGACCAAGCCTGTGTCTTTCAAGCCTGTAGCTTTTGGTGGCCTGCCAGCTATCCCTAGAGGCTACCAGCTATCACTTTTGGGTTGCCGGCCACCAGTGATGGCCGGCCGACCACCAGTGTGTTTTGCAGATATTTTATACCAGCTATGCCAGCTGTTTGCACAGATGCACCCATCTTCACCCACGTGTAGGGCTGGATCGCCTTGAGGGAATTTCATGTTTTCTATATATAGACGACCTCTCATATTGTTTTGAGTTTTAGAAAATTTTGAACTGAAAATTTTTTCTCTCTCACTACAATTCTCTCTCTCTCTAGCACTTCCCTACATTTTATCCTCCAATTCCTTAACCTTTGCCTATACACCCTTAACCAAATCTTCTCATCTTTGAGCTGAGGTGTTCTTGAGCTTGGTTTGAGCTCTAGAGGGTGTACTTGCTTGGTTTTGTAGCTTGGAATTACTCTTCTCTTCAAGAGGTATAACACTTGCTTTATTAGCTTGCTTTGCATATTTGTTTTTCTATCTTTTTCCCACTGATTTTGGGTTGTTTTTGGGCTTTAAAAACTCTGTCTTTGTGGGCTGAAATTTGTGGTTTTAGGCCATTTAAGGTAGGGGGTGATTCACCCTTCTTTCTACCTTGTTTGTAAGGCCTTTCCACCTTTGTTTCCCACTTTCAAACTATCTTTTTTTAATAAACACTGATTTTCAAAGCTTTTTAAGTGGTGAAAATCATGTTTTGAAGTCCAAATTTGGAGGGGTTAGCCTCCTCTCCTTACGTCTTATTTGCTAGCTTAGGTTGTGTCATGCTTTAGCTTATTTTTCTAGCCTGTTTTAGCTTAATTCCAGTATGTTTTAGCCTCTGATTTGGACTGTTTTAACTCTGTTTTGGGTTGGTTAAGTCATTTGAGTCTTGTTTTGCATGCTTCTAGTGTAAGTGTCCTCACAAGCTTAGTGTTTTAGGCCTTTAGACACCATTTGTTTTAGTTGATTGCATTGTTTTAAGTGTTTTTCTCACTTAATGTTAGCAAGCATAATCTCTACAACCTCCCTCATTTCTTGGCTTTTAATTTTTCTTTGAAAGTGGTTTCAAATCACTTCCCTGCCCAAGTATGAAATTGAAGTTTCATACTTAATGGTTTAATCCCTTAGGGGGTTCATTACCAATGGTATGATACTTCTTTCATACCCAAAACAACTTGTGTTACGAGCCCTCTTTCCATTAGAGGACTTTAATTCACCCAATGGACTTAATTGGATTAAAGAATGGTTGGTAACTTAAAATGAGTAACCAAAACTTGGGACTAAAAGTGAGCAAGGTAATATTTGGATGTGTTCAATCGGGTGTTAATTGAACACATGGAACTTGGACCATTTCATACTTGCTAGTGGTGAAATGATCCAAGTCTCCAAGGTCACCTTCTTCCCTTGATCTTTCATGAAATGGAGGAGGTTTGTGTCTTATTTTGCATTTATTGAGCTTGCACATCTTGAGTCACAAGCCATCATGCAATGAAATTGCTTGAGTTGGTGGTTGTGGCTTAAATTCATCACTCCTTGGATTTGTTCATGAAAATGAGGAGTGAATTGTGTAGACAATCCTTGAAAATACCCTGTATATGCTCTGTTATCCTCTTTGTAGCAAGATGAACATGTGCATTAGTAGCCAGCAAGCCACTTTCCATGGCCAGCAGGTGGCCGGTAGACCATCTTTGATGGCCGGCAGGTGGCCGGCAACCTTTACTAGTGGCCAGCTGGCCACTGATGCAAATCTCAGCAGAGTGTTGGTAAGGTGGAGCGAATTTGTTCTGGAAATGTTCAACTATGCAAATAGAGGCATTCGGGAGCAAAACAGTGGTCTTTTCGGGTGGAATTCGAGCATACACGTGCACATCTCTCATTTCCCGAGATAGAGTAGTTAATTGCTTAGTTTAATTACTTAGTTTAATTACACTTGTGTTGTAATTATTTAATTAGTTAGCGTACTAGTTAGTTAATTCAAGTGTTGTAATAATTAGTTAATTAGTTTAACTAGGTATTCATTTTGATTTGTAATAGTTAGCTTAATTAGCCTTAGCCTAATTGACTAGCTTAATTAGCTTAGCTCAGTTAGCTAGTTAGCTAGTTTGTTCATTCAGACTCTCCTTCGTGAGAGCGTAATGTAATAATGTGTATGTCTTCCAACCCCACATCTTTCTCCCTTTTATTTATCCGCTTTTGATGGTTAGATTAGGAGCATCACGTTTCAATTAGCTTACTTCATGCTTACATCCATTCATCTTGTATTGCATGCACCAAGGCTCGGCGCATCATTCAAACTGCATTGTTGTTTAAATACTTTTTTGAATACGTGCTTAGACTGCATGTTATTTAATTTAATTGATATATATGCCATATTAGTAGCCGAGCTTATTAGTTGCATATCGCATGTGTTGCATTAGACATTTGGCATAGTTAGGAACATGTATTTTTCTAACTAGTTTCTTTTCTTAGCTTGGAGTACTAAGTGAGTTTTTAGTGCTTTAGTATACTTGCATAAGTGTGAGTGATTGCCATGATTAGCATGCTTGCTATGAGGCTAAGTACTTAATTGCTATAACTGTTTGAGTGCCTATGGATAAAGGCTTGTTGCTTGAATTGGAATGATTCAATGAATGTATGTTTAAGCCCACTTTGTCAAGTGGCAAATTCGCAAGCTTTAAGTCCACTTTGTTAAGTGGCAAAATCAAACTCTTTTCGAAAAACAAACATGAAATTGAATTATTTCAATTCGGGCAAACTAATCTATACTTTTTGTGCGCACATCACATAAAAATGCTAGCCGAATAGACCGGAGCAAGAGCATATAATGTACATAAAAATCATATCATGATTAGTAGAGGCCGATCTTTGATCGGGCGAGTGGGAATGCTCAATTCATGACCTTCCCCTCTCGTACCTAAGTTCTCGAGCTGAGACAATCTTGGTGATGATGGACATGTGGCCTTTGGCATGAGTCATGGATTTCCTAATTTTCCCCAAAATAAAATATTTTGGTGGCAACTCTGTATCTAGCAAAGCAATTCAATTTTGGCATTTTCGATTCAAAATCAATTTTCCAAACGATTTGCCAGATTTGGACTCTTTGGTGTTAATCAATTTCATATTGCACTTGTGAGATTAGATTTAGAACCGCGGGAGTCCGAACTGTAGGGTTTTCTTTCAAACTTCCGAAAGGGAGCACAAAAAAGTCGAGCTACACCAAGTCTTTCAGTGTCTCTGTCTCAACAAAATTTATTTATTTATTTTTAATGATTCACAATTTAACGAGCTTGAAAATTTCAGATCAAAATATTATATATATACCAACCACCCTGATAAAACAATCATTCATCATTTAAAAAACCATGGCAAAGTTGCTTATTTCGCTCTACACTGCCCTTGTGTTGTGGTGCTACTTGTTGTGTAACATTCCTGCAGCAAATTGCATCATGGCAAATAATGAGACAGATAGAGTTGCATTAGTGGCCTTCAAGGCTGCAATTGTTCAAGAGCCATTTGGTGCCCTCACTTCCTGGAATGAATCACTCCACTACTGCCACTGGAACGGCATTTTATGTAGTTGTCAACATCCTGATAGAGTTATTCAGCTAACTCTAAGGTCCCAAGGCCTGGTTGGATTGCTCTCACCTCACATAGGAAACCTCTCATTCCTCAACAGCATTGATCTTCAAAACAATAGCTTCCACGGCCGAATCCCATAGGAGATGGGTCGCTTGTTTCGACTGCAAACAATAGAATTCAGCAACAATTCATTTTGAAGTGGAATACCAAACAACCTTTCTCGCTGCTCAAAACTTGAATGGCTGAACTTGATTGACAACCACCTAACTGAAAACATCCTAGCTAAGTTGGGCTCTTTGTCAAGGCTTGGAACTTTAGCCTTGAGTAAAAACAAGCTTTTAGCAACCATCCCTCCTTTCATTGGAAACCTCTCGTCTCTTTTCCAAATCTCTTTATCGGATTGTAATTTGCATGGGGAGATTCCGGCGGAAATTGCTAGGCTTCGAGGCCTGAGCTTAGTCTAGTTATCTGAGAATAACCTATCTGGCAAGGTGTGAGAATATATTGTATATATGGCAGGATTGTGTATATATGGCAAGATTGTGTATATATGGCATAATTGTGTATCATAGGAATTAGGAAAGATTGTGGTGTAATTAGGAACTTTGTATTTCCTTTTTTCAGCTATAGATTTAGGGCTATATAAACTGATGAACTCTTTGTAAACAAATACAATTGAATATACAGAAAAGCTTTCAGGAATCTTTCAAGGTATCAGAGCTAGGTTCGAAACCCTAGCAGCCATTGTCAAAGCTTCTCTGCCTCATTAAGGTCTTTGTTTGTTCGAGTCGTCTTCTGATTCACAGCCTCAGGTTCAGTCTCTATGTTTGAGTTGTCTTCTGATTCGTAACCTCAAGTTCAGTCTCTCTCAACTTCGTCTCTGAAGTCGTGAGTCGTGGGTTCTCCAGTCTAGTTCGTAACCCCTCTGTGATCGATATCTCTAATTCTCTCTTGCTTCGATTCTTACGATCGAAGAGCTGTCTACTCATGTTCCTCTCGATCGGCTTCGACTCTGACCCTTTGCTCTGTGTCGGCTACTCCACAGTCGATTTCGACTCTTGTCTTTCTGTGTGTGGTTCTTCTCTTGACCCAGTTGTCTTTTATTCTTGTTTGGACCAAACAAGTTCCTGATTATTATAGCTTTACCCCTCAGATTTTGATTATTACACTTGAACCCCTAGTTTGGCTACTTTGCTTGATTGCACTAGAACCCCTCAATTTTTTGGTTATTACGATGTCTCTGGCTTTTGATGAGTGTGCCTTCTACCATATATACAACATATTCTCACACAAGGTACCATCTGGCCTTTACAATATCTCCACCATCCATTTTTTATCATTAACCGTTAACCAACTTGAAGGAAATATTCCTCATGATATAGGCTCCACACTTCCAAATCTCAAGTTTCTTAACTGTATAAACAATTTGTTTACTGGAACAATTCCTACTTCATTGTCAAATGCTTCAGAACTTCAAGAGATACTTGTAGCTCGACTTTTTGTGCTCCTTTCAGAAGACGATTAGGCCTACAGTTCGGACTCTCGTGGTTTTGAATCTAATTCCACAACTGCAATGTGAAATAAATAAACACAAAAGAGTCCAAATCCGGCAAATCTTTTGGAAAATCAATTTTGAATCAAAATGCCAAAACTGGACTACTTTGCCAGATACAGAGTCGCCACCTAAATGTTTTTGGAAAATTTAGAAAACTCAGGACTCGTGCCAAAGGCCACTTATTTGTCATCATCGAGAGTGTCTCGGCTCGGGAACTTAGGTATGAGAGGGGAAGGTCATGAATTGAGCATCCCACTCTCCCGATCAAAGATCGGCCTCTACTAATCATGATGTGATTCTTATCTACATTATATGCTCTTGTTCCAATTATTAGACTAACTTTACTATGTATTGCACACAAGTATAGATTAATTTGCAAAAATTGGAACATTTGATTTCAAGTTTGTTTGAAAATATTTTGAATGTGCCACTTGAAAAAGTGGGCTTAAAATGTACATTAATCAAATTATCCCAGTTCAAGCAATTAGCCTTCATCCACAGGCATTCAAATAGTTTATCATTTAAGTAATTAGCCTCATGGTAATCATGCTTAACATGGCAACACTCACACGTATGCAATATGCTAAAGCAATAAAGCTTACCCTAATTCCCGAGGCGAGCCAAAAAGAGAAACTTAGTTGGAAAAATGCATGATCCTAACTATGTAAAAGATGCCTAATGCAACACATGTAAAAATGCAATTAGAAGGCTCGGCTACTAATATGGCATTTGAAACAACTTAATAGCATGCGGTTTAAACACGTATTCAACGAAGTAATAAACGACAATGCTTGTTAGAATGATGAACCGAGTCTCGATTCATGCAAGACAAAAGGATGCAAACATGGGAAATGCTAAAAGAAACATGATGTTCTAAACTACCTATTATAAGCAAGTAAATAAAAGGGAGAATGACGTGGGGTTGGAAAACATACACATTATTACAAGTTTGGCCCTCGCACAAGAGGGTCCAAATAAATGCCCTAGCTAATTAAGCTAATTAACTAACTATTACAAACCAAATGAATAAATTAGCTAAGCTACTAATTATTACAACAACAAATTAACTAACTACTTAATTAATTATTACAACAACAAATTTAACTAACTATTCTAGCTAATTAAATAACTACAACACAAAATTAACTAATTAGTTACAAGTCCGCTACTCCAAGCATAGCATACTAATATTGCAACATCATTTTGACGGATCCCGAGAATTGATGGATGGCTCATGCATGGATATGGATTTCCACCCAATAATGATCTCCGTTTTGCTACCAGAATGCCTATGTTGCTCAGTTAGAAAATTGCTCTGTTTTTCCACCTCAGCCTTTGCTCTGCTCTATTGGAAAAAGGACACTGCCTACCTGGAAAAAGTGGTCGGCAACTCAGAAGTAGTGGTTGGCCGGCCACTAATAATTCGTTTCCATTTCTAGACACCCCATTTTTTACCACCCTTAAGACTTGGGCGCCTTAGGTTGATCGCTCGATAATGAAAGTTATTTTGTACAAACGTTCAATTTCTTCAGCAATAAGAGCTTCTAAATCCCAACCTTGCACCCCATTTTGGACCAGAACTATTTTAGACCTTAAAACTCTCTTTTTCCAAATATTTCTACAATGTTCCGAGGCTTGCATTTCTTTGAAAAAGTTGCACTTTTCGGTAAACCGAGTAAGGACAAAGTGGAGATAAATGGAAGAGAGGTGAAATCTTTGAAAAATCTTTAAAAGCATCTTATTTATAGGTTTGGAGTTGAAGAAAATTGGAAGGGAGGGAAGAAAACTAGTTGGGGAAATGGTTGAGCATAAACTGTTAAGAGAGAACTGAGCAGCCTTCACTAAATCAGGCCTATCTCTTTGTACACTAAGACTTTAGTTGTGAGGCCACTACCATTGGAAATTGGACTTTCAGGGCTACAATTTAGACTCAATAATATCCTAAAACCGAGTCTGGATGAGAGATATGGCCGTTTGAAGTTAGGCATCAATCCAGTTAAGATAGAAATGAGCAACCTTCACAAAAATAGGCATATCTCTTTGCACACTTATAATTTAGATGTGAGACCATCTCCATTGGAAAGTAGACTTCCAAGGCTTCAATTTAGACTCAAATATGACCTAAAAACGAGTCTAGATGAAGGAGATATTCTCATTTGAAATCGGGCTTGGAACAGATTTTTGTGGCCGGCAACCCACTATTAGTGGACGACCATCCACTATTAGTGGCCGGCCGACCACTACTTCTGGCCTGCTGGGCACTTGTGTAAAACTCATATATTTTGTGCCAGCTATCCCCCAAAAGCTCCAACTGTTCCTATACAAATATTTTTGACCTGAGAGGCTGTTTTTCTATATATACAAGGCCTTCCCTCCTGTTTTTAGGTTACAAAAAATTTTGAAAGGTCCAAAACTTGAAATTTTCTCTCTATTTCTATCTTGCAACACACGCACCTTACCCAAACACTTCCTAAACCAATAGTGGAGCTCTCCTTGCTGTGATTATTGAGTCCAAATTTCAGCCCTTGAGAGTGTAAGCTTTGTGGTTTGTAAACAAAAGAGTTGCCTTGCTTTAAGTGGAGGGAACTAACATTGGTGGTCAGCAGGCCACTTTTAGCGGCCACTTTCATTGGACGGCATGCTACCATTAGTGGTCGGCCGGTCACTACTTCTGGGCTGCTGGCCACTTTGTCAACCAGGCAGTGCATTGTTTCAGCAGAGCAGAGCAAAGGCTAAGGTTCAAAAATAGTGCAGAGACATTCTCGGGGAGGAGCAAATCATGTGCATGCATAAGTTATTCCTCGCTCCACGGGGCCCCTTAGATTTGCGTAATTGTAATTAATTAGTATGTCGTAATTATTTAATTAGCTAGAGTAGCTAGTTAACTTGGTGTTGTAATTAATTAGTTAGATTACTTAGTTAGTATGTTGTAATTATTTAATTAGCTAGAGTAGTTAGTTAAATTCCGTGTTGTAATAATTAGTTAAGTAGCTTAGCTAGTTTATTCATTCGGACCCTCTTGTGCGAGGGCAAATTATAATAAGTGTGTATGTCTTCCAACCCCACGTCTTTCTCCCTTTTATCTACTTGCTTATAATGGGTAGTTTAGAACATCATGTTTATTTTAGCATTTCCCATATTTGCATCCATTTGTCTTGTATGCATTGAGGCTCGGTTCATCACTCTAACAAGCATTGTTGTTTATTACTTCGTTGAATACGTGTTTAAACTGCATGCTATCAAATTGATTCATATGTCATATTAGTAGTTGAGTCTATTAATTACATCTTGCATGTGTTGCATTAGTCATCAGTCATATTGCATTAATTAGGAGCATGCATGTTTTCTAATGATTTTGCTTGTTTTGGCTTGCCTCGGAGTACTAGGTGAGCATTTTATTGCTTGAGCATATTGCATGAGTGTGATTGTTGCCATGTCGAGCATGATACCATGAGGCTAATCGCTTAATTGCTATACTTGCTTGAATACCTGTGGATGAAGGCTAATTGCTTGAATTGGGATAATTTGAGCAATGTGCATGTGATATCACTTTTTCAAGTGGTACATATTTTTCAAAACAAAAATGAATCGAAATGTTCCAATTTTTGCAAATTAGTCTATACTTGTGTGCGTTACATAGTAATGCTAGTTTAATAATCGGAACAAGAGCATATAATGTAAATAAGATTCACATCATGATTAGTAGAGGTCGATCTTTGATCGGGCGAGCGGGGGTGCTCATTCATGACCATTCCCTCTTGCACCTAAGTTCCCGAGCCGAGACAATTTTGGTGATGATGGATAAGTGGCCTTTGGCATGAGTCCCGAGTTTCTTAGATTTTTCAAAAAATATTTAGGTAGATACTCTGTATTTGGCAAAGCAGTCCATTTTTGGCATTTTGATTCAAAATTGATTTTCCAAAAGATTTGCCGAATTTGGACTCTTTTGTATTTATCTATTTCACATTGTACTTGTGGAATCAGATTCAGAACCACAAGAGTCCGAACTGTGGGACTAGTCGTATCCGAAAGGAGCATGAAAAGTTGAGCTACAGTTTCTGGCGACTCTGCTGAGGAATTAGAGAACTTGACTTGAAATTTATGATGTGAAATTTTATCTACACTTATGTGGGAGCTGAATTTCCGACGTTCAATAAGGCCGAATAAATGTAGTAAGACAGCCCAGGAAAAAGAATGTATTTGGCCATGATCTAGTCAGTCGACCACAAAGGCCGAATAAATAAACGCACAATGGACCAAAGGTGGGCCCGAAAACATAAGGCCCAAGAGAAAAAGATATAAATAGAAGAACATCAGCCAAAGAGAGGTATGTGAGAACTAATACGCTTAACTTCAAATCCAAGCAACTAAGAGAGTATACACTGACTTGTCCATCGGAGTGCTAATTCCGGCACCCCCGACCGGAGTGTTCATTCCTTTTCAGGTGGCTAGCAGAGGATCACGAGCGTCCTATGGGATCCAAAGAGTATTTCCAAACCACTTCCCCACAATTGGCATCGTCTGTGGGAATACTCAACTACATTCATGGCGGACGTAATAGAAGATCCTCTGATTGTCGCCGACGAAACCACACTGAGAGATGACCTCACTCCAACAAACATGCTCGGACCAGAGAATATCACTGCAAGACGTGCCTTGAACTTCGACTTAGTTGCCCATACCTCACCCTCGACCTCAGCACATGAGACAATGCAAGCAATCATGGAACAGGCAAAGCAAAACGAACAAAGGTTGGAAAGCATGATCACTGAGAACGAACGTCTCCATTAGGATTTTGCCTTAGAAGTGGCAAAGTCCAAACAAGCTATACACTAAGATTCGGGACGACCTCTGAGGGAAGATGGCTAATGATTTCGAGCCTGAAGACAAGATAGTGACAGTGGTTCTGACTCATTATCCCCAGAGCCTAAAAAAAGGGGGACGAGTCGAAACCACCAGCTCCTCCAAAGATAGTCCACGAGCACGCCATAAGCGAAGACGACATGGTTTAGATGAAGAGGACCAACATGACCTCTTTGTGCGACGGATCACAAAGGGAGTACTACCCAAAAAGTTCAAGGCCCCATCATTCACCCTATACAACGAAAAATCAGATCCCACTGACCACATCCGTCATTATAAGCAAGCCATGACGCTGCATGCAGACGACGAGGCCCTTATGTGTTGAATATTTTCGAGCAGCTTGGGACCATTGGCCGTCATATGGTATTACAAGTTGGAGCCGGCGTCAATTAACAGCTTTCATCAATTACAGAAATCCTTCAGGGCAAGATTCATCACTAATGAGGTCCAGCCGAAGCAAGCTGACTCTCTCTGGGCAATGCAAATCCAACTAGGGGAAACCTTACGAGCATATTCGGCACGCTATTGGTAATGCTTTAATCTTGTTGACGATGCCTGCAACGACTTCATGGCCGTCACCGCCTTTAAAATGGGGTTGTATCCTGACAGTGTCGTCCACAATTCCTTGACTAGAAAGCCCCCAAAAACAGTATGGTCGTTGATGAAGAAAGTCGAGAAATACTGCAAAGTGGAAGATGACACTTTGCGGGTCAAAGCCGGGAACAAGGCCAACAAGACGGCCCCTTCTGAGATTGTTCAGCCGATAAACTCTGTACCATCACGGAGCCCTGAACCACGAAGTCGGGCTAAACGAGACAAGAGACGGGATTCACGCCAAACGAATGACCAATGTTCCCACCGAGCTAGTGAACAACTTCAGGTAGATAGCAGGCGCACAAGGTACGCGGACAAGAAATATACGGAGTTGTCAGAACCGATCAGCACGGTTATGTCCAAAGTCCAACACCTTCCGTTCTTCAAATGTCCATCCAAAATGGTGGGACCTCCCGACACGAGGAGACGGGATAGGCAGTGCGAATATCATAAAGACCACGGCCGTAACATAGAGAGTTGTTATGCATTAAAGGATCACCTTGAGGAATTGGTATAAGATGGTTGACTTAAGCAGTACGTCAGAAGAGACAACTCGACAAAAGTGGTAGCCTTACAGCAGGATTCACCTCCACTCGACGTAATCCATATGATATACAGCCTGCTGACGTCATCCGCAGTACATACAATTCAATCACTTCCTGACCCCCAAAAGCAAATCACACCAGCAAAACGGCCCCATGGAGCTCTGCGTATTTCCTTCGACGATTCTGATTTAATCGGCGTAATGCTCCCCCACATTGATCCGTTGGTCATCGAGCTACGCGTAAATCAATTTACCGTTGAACATGTTCTCATCGACCAAGGGAGTACTTTAGAAGTTATGTATTACAAGACCTTCACAAAACTCAAGTTCATCGAGTCGGACCTGTCTCCTGCTCCTTACCCGTTATTCGGCTTCAATGCCAACCCCGAATACCCATTGGGAAAAATCACACTACCAGTTCGAGCGGGCTCCCGAACAGTGGATGTGGAATTCTTGGTTGTCAAGCTGCCATCGCCGTATAATCTCATCATAGGACGGACTTGGCTGCACACCATGCAGGCCGTGCCAAGTACCTATCATCAATTGCTCCGCTTCCCGACTGAACGCGGTATTGAACAAATCCGTGGTTCCCAGAAATTAGCACGAGCATGTTATCTTCTCGCCGCGAAGACGCCAAGAGAGTTGGAAGTAAATTCTATTGAGGTGCTGGATCCAGAGAGCCTCGACAATGTTGGACGGCTCCCGAGTGAAAAGGCCACGGAAGCCCTGGATCGAGTGGAAATTGACGGGAATCTGGATCGGTTCTTCATAGTCGGCTCCTCCCTCAATAAAGTTGACAGGCAGTAGTTAGTTTCCTTCTTACTCGGCAACCTTGATGTATTTGCATGGACACCATATGAGATGCCAGGGGTGGATCCATCTGTTTCTCAGCACCGTTTAAATGTTGACGCCAAATGTAAGCCGATTATTCAAAAAAGTTGACGCTCCGCCGCAGAGCACACTACTACCGTTGTTGAGGAAGTTGATCGACTGCTTGATGCCGGGGCAATCCGAGAAGTGACCTACCCTACATGGCTCTTGAATACTGTGGCTGTTAAGAAGAAAAATGGGACTTGGCGTGTTTGTGTGGACTTCACCGACTTAAACAAAGCTTGCCCCAAGGATTGCTTTCCCCTACCCAGAATAGACCAACTCGTAGATGCCACCACACATCATCAACGAATGAGCTTCCTGGATGCCTACAGAGGCTACCATCAAATTGCCATGCATTCGGAGGACCAAGACAAAACTGCATTCCTTACCCCAAGAGGAACCTATTGCTACAAAGTTATGCCTTTTGGGCTAAAGAATGCAGGGGCAACTTACCAAAGACTAGTCACTGCTATGTTCAAGGAGCAACTCGGCCGAACTATGGAAGTGTACATTGACGATATGGTGGCTAAGTCCAAAGAAGAGCAAACCCATCTAGCCGATCTGGAGGAGACATTCGGCATTTTACGCAAATACAAAATGAAGCTGAACGCTTCCAAGTGTGCATTTGGGATCGGATCTGGCAAATTCCTTAGCTATATTGTCAACCACCGAGGAATCGAAGCCAACTTGAGGCAAATCACAGCAATCTTGGAGCTCGCCTCCCCTCGATCGGTGAAGGAGGTCCAAAAGTTGATAGGGATGGCCGCCGCACTCAACAGGTTCATCAGTCGTTCCACAGACCACTGCCGACAATTCTTTCATACCCTACGGCAGGGCAAGGCTTTCGAATGGACCTCTGAGTGTGAAGCCGCTTTCAACGGTCTGAAGACTTACCTCCGATCAGTTCCACTCTTGACAACACCTTCGGCAGGCGACTGTCTCATTTTATATCTGGCAGTCTCCGACCGGGCCGTCAATGCCGTACTGTTAAAGGAAGAGCTTGGGGAGCAGCGGCCAGTGTATTATGTGAGCAAGGCAATGGTTGACGCCAAAACACGTTACCTTCCGTTGGAAAAACTCATCCTAGCCCTCGTCATGGTAACAAGAAAACTGATGCATTACTTTCAGGGGCATACCATCGGGGTACTAACGGACTACCCCCTCCGCTCAGTACTCCGCAGTGCAGAAGCGTCAGGGCGCATTTCAAAGTGGGCTCTTGAACTCGGCCAGTACGACATTCAGTTTCTGCCTAGAACCTTAATCAAGGGGCAAGTGCTTGCCGACTTTGTGGCCGAATTCACTGGGGGTCTTGCCGACTTTAAGTCTGATCAAATTCATCCCAAGCCGAACTGGAGAATTTATGTTGGGGACATTTGGTAGTGTACTGTAATGGACCATCCAATCAACGCGGCAGCGGGGCCGGAGTAGTGATCATGGCTCCCGGTGAAGCAAAAATTGAGCAGGCTGTCAAACTCGGCTTCGAAGCGTCGAACAATGAGGCCGAATACGAAGCCCTGTTAACTGGTTTGCGGAATGCACATCTCCTGGGTGCTCAGTGTTTGCTTATATTTTGTGATTCAAAGCTTGTAATCAATCAACTAAAGGGGGAGTACGCGGCCAAAAATAACCGTATGGCCGCCTACATGAAAACGGCAAATTCCTTGCTGACAAAATTCGACCATCATGAATTGAACCAAATAACCCGTGCTCAAAACACACATGCAGACGCCCTGGCTTGCCTAGCCTCCGCCATTAACTCAGAGATTAAACGGACAATTGAAGTGGGTTTCATCCCTAAGCTGAGCATTGACCCTTCAGAGGAATTCCAAATCAATGTCTTAGAGTCAAGCCCGAGTTGGATGGACTCCATTGCTGCATTCCTATCTTCTGAACAGCTCCCGTCGGATAAGAAAGAAGCACACAAGCTGCGAAACAAAGCCCTGTGATACTACCTGGATCCGCAAGGAAAGCTTTACAAAAAAACACTCTCTAGCCCGTACCTAGAATGCGTTCATCCGGATAAAGTCGAGGAACTCCTGACTGAAATTCATGAAGGTAGCTGTGGTGCCCATTCTGGCGGGCGCTCTTTGGTCCATCGAGCTGTGACACAAGGGTATTATTGGCCGACAATGAGAGCTAATGCCGAATGTTACGTGAAGAAATGCAAACAGTGCCAGAAATTTTCTCCCTTAACCCATCTGCCTGCTGAAGAGTTAAGCTCTATAACCAGTCCTTGGCCGTTTGCCCAATGAGGACTTGACATCGTCGGACCACAGCCTCGCACCTCGGGCAACAAGCGATTTTTGATTGTCGCAACAGATTATTTCACAAAATAGGTGGAAGCAGAGGCACTAACGCACATTCGAGATACTGATGTGAAGCGTTTTGTATGGAGAAATATCATAATGCAATTCGGCATTCCAAGAGCACTTATTTCGAACAACGGCACCCAGTTCGATTGCGGTGTCTACCGAGAACTGTGCAGCAAGTATGGTATTCAGCCCTATTTCTCCACCCCGGCTTATCCACAGAGTAATGGCCAAGCTGAAGCTTCCAAAAAATCTATTTTGAACAGCATCAAGAAGAGGCTGGAGGGAGCTAAAGACAGATGGGTCGAAGAATTGCCGAGTGTGTTATGGGCTCATCGCACTACTCTGAGGAGGTCCACTGGGGAGACGCCGTTCGCTTTGTGCTTCGGATCGCAGACGATCATCCCCTTGGAGATCGGTCTCCCAACCTTGAAATCAAAAGTTTTTGATATGGGCCGAAATGACATGATGCTGGCCTTAGACTTGACTCTGATTAAAGAACGAAGAGACCGCGCCCTCGCATCCATGGCACGGTACCAGCAGCAGCTTGCTAAGTCGTACAATCAACATGTTCAGCTACGCCGCTATACACCAGGAGAGTTGGTCTTGAAGAAAATGCTTCCAGCTTCCAGGAATCTGGCTGATGGAAAATTGGGTCCTAACTGGGATGGCCCCTATCAGATCGACTCAATCGCGGGAGTAGGGGCATATCGGCTCAAAGACATGTCTGGGAAGAGTTTTCCACGGCCTTGGAATTCAACGCACTTGCGTAAATTCTATCATTAAACCCGACCTGTGGGGCATGATACTTGTTTTGAATGGTTCACCATGTACATATTTCACTTTTGCAATGCAAAGTTCCCTATTTTCTCATTGTTAAGTTCAGATGAAAAAGCCTCCAAATTCGGAGCCCCATCCGTGCAGGTCACGTTTGGGCCGAATAAAGACTCCGAATTCAGAGCCCCATCCGTGCAGGTCACGTTTTGGCTGAATAAAGACTCCGGATTCGGAGCGCCTTTCGTGGATATCACGATTAGCCAAGATGAAAAAGCCTCCAAATTCGGAGCCCCATCCATGCAGGTCACGTTTGGGCTGAATAAAGACTCCGGATTCGGAGCGCCCTTCGTGGATATCACGATTGGCCAAGATGAAAAAGCCTCCAAATTCGGAGCCCCATCCGTGCAGGTCCCATCTAGGCCAAATAAAGACTCCGGATTCGGAGTGCCCTTCGTGCATATCACGATTGGCCAAGATGAAAAAGCCTCTGAATTCGAAGCCCCATCCGTGCAGGTCCTGTCTGGGTCGAATAAAGACTCTGGATCCGGAGCGCCCTTTGTGGATATCACGATTGGCCAAGATGAAAAAGCCTCCGAATTCGAAGCCCCATCCGTGCAGGTCACGTTTGGGCCGAATAAAGACTCCGGATTCGGAGCGCCCATCATGGATATCACGATTGGCCAAGATAAAAAAGCCTCCGAATTCGGAGCCCCATCCGTGCAGGTCCCGTCTGGGCCGACTAAAGACTCCGGATCCGGAGCGCCCTTCGTGGATATCACGATTGGCCAAGATGAAAAAGCCTCCGAATTCAGAGCCCCATCCGTGCAGGTCACGTTTGGGCCGAATAAAGACTCTGAATCCGGAGCGCCCTACGTGGCTATCAAAATACACAGCGAAAATTGAAGCATGCAAGCATTCAAAATGAAATGTTTCATTAAATTGAACTGGGACGAGCCGTATAAACGTAAGCTAAAACATGCAAACATTCAAAATGAAATGTGTCCTTAAATTGATCGATTGGCACGAAGTGTATTAATATAAATTGAAAATGCGTTAACACTTGAAAACAAAGCGTTTTATTAAATTAGCCAATAATTACATAATTTGCACTCAATCTGCGTTTGAGCATTTCAATGTCTACTTTTATTCGGCATCTTCCTCATCATCACTCTTTTCGACTTCGTAGGCGGAAAAAGGGAAATGATCACGTTGGTATAGCAGCGACGCCGAATCAACGCCTGCTGCCCGGAGAGCCTCCGCGTCCTGAAGTGCCTTGATCCAACCGTACTTAAATCCACAATTTTCACATCGGCAAACTTCCTCAGCGAGCTTTTCCTTGGTCTTCTCTATCCCAACTTTTCAGCCATCATGGAAGCCTTTTTCATAAGCCCTTCCCTTCGCGGCCTCTATCGCAAACATGCTCGCCGTATCACGATCGGCAATTGCATAGCTGATGAGCCGTTGGGTCACCCTTTCTTCCATAATTAGGTTAGCTTGTCCGGCTGGTTGTGTCTGAGCGGCTTTGACCTTTCTCAGCTCACGCTCAGCCACTTCCGCGCGAGCTTTCAAGTTTCGAATGCATTCATCCTTCTTCTCTATTTCATGTCATGCGGCATGAAGGCGCATGCCGATTTCATAGGCAGTGTATAGCCCTTTCACCGCTCCATGAATGCCCTCTCGAAACACCTCGAAGTCAGGTCGACCAACCATCGACTGCTGGACTTCTAGCGGAAAAATCTGTCGTGCAAATTTGACTGCCATGTTCAGATCGCGGATGATGGAATCTACCTCTGTCATCGGTTTGTTCCCGACGAAAACTGAAAAGCTCAATGGGCGTGGTGGCCCACTGGCCTCACTTCGTGAACGAGGGGAGCTCTCCTGTTGGCGCTTATCCTTTCTCGGTGACCTGCTTCGTTGACGTGGAGAGTGGCGCCTCTCATGTTCTGCAGATGCCCTACCTCCCGTACGAGGAGGCTCGCCACCGCGATTCATTGCTGAGTCCAACTCAGCCAGCGTCCTACCCTCTCCCTTGCTGTTAAAGAATAGTCTAGTTGACATTCACACTTTTCCGACCACATCTGACGGACAGAATTGAGTTGCTTTTTGAAACACAAATGGAATCTCCCACCCCCTTTTTAGTCACTCAAGAGTGCACCGCACTCCCGAGGCGACCTCATCAATGCGCGCACTCCATAAGCCACTGATATTCGGCATTCTGCTTCATAACTGAGGCAAGGGAGATTCGTTAATCTTAACGGCTAAAGACTGACCAATCAAGTCGGCTAAATCCCATGGCCTTGCGCCGAAAGGTTCACGTGCCTCAGTCATCTCACGAACCGTCGATATTCGGCGTTCTGGTTCATAACTGAGGCAAGGGCAGATTCGTTAATCTTAACGGCTAAAGGCTGGCCAATCGAATCGGCTAAATCCCTAAATCCCATGGCCTTGTGCTGAAAGGATCACATGCCTCAGTCACGAACCGTCGATATTCGGCGTTCCGATTCATAACTAAGGCAAGTGCAAATTCGTTAATCCTAACGGCTAGATATTTGTGCCGAAAGGATCATGTACATTCATATGCAAGGGTATGCTCATGAGCTTATTCGACTAATTTGAAAGTCTAATCGCGAAGATACGCCGCTATCTTTTTCGCAATATTTAATTTATTCATCTTTTTAATGGAATGTTTATCTACTGCGCAACAGACAGCAATAGTCTTATCCAAAACACTGAAAAGCAATAATCTTCATTGATAACAACAATTGTGTACAGGCAATAATGCAAAGCAAGGGAAATTTTCATTCATAAAGTGAATACAGATAGTCATCATTTTATACATGAAGATTACCCCAAGTAAATAGAAGCCTACTAAGAAAACAAAACATGTTTACAAAAACATACATTGAAAATTCCTAACAAAACTAAAGTGTCGCCCAAATCAATCCTCTGGGTCAGACTCAAGCGGCTCAACGTCCACTTGATCGTATGGAATCGGCATGGCCAATGCCACATCAGCGGTAGCAAGGGCTTTGAGCTAGCCGTGTTTGAATCCCCGATTCTCGAATTTGGGGACTTCTTCTACATAATTGTCAAGGGCGGCGCTCTTCCCAGCCTCGAACGCTTTGGAAGCCTCGGAGTCGGCTATTTCCTTCGCCTTCTTCAACTCTTCCAATTCGGCCTCTAGCTTGGCAATCACCTCCTTGGCTAACTTGAGCGAATCTTCGCTCGCGTTTGCCCTCTCCTCGACGGCCAATTTGAGTTGGCCACAACTCCGCGCCCTTTCTGCCTCGGCTTCGGCCCTTGCACTTTCCATAGTTGATCTCGCCGTCTCGAACTTGGCCCTACTCCTCTCACCCTCAACTTTCGATTTCAAACGGCCAATTAGTTCAATGGCGTTATGTTGGTGGCGGCCTATTTCGGCTATCCTTCCGGCCGTCTGCAAAACAGAGTTGAAATCAAAACAAAACTAAAACAATATACGCAGAAAGCGGAAGTTAGGATCAAGTCACATACCAAAAAAGCCGACTGAGCGGCTAATGCTATTGCCAGCAAGTCCGGCTCCGCCCGAAAGGCTGCCTTGTCAGCCGGCAATGAGACCGGCGAAGCCAAGCTCAACGCCACGGCTGGATCTTTCAAGGCCAACGCATCAGAGGAGATCGGCACGTTTTTTTATCTTTGGTTGAACAACAAAAGGGGCAACCACATCCGACTCCTCTAAGCGTGGCCGTTTGTCAATGGGATTTTCCTCAGCGCCGGCCTCGCTCTCGGCAGGACGTTTCTCCCCCCTCTGATCTTCTGGGCTTTGTCGTTCGACTTCCTGCACCGTCTCGGCCACCTCAATTTGGGCCGTTTCTTCTATAATAATAGGCTCAAGAGATTCAGTCGGAGGTTCGAAACAGATGGTCTCGGCTCTCCGCCGGGCGGCCATCCGTTCGGCGTTTTTCCTTCGTGCCATTTGCGAGAGTGTTTCCGTAGCCATGTTCTCCGGATAGGAGCTGCGGGGATCTCCTAAACCAAAATATATATCTTCAAAACAAACCTCCCCCCGACCGGAAGTGGATGGAGGATTGTCCTGGTTAAGGCCTGCTACTTCAAACGCCGAGTTAAGAGCCTCATCAACTTTTTCGACCTCTAAAGCGGACTGGTTCGGCTGTTCGGCGATCTCCTCGGCTACCGGCTCTTCGGCTTGGTCCGAGTCAGAAGCTTCGAAACCGATCTGCCTAAGGCTTTTGAAGCGAGGGAAGATGAGAGCCGTGAGATGCTATTCGCCACATGGAATCGGGATGTTATCCATGGTCGAGAATGTTGTATAAGTTGGCTCGTACCTCAAAAGTATATGTGCGGCTCTCCCCTACTTCTAGAAATTGGGACGGCCAAAAAACTGGAGTGCGGTTTTGATTTCCGCAAGAACCGTGTCGTCGACCGAAACCAGAACTTTCTTCAAATTGTTGCTTGCACAAATAAAAAGATTACTTAGAGAGAAAGCCGAGCAAACGAAGATTAGATAAGCGAAAGAAGCTACACGGCAACCTGGTTCGCCTCTCCGTCTAGATATAGGGTCTAGGTGATCTTCGCCCTCGCCGAATTCCCAGTTACCTCGGACAATGACCATTACATCATCAACCCACTTGCCAGAGCTAGCAAGCATAGTTACCAAGTGATGATCAGTGTTCTTGGCCCTGAGAAAATAGCGCCCTTGCGGACCGGAGGATTTGGCCAAAGCATAATAGTGCCGAATAGCGGGAATGCCAAGGTTGATCCTAAGGCGCCGGTTTAACTCTATGATCCCCATTAGGATTCAGAAAACGTTTACATTAGGTTGGGAAGGGATCAAACCCCAATGGCGAAGGACGGCCCTAAGAAATGGGTGTAGGGGAAAACGAACTCTGCCCTCTGCAATTGACAGAAGAGGGAAGATGATTGTACTCTCATCAGCCCTCTCCATATCAATAGTGCTGTCCGTCACGAGGGATAAATGGACATCATCAGGGATAGAAAAATGGCGTCAAAACCCAGTAATACGATCCGTAGAAATGAGGTCTTTTAAATGCTTAGCCATTCTAGCAAGTCTAAGGAGTACGCTAAACTGAAAATAAGCAAGGAAATAGGATTCAAGAAGAAAAGAAAAGAGAACTTACAAGAAGCAGAGGAGAAAATGAGAGACGAAGGGAAGTTGTAGAGGACGCAAGACAGAGTAGGTATATCGACTGGCAGTCCAAAAGGCTCGGGTATTCAAAAAGCATGCACTTGAAGAGACAACAAAGTTTCAAATCATAATAAATGAAGAGAGCGTACGAAGAGGCGAGAATATGTAATAATGCTTAGAAAACGTGTGCTCTAACACACGTTGAGATGAGTTTAGCCACCATCCCTCTGAATTCTCAAGCTCAAGTAAACATGCCGTATGAAACCAAACATGCCGAATAACCGTAGTTAATAGGATGTTTGGGGGGCAATTGTGGGAGCTAAATTTTCGGCGTTCAATAAGGCCGAATAAATGTATAAAGACAGCCCAGGAAGGAGAATGTATTCGGCCATGATCTAGTCAGCCGACCACAAATGCCGAATAAATAAACGCACAATGGACCGAAGGTGGGCTCGAAAACATAAGGCCCAAGAGAAAAAGATATAAATAGAAGAACATCAGCCAAAGAGAGGTATGTGAGAACTAATACGCTTAACTTCAAATCCAACCAACTAAGAGAGTATACACTGACTTGTCCGTCAGAGTGCTAATTCCGGCACCCCCGACCGGAGTGTTCATTCCTTTTCAGGTGGCTAGCAGAGGATCACGAGCGTCCTACGGGATCCAAAGAGTATTTCCAAACCACTTCCCCACAACTTATATATTCTTTGCATTGTATTTGCATTGGTGCGCTCAAGTCACTGTGTTTGCCATCTGTTATTGCTGGACGGTTTGTCGGAGGCTTGCCCAAAAGCTTGCCAAAAGGCTGACCGGTCGTGAGCTCTGCCATGTTGGGAACACAATCCTTGGATCTAGACTACTACTGTACCGTTTGATCCTTCTTTCATTTCTCGGTGTTAGGTGTGAGAGGTATATTAGGTAGTCTTGCTGAGGTACCCCTTTTTGACCATTTGGCCTAGTTGCATATAAAAAGCCATAGTGACTGTTCCAAACTTAGGACAGGATGCTCGCCCAAATGCATGATTGCATGAAACCGCTTGATTGAAGTAGTGAAACCCTAGTTCATGACAAAACTAGGACAGGGTAAACCTACCCCCTTATAGGGGTGTTTTGGCTCTTTTTTACCTGGTATGTGCTTTGTAATGAAACTATACAGGGGTGCTTCATATCAGTGGTATAGTTGATATCAGTTTGTGGGGCAAAATTCAATAGAGCGTACAGTGATTCAGCTGTGATCATATTCGTTCTAGTGAAATTAGGCTGAGTTGCTGTCTGTTTTCTCTTTTGCAAGATAGCCCTGGAACCACAGCTTCAAAAGGCTCTGATATTCCCCGGGTACTCTAGACTTATGTTGATAGACTTTGTCAGGTTGAAGATTTAGTTCAAGGGCAACCAGTGTTTCTTTCGCCAGTGGCAAGGCAAAGAAGGGCCAGACAGGGCTCACCGATTCCACTGTTCTGGCATTTACCAACTAGATCACCTCTGTTCAGAGCACGACCATCTACCCCTATCATGGTTCAGCCTCCGACAAATCTAGAGGATTTATCAATTTGTCTTCAGTAATCAGTAGGTTCACTGCTACAAGATATGGCTAGGCAAGCTGAGATATTGTAGAAAATGATATTCAACTTTAAAGACCTCTATGAAATTAGGGTTCAAATCAAGGATGACATAAGACAAGGGCACATTGTGGAAGATAATGAGCTTGTGAGGAAGAATATTGTTCGCAATTCCAATGTTATTACCATTGGTAGCATAGTGGTGAAATGCTCAGAAGTAAACACTGTCACCAGTCCCATCAAAAACCATTTTCCTGATCATAGCCTACCAACCACTTCAACTCGACCCCAAGCCCGAAATTTCCATCCTCTTTACATGGCTCTCTCTCAAGCCTTGAAAATGCTGCGAGAAAAAGGACACCTAGAGCTTCTAGAACCTTAACCCCTTCCAAATCCTCTTCCACCAAGACATGACCCCGCTAAATACTGTGCCTATCACCAGCAATCGGGTCATGATACAAACCGTTGCATTCGCGTCCGTCATAAGATTCAAGATCTTATTGACGACGAGATCATAGCTCCACCAAAAAGATCTCAGGCCACCACTAACCCGTTACCCTCACACCTCAACTTAATCCGTACATTGCCATCCACCTACAACCCCAGCATACACATCGCCCCAATCTATTTACCCAAGCCTAAGGTGTTCATTCCAGAAAGCACGGACTTGTGTATGACAGATACACTCGAACCCCAATCATCTCAAACCCATGAACCCACTACTTCTAAGCTAATGAGCATGATTGAAGATTTGCAGAGAATTGTGGCAGATTTGGCCTTTGGAATTTTGGCTCCATCATCGACCACATCACAGACCAGAAATTTCACACCAAAAGGCTCCCCAATCTTGGGGCGCGCTGCAATTAGAAAAGGCCAACCCGAAGCTATCTCAAGTCTGGGTGATGATATGTCAACGAGTCTGGGTGATCACATGTCAACAACAAATGGGCCTCGCTCCGATATAGTCACCCAATCCCTTGGCAAAGTTAAACCAAGTAGCAAGAACAAGGCCGGGGCAAGTATCAATCTTGATGCACATCTCTGGTGGGCTATAAAGGCTTTCAAGGTCAAAGGGCTGAACAAGCAGCAAGTGTTGGCGGTTGTTGCAAAAACTATAGATGACACTTTTGCCACTCAGGTTGGGAGCATTTCGAATCAATGAGTAAGCCATGAAAAGGGATGCCATACCAGAAACACCCATTTCAGCTTCAATCCTGCACTCGTAAGAGATCATCAAACCCAGTCAACACCCACCAATCCTTGCAAGACTGGTAATCGCACCTACAATCCCCTTTTCATGACTTTATCCAAAGCTCTCCAAATCCTCGTAGGACAAGGCCATCTCAAACCCCTTGACCTTTCGGCCTCTCCCTGATCCCCTTCTATCCAGGTATAATGCCGCCAAGTACTGTGCCTTCCATCAACAAACTGGCCATGACACTAACTGTTATTTTCGCCTTCGCCATGAAGTTCAAGATCTGATTAACAATAAGGTTATCACTCCATTAGGTCCTACAAAGTCTATCAGTGCTAGATCAATGAACTTAGGGGATAATGTGACTATGTGATCGGGGAGGAACCACCTGCTGATGGCACTCATTTTACTCCAGATGTGGTGGATGGCACACACTATTTTAGCACTTTGAAAATGTTGTTTATTGTACTTTCAGACTTAGGTATTGAGTCAGTCTTGTTGTATTGAGTTAGTCTTGTTGTGTCGAAGGTGTTAACTCGAACATCACTTTCTTATTTTGTGTTTCTCTTTTACACTCATTCTTTTGTGTCTGTTTCTATCATTGAGCCAGTTGAGCTAGAAGTTCTGAATGAAATGGTAGTTATTTTCACCTACTTCTCTATGCCTTTAAATCATTGCATTGACCAAAGTTTTTCAAAACTTTTTCCAAAACTGTGATGAAAACAAAGAGGGAGGAATTCCTCAGGATTTGCAAAATTTGATCAACTGAGAGGAAGAGAGGCCTGCTAAGCCCTTAATGAATGAGATCATGTCTGTTAATGTGAGTATTGAGAAGGATCCTGGCTTGGTTTAGATTGGTTCTGCATTGTCTTCAGAATGAACGACTAGTCGCTTTATTAAAAGATTTCAAAAACATGTTTTGCATGGTCCTACGAAGACATGCCTAGAATTGATCTTGAGATTGTACAGTATAGGATCACTCTCGGCCTCGGTACTTGACCTCTGTGCTTTCAAACCTTGAACCTTGATTCTAAATGTTTAATGGTCAACCAAAAGGAAACTTGCATAGCTGGATTAGAAGCAACCCTTGAACTAGGGGCAAGAAGGTCAGATGTCATCAAAGGAAGCTTGCATAGCTGGATGAGAAGCATCCCTTGAACTAGGGGCAAAAAACATCAAATGTGCTCGAAGATTCAAAACTGGGTCATTTCTCAAGCTGATGGAGATCGGCAAGAAAGCCCAATCCCAGAATCTAAATGAAGAAAATTTATTGCTAAACGGCAATCGAGTTCCTATCCGCGACACTAGGGGAAAATTCAGACCTAATTGGATAGGCCCTTACATCATCAAAGACTGCAGCCATTCTTGTGGATTTAGATGGCTTAGAGATCTCAAAACCGATCAACATGGACAAATTAAAATTCTCCATCCTTGAGAGGCTCGTTGGGTTGAAAACCTGGAAGGGCGACCCAAGCAAAAGTTAGAATATGAAAAAAGAATAAAAAATAAAAAGAAGAAAAAAAAGAAGAAATGAAAACAAAGAAAAGAAAAAAAAAAGAAAGAGAAAAATGAAAAGAAAATAAAAATAGAGCTCGCAAGGTTGAAAACTTGGAAGGGTGGCATTGGCAAAAGTTAGAGCGTAAAAGGAGAGAGTTAATACCCAAGTGCACCTTACCTCCGGAACTACGTACGGCCTGATTCCCATCTTTGGGATATGCAGGCAACTTCATCTTGAAGCTTGGGCCCAACCATTTTCAACCTTTTATCTCATTCGTGTTGATTGGCTTATCCTTGTTCAAACTCGGCTATCCTATCCATGTCCAATTGGCTTATCTTCGTTCAAATTCGGATTGTCCTATTCCATTAAAAGATTCAATTGCAGGACAAATCAAGTTCAGATCTGAGGTTGTGCATCTCAGGAGTTAATTCCACATCGGTTGAGAAGTGGCCATTTGCAAAAATAGTTTTTAGGATTTTTAATGAGGTTGACTAGTTTTTTCGAAAATTATACCATTTTTCCAAAATCAGACTGTTTCTTGGACCCAAAAAGGAAAATTTTCAGTGCTCACAACCTGACTTACATGTTTTCAAAGAAAAAAGTCTAACAAGCATGTTAATCTAACTCTCATGTTGGTCAAAATTGTTTTAGCAGAAAGCCAAAAACAAAAACAAAACAAAACAAAACAAAAATGGTCAAAGTAATGAACTAGGGGCACAATCGAGTCAGGTTTTCTATCTTTTCTCCATTGTCAACATACTTGCCAAGAAAGGCACAACTAAAGTTAGCAGCAGGGAGACCAAAAACTTCTTATCCTCCAAGCAGTAAGGTACCAAGCCAAGTACGAAGCATGAACTAGAAATGGAGCTGGATATTCGATTCCCTTATCTGGACGATCACACCCAAATTGGCATCTGAACCGAAATGAGGAAGTAGAAAATGCAATGTGTGAGACCAATCAATTGTATACCTAGCCAGTGGGACATGCTGTAACTCATCTCAATCAAGTTAAGCCAAGGGCATCGTCAACTGATGTCAATTGTAGATCTGCTGCACATCCAATCGCACCACAACCCCTCTGTGGGAAAGCTTACTAGTTGTAAGCGAAAGAAGGAGAATTTACCAGAGTACTAGGAGCAAGGGCCAACAATTTCCAGCTTATCCATCAACCACACCTGGAAAGGGATAAAAAATAAGAGAGATTAAAGAATAGAGAGATGTGCGCTGAGAGAAAAAGTAAGGAAAGGGCTTTTTAGAGAAAAAGAGATTGAGTGCCAAAGTGATGTGAGAATCATAAATAAGAAAGGGTGGGAAACAATGCAGTGGGCTTCCCATGAACCGAGAGGTCTCCCATCGGTGGAAAACATCCAAGTGTTATGTTTGTTGTTTTTGTTTGTCTCGATTATTGTTTTGAGTCGTTTTGAGTGTAAATAGATGTGTTTAGGTTGTGTTACTTTGTTTTTCTGAGTCCTGGTGTACAGTGGTATTCGTAGGCTCAATACTCAATTAAGAACTCATTGTCAGTTCTAATTTCAAGAAATAAATCGTTTTGTGCTCAGAGTGCCATGCTATTCTCAACATATGTGTAGAACAGGATTCTTTTTTTCATAAACTATAGGGTGCAACCCAAGTCAAGAGAGAGAGCAACTGAACCAGGACCTATCTGAAGCTACATGGGTTCCGGACTGCAAAGCAAAAGAAAAGAGGGAAAATTTGGAGCATCTTAGTGTGTTTCAACTTCAGCAAATTTCGAGACTGCATTCTAGCTGCACCTTCTCAGGCCTTGCCAGTTCTCTGGAGTATAAGTGTACCTCGACCCCGAGTTCAAGCCTGCTTCAAGTCAGAATGGCAATCAAAGCAGCATCCGTGGTTTTCGCATGCAGATGTTACCCCTTGCCAATATTTGAGGACCTTTGAACTGTGAGTTGAAGGTAAGTATTTTGAAGAACACAAGGGGGAGATCCCCGTCACAGTAAAGTGGTTCTTTGCCACTCGCCCCATGAGGTGCTTTTTAAGGCGCCACTTTGTTGGCTTATTGCATTTTCTCAACATTATCCGTTACATTGTTTGTCACACATACTACATCGTGCATCTATCGTACAATAATCTCACTTCGTGCATCTATCGCACAATCAATCATTTTGTGCATCTATTACACAATCACTTCATGCATCTATTGTATAATCTTAGCATCTATCGCACTATCTCGTGCACCCTGTATCGCACTATCTTGTGCATCCTGTATCACACTATCTTGTGCACCCCGTATCGCACTATTTTGTGCACTTTGAATCGCACTATCTTGTGCACCATGTATCGCACTATCTTGTGCACCTGTATCGCACTATCTTGTGCACTTTGAACTGCACTATCTTGTGCACTTTGTATCGCACTATCTTATGCACCTTGTATCGCACTATCTTGTGCACTTGTATCGCACTATCTTGTGCACTCCCTTGGTTTAGAAGACCTTAAATCCTCTAAATGTGCAATTCCTTTGGTGTTTATCGTGCCCGAACGACTTCAGGCGGTCTGGTATAGCCACTTGACTGTGTTTGTAGTGAGTTCCTAGGAGATCAACTGAGACGGTGGAAACTAGAGTTTGAATAGCTGAGGCCTAGAACACAAAGGTTCGGGATTTTTGAGACTAAAGTCTGATTTAAATACCCAGGGGTGTATCCTCGACTTGAAATCTATATGGCAGCCCCATAGGTTGAGGTAGCTTGTATGCGCCTCAATTCTAGATACTGAACTGACCTAGTTTGTCAACCAATTAGAGAATAGGGAAAGTTGCAAACATGGCCAGGAAGAAAAGTAGTACCTGTGGTTTAGAAATGCAACCAAAAAGAAGAGAAAGATCCCCAGCAGCATAAGGTGAGTCCTCGCCAATTACCCCTGTAAGGCACCACTTCCTAGCTACTACATCGGATTTTATTATCTATTACATCTATCGCATTGCATATAGAATTTATCGCATGCATCTACTACACTATCCATTACATTCATTACATCATACCATTTTATCACCAGCATCCTTTCTATGTTAAGCTTAGTTTAGTATGTGCTCATACCTTTCCATTGTTGAAACATGGTTCTGTCATGTGTAAGTACCCATGCTGCGCTGAGGCCAGTATTGATGGTGTCAACACCTTTTCGGTGTTAGACGTGGTTTGTTTTGTGTCCATGCCTTTTCTAGGTAAAATGTGGTTCAGCTTGCGCCCCTTATCCATTTCATTCATTGCATCGTACTTTGTCTTGTTGCATTCAGCATTTAGGATCATTATCTTTCCCTAGCAGAGCAATCCTCATTTATATCATGCCACCCAATTACTTGTACTCTTTCTACAAAAAACTTAGTCTTGCATGTGCTTGCACCCCTTTCACGATGACACATGGTTCTGTTATGTGCAAGCATCCATGCTGTGCTGAGACCAATATTGAGGATGTAGGCACTTAGCCTATGTTAGGCGTCATTTGGTTGTGCCCACTTCTTTTCTATATAAAATGTAGTTTGATTTTGCATCTCCATCCCTTTATGGTATTTGTGTGGTAAGCATTACTTGTGGTTTGATTATATTATTACAATGCACTGCATATCATTTGTATTATTACATTACATAGTGCATATCATTTGTATTCTGCTCCTGAACTAGGCTAGTTTGATTCCTTGCAATGGGATATGCAGGCAACCCTCGGGTTCAACCAACTGCATCTGCATTTTGTTTGTTTGCCCAAGTCTTACAACCTTGTCAAAATGAGTCATCTTCGGGCTTTGACATTTACTCATGTCATTTATGACTTCGAGCTTTGTCAAAGAGGGGCAACTGTAGACACCCCATTTTTGACTACTCTTAAGACTTGGGCACCTCAAATTGATCACTCGATGATGAAAGTTATGCTCTACAAACGTTTAATTTCTTCAACAAGAAGAGCTTCTAAATCCCAACCTTACACCCCATTTTGGACCACAACTATTTTAGACCAAAACTATTTTAGACCTTAAAACCCTCTTTTTTCAAAATATTTTTCCAAATATTTCTACGATGTTCCGAGGCTCGCATTTCGTTGAAAAAGTTGCACTTTTCGGTAAACTAAGTAAGGACAAAGTGGAGATAAATGGAAAAGAGGTGAAATATTTGAAAAATCTTTAAAAACATCTTATTTATAGGTTTGGAGTTGAAGAAAATAGGAAGGGAGGGAAGAAAACTAGTTGGGGAAATGATTGACCATGAAACCGTTAAGAGAGAACTGAGTAGCCTTCACTAAATCAGGCCTATCTCTTTTTATACTTAGACTTTAGTTGTGAGGCCATACCATTGGAAAGTGGACTTACGGGGCTTCAATTCGGACTCAAGAATATCCTAAACCCGAGCCCGGATGAGGGAGATATGGCCGTTTGAAGTTAGGCATCAATCCGGTTAAGATAGAAATGAGTAATCTTCACTAAAATAGGCATATCTCTTTTCACACTTAGAATTTAGATGTGAGGCTACCTTCATTGGAAAGTAGACTTCCGAGGCTTCAATTTAGACTCAAGAATGACCTAAACCTGAGTCTGGATGAAGGAGATATGCCCGTTTGAAGTCAGAGCTGGAAGTAGATTTTTGTGGCCGGCAACCCACTATTTGTGGATGGCCGTCCACTATTAGTGGCCATTACTTCTGGCCTACCGGCCACTTGTGCAAAACCCAGATATTTTGTGCCAGCTATCCCCCAAAAGCTCCAGCTATTCCTATACAAATATTTTTGACTTGAGAGGCTGTTTTTCTATATATACAAGGCATTCCCTCATGTTTTTATTTTACAACAAATTCCAAAAGCTCCAAAACTTGAATACCCAAACACTTCCTAAACTAATAGTGGAGCTCTCCTTGCTGAGATTATTGAGTTCAAATTTCAACCCTTGAGAGTGTAACCATTGTGGTTTGTGAACAAAAGAGTTGTCTTGCTTCAAGAGGAGGAAACCAACATTAATGGTCGGCAAGCCACTTTTACTGGCCGGCAAGCCACTTTTATTGGACGGCAGGCTACCATTAGTGGCTGGCTGGCCACTACTTCTGGACTGCCGGCCACTTTTGTCAACTAGGCAGTGCATTGTTTTAGCAGAGCAGAGCAGAGGCTAAGGTTCAAAAACAGTGCAAAGACATTCTCGGGGAGGAGCAAATCATGTGCATACATAAGTCATTCCTCACTCCACGGGGCCCATTAGATTTGTGTAATTGTAATTAATTAGTATGTTGTAATTATTTAATTAGCTAGAGTAGCTAGTTAACTTGGTGTTGTAATTAATTAGTTAGATTACTTAATTAGTATGTTCTAATTATTTAATTAGCTAGAGTAGTTAGTTAAATTCTGTGTTGTAATAATTAGTTAAGTAGCTTAGCTAGTTTATTCATTCGGACCCTCTTGTGCGAGGGCAAATTGTAATAAGTGTGTATGTCTTCCAACCCCACGTCTTTCTCCCTTTTATTTACTTGCTTATAATGGATAGTTTAGAACATCATGTTTCTTTTAGCATTTCCATGTTTGCATCCATTTGTCTTGCATGCATCGAGGCTCAGTTCATCATTCTAACAAGCATTGTCGTTTATTACTTTGTTGAATACGTGTTTAAACCCCATGCTATCAAATTGATTCATATGTCATATTAGTAGCCGAGTCTATTAATTGCATCTTGCATGTGTTGCATTAGTCATCAGTTATATTGCATTAATTAGGAGCATGCATGTTTTCTAATAATTTTGCTTATTTTGGTTTGCCTCGCAGTACTAGGTGAGCATTTTATTGCTTTAGCATATTGCATGCGTGTGATTGTTACCATGTCGAGCATAATACCATGAGGCTAATTACTTAATTGCTATACTTACTTGAATGCTTGTGGATGAAGGCTAATTGCTTGAATTGGGATAATTTGAGCAATGTGCATGTGATATCACTTTTTCAAGTGGTACATATTCAAACATTTTTCGAAACAAACATGAATCAAAATGTTCCAATTTTTGCAAATTAGTCTATACTTGTGTGCATCACATAGTAATGCTAGTCTAATAATCGGAATAAGAGCATATAATATAAATACGATTCACATCATGATTAGTAGAGGCCGATCTTTGATCTGGCAAGCAGGGGTGCTCAATTCATGACCTTCCCCTCTCGTACCTAAGTTCCCGAACTGAGACAACTTTGGTGATGACGGATAAGTGGCCTTTGGCACGAGTCCTGGGTTTCCTTGATTTGCTAAAAAATATTTAGGTGGCAACTCTGTATCTGGCAAAGCAGTCCATTTTTGGCATTTTGATTCAAAATCGATTTTCCAAAAGATTTGCCGGATTTGGACTCTTTTGTGTTTATCTATTTCACATTTCACTTGTAGAATCAGATTCAAAACTACAAAAGTTCGAACTGTGGGGCTAGTCGTATTCGAAAGGAGCACAAAAAGTCGAGCTACACTGTTCAGTAAAAGTGGCCTGCCAGCCCCTGATGTTGGTTCTTTCCTGCAGCAACAGAGGACAAACAGAGCACAAACTAGAGTATTCTTAGGAGATGTTTGTCCACCCTGTCTCTCCTTATCAGCAAACAGGTCAAATGAGGGGTAAGCTTGATTCGCAAGTCATCAATCAACGCAATTTCATTGCATGATGACTTATGAATCAAGGGACACAATTCAATAAATGATAAGGAAAGACCAACAAAAACCTCCTATCTATCATGGATTGATCAAGGAAAGGGGTTGACCTTGGAAACTTGAACCATTTCATCACTAACAAGTATGAAATGACCCAAGTTTCCATGTGTTCAATTAATGTCCGATTGAACACCAAATTATTTTATTATCTTGGTCCATCTTAATCCCAATTTTATTACTTCATTTTAATTACCTTCCATTCCTTAATCAATTGAATCCAATAATGAGCTTTAAGTCCACTAATGGAGAGAAGTACCAAACCAAATGTTGTTTTAGGCATTAAACACAACCACCTCAATCTCAAGCTTAAACAAACAATTAGTTTGACACCAATCTCAAAGCAAAGGAAAAACCAAGAAATGTGAGAGGTTGCAGAGATGCTTAGAGGTGAACACAAGTATAGAAAGCAAGAAATAAATACTATCAACTCAAATAGGTTTGTAGTTAAGGCCTAAACCACCAAGCCTATGAGGACCACTATGCTACAAGCATACTATACAAAGCATAAATGAAGCTAACTCATTAAAAAAAGGTCCTAAAACAGTCCTAAAACAATCCAAAAAAGTGCTGGAATTAAGACAAAAGTAACTACAACAACTAGCTAAAATATTGAGGAATTAAAACTAGCACACAAGCACAAGGAGACGAGGCTAACGCTTCCTCTTTTGGGACTTCAAAACATGATTTTGGCCTCTGAAAACTAGTGGTAAAAAATTCAAAAAAAGTTGATGAGAAGGTGGGAAACACAAGGGCAAAGGCCTTAAAAGCAAGGTTCCAAGAAGGGTTGTCAACCCCTCTACCTTTGATGGCCTTAAGCCATGAGTTTCATCCCAAAAATACAGGTTATAAACAACTCAAAAACAACAAGAAAAGATAGAAAACAAGTAGTGTAGAGATGGTACAAAAGCACTAGAATGTATACCTCTTGAAGATGAATAATTCCTTGAATTCCCAAACCACTATTTCACACTCTCAAGAGCCTCAAGAGCTAAAATTCAAGCCCAAATCACCTCAGCAAGGAACTCTCTAGGTTTGGTTTAGAGTGTTTGAGCAAAGGCTATGTAAGTTGCAAGAGAGAGAGAGAGAGAGAGCGAGAGTTGTAGAGAGAGATTTTTTCAAAATTTTGCTCTTCCAAAAATATTTTCTCACTCCTAAATTTTTCTAACCTCACAAACTAAAGAGAGGGTCATCTATATATAGAAATATATGAGAGACCCTCAAAAATATCCTTACAAACACAGTTGGAATGGTGCATGCATCTGTAGGGATAGCTGGCAGAAAATATCTGGTTTTTTGCACTAGTGGCCGGTGGGCCACTACATTAGTGAGCTGCATGCCACAATAGTGGATGGCAAGTACCTGAAGGCACAGGCCTAAAACAAACACTGTTTTGGTTCAAAACAAGGCACAAAGTTTGTCGATTCAAAACTGAGGTTTCCTGCTAAGGTAATTGAGCATTGGACAAATGTACATATTCATCATTGAGTGATCAGTCAGTGGCACCCAAGTCTTAAGGGCCGTCAAAAATAGGGTATCTATAGTTGCCTCTCTTTGACAAAGCTCGAAGTCATAACTTGATGTGAGTGAATGTCAAAGCCCGAAGACAACCCATTTTGATAAGGCCGTAAGACTTTGGCAAACAATCAAAACATAAATAAAATTGGTTGAGCTTGCAAGCTGCATACGTATCCCTTTACAGGGAATCAAACCAGCATAGTTCTAGGGTAGGATGCAAATGATATGCGCGAAAAATACTTTGAAAGCTGGACTCACACGCCTCACGAAGCTGGCTATTTTGAAAACTTATGATCATGCAAGATAATGCACTAAGCAATAACAAGAAGTCCAAACACGTTTCACGCGAGAAGAACTAAAAACGCGCACTTTAACCATGCCGAAGCCATGAGAAGAGGGAAGAAAAACCGCTTAGGGTCGCATTTCACACGTCCTGAGATACTCTAATCACGCTGAAATCATGAGAAGAGAAGAAAAAAAACCGCTCAGGGTCACATTTCATGCGTCCTGAGAAACTCTAATCACGCTAAAATCGTGAAAAGATGAGAGAAAACCACTCAGGGTCGCGTTTCACACATCCTGAGATAAAGGCAAAAAGTATGAGATTGTACAATAAATACACAATGTAGTGAAAGTGTGCGATAGATACACGAGGTGAACAGGTGCGATAGATGCACCAAGTGAACAAGTGCGATAGATGCACAAAGTGAACAAGTGCGATAAATGCACAAAGTGAACAAGTGCAATAGATGCACAAAGTGAACGAGTGCGATAGATGCACAAAGCGAACATGTGCGATAGACGCACAAAGCGAACAAGTGCGATAGATGCACAAAGTGAACAAGTGCGATAGATGCATAAAGTGAACAAGATTACAGATCAATACAGTGAAAACGCATGTTCCATGCAAGATAGACAACCGACGTATGATGTTAATTGAAAGCATGTTCTATACAAGAAACAAGAACATATTTTATGCAAAAATTGAAAGCATATTCTATGCATGAATCATGAACGATGCAGGGCACGCGTGCAACATAAGTGTGTGTAAAAATGCACATTCTATGCAACAGAAGAGAACAGATATGTAATTTGACAGAACGAACAAAAGTGATGTTCGGCGACAACCTTCGACTTCCCCCTCGAAGACTTTGCAACATGCTCAAAAAGGATACACCCTGTTCATATTGGCAAGTGGAGAATGCTCACGCGCCGGAACACAATAAGTATTGGGAACGACACAATCGGAACACAGTTTCGAGCTCCTCAAAAACCAATCTGGACCCAAAAGAGAACCTCCCATACACTGCTAGGGAAAAAGAGGAACAAAACAGCACTGGGCCATGAATGAGGGCAACCGGCCACAAATAAAGGCTGCCGGCCACTAATAGTGGGTTGCCGGATTCATCATTTTACCACGGGTCTTCATATACACATCACCACACCTCATTTCCTCACACACCCAAGTTCGAAAACACTCGCCCTCTCTCTCTAAGTGCTTCCTCTCTCTAGATTTGTGCTTTATACGCGTTTTCCAACGCCCCACGCAAACTTTATTCGTAAACCCTCATTGATCCTCTACATTTTGAACTGATCAGATTTTGTTTTCGTTGATCTTTTTGAATTTTCATCACTTCGGGCTTGTTTCCCTCAAGTTTCTTTCGGGTTTTACAAACTTTCCTGAGTTTTGACTTTTTCTCCCATTTTCTCTCTCCTAGGGTTGGCTTGTTTCAAGTTTCCCCTATTTTTCTTCATTTTCTTCACTTCTTCACCAGTTTCCACCCACTTTTTAGATGGAAGGCGATATTCCTCATACTGAGGCCCTTCTAGAGGTTCCACCTGCACTTTCACCCCCTGTTGCGGTCGAGGAGTCGGCGGTCGTCGAGGCCGACGAGGCGGCAGAGGGCATTGCGGCTGACTTTGAGGCAGAGTTCGCTCCAAGACTCGAGCCTGAGCCATTACCACTAAGGATACGGCCCTTTGATCCGGTCACTTATCATCCTCACACGTATATGCTGGCGACTGGAGGCATGATGCATTTTGACGATTTCACTGGTGGCATGCCAGAGGACATTTTGCTGAGAGAGCTGTACTCCCACCTTTCTTACAACGCTTTCGAGGTACAAACTTTACTTTCATGCTTTCTTGCCTTTCATTTGACTGTATTTCTTACACTACCTTTCATCTGAATGCTCTTTATCACTGTCTTTCATCTAATTCCACTCTTTCTTTGCCACAGGGAGACTCTCGTTCTTACAGGGGTTATGGGGTTATGACAGCCAGAGATTGGTATTATAAGCTCTCTCCCCGAGGTTCGCGACCTTGTTGACGAGACCGACTTCGACTTATTCTGCACCGGACTCTCATGACATATGGCGAGTCGTGCTCTACTCGGAGCATTGGTGGAGAGGTGGTGGGACACCACTAACTCTTTCCACCTCTCTTCTGCTGGGAAGATGACGATGACTCCCTATGACTTCTCCATGATCACAGGCTTAGGAGTAGGGGGTGATCCGATCCCCTTTGACATGGATATGAGCGAGTGGGAGGTGGCTTAAATCGACCTAGTTGGAGTGCGCCCACCTCTATACAGGCCAGCGATGGCGACATATAGCTGGTTCTCTGAACACTTCCGCAGAAATGAGCCCGAGACACTGGAGGAGGTAAAGCAGTACGTTTGGGGCTTCTTGATGTTCCTACTCTGTACTACCTTGTTTGCGAACAGGTGGAACACCGTGGGTTTGTACTTACTGAGCGCCCTCGTGACCTTGCCTCGAGTCCAGTTCTACGACTGGGGTGGAGCTAGCCTCGACACACTCTATGGCTATATGAGTTCTACTTCCCGCATGAGGGGAGAGCGGGTCGGAGGCTACTAAAGAGCCTAAGAGGTATGCACCACACCTTTCTGCTTTTGCACGTTCTGCTGACTGTTGAAACATTGTGCTTTCTGTTTTGCAGTTTCTATTTCATATCTGTTCACAACTTGTGCTTTTTGCTTTGCACTTTCTATTTTATATCAGTTCACAACTTGTACTTTCTGCTTTGCACTTTCTATTTCATATCTATTTACACTTGTGCTTTCTGCTTTGCACTTTCAGTTTTATATCTGTTCATGCATCGTTGATAACACTGCTGACCTTTTCTTGCAGTTATGGGTTTATGCCTATTTCCCGGCTCTAGCTCCAGAGCCAATGGATGAGACCCCCCCGTCGTGCCTTACAGCGATATGACAACTGGTGCTGGCGCCGGAGCTGCGACGATATGACATTCGCCTTCTACCGCCGATACTTTGATACAGTGGTTGCTGACGAGCTAACCCAAAATTCACAGTCATTTTTGCTTTACTACTGTTCTAATTCATATTTCGACATCTGACGGCAACTAACAATCTGTACATTCTCTATTTGCAGATCATGTGGCAGCCCTAGGTGACGATGCTAGTTGGAGTGAGGGACCAGTATGCCAGGGCTTGGGCTACGTCTCGATTCCGGATTTTACTGGAGAGTCTAGTTTGTCGGTCCTAGTTCTTGGGTGAGCGTTTCATACGCCAGACTTTGGGACGGCTCACTCGTCCCAGTCATTTTTATGCCACCTCTAGCCTCCATGAGAACAACCGATAGCCTCCCGGCTGGGGCTATTATCCAGTTTATGGTAGGGCTAGATGCCGACTACTTCAGAGCGGAGGGCGATTATGCGACTTTCATCCAGACTCATCTCACGCCTCCTCTGACAGGCATTCGCGCGGGCAATGCGGCGGGTGCTCCCTTGGCAAGTGAAGCTACCTAGGAAATGGAGGCCGATGTTGGGGGGGCCCCTCCCGTTATGCAGGTTGCTGGTTGGCCAGTGATTTCCACTGCGCTTACATGTTAGCGGCCGACCGAGTCATCATATTAGATCCTGATAGAGCCACCTGAGGCAGGGCATGGGTATGTTAGAGCTCGTAGCGCACCTTAGGTATGGACCAAACTTTACAACTTGTAACTAAACTCTCCCTTTATAGATATTAATTCTTTCTGATACTGATCATTCAAATGCACTTGCAGGCACCGACTGAGTACTCAAAGGGCCTGCTCCAACTGGTTGCTTCTCCGATTGGTATGGTGCAGTCAATCGGAGAGAGACGTTGCTTGATCTCTACGGTATCCAGGTTTTTTTTTTTCTATTTTCCATATACATTTCACTGCTACCTCACACTGTTGTGCACCACAATATCACATTCCCACTGGTACATTGATACGCATACCGTAACATTCACACCACCCCACACTGCATTGATGCACTACATTGACACATTGTACTCATATTGTACCTTTTGCACTCATTTCACATATATACACTGTATTTGATATGTCGACAATTGTTTTCTAGATCCCATTTGTACCGAGGACACCAGCAGCAGCGGCACCAGCGGCAGGAAGGAGAGGTAGACAGGCCCCAGCACGCGGCCGAGATAAGCGCCGAGATCGAGGTAGAGGCGGGAGAGCTTAGAACCAGAGCAGCGAGTCTGAGCCCGTATTAAGCGGGGATGATACCGAGACCCAGGACTCTGAGGAGGCAGTGAGTTGACATTCTGAGTCATTTGAGAGCAGGGGTGATGATGTTGGCTCGGGGTCAGGGAGCGGAGATGATGCCGAGGCTGGTTCTGAGGCAGGGAGCAGAGATGATAAGACCAGCTCTGGCTCAGAGTCTGATTCGGATAGCAGTGTTGACAGAGACAATGCCCCTGAGTCCCCTCTGAGGAAGAGCACGAAGAGGGTCTCTCGAGCTTGAGATGACTAGCGCCGATTTTTGTTCTTTTTGCTTAGTTTCTTTTATTTTGGTAGTTCAGCACATGTATAGCTTCAGATAAGCTTTTACTTTTGCTTTTGAAAACTTGTACTCTCATTTGTAAAAACCATGATCGGGGAAAACCCTGCAGTTTGATGAAAAGAGTTTTTTTTTTTTTTTTTTGCATCATGAGCACCATATTTGCATAAAATGAAAATGGAGTTGAATTTGAAACCAAAAATAAAAACTTATATTGGCATGATGTTCTTAATCAGGTAATGAGTCAACCAACGACCAAAATACAAAATGCAACTCGATAAACGAAGCAAAATCAACCCAAACACAGATATGCACACTTACTAAAACCAAAAGACTCAAAACAAGACCTCAAAACACAGAGACCAAGACAAAACCAGGCTGCCAAAACTGCCAGACCCACAAGCGGACGGCAGGCCAAAAAAAGTGAACGGCCAGCCATTAAAAGTGGGTGGCCGACCACTTGTGATGAATCCACCAGACAACTGACAACTGGCTTCCACTCACAGCCCTATCTTCTACAAAAGGTCTTTCTTCGTGATTTCTTCACCAGAACCTCATTTTTGCTATTATTTCTTCCACAAATGGAGATATTCCTTACCGAGAAGCTCACGGATTGGATAGCCACTTTAGACGGCATGGAAAAAGTAAATTTCTGAGGTTTCAGTATACACACTCTTTTTTCGTTAAGCTATACTCCACTTTGCTTTTCGTTCCTCGATGCCTTAACCCGATGCTGGGACCCAATTACGCATGTATTTCGCTTCTGAACACAGGACATGTGCCCGACTCTTGAAGAATTTCGAGCATTGATAAAAACTCAGTGTGATGAGGAAATCATGTCTCGGCCCTATTTTAGCCACGGCCAGGCTTTGGGATGGATGTGTGGGCTCACTTTGCACGAAGCTTGATCTTTGGCCCATGACGGAGAGCTAGATATACCCAGCTTGATTCATCGATTTTCTGACATAAGTGACAGAGGTGACCCTTTCTGGCAAGGTTTTCAGCAACATGCTCTCTATTTTTTTTTTTTTTTTATCAGCAAAAAGAAACTTTATTGATGATTAAGCTAAAGGTTACAAAGATCAATCATCAAAAAGAAGAAAGGTGCAAGGGGCATCAAAGCGAGACTCAAAAGATCCCAACTAGGTGCAAAGGGCATGTTGTTCTTTTTTGGTTGTTTGATTGGTTGCTCGCCAATCCCGGTCTGTGTGTTGGCATATGATAGGGCTTGCTCTTGGGTTTTTGATTGGTCGCTCTTGGTGAGCAACATGCCCTCTGTTTATGTATGCTTGAGCATTTCCTTCTTGCCCCTAGTTACAGCGGAACCAGCATTCAGTTGATCAAAGTGGCCTAATGTCTGAAAGAATGTATGAGTTACATCGGTTTGACGCTGACTGAGACCTTGATGGGCTTAGACACTTTTCATCGGCGGGAGACCACCAGATTTGCAAGGAGTCCACTACTTCTTCAGGTATTGTTTCCCACAATTTCTGATATATGCCTCGCATATCACTCGGCACTCATGCTCTATTTTTCTTAAAGCCCTTTCTTTACTTTTTCTCTCCACGATCATCTCTCTATTCTCTATTCTCTCTTATTTTTCATCCTTCCCAGGTATGGCTCATGGATAAGCTGAAGATGGTGGATCCTTGCCCTGAGTATTCAACTCGAGCTTATTTCTTCCGCCAACGACTAGTGGATTTTCCCAATGAAGGATGGTGGTGCAACTGGATGTGCAGCAAGTCTGTAGCTGACATAGCTTGGCTTTGCCCCTGGCTTAATCTGACTAAGATGAGCTACAGCATGACTCGGCAGCCTAGTGTACAGTTGATTGGCCTCACACACTGCATGTTCTACTTTCCTTTCCGGTTCAAACTCCAGTTTGGAGATGATCAAACCTGCCCAGAGAAAGGGGTAGAATATCCGGCTTCATTCCCGATTCGCGCTTCACACTTGGCCAGGTACCTTGCTGCCTGGAGGACAAGAGAGCTTTTGGCCCTTGCCCCTAGTTTCGGTTATGCCCTTTCTAGCGAGTGCTTAGCTTGGCTCGAGGATGAGGCACAAGTCGGGCCAACTTTGGCTACAAAAGCTTTCGCATGCACGAGCAGAGGACGCAGGAGCACTTGACTTGCCTATGCCCCTAGTTTATTGCTTTGACCTTTCTTTTCAAGTTTTATGATGTAAAAGCAACTTTGATTTGTATCAGAGAGTTGGAGAATGTACTTTATGTTGAAATCAATAGAATTAAGGTTATGAGCACTAAAAATTTCCCTTTTGGTCCCAAAAATGGTCTAAGTTATAAAAGTAAAATTTTGAGAAAAATCAACTTTTATTAAAACTTTCCAAAACCATTTTCGAAAATGATCACTGCTTGACATGCATAGAATCAATCCTCAAGATGTACAACCCCAAATCAGCAAATCATAACTGCCCCTAATTGAATAATATTGTAACCAGCTTTTCTTTCCAAAATGAAGATCACAACCAAACTAACGGATGATGAACAGAGATGACCTGATCAGAAAAACGGACAGGACAGTTGAGTTGGAGATAGTTATGAATCAGGCCTTACGTAGTTCGATTCAGGTTCACTCGAGTATTAACTCTCTCCTTTTGCACTCTAACTTTTGCCAAAGTCACCCTTTAGGGTTTTCAAACTTGCGAGCTCAATTTTTCTCTATTTCTAATTTTTCATGCTCTAACTTTTGCCTAGGTCACCCTTTCGGGTTTTCAACCTAGTGAGCCTCTCAAGGGTAGTATTTCTTCAACTTGTCCATATTGATCGGTTGTGAAAATTCCAAACCGTCTAAGTCCATGAGAATAATCGCCCTTCCTGACTAGATAGCTTTGATGATGTAAGGTCCAGTTCAATTGGGTCTGAACTTGCCCCTAGAGTCATGGATGGGAGCTCGGTTGTCTTTCAGTACCATATCTCCCTCCTTGAGATTTCTGGACTTAACTTTCTCGTTAAAAGCCCTGGCAATTCTGCGCTGGTAGCCCTGAACATGATACAATGCCTTTAGCATCCTCTTATCAAACAACATTAACTCCTTAAATCTGCTCTGTTGCCAATCTGCCTCCACTATCTGACACTCGGCCATAACTCGTAGTGACGACACTTTAATTTCAATTGGCAAAACGACTTCCATCCCATAGACGAGAGAATAAGGGGTTGCCCCTGTAGATGTCCGGATCGAGGTTCTGTGGCCCCAAAATGCAAATGGTAGTTTATCCGGCTAGTCCCTGTAGGTTTCAACCATCTTTTGCAAGATGTTTTTGATATTCTTATTGGCGGTTTCAATAGCTCCATTGGTTTGTGACCTGTATGTTTATGACTTATGAAAAGCCACGTTGTATTTCTCCAACAAGTCTATCACCTCTTTCTTGAAATGGGAGCCGTTATCTGATATGATCTTATTCGGAACTCCGTACTGGCAGATGATATTGTTTCTAATAAATTTGGCCACATGTGATGCATTCAACACTGCATAGGACTGAGCTTCTACCCACTTTGTAAAATAATCAATCAACACCAAGATATATTCATGTCCATTTGACCCTTTTGGCGAGACAACACCGATAACGTCGATTCCTCAAACTGAGAAAGGTCATAGCGAAGTGATGTTGTAGAGCTTTGATGGCGGGATATTCATGCGATTGGCATGGATTTGACATTTGTGGCATCGCCACACAAAACCAATATAATCCTCCTCCATGGTGGACCAGTAATAGCCTTGCCTGAGAATCTTCCGAGCTAGCATCACACAGTTCATATGCGCCCCGCATTCTCCGCCGTGGATAGCCTCCATAAGGCGCTTCGATTCCTCTTCCTCCACACACAGTTTATGCATTCCCAGATGACCGCTTTTGTACAGCTTACCCCCGCAGATGATAAATTGGATGGCCATACGCCGTATTCCTCATTTGTCCTTGGCACTTGCCCCTAGTGGATACGTCTCATTTTCTAGAAAGTTCCAAATATCGTAATACTAGGGATTTTTGTCATACGCTTCATCTATCGCGACAATAGTTTCATAAGCCAGCGTGTATTTCTGTTTGATGATAATCAGGCGCATCCAGACCCCAAGTGGGATGTCTACCATATAAGATATCAACGAACCTGTTGTTCTCTCTTAATAGGTGTGTAAATGTCAACTTTTCAAACCTCAGAATCAGAACATTCAGGGTCTGATAGGAAACCTTCATCTTCTCTTTTTTGACTTCCCAGTCTCCATTTACTTGAGAAACAACCAAGTTTGAGTCCCCGATAACGTCCAACCTTATTGCCCCTAGTTCTAGGGCAGCTTCTAGACCAGCGATACACGTTTCATATTCTGCTTCATTGTTAGACACCTTGAACCGGAGTTTGGAGGCTAAAGGTATATGGAAGTCATCGAGTGCTATTAGCAACACACCTATTCCATAACTGTACTTATTGGACGCTCCGTCGAAGTACATCGTCCAAGTTTCCTCTTCAATTTGCAGAATATCTTTATCTGGGAACAAGTATTCCACTGCCTCATCTCCTTCTATTGGGTGGTCTGCCAGGAACTCCGCTACAACTCTTCCTTTAACTGACTTGCGGGTAACATATTTGAGATCAAATTCGGAGAGAAGAAACAACTAATGAGCCAGCCTACCCGTAAGCGTTGGTTTCTCAAAGAGATATTTAATGGGATCTAATCTTAAAACCAGGATTACCGAGTGAGCTAACAAGTAGTGCCTCAACTTCCTGGTGGCCCATACCAAGGCTAGGCAAGCTTTCTCTAAGGGTGTGTAATGGGTCTCGTAGTCTAACATTTTCTTGCTCAAGTAGTAGATGGTTTTCTCCACCCTATCTTCAGATTCCTGAGTGAGCATGCATCCCATGGTCGTATCTGTCACTAACAAGTACAAAATCAAAGGCTTCACTAGCTCTAGTGGTGATAGCATAAGCAGGTTCTAGAGGTACAGCTTAACTTGTTTAAAGGCAAACTAACTTCGATCATCCCATCAGAATTTCTTTCCTTTCTTTAGGAGACTAAATAGTGGTTCACAAGTCAAGGTTAATTTGGAAATAAACCGTCTTATGAATTACACTTTACCCAGAAAGCCACGCGCCTCTTTTTCAGTCCTTGGTGGTGGCATTTCTAAGATAACCTTGATTTTGGAAGGATTTACTTCAATTCCCCTCTGTATGATCAGAAAGCCCAACATTTTTCCTGCCGTTATGCCGAAGGTGCATTTCTACTAGTTTAGCCTCAATCTGTATTCCCGGATTCGTTGAAACAATTTCTCCAGCACGGTGTAGTGGCCCTCTCATTCTTTGGACTTGACAATCATGTCATCCATGTACACCTCAACCTCTTTGTGGATCATGTCATGCAGAATGGTGGTCGCGGCTCTCTGATAGGTAGCTCCAGCATTTTTCAAACCAAACGGCATAACCCGATAGTGTAGCTCGATCTTTTCGCGCCCCCTTTCAGAAGTTCTAAAATAAGCCCTACAGTTCGGACTCCAGTGGTTCTGAATCTAATCGCACAAGTGCAATGTGAAATTGATAAACACCAAAGAGTCCAAATCCGACAAATCTTTTGGAAAATTGATTTTGAATCAAAAATGCCAAAATTGGACTGCTTTGCCAGATACAGAGTCGCCACCTAAATATTTTTGCGAAATTTAGGAAACCCATGACTCATGCCAAAGGCCACGTGTCCGTCATCACCAAAGTTGCCTTGGCTCGGGAACTTGGGTGCGAGAGCAGAAGGTCATGAATACATTTGAGCACCCCTACTCACCCGATCAAAGATCGGTCTCTACTAATCATGATATGATTTTTATCGACATTATAAGCACTTGTTCTGGTTTATTAGGCTAGCATTTACTATATGAAGCACACATACACAAGTATAGACTAAAATTGCAAGAATTGGAACACTTGATTCATGTTTGTTTTTGAAAATTGTTTCAAAATACGTACCACTTGAAAAAGTGATCGCATATGAATATTTACCCAAATTATTCTAATTCAAGCAATAAGCCTTCATCTACAGGCATTCAAGCAGTTTTAGCACTTAAGCAATTAGCCTCACGATAAGCATGCTAGACATGGCAACATTCACGTGCATGCAATAATGCTAATGTAAATAAAAGCTTACCTAGTACTCCAAGCCAAAACGAAACAAAGTTAGAAAAATGCATGATCCTAACTATGCAATATGACTAATGCAATACATGCGATATGCAATTACTAGGCTCGGCTAATAAGCATAGTATATGAATCAATTAAATAGCATGCGGTCTATGCACGTATTCAAAGAAGTATTGAAACGACAATGCAGTTAGAATGATGAACCGAGCCTTGGTGCATGCAATACAAATGGATGCAGACATGAGGAATGCTAAATAAAACATGATGTCCCTAAACTAACCATCTTAAGCAGTTAAATAAAAGGGAGGAAGACGTGGGGTTGGAAGACATGCACATTATTACATTGCGCTCTCACGAAGGAGAGTCCGAATGAACTAAGCTAACTATCTAAAGCTAAGCTAATTAAGCTAACTATTACAAAACAAATTAAATTAGCTAAACTACTTAGCTAATTATTACAACAAATAAATTAACTAACTATTCTTGTTAACTAACTAATTACAAAACAAAATTGAATAATTAATTAACTATTTACAACACTTTACAAAATTAACTAGCTAAAACTAATTAATTACAACAAGATTAATTACATTCGACAAAACGTGTAAGTGAAAATGGATGAAGTTTACATGCATAGCGCCTGAGAGCTACTTTGTCTACCCAAGCTGCCTTTGTTTTCTATAAAACTACATTGCTAGCCACACACTGAGGGCCGGTTGTGTATCATTGACGGCCGGTCGGGTCTTCAGATGGCCGGTTGTGTATCAATTTGGTACAAAACTTTGTTTTTGTGTTCTGAGGTGAACCAGTGCAGACAAAGTGTCCTTAAACTCTGTTTGTCCCTTTCTTCCTTCTTCATCATGGGAAAGCCTCAAGAGAAGGTTGAAATTGATTCCAAAGCCATCAATGAGAAAATTAATTACTTGATGGTCTTGGATACAATTTTGGACAAAAATCAATGAATGTAATGAATATGACCACTCCTCCATCTTATCATGGAACAAACTGAAAGAGGGTGGTAGAGACGCTTCAAGAATCATCAAAACACCATGAATTAGCTTATGATCACTCTTGACTCGATAAACTAGGCATAACGTCCGGCCAAGCCTAAGCAATTAAATCCATTTTCTTTATGTGCCTTGATCCAATTTTAAACCAATTTGTTTAGTCATTGCCATTCATTAGTCCATTTGTCAATGGTGATTAAGTCCTCTAAAAGGAAAGAGGCGTCAAATGGGAAGTAATTCTCAACATAAAAAAAAGATTACATTGTTGACAATGAATCTCTGTAGAGATTAAGCCATTAAGCGCGAAACTCTAGTTTATATGTTGAATAACCATCAACCATTTGAAACAACTCTCAAATGAAAGAAAGGAGTGGCAAGTTGATTATTAAAATGAGGTTATTAAACATGTAAATTACTTAAAGAAAAGCTTAAACAAACTTGATTTCAAAGCATCCTCAAGTTTATGAAATATGGTTTGAAACTCTAGGAAAAAGCTTCAAGAACAAGCTCCAATGGTGTATGTATTGTGTATGTATAGTTCAAAAAAGGTTTGAAGATCGAAGGAATAAGGAAGATGGTTTTAGCTCTCAATGCCTTTTGGAAATTTTTCTGACCTTGAATTCTAAAGGAAGAGGTCCTATTTATAGAATTTGAGCTAATTTGGTCCACAATATCTTCAAACAAAGATATTTGTTCAATTCTCGCCAGTTGTCTGTCTGTCGCCATCGAGGCCCGGCCGGCCCTCAAAACCCATGGCCAGGCCTCAATAATGCACGAACGGGCCTCAAAATACAAGGGAAGGTCTAAAAAAACAGTCTAGAGAAATTTTCATTGAGGCCTGCCTGGGCCTCAATGAGGCACAGCCGGTTCTCAATGGACCCCGCCGGGTCTCAATGACTGCACTTCAGGCCCGACTTCAAACGGAAATATCTCCCTCATCCGGACTCGGTTTTGGGTCATTCTTGAGTCTAAATTGAATCCTTGGAAGTCTACTTTCCAATGGTGATAGCATCACATCTAAATTCTAAATGGTTAGAGAGATATATCTATTTTAGTAAAGGTTACTCATTTCTATCTTAACCAGATTGATGCCCAACTTCCAGCAGCCACATCTCCGAAATTCGAACTTGGTTTTAGATCATTCTTGAGTCCAAAGTGAAACCCGGGAAGTCTAATTTCCAATGGTGGTGGCCTCACAACTAAAGTCTAAGTGTGCAAAGAGATAGGCCTGGTTTGTGAAGGCTTCTCAATTCTTTCTCAACGGTTTGATGCTCACCTTTCCTAAACTAGTTTCCTTCCAACCCCTCCTATTTTCTTCAACTCCAAACATATAAACAAGAAGTTTTAAAATATTTTTTTTAAGAGTTCACCTCTCTTCCATTCATTTCCACTTTGTCCCCACTCGATTTACCTAAAAGTGCAATGTTTTAAACGAAATGTGAGCCTCGGAACATCGTAGAAGCATTTGGAAAAATATTTCAAAATGAGGGTTTTAAGGTCTAAAATAGTTTGGCCAAAATGGGGTGCAAGGTTTGGGATTAGAGCTTGAATTTGAATTTCTTCGCCAAGAATTCAAAAGGTTGCACAGCGTAACTTTTATCATCAGGTGTTCGGAATAAAGCGCCCAAGTCTTAAAGGCAGTAAAAAATGGGGTGTCTACATGTAGCAGTAGGTACCCCACGGAGTGCTGAATGTGGTCTTCTCTTTGTCCTCGAGTGCCATCAGAATCTGGTTATACTCGGAGAACCCATCCATAAATGATAGCAATGCATGGCTGGCAGTGAAATCCACTAACTCATCAATATGTGACAGTGGAAAGTTATCCTTTGGACTGGCTCTAGTCAAGTCCCGAAAATCAATGCAAACTCGAATTCTACCATCCTTCTTCGGTACTAGGGCAATATTGGCTAACCAAGTCGGGTACTCAGATACTAACAAGAAACCAGCCTCGATCTGCTTAGTGACCTCTTCCTTGATTTTCAGTGCCTAATCCGGACGAATTCTACGTAACTTTTGCTTGACTGGTCTGGCCTCAGGGTCAAGAGGGATCTGATGCTGTACAATCTCAGGATCGATTCTAGGCATGTCTTCGTAGGACCACGCGAAAACATCTTTGAAATTTTTTAACAAAGCGATTAAATGCTCGCGTTCCTCCGAAGACAACGTGGACCCGATCTGGATCAATCGTGGATCCTTCTCAGTACCCACATTAATGGCAATGATTTCATCAGCACAGGGTTTAGCAAACCTCTCCTCCTTTTGATTAATCAAGTTTTTCAAAGCAAGAGGAATTTTTTCCCCTTCATTTTCATTAAAATTTTGAAAATCTTGGTCAATATAAAAAAACCAATGGCATAGAAAAGTACACAGAATCTGCAGAGTTCTCATTCAAATGGTCCAGATCTTCGGTTACAGACTCAAAAGAAAAGCTAAATGAAGACCTAGACAGGACTTTGGTATCCGAGTTACCACCTCCAGAAATACCAGACTCAGACTCAGAAGAACTTGAATCTGATCCTGACCCCACAGACTCAGTGGAATCAGATTCTATCTCATCACCCGATTCAAAACTAGACAGATAGCCTCTAGCTTCCAGGTAAGAGATGGTGCCCTTGATACATCCAAAATGCCATTGGCTGGGTTCACACCCGGTTCTTCCCCGATCATGGAGATAGTAAAGTTATCCCTCAAGTTCTCTAGGTCGGTTGTAGGATTTGTCAGGAGACTAGCCAGTGCTGCCCCTACTCCAGGTTCACTGTTATCTGAGTCACCTTCTGTGCTTTGTTCAACTTTGGTGCTTAGTTCAGCTCTTTCCTCATCATCATTGTCCTGCAGCTATTTGTCAAAGAAGATCTCGAACCAGGGGACACATTGCTTCAAGGAATTTACCCAAGGCTCGGGAAAGCCACAAAAAGGGAAATCCTCTCATTCCTGAACAAAACAGCCATTCAGTGTCCCTTGGATTGACCTGTGGATGAGTTCATATCGTTTTCCGATTTGCTTGACCTTGACTCTGCCTCTCATTTCTTTCCCCTTTCTAATCCAGTTTTCTTTGGTGGGCACATAGCTAGTCCAAAGGCATGCGGGTTGTGTGGCACATCTGTCAATGCTGCAACACCTTTTCGACCACTTTTTCCGAGCCCCATTCTTGGAATGTGCCACAGTTTCTTCATGAAATAGATGGACTGGGCACTGACATACATGCCTTTGTCTATGGTCAAAATGGTCTGCATTACTCGGACTTCAGCCAAAGTGAATCCCAAGAGGAATACATCCTTATCGCCAAGGTTGATCTCTAGCATTGGCGTAGTCACCTCTGGCGGCGGATGGATGGTGGAGTTCCCAAAAACAATTGCCACTCCTCCTCCATGAGGATACTTCAACATCTGGTGGAAAGTGGATGAGACAACCTTCAGATAGTGTAACCAGGGTCTCTCTAATAGCAAATTGAAGGTAGCTGGTACATCCAAGATATGAAACTCAATCTCTTGCTCCGATGGGCCCACCTGGACTCTCACTTGTACTATACCCATGACCTCTTTACTCATGTTATCATACGCCCGTATTACTTGGGCTGTGGGAACAAAGTCCGCTTGTTTGAGGCCAATTGCATAGGCGGTACAGGAAGGATAGACATTAATGGCCGAACCGGTATCTACCAACACCACCGGCACCCATTTCTCCTTGCATTCCATGGATATGTACGACAGTTTATTATGAGCCGAGCCCCCCGGTGTCAACTCTTTGTCAGAGAAATTAAACGTTGGACTGGCACCACTTAGAAAGACTAAATCCACAAGCTACTCGGGCGTGGTGTCAATGGACAACTTAGCCTTGTCCATTGCCAACATTACTGCCTACCAGTGTACTCGTGAGGCCATGAGAAGACCTTAGATTGAGATGTCAACTTCGATTTTCTTGAGCTATTTCAATACTGCCTCTTCTTCTAGTTGTTTCTCATTCTGTTTCTCAGCTTCTTTGTCCTTTCTAGACACTTCTGCTTGATCTAGGTGCGGCGGCTTAAAATACCGCCCATTTCTTGTCAAATGGTCTATTTCCTCAGCATACTTCGTATTGTCTGGAATGCAATCGTGTAGACACCCCATTTTTGACCGTCCTCAAGACCTGGACGTCACCGCTAGGGCACTCGGTGATTATCCATGTTTGTGTTCGTTTGGAGTTCCCGGAGTTCTCGGCTCGCGCGCCTTGCCTCAGGACCTCCGAACTCGACCGTTTTGTGTCTGGTTTTGCACCAAACACTTGTGATTTGCCTTGGAAGGGCAGGGAATGCCTTGTGAGCCATCCCCACACACCACCGGCAGTGGCAGGAGGCCACCGGCTGGTTAGTTTTTCCATCGGCACTATATTGTGCCGGTCGGCACTCTTTTGTGCCGGTCGGCACTCTTTTTGGCGAAATGACCATTTTGCCCTGCCGACTACTGTTCAGTTGCTTTCTAAGATATTTTTGAGCAGCTGTATAGCTTTTGTTCCCCTCCATACACATGTATGGAGGGGATGCACTCCTTGCAAGCTTGTTTGACAAGCTTTACAAGTGCCTATAAGAGAAGGTCTTCTCTCTTGGCATTAGGTTGGATCTTGAAGTCAAAAAACCAGAGCTTATATCTATATATCTAGGTGATACACTCTCTCTCTCTATATTTTCCCTCTCTCTCCTCTTGTGTGTATGTTTTTGGGCCCAAAAGTGTGATTTCACCTTACTTTTGCACCATTACACACACCACTACACCTTAATCCGAGATTGGGAGGCTTGGAGGTTTGTTTGGTGTGATTTTGGACTGGTTTTGATCACTAGAGGAGGGCTGCTCCACCTGTTCTTCATTGGATCTTCAAGGGTAAACTTTTTGCTTTAGTTTCCCCATTCTTGCAACTAGTTTTCACCCCTTTTGCATTGGGTTTTTGGATCTGTGTTTAACATAAAAAAACCTTGTTTTTACTTACTCAAGAACATTCATTAAGGTCACTTTTGTATTTGAGTGAAGCTTCACTCTTTTAGGCCTTGTTTTGGTCCTTTTGTGCCTTTTTTTTTGGAGCATTGTCTAACTTCAGTGTTTTGGTCTTCTCACCACTGAAAACCAATGGGTTTTCAGTGGTGAGGGAGGTGTTTTCAAGTCTCAAATAGGGGAGGGATACCCCTCTCCCCTTTGTCCCTCTTTGGCTTCCATTTTTGGCTCATGAGGTAGCATGTGTGCATGCTTGCATTTGGCTTCATTTCAGAACTTTTTGGGGTGTTTTAAGTCATGTTTGATCTCTATCTAAGGTTGGTTTCGTGGCCCTTGACATGCTTCTCATACTTACTTTGAAATGCTCTCTTATGCCCAAAAGCATGCCATGCATCTAGGCCATGTCCTTTGCATGATTTAGCTTGGTTCCATGAGGATATTAGCATCATATTACCATGTATTAGGGCTGTGAGCCACTGATTTTTCCATGTATAGTGTGCTTGACATGGTTGTTTTGTATTCTAGGCTTGTAAGCCTCATGCATTTTGGTTCCTAGCATGTTCAACATTGATCATCCTCATGATTTGGCATCATTTGTGACCCTATTTCAGTCCATAAATCATGTGTGTATGTTTACATATGTGACCATCTTCATGCTTCAAGGGTGTCCCCTTTTATGTCTAGGAATTGGCATTGTATATGCTTGCATGATTAATACATTTTGGGGCTGCCATATGTGGGTTTTGGGTGTAATTTTGCATGCTAATATTCTGTTTTTGGTGGCCTAATTCATATCATGAATGGTTATGAAAATGGTAATAAGGTGCTCTCTTTGATGCCTTTGGTTTTGGGCTTATTGCCTTACATGCTTGCATGAGTGTTGGTCATCATTTTGGGCACATTTTGCTACTGTTTTTGGGGGGTTTTGAGGGCTGCCTCATTGTGGTTAGACCATCATTACATGCTCATCACATGCTAGTTGCATGCTTGGTCCACTAGGTGTTGTAGCATATTGATTCCATTGCATACTTGGCTCATGTTTGCATCACACTAGCATCTTGTACACTCTAGTATTTTGCATGACTAATGTGTTGGTTATGTGGTACTTAATGTGTTAGCATCCTAGTTCCATAATACATTGTTGATACATGCTTGCTTGAATTGCATTTCATTACTTGGTTTGGGGTGTCAAACCAAGTGTGGGAGGTGAGGGGTGTTTGTACCTTAAGTGACAAAACACACCTCAATTCCCATGTCATTAGGGCCCTTGATATTAACATGATAGGGACTTAGTTATCATTGTTGTGTTGCATGCATTTTTACATTGAAATGCAACCTTGGTATCTTAGGCTATCATGCACCAAGGTGCACAATTGATAGCCCTAGAACCAAGAGCCATGTTTCCTTGAGTCCCATTCATGATAGGAAGCATTGGCCATGCATAAATATGCTCAAAAATCCAATACCATGCACTGCTGCCTGCTGTTGCTGTCAAACTGTCTTCTGCAGGAATTTTGTGCCGACCGGCAGGAAAGAGTGCCGACCGGCACTGTATTGCTGGCCGATAGACTATTTTGCAGCCGGTGGCCACCACAAGTAGCCGGTGGTAGTTTCCTTCAGCCGGTGGCACTCAGCAGAACACAAGGAAGGTTTCCTGGGACTTTGGGAATTTTTGAGAGGCAGGGCAGTGGAAACAGAAGCAGCAGTGCTACGGTGTGGGCTTTCCGGGCAAGTCGGAACGAGCATGCATCATTCGCGCATCCCGAGGCAGGGCTGAGGCCCCATTTCTTTTATTTATTTGATTTAATTTTATAATTAGAATTTTGTAATAATTTATTCATTTATTCTTTTGGACTGTATTATTCGGTCCCTCCGAGTGAGGGCATAATTGTAATAAGTGTGTGTGAGTGGGTGTATGTCTTCCAACCCCCATTTCTTTCTACCCTTTTATTTACCTGCTTATGATGGTAGATTAGGGCACATCTAAATTAGCATACCTTATGCAATGCATGCGTGCATTCATGCATTTGTTTACATACACCGGGCTCGGTACATCATACAAACTGCATCGTACTTTCAATTCCAAATTGAATACGTGCTACTCGCGCATTTCATACGCCATGTTTAGGGTTAGCCGAGCCTACTCTAGATTGCATCTTTGTCTGTGTTGCATTAGCCACTTAACATGAACTAGGTCATGCATGTTTGCTAACTAGTTTCTTGTTTTGGCACGGAGTACGATGTAAGTATTTACGCTTTAGCATACCACATGCGTGTGAATGTTGCCATGACAGTATGCTTACCATGCGGCTAAGTGCTTATGTGAGTTAAACTGTTTGAATGCCTGTGGGTGGAGGTTGGATTGCTTGAGTTGGAACAACTCATTGAAATCCGTATTTTAGCCTACTTTCGAGTAGCAAAAACCAACACATTTTTCGAGACAAAACGGATATGCAATGTTTATTTCCAAATTAGGCAATCTAGTCTATACTTTTGTGTGTGCGCATCAACATAGTAATTCTAGGCTAATAACCGGAATAAGAGCATGTAATGTTTTCAAAATCGGATATCACGGTTAGTAGAGGCCGGTCTTCGGACCGGGCGAAAGGGGGTGCTCATAGCTGACCTTCCCCGATCGTACCCAAGCTCCCGAGCCAAGTCACTTTGGTGATGACGGACACGTGGCCTTCGGCACCGAGTCAGGGTTTCCTAAATTCCCCCATAAAAAATATTTAGGTGGCGACTCTGTAATCTGGCAAAGCAGTCCATGTTTGGCACTACTTTTCAAAAAATCTGTTTTTCTTCAAAACGATTTGCCAGAGTTGGACTCTTTGGTTCAGATTTAGAACCGCAACACAAAAGGGAGTCCGAACTGTAGCGAGGTCCCCGCGGCTTGTTACAGTTTCTGGCGACTCTGCTGGGGATTTAGAGAGCTTGACTCGAACTCGTGATATCCTGTTTTGACTACGTTTATGTGTCTCTTTGCATTGCATTTGCATTGGTGCGCCTAGGACACCGTGTTGGCCATCTGCTATTCCTGAGCGGTTTGCCGGAGGCTTGTCTTGTCAAGGCATGTCCATAAGGCTGACCGGTTGCGGGCTCTGCCAGTATGGGAACACAAACCCCGGTTTTACCGGGGCACCCTTTTTGACCATTCGACCTAGTGCATATTCGAATCCATAGTGACCATTCCAAACTAGGACAGGTTGCTTACCCGATATAGGTTGTTTGAAACCGCTGCGTGCGTAGTGAAACCCTAGCTCCTGACAAAATAGGACAGGGAAACCCTACCCCAACATAGGGGTGTATTGGCTTCATTTACTGCTATGTGCTTTTTAGAGTGTATCTCTACAGGGAATGCGCATGTCAGTTTGCAAGTTTTATCCGGCCTGAGGGCACCAGTAACAGTATTTTGGGGAATCAGTTATATGTGGGTACAAGATTCAGACTTGGGGGCAATGATTCAGAAATAGTGATCAGTATTGGAGGGACAGTGAATCGAGTTCAGCGTGTTATCCAACCATGTGTTGTTTATTTTATGCCGTTATGCTGTCCGATTTTTTTGTTATTTATACGCTTTATTTATCTTTTTTTAGGTAGTTGAGCACGATTGCTTCTGACCCAGTAGATACTCCCCGAGCACTCTGGACTAGAGGTCGTCGACTCCATCGATCTGAGGATCTGGTAGACGGACAACCAGTGTACTGTTCACTACCCCCGGTTACTAAGCGGAGGTCAGTCAGACAGAGGACATTAGCACAGCAGTCAGTTCAGAGGGCCTTATCTACCCCACCTGTGTTCAGTAGGGATCAGGGTTCCGTGTCACCAACAGAGAGAGAATATATACCGGTATTTCAACCAGAGCAGAATAGCATGGCTAGTTTAGAAGAGATGGTGCGCCACCTCCAAGAAAGCATGAAAATGATGCAGCAAGATGCTGTCCGACAGGCAGAATTCGCCAGGCAACAGGCCACACTGGTAAAGGAACAGGCAGAGACAATAGCCAGGCTAGAGCAGCAGACCGGAGCATCTGCTTCGCATCAAGTTCCTCCCCCGCCAGGAGTTCCTAATGTCGGGGAGACAGCCAATGTTCAGACTGATACAGAACTGCCCACAGGACCACCCCCACCTCCAACCCTACCTCAAATCCAACCTCAGCTATCAAAAACGCCCACCAACCTACCGGACTCTCCCTTTGAGTTCGAGACTGATCCCACAGCACTAAAGTTGAGCAAGCTTGAAAAGCTGTTCAAGAGATCCCAAGGGGTCAAGACTATCCCCGACATTGAAGATGGATACACCGACGCAGCTGTGACGCTGCCCGACAGGTTCAAAATGCCTCATATTGATCGATTTGATGGGTCCGGGGACCCCATGGTGCATTTAAGACTGTTTTCAGATGTTCTAAGGCCGATGGGCCTCAGTAGGCTTCAGAAGTTGTCTTTGTTTGGCCGGACCCTGTCGGGTGTGGCGGCCATATGGTATGCCAAGCTAGAAGATGATGTCAAGAGGAATTGGGACGAAATGGCTGAGGCCTTCATCGCACAGTATTCGTATAATACACAGATTGAGATTACGACCCGTGATCTCGAGACGACTAGGCAAGAGCCTAAGGAGAGTTTTTCAGAGTTTGTAACCAGATGGAGGGCCAAGGCTTCGATGATGACCCTGAGGCCTACGGACAAAGACCAGATTCGGATGATTGTGCGCAATCTTCAGCCGAAGTTGATGCAAAAGATGATAGTTCTCCCCTTTCCTACTTTTTCTGACCTACATGAAATGGGGGTGCAGATTGAAGATGCCTTGAAGCAAGGCTTGATTGATAATGACCGGGAGCAACCCCGACGAACTTTCAACCGTGGTAGCAATGCAGGCCCGAGTGGCGCTACTACTACGAGAGCCACCGAAGTAAGCATGGTCACCGCCAACCCCCTCCAAGAAATACGGCAGCTGCACCATTCTCCGGCGCGTCCGGAAGCAACCCACAAACAACCAAATACCCACCCAGAAACACCAGAACCTTCGCCCCACTATATATGCCCCTATCCAAAGCTCTGGGGGTTTTGATCAAAAAAGGGCACCTGAAGCCCCTGGAGCCGCGGCCCTTACCAGAAAAACTCCCTCCTACCCATAACCCGGCCAAATATTGCGCCTTTCACCAACAGCACGGTCACGACACCGATCTGTGCTTCCGGTTGCGTCATGAGATCCAAGATCTCATCGACAATGGGGTGATTTTGCCTCCCGAAAAACCCAATGTTACTACAAATCCCCTCCCCGCACATAACCAAGCTCCACCACCCAAAAGACTCAATTTCATCTATGCTGGGACCGTGTCCTATGATCCTAGTATCTATATCACCCCTACCCACCTGCCTAAACCAGAGGTGTTCCTCCCTGATTGCACCGACTTGTGCATGATGGACATCTCCATGACCCAATCCAAGCCAGTGGCGGTGACCGCCAAGAACAAGGAAAGAGAGATCCCAAAGGAGAGACAGTTGTTTGAGTCAGAGTCTGCGGAATCTGGGAGTTACGTTGGGAAGACATATAGTCCGAGTGATTACATTTCATCAAAAGGCCAAGATGGGCCTGGAGTAGAATTGCCAACAGGGGGAGAGTTGTGTATGATCCAAGGAGATAGCCTAGGGCAGGGAACAGATGATGTAACAGCTGTGGGGGAGGATCTTGCCGATCTCCAGTTTTACAATGACCAATACCCAGAGGACGCGGCAGTCGCATGGTTCGATTATGGGGATTCAGCGGAAGCTACCGGGTGGTTGGACGATCAGCCCAATGTGGTAGGGGAACTTCAAGCAGGGCAGAGTTCAGCAGGAATGAGACTATCAGCGACGGCCGGAAGGGTCAAAGAGCAAAACACATCGCCGGAGGGCGCCGGCGTCAAGAATTTCGCCCGAGATTGGAATATTTTGAGTACGGAGATGATTGAACAGACAATCATGGCAGAACAAGCAAGTTTTGAAGATTCCGAGAGAATCAGGAAAGCAAAGACCCATGTAGGAGTTGAAATTGTTGTGTGCACAGGAAACAAGAATACTACAGGCAGGTGGATGGAAGATGCTGCAAGCACAAAAACAGTCATACCAGAGCCAGATAAGTGTCTGTCAGCCGCTGATGGAATGTGGTGGGAAGACGAAGACCTATGTCTTGCTCACACCGACGAAGATTGGGGGAATAACCAACCTGATAACACTTGGTACCTCGGAGAGGTTGACCACATGACGCGGAGTGGACGGTATTTCAAGCCCCCACACTTAGATCAACCGGAAGCCTCGGGAAAGGATAGGGAAGCCGAGAAGCAAAAGAGAAGCAACTTGAGGAAGAAGCTGTACTCAAACAGCTGAAAAAGATACAAGCAGACATCTCCATTTGGGGACTGCTCATGGCATCACGGGTGCATAGAGAGGCTGTTTTATCAGCCATGGACAAAGCAAAGCTTTCAATAGAAACCACGCCAGAGCAGCTGGTAGGATTGGTCTTTCCGGGAGGAAGTACCCCGATGCTGACCTTTTCCGACAAAGAACTTCCGCCCGAGGGCACAAATCACAATAAACCCCTCTACATCTCCGTGGAGTGTAGAAATAAGTGGATACCGGTGGTACTTGTTGATACCGGGTCCGCCATTAATGTCTGCCCAGCGAGGACGGCATATGCGATTGGCTTGAAAACCGTGGATTTTGTACCAACAGCCCAGGTCATCCGGGCATATGACAATACAAGTAGAGAAGTAATGGGAACAGTTAAAGTTCAGACAAAGGTTGGGCCGGGGCAGCACGAGATAGATTTCCATGTCCTAGAGGTCCCTGCAACCTTCAATTTGCTTTTAGGACGGCCGTGGCTGCATCAGGTGAAGGCAGTGTCATCTACTTTGCATCAAATGGTGAAATACCCCTACGGGAAGGGAGTAGCCATTGTCTTTGGGAATTCGTCAATCCACCCACCACCAGAGGTATCCACGCCTGTTCTAGAAATCGAGCATGGCATGGAGGATGTATTCATATCAGGTTTTACCTTGGCCGAGGCTCAGGTCGTACAGAATATCATGGCTACGAATGAAGGGATATATGTCAGTGCCCAAGCAGTGTATCTCATGAACAAGCTCCAATACATCCCCGGGATGGGATTAGGGAAGAGCGGCCGCAAAGGCATTGCAGCGTTGGCCGAGGTGCCGCACAACCCCCATACCTTTGGCCTGGGATATACGCCCACCAAGGAAGATTGGGTAAGAAAAGGAAAAGAGACGGCTGCAAGAGCCAAAGCAAAACAGATGGGGAAACCTTTCGAATTGATGCATCGGCCCATCCGAGGTACCCTGAACGGACGCTTCGTCCGGGAGGGGGAGGATTTTCCATTCTGTGGTTTTCCGGAGCCGTGGTGGAACGCAGAGAAGAAGCGCGTGCCGGGGTTCGAAATTTTCTTTGACCTACAGTTATCTGGGGATGATGTTGTTGAAAAGCAGACAGACCCAACAGTTGAGACTGAGCATAGCAAGGAAGCAGAGTCTGCGGACACAGAGTTTGAAATGGGGGTAGCACTGGCATGTCTACTTTCAGATCCTTCGATCGACCAGTTGTGCTTGGGGGATAACTCCTCGGTGTCTATGATTGGAGATGAAACGGCTGCGGGCCTACCAGCAGCTATTTTGGATGCATCCATCGCACCCTCCCTCACCTGGCAGTACGAGGAGGGATTTTTATCTAGCAGCACCGGATCAGGTAGTGAGCCGGAATCTGATTCCACCGAGTCTTGTGAGTCGGAATCAGGTTCCAGCTCGTCTGAGTCTGAGTTCGGTATTCCTGGGGGTGATAACCCGGATGCCACAGTCCTGTCCAGGTCGTCTTTTTCTTTCTCTTTTGAGTCTGTTGTAACAGAAGAATTGGACGGTTCGGAAGTATCTAATGAGAATGAGGTGACTGTGGTTTCCGAGTACTTTTCTGTGCCTTTGGTTTATTGCTTAAATCAGGACTTTCAAAATTTTGATGAAAACGACGAGGACGAAATTCCTCCGGTTTTGCAACGACTAATTGAACAAGAGCAGGAGAGGTTTGTTAAACCCTTAATGGATGAAATCACTACCGTGAACATTGGTACTGAGAAGGACCCGCGGCTGGTCCAGATCGGGTCCACGTTGTCTTCGGAGGAACGCGAGCGCTTAGTCGCTTTATTAAAAGATTTCAAAGATGTTTTCGCGTGGTCCTACGAAGACATGCCTGGAATCGATCCTGAGATTGTACAGCATCGGATCCCTCTTGACCCTGAGGCCCGACCTGTCAAATAGAAGCTCAGAAGGATCCGCCCTGATTGGGCCATTAAGATCAAGGAAGAGGTCACCAAGCAGATTGACGCAGGCTTCCTGCTGGTATCCGAATACCCGACTTGGTTGGCCAACATTGTTCCAGTGCTGAAGAAGGATGGCAGAATCCGGGTATATGTGGACTTCAGGGATCTGAACAGAGCCAATCCGAAGGATGATTTTCCCTTACCGCATATCGACGAATTGGTAGATTTCACAGCGGGGCATGCTTTGCTTTCGTTTATGGATGGCTTTTCAGGCTATAATCAGATAGTAATGGCACCCGAAGACCGGGAGAAGACTGCTTTTACCACCCCGTGGGGTACATATTGCTACAGAGTAATGCCATTTGGGTTGAAGAACGCTGGGGCTACATATCAACGGGCTGCAACAACAATATTACATGACATGATCCATAAAGAGGTCGAGGTGTATGTGGACGACATGATTGTCAAGTCCAAAGAAAGAGAGGGCCACTACACCGCCTTGCAAAAGTTTTTCCAAAGGATCAGAGAATTTCGGCTGCGGTTGAATCCTCAGAAGTGTACATTCGGTGTTACAGCGGGAAAAATGCTAGGATTTCTGATTACACAAAGGGGCATCGAAGTCGACCCTTCCAAAATCAAGGCCATCTTAGAAATGCCACCACCAATGACTGAAAAGGAGGTGCGAGGCTTTCTGGGTAAAGTGCAATTCATAAGGCGGTTTATCTCTAAACTAACCTTAACTTGTGAACCACTTTTTGGTCTCCTGAAGAAAGGAAAGAAGTTCCAATGGGACGGCCGATGTCAAGCTGCATTTGAACAGATTAAAGAATATCTACAGAATCCACCCGTGTTGTCACCACCAAAGCCAGGGAAACCGTTGATACTGTACCTGTCAGTGACTGAAACTACAATGGGCTGCATGCTCGCACAAGAGTCGGAAGATAAAGTGGAAAGGGCCATCTACTATCTGAGCAAGAAGATGTTGGATTACGAGACCCGCTACACTCCGTTGGAGAAGGCTTGTTTGGCCTTGGTATGGGCTACCAGGAAGCTGCGGCACTACCTGTTAGCTCACTCTGTAATGTTGGTTTCACGACTTGATCCCATCAAATATCTTTTCGAGAAACCAGCGCTTACGGGTAGGCTAGCTCGTTGGTTGCTGTTGCTCTCCGAATTTGATCTCAAGTATGTGACGCGCAAGTCAGTAAAAGGAAGAGCGGTAGCAGAGTTCCTTGCCGACCACCCGGTTGAAGGGGATGAAGCGGTTGAGTACCTGTTCCCAGATGAAGCCATTCTGCACATCGAAGATGAAACTTGGACGATGTACTTTGACGGAGCGTCAAATCAATACGGGTATGGGATAGGGGTGTTGCTGATAGCGCCTGACGATTCCCGTATCCCTTTAGCATTCAAGCTTCGATTCAAAGTCTCGAACAATGAGGCAGAGTATGAGGCATGTATTGCCGGTCTAGAGGCTGCCCTAGAACTAGGGGCAAGGCGATTGGACGTCATTGGGGATTCGAACTTAGTTGTATCTCAAGCTAAAGGAGATTGGAAAGTAAAAGAGGAAAAGATGATAATTTACCACCAGACCTTGGATTTGTTAATTCCTCGGTTTGAAAAGCTAAATTTCACTCACCTAGTAAGAGAGAACAACAGGTTTGCAGATTCGCTAGCAACTCTATCTTCCATGATAGACATCCCATCTGGGGTCCGGATGCGTCCAGTCATTATTGACCAGAAATTTGCACCTGCCTACGAGTCAATCTCTGCCATAGATGAAGTGCAAGATAACAACCCTTGGTATTACGACATATGGAACTTCTTGGAGAAGGAGGCATATCCACCAGGGGTAAATGCCAAGGACAAAAGGGCAATTAGAAGACTGGCTGTTCAGTTTATCATCTGCGGGGGTAAGTTGTACAAAAGAGGTCATCTGGGAATGCACAAGTTGTGTGTGGAAACCGAAGAGTCGAAGCGCCTGATGGAGGCCATCCATGGAGGAGAATGTGGGGCACATATGAATGGGGTGATGCTGGCACGAAAGATCCTCAGACAGGGCTACTACTGGTCTACCATGGAAGAAGATTGCATCGGCTTTGTTCGGCAATGCCACAAATGCCAGATTCATGCAAACCGCATGAACATCCCGCCGTCAAAGCTGTACAACATGACGTCGCCATGGCCATTTTCAGTTTGGGGGATCGATGTGATTGGGGCTGTTACTCCGAAGGGGTCGAATGGGCATGAGTTTATCTTGGTAGCAATAGATTACTTTACGAAGTGGGTCGAGGCCCAATCTATGCGTGTTGAAGGCTTCGCATGTCGCAAAGTTTATCAGAAACAACATTATCTGCCGTTATGGAGTCCCGAATGAGATCATTTCGGACAATGGTTCCCACTTCAAGAAGGAGGTGATTGATTTGTTGGAGAAATACAATGTGGCTTTTCATAAGTCGTCCACATATCGGCCGCAACCAACGGAGCAGTTGAGGCCGCCAACAAAACATCAAACACATACTGCAGAAGATGGTGGAAACCTATCGGGACTGGCCAGATAAGTTGCCATTTGCTCTGTGGGGCTACCGAACTTCAATTAGAACTTCTACCGGGGCGACCCCGTATTCCTTGGTATATGGGATGGAAGCTGTCCTACCTATAGAGATTGAGGTTCCGTCTCTACGAGTATTGGCTGAGTGTCAGATAGCCGAGGCAGATTGGCAGCAGAACAGATTCGAGGAACTCATGCTCTTTGATGAAAGAAGGCTGAAAGCACTGTACCATGTCCAGGGTTATCAGCGCAGAATCGCCCGGGCTTTCAACAAGAAGGTTAAGTCCAGGAATTTGAAGGAAGGAGATTTGGTACTCAAAGACAACCGAGCTCCCATCCACGACCCAAGGGGCAAGTTCAGACCCAATTGGACTGGTCCCTATATCATCAAGTCTATCTGGTCAGGTGGAGCTGTGGTTCTGATGGACCTAGATGGCCTAGAGTTCTCCCAACCGATCAACATGGACAAGTTGAAGAAATATTACCCCTGAGAGGCTCGCTAGGCCGAAAACCCGAAAGGGCGACCTAGGCAAAATTCAGAGCACAAAAAATTAGAAAATATAAAAACTGAGCTCGCAAGGTTGAAAACCCGCAAAGGGCGGCCTTGGCAAAAGTTAGAGCGCAAAAGGAGAGTGAAAATACTCGAGTGAACCCAAGCCTGAACTACGTAAGGCTTGATTCCCATCTTGGGATACGTAGGCAGCTTCATCCTGAAGTTCAGCCATAAACTTTTCCCCGATCAACTTTGTCCATTTGATCATCTTGGTCATCTTTGCCCATCAGCATTTATCGCAATCTCCGGTACAGTGCTATTCAGACTAGGGGCAACTTTCCGTTGCCATGCAGTGCCGCGGTACCATTCAAACAAGGGGCAACTTTCCAGTTGCTAGGATCCGGGGTTGTGCATCTCGGTGACAGATCTCAAGCATGTCTAGTTCTGATCCATATCGAAAATAGTTTTGAAAAGTTTTAATGAAGATGACTTTGTTCAAATAAATCTTTCTACAACTAAGACCATTTCTGGACCAAAATGGAAAATTTTCAGTACCACAACCCTCAATTTCATTGATTTCAAATAGAGTTCTCTTGCTCTTGCATACAATTAAAGTTGCTTTTTATTACATTCATGAGGAAAACTTGAAAGTGCTAATAAAGCAATAAATCCGGGGCATGGTCAAGTCAAATGTCCCTGCGCCCCCTCCCAGAGCTGGCTGAAGCCTCTGATACCAAGCTGGGCCCAATCTGTGCCTCTTCATTAAGCCAATCCAAGCACTCATCAGACAAAGTGCAACTGAAAGCGGGAGCGGGGGCCAGGAGTTCTCTCGTCCTCCATGCTGTGGCATACCGGGCCAGCTGTGCGCCTCGAATCGGGAATGTAACCGGGTACTCTATCCCTTCCGGCGGACAAGTCTGATTATGACCAAACTGGCGCAGGATACGGAATGGGAAATAGAAGACACAGTGAGTCAAGCCAATCAATTGGATCCCGGGTTGACGGGTCATGCTGTAACTCATCACTGGAAGATTGAGCCAAGGGCACCGCCAAGCAATGCGGTCTGCGGACAAACTGCACATCCATTCAAACCACCAACCCTCATCAAGGGCGTCAACTAGGCGTTGCCTGAAGAAGTAGCCGCGAGCTGAATATGCTGGGCAAGAGTCCACGACCTTCAGTCTGTCCATCAACCATACCTGGGGAGGGACGAAAAATGAGAGAATAAAGAATAGAGAGATGTACGATGAGAGAAAAAAGTGAGAAGAGGGTTTTGTGAGAAAAACCGAGCCTGAGGGCCGAGTGATGTGAGCAAACATAAACGTGAGATGGGGTGGGAAACATTACCTGCAGCAATAGTGGACTCCCTGCTAACCTGATCGTCTCTCGACGATAAAAGGCGTCTAAGCCCAGCAATGTCTCAGCCAGGATCATGGCAATGCAGCTTTTGCCCTCCTTCAAGCCTTGGGCAACCTCAATCAACCGGACACTGGGCCCTCCGGAACCAGAGATAAACAGAAAATGAGATAGCAGGCATAAGCAAAGGGCGTGTCGCCGAAAACCTTGCCAGTGATGGTCGCCGCGATCGCCAGTCTCGGAAAAATGACAAACCAAGCTCGGAACATCTAATGTCCCGTCACAAATCAGAGAACGAGCATCGGGCATTGAGAGCCCACACATTTGTCCTAAGGCTTGAGCATGGCCAAAACGAAGTTGGGGCAGAATCTCCTCATCGCGCTCAGATTCCATTAGAGCTTGGAAATCTTCAAAAGTGGGACACACCTCTTGCCCGCTAAAGCTAAAGACATGTGTTACCGGGTTCCAAAACCTTGCCGCGGCATGGAGGAATGGAAAATGCAGCGGGGTACGGCGCAAAGTGAATAGTGCGTTTATGCCGAAAGCCCGGAAATTCAGCTTTTCCGAGCCATCCAAGTTGTTAATCCAAGTTGCGAGATTTTGGGAAAGAAATTCTTCCATTTGGAGTAAATCAGTGGGGAAATGAGGAGAACCACGAAGTTGAGACCCTTTTGAAGAAGATAAGGTTGAGGGAAGGACAGATGTCAACATTCTGCTGATGCTGACAAGTTAGTGCCGACCGGCCAACAGTAGTGCCGACCGGCCATCTGTTTTGGCCGATGGATCACCCTTTCGGCCGATAGCCTTTAAACGCAGCCGATAGCCTTTATTCTCGGCCGGTGGTGCTCTCCCTTGCCCTCTGAGCTGTTTATGCTAAGAATTTGGAAGATCCCACCACTTTCGATGCCCTCCAGTGATCAATTCTTACAAGGGCGCGCCCATTTGCTTATCGAGTTGTTGCATATTTGCTTATCGAGTTGTATTTCACCCTCTTTAAGTCTTTGTAATGTTTATCAAGGTGTACTCGCATTTAGCTAATTTGCTGAGTCACCCTGTTTTGCTTATCGAGTTGTAATTGGTTTACTACCTGATTATTACGATGCGATACTTTGGTTTTCAAAACACGGTTTCAATTCCAATCACATTGTTGTGTGATGCCTTGCGATGCGATGCATAGAACGTGCAAATGTAACACCTTTTGAACAAACGGCTGCTTCACTTCCATCATATGTTTTGCAAAAACACTCGCTTTTAAGAAATAAAACCTGCCTGAGGCAGTGCAATGTGCTTAAACTCCTAGTAAAAAAAGGAAAGTAAAGCAGAAGAATAGCAGGGTAGCAGAGTGCTGGGTTTGACACCGGTAACCTCCCCCTTTCGGTCGTCGTACCTTTTGCGCCCTTGTTCGGGTCAATCATGGGGTTTGGCACCTTCATTATTCAAGACAATACAAGAAAATGCACTGTCAGAATGCAAGTGGAGCTTCGAATTGACCTCGTACTACAACTCTCGTGAGCAATGCTCGGAACGTGCGAAGGACGTCCCTCCCCATATCCTTTTATATCTTGTGAATTCTCTAAATCATTTCAATTATACGGAATTGCAGTTCGTTGCATTCCAGCACCATGTCTACCATGCTCAGTTTCAAGTTCCTTTTATACACATTGCATGGTATGCGTGCCTTGCTTTACTGATATGTGCTCAAGTTTCCTTTTATACACATTGCATGGTATGCGTGCCTTGCTTTACTGATATGTGTTCAAGTTTCCTTTTATACACATTGCATGGTATGCGTGCCTTGCTTTACTGATATGTGTTCAAGTACCTCTCTTTTTATACACATTGCATGGTATGCGTGCCTTGCTTTACTGATATGTGTTCAAGTTCCTCTTTATACACATTGCATGGTATGCGTGCCTTGCTTTACTGATATGTGTTCAAGTTTCCTTTTATACACATTGCATGGTATGCGTGCCTTGCTTTACTGATATGTGTTCAAGTTTCCTTTTATACACATTGCATGGTATGCGTGCCTTGCTTTACTGATATGTGTTCAAGTTCCTTCTTTTTTATACACATTGCATGGTATGCGTGCCTTGCTTTACTGATATGTGTTCAAGTTCCTTTATACACATTGCATTGTATGCGTGCTTTGCTTTACTGATATGTGTTCAAGTTCTTTCCTTTTATACACATTGCATGGTATGCGTGCCTTGCTTTACTGATATGTGTTCAAGTTCCTTCCTTTTTATACACATTGCATGGTATGCGTGCCTTGCTTTACTGATATGTGTTCAAGTTCTTATATACACATTGCATTGTATGCGTGCACCGCTTTACTGATATGTGTTCAAGTTCTCTTTATATACACATTGCATGGTATGCGTGCCTTGCTTTACTGATATGTGTTCAAGTTCCTTTATACACATTGCTTTGTACGCGTGCATTGTTTTACTGACATGTGTTCAATTACAATCTTTTATACACATTGCATCATATGCGTGCGTTGCTTTACTACATGTGTTCAATTACAATTCTCTATGCACATGGCATTGTATGCGTGCTCTGCTTTACTATATGTGTTCAATTACAATTTTCTATACACATTGCATGCGTTGTCACGCACTTTCGATTGCACTGTTACGCGTGTTGCTAACAGTATCATACCTGTTAAGTTTGCTTTCTTTGCAGGCACGATATTGCATGTACGGCTCATTTGAGGCCGGTGAAACCGGACGAGCCGCGCAGGTATTGTATCTCCCGAGTGAGACGTATTGAGAATTCCATAATTCTCTTACATCCTTTCTGCATTGTGGTGTAGTTTGCTATGCTAGCTTATAACTGTCGCGTGTGTGCTTCATTACAGCTTCCTTTGCATGATCATAAGTTATGTTCGGCTTCTTGCATTTTCAGTTGCATTTTGTCCCTGCCTTCGAGCGCATACCTTGTTTGTCTTGTATGTTTGTCTAAGTCTTCGGCCTTGTCAAAAATGGGTCGTCTCTGGGCTTTGACATTCACTCCCGTCATTGTTATGACTTCCGAGTTCTGTCAAAGAGGGGCAACTGTAGACACCCCATTTTTGACCGTCCTCAAGACCTGGACGTCACCGCTTGGGCACTCGGTGATTATCCATGTTTGTGTTTGTTTGGAGTTCCCGGAGTTCTCGGCTCGTGCGCCTTGCCTCAGGACCTCCGAACTCGACCGTTTTGTGTCTGGTTTTGCACCAAACACTTGTGATTTGCCTTGGAAGGGCAGGGAATGCCTTGTGAGCCATCCCCACACACCACCGGCAGTGGCAGGAGGCCACCGGCTGGTTAGTTTTTCCATCGGCACTCTTTTGTGCCGGTCGGCACTCTTTTTGGCGAAATGACCATTTTGCCCTGCCGACTACTGTTCAGTTGCTTTCTAAGATATTTTTGAGCAGCTGTATAGCTTTTGTTCCCCTCCATACACGTGTATGGAGGGGATGCACTCCTTGCAAGCTTGTTTGACAAGCTTTACAAGTGCCTATAAGAGAAGGTCTTCTCTCTTGGCATTAGGTTGGATCTTGAAGTCAAAAAACCAGAGCTTATATCTATATATCTGGGTGATACACTCTCTCTCTATATATTTTCCCTCTCTCTCCTCTTGTGTGTATGTTTTTGGGCCCAAAAGTGTGATTTCACCTTACTTTTGCACCATTACACACACCACTAAACCTTAATCCGAGATTGGGAGGCTTGGAGGTTTGTTTGGTGTGAATTTGGATTGGTTTTGATCACTAGAGGAGGGCTGCTCCACCTGTTCTTCATTGGATCTTCAAGGGTAAACTTTTTGCTTTAGTTTCCCCATTCTTGCAACTACTTTTCACCCCTTTTGCATTGGGTTTTTGGATCTGTGTTTAACATAAAAAAAACCTTGTTTTTACTTACTCAAGAACATTCATTAAGGTCACTTTTGTATTTGAGTGAAGCTTCACTCTTTTAGGCCTTGTTTTGGTCCTTTTGTGCCTTTTTTTTTGGAGCATTGTCTAACTTCAGTGTTTTGGTCTTCTCACCACTGAAAACCAGTGGGTTTTCAGTGGTGAGGGAGGTGTTTTCAAGTCTCAAATAGGGGAGGGATACCCCTCTCCCCTTTGTCCCTCTTTGGCTTCCATTTTTGGCTCATGAGGTAGCATGTGTGCATGCTTGCATTTGGCTTCATTTCAGAACTTTTTGGGGTGTTTTAAGTCATGTTTGATCTCTATCTAAGGTTGGTTTCGTGGCCCTTGACATGCTTCTCATACTTACTTTGAAATGCTCTCTTATGCCCAAAAGCATGCCATGCATCTAGGCCATGTCCTTTGCATGATTTAGCTTGGTTCCATGAGGATATTAGCATCATATTACCATGTATTAGGGCTGTGAGCCACTGATTTTTCCATGTATAGTGTGCTTGACATGGTTGTTTTGTATTCTAGGCTTGTAAGCCTCATGCATTTTGGTTCCTAGCATGTTCAACATTGATCATCCTCATGATTTGGCATCATTTGTGACCCTATTTCAGTCCATAAATCATGTGTGTATGTTTACATATGTGACCATCTTCATGCTTCAAGGGTGTCCCCTTTTATGTCTAGGAATTGGCATTGTATATGCTTGCATGATTAATACATTTTGGGGCTGCCATATGTGGGTTTTGGGTGTAATTTTGCATGCTAATATTCTGTTTTTGGTGGCCTAATTCATATCATGAATGGTTATGAAAATGGTAATAAGGTGCTCTCTTTGATGCCTTTGGTTTTGGGCTTATTGCCTTACATGCTTGCATGAGTGTTGGTCATCATTTTGGGCACATTTTGCTACTGTTTTTTGGGGGGTTTTGAGGGCTGCCTCATTGTGGTTAGACCATCATTACATGCTCATCACATGCTAGTTGCATGCTTGGTCCACTAGGTGTTGTAGCATATTGATTCCATTGCATACTTGGCTCATGTTTGCATCACACTAGCATCTTGTACACTCTAGTATTTTGCATGACTAATGTGTTGGTTATGTGGTACTTAATGTGTTAGCATCCTAGTTCCATAATACATTGTTGATACATGCTTGCTTGAATTGCATTTCATTACTTGGTTTGGGGTGTCAAACCAAGTGTGGGAGGTGAGGGGTGTTTGTACCTTAAGTGACAAAACACACCTCAATTCCCATGTCATTAGGGCCCTTGATATTAACATGATAGGGACTTAGTTATCATTGTTGTGTTGCATGCATTTTTACATTGAAATGCAACCTTGGTATCTTAGGCTATCATGCACCAAGGTGCACAATTGATAGCCCTAGAACCAAGAGCCATGTTTCCTTGAGTCTCATTCATGATAGGAAGCATTGGCCATGCATAAATATGCTCAAAAATCCAATACCATGCACTGCTGCCTGCTGTTGCTGTCAAACTGTCTTCTGCAGGAATTTTGTGCCGACCGGCAGGAAAGAGTGCCGACCGGCACTGTATTGCTGGCCGATAGACTATTTTGCAGCCGGTGGCCACCACAAGTAGCCGGTGGTAGTTTCCTTCAGCCGGTGGCACTCAGCAGAACACAAGGAAGGTTTCCTGGGACTTTGGGAATTTTTAGAGAGGCAGGGCAGTGGAAACAGAAGCAGCAGTGCTACGGTGTGGGCTTTCCGGGCAAGTCGGAACGAGCATGCATCATTCGCGCATCCCGAGGCAGGGCTGAGGCCCCATTTCTTTTATTTATTTGATTTAATTTTATAATTAGAATTTTGTAACAATTTATTCATTTATCCTTTTGGACTGTATTATTCGGTCCCTCCGAGGGAGGGCATAATTGTAATAAGTGTGTGTGAGTGGATGTATGTCTTCCAACCCCCATTTCTTTCTACCCTTTTATTTACCTGCTTATGATGGTAGATTAGGGCACGTCTAAATTAGCATGCCTTATGCAATGCATGCGTGCATTCATGCATTTGTTTACATACACCGGGCTCGGTACATCATACAAACTGCATCGTACTTTCAATTTCCAAATTGAATACGTGCTACTCGCGCATTTCATACGCCATGTTTAGGGTTAGCCGAGCCTACTCTAGATTGCATCTTTGTCTGTGTTGCATTAGCCACTTAACATGAACTAGGACACGCATGCTTGCTAACTAGTTTCTTGTTTTGGCACGGAGTACGATGTAAGTATTTACGCTTTAGCATACCACATGCGTGTGAATGTTGCCATGACAGTATGCTTACCATGCGGCTAAGTGTTTATGTGAGTTAAACTGTTTGAATGCCTGTGGGTGGAGGTTGGATTGCTTGAGTTGGAATAACTCATTGAAATCCATATTTTAGCCTACTTTCGAGTAGCAAAAACCAACACGTTTTTCGAGACAAAACGGATATGCAATGCTTATTCCCAAATTAGGCAATCTAGTCTATACTTTTGTGTTGTGCGCATCACATAGTAATTCTAGGCTAATAACCGGAATAAGAGCATGTAATGTTTTCAAAATCGGATATCACGGTTAGTAGAGGCCGGTCTTCGGACCGGGCGAAAGGGGGTGCTCATAGCTGACCTTCCCCAATCGTACCCAAGCTCCCGAGCCAAGACACTTTGGTTATGACGGACACGTGGCCTTCGGCACCGAGTCAGGGTTTCCTAAATTCCCCCATAAATAATATTTAGGTGGCGACTCTGTAATCTGACAAAGCAGTCCATGTTTGGCACTACTTTTCAAAAAATCTGTTTTTCTTCAAAACGATTTGCCAGAGTTGGACTCTTTGGTTCAGATTTAGAACCGCAACACAAAAGGGAGTCCGAACTGTAGCGAGGTCCCCCGCGGGCTTGTTACAAATCGCCCCAGTCTTTGTCAGTATAGGCCAGATACAAATCATTATCGTCCCACCATTCGCTCTCAATGGCCGACAAACAGTTGTCCAACTCTGCTTGTATCACCTTCACATCATAGGTGTCCCCCACAAGGTGACGTGAATTTACAATTTTGCAGCTATCTTCAATTATTTCTCGTTCAAAGTGCCTTAGTGCAGCTTCCTGTTCAGTATCCATGATGCTCACAGCGCCTACTTCCTAGGCTAGATTTTCTACACCAGTGCTCTCCGAGAGCTTTCCTTTTTCATCAGCCCTTCCGGCTACTACGGCTATCTCTGCTTTTTTTCCCTCTGGTTTCATTCTAGTTTCTTCTTCCTTGTCTAGCTCATCACTCAACCATCTAGTGTTGTCAGTTGATCCGTTCAGGTCGAACCACCCGATCTACACATCTCCCTAATTCTGCTCATCAAAGAACTGTAGATTATCCAAATCCTCTTCGAGTTCTGCTAAATCATCCAACCCCTGGCTCGAGCCATTTTCCTTTACCACATTGATGCCTACCAAGGTTGGCAGTACCAATTCAAGCTTGATTTGACCAGTTGGCACAATATAGCAACTCGAATCGTACATCCCATTAGATAAGTCACCAAGACACTTGGATAACAGACAAGTACCCTCCTCCGAGATCGACCTCATTTGTATTGCGAGTGTCATCACAACAGGCTTAGGTTGAGGTGTGGACATGTCCATCATGCACAGATCTACACCTTCTGGAATGAATAACGTCAGTTTTAGTAGGTGGAAGGGAGTAATATATACGCTAGGGTCATAAGAGGTGGCCAATGTGTGGATCAGGTTAAGATTTCAAGGTGGGGGGACTTGATTATGGGTTGGGAGTGGATTTGTGGTTACGTTTGGTTTCTGGGGTGGTGCAATAATCTTGTTGTCAATGAGATCCTGAATCTCATGATGCAATCGAAAGCATTGGTTGGTGTCATGACCATGCTGTTGGTGGAAGGCACAATATTTTGTAGGGTTATGTTTGGGTGGAAGATGGTCAGGCAATGGGTGAGGTTCTAAGGGTTTAAGGTGCCCTTTCTTGACTAGAACCTTCATGGCTTGAGAGAGAGTCATGTACAGTTGGTTGAAAGTCCTTTGGGATTGGGTAGGGTTGGACGGTGTTTATGAGCTTGTGTTGGCAAAGGGGTCAACAGTCTTGGTTGTGGTGACAACACTTACATCTGACGACGTTGCAACTGTGCTACCAATGCCAGCATTGGAACTGTGAACGAACACTCTTTTTGCCGGCTCCTTCTCATCTGTAATAAGCCCTTGCTTCATGGCGTCTTCGATTTGCACTCCTCTTTCATGAAGTTCTGTGAATGTAAATAATGGGAGCACAATCATCTTTTGCAACAACTTGCCATGTACATTCCGGACAACCATCCTAATCTGATCCTTCTCGGAAGGCCTTGTGGTCATCATTGAGGCTTTAGCTCTCCATCTTGTCACAAATTCAGAGAAACCCCCCTTCGGCTCCTGGCGTGTCACCTCGAGGTCACGAGTCATAACCTTAATCTGGGTATTATAAGAATACTGAGCAATGAAAGCCTCGCTATCTCTTCCCAATTCTGTTTGATAGAATCTTCCAACTTAGCATACCAAATGGCCGCTATACCCAACATGGTGCGACCGAAGAGAGACAGCTTCTGTAGTCTAGTTAAGCCCATTGGCTGCAAGATATCCGAAAACAAACACAAGTGGACCATCGGATCCCCGAAGCCATCGAATCGATCAATGTGCGGCATTTTGAACCGATCCGGCAATGTAACTGCATAATCAGTATACCCATCCTCTATGTCCGGAATGGAGTTGACCCCTTGCGCTCTTTTAAACAATTTCACCAATTTATTAACCTTAAGTATAGTTGGGTTAACCTCGAACTCCTCGGTCTGATAAACAGAGGTTTTGGAGGCTTGTGTTGGGATTGGCTCTGCTAGATTGCCCTAGTTTTCTTGAACATTGGCAGTATGAGCTGCGGTTCTGTGTACTGGGATAGTCGCGGTAGGTGCATGGGACGCAGAGACCGCAGCCGGCTGTGGTTGCTGTTGTTGTAGCCTGGTTATAACCTCGGCCTGACGGGCTGCATCCTGCTATAGGGTCTCAACTGTCTGTTGCAAATGGTGTATTAATTCTTCTACACTGACTGGGGGATATTGTGCCATTGGAATAGGTGATTGATCTTATGCTGGGCTAGAAGCAGATGACCGTTCTCGAACTAGACTGGACACAGGTGAGCTGAGGGGTGACTATTGTAAAAACTAAACTGGTGAACTCTGTTTGATTCTCCTCTGTCTTGTAACCGATGGGAGTGAAGTAAACACGGGTTGTCCCCGAACAAGATCCCCAGCTTTGCAAAGTGTTCCGACTCGGGTCCAGAGTACTTAAGGGATATCCGAACTTTCTAAAGCTATGGTTTTAAACTACCTAGCAAAAGAAAATAAAGCAAAAGAGCAGTAATCAGAAACCGCACACCACCTCAGCTAAGATGTTTATCAACACAGACATAATCAAAGCTGTAGGACTGTACTCTGCACTAAATTCTACCCCCAAAACAATCACCAAATTTGCAACTGATATGCTCATTCCTGCACAGTTTCACTTTAAAGCACATGCCAATTAAGAGAGAGCCAAAACACCCCTATGAGGGGGTAAGGTTACCCTATCCTAGTTTTGTCATGAACTAGGTTTCACTATTTCAATCAAGTGGTTTCATGCAATCCTGTATTTTGGGTGAGCATCATGTCCTATTTTGGAATAGTTTTTGCTGCTTTTCTATATGCAACTAGGCCAAATGGTCCAAAGGGGTACCTCAGCAAGACTACCTAATATACTTCTCACACCTAACACTGAGAAGTGAAAGGGGGATCAAACGGTACAGCGGCAGTTCATATCCAAGGGTTGTGTTCCCATCATGGAAGAGCCCACGACCGGTCAACCTTTTGCCAAGCTTTTGGGCAAGACTTCGGCAAATTGTCCAGGAATAGCAGATGGCAAACACAGTGACTTAAGCGCACCAATGCAAATGCAATGCAAAAAACATATAAGTGTAAATAAAATTTCATATCATGAATTTCAAGTCACATTCTCTAAATCCCCAACAGAGTCGTCAGAAACTGTAGCCCGACTTTTCGTGCTCCTTTCAGAAGACGATTAGCCCTATAGTTCGGACTCCTATGGTTCGGAATCTGATTCCACAAGTGCAATGTGAAATAGATAAACACAAAAGAGTCTAAATCCGGCAAATCTTTTGGAAAATCGATTTTGAATCAATATGTCAAAAATAGACTGCTTTGCCAGATACAGAATCGCCACCTAAATGTTTTTGGAAAATTTAGGAAACCCGGGACTCGTGCTAAAGGCCACTTATCCATCATCACCAAGAGTGTCTCGGCTCGGGAACTTAAGTATGAGAGGGGAAGGTCATGAATTGAGCACCCCACTCACCTGATCAAAGATCGACCTCTACTAATCATGATGTGATTCTTATCTACATTATATGCTTTTGTTCCGATTATTAGACTAACTTTACTATGTGTTGCACGCAAGTATAGACTAATTTGCAAAAATTAGAACATTTGATTTCAAGTTTGTTTGAAAATGTTTTGAATGTGCCACTTGAAAAAGTGGGCTTAAACTGTACATTAATCAAATTATCCCAGTTCAAGTAATTAGCTTTCATCCACAGGCATTCAAACAGTTTATCATTTAAGCAATTAGCCTCATGGTAATCATGCTTAACATGGAAACACTCACACGCATGCAATATACTAAAGTAATAAAGCTTACCCCAATTTTCGAGGCGAGCCAAAAAGAGAAACTTAGTTAGAAAAATGCATAATCCGAACTATGTAAAAGATGCCTAATGCAACACATGCAATTAGAAGGCTTGGCTACTAATATGGCATTTGAAATAACTTAATAACATGCGGTTTAAACACGTATTCAACGAAGTAATAAATGACAATGCTTGTTAGAATGATGAACCGAGCCTTGATTCATGCAAGACAAATGGATGCAAACATGGGAAATGCTAAAAGAAACATGATGTTTTAAACTAGCCATTATAAGCAAGTAAATAAAAAGGAGAAAGACGTGGGGTTGGAAGACATACACATTATTACAAGTTTGGCCCTCGCACAAGAGGGTCCGAATAAATGCCCTAGCTAATTAAGCTAATTAACTAACTATTACAAACCAAATGAATAAATTAGCTAAGCTACTAATTATTACAACAACGAATTAACTAACTACTTAATTAATTATTACAACAACAAATTTAACTAACTATTCTAGCTAATTAAATAATTATTACAACAACAAATTTAACTAACTATTCTAGCTAATTAAATAATTACAACACAAAATTAACTAATTAGTTACAAGTCCGCTACTCCAAGCATAACATACTAACATGACAACATCATTTTGACAGATCCCGAGAATCAAGGGATGGTTCATGCATGGATATGGATTTCCACCCGATAATGCTCTCTGTTTTGCTACCAGAATGCCTCAATTGCTCAATTAAAAAATTGCACTATTTTTCCACCTCAGCCTCTGCTCTACTCTACTTGAAAAAGGACACTGTCTGCCTGGAAAAAGTAGCCGGCAACCTAGAAGTAGTGACCGATCGGCCACTAATAATGGGTTGCCATCCAGTAAAAGTGGTTTGCCAGCCACTGATGTTGGTTCTTTCCTGAAGCAATAGAGGACAAACAAAGCACAAACCAAAGTATTCTCAGGGGATGTTTGTCCACCCTGCCTCTCCTTATCAGCAAACAAGTCAAAGGAGGGGTAGGCTTGATTCACAAGTCATCAATCAACGCAATTTCATTACGTGATGACTTATGAATCAAGGGATGCAATTCAATAAATGGTAAGGAAAGACCAACAAAACCTCATCCTTATCATGGATTGATCAAGGGAAGTGGTTGACCTTGGAAACTTGAACCATTTCATCACTAACAAGTATGAAATGACCCAAGTTTCCATGTGTTCAATTAATGTCCGATTGAACACCAAATTATTTTATTATCTTGGTCCATCTTAATCCCAATTTTATTACTTCATTTTAATTACCTTCCATTCCTTAATCAATTGAATCCAATAATGAGCTTTAAGTCCACTAATGGAGAGAAGTACCAAGCCAAATGTTGTTTTAGGCATGAGAGAGATGTCATGCCGTTGGTAATGAACCTCCAAAGAGATTAAACCATTAAGCACAACCACCTCAATCTCAAGCTTAAACAAACAATTGGTTTGACACCACTCTCAAAGCAAAGGAAAAACCAAGAAATTGGAGAGGTTGCAGAGATGCTTAGAGGTGAACACAAGTATAGAAAGTAAGAAATAAATACTATCAACTCAAATAGGTTGGTAGTTAAGGCCTAAACCACCAAGCCTATGAGGACCATTACGCTACAAGCATACTATACAAAGTATAAATGAAGCTACTCATAAAAAAATAAAAAATAAAAAGTCATAAAACAATCCAAAAAAGTGCTGAAATTAAGACAAAAGTAACTACAACAACTAGCTAAAATATTGAGGAATTAAAACTAGCACACAAGCACAAGGAGAGGAGGCTAACCCCTCCTCTTTTGGGACTTCAAAACATGATTTTTGCCTTTGAAAATTAGTGGTAAAAAATTCAAAAAAAGTTGATGAGAAGGTGGGAAACACAAGGGCAAAGACCTTAAAAGCAAGGTTCCAAGAAGGGTTGTCAACCCGTTTACCTTTGATGGCCTTAAACCATGAGTTTCATCCCAAAAATGCAAGTTATAAACAACTCAAAAACAACAAGAAAAGATAGAAAACAAGTAGTGTAGAGATGGTACAAAAGCACTAGAATGTATACCTCTTAAAGATGAATAATTCCTTGAATTCCCAAACCACTATTTCACACTCTCAAGAGCCTCAAGAGCTAAAATTCAAGCCCAAATCACCTCAGCAAGGAACTCTCTAGGTTTGGTTTAGAGTGTTTGAGCAAAGGCTATGTAAGTTGCAAGAGAGAGAGAGAGAATTTTTTCAAAATTTTGCTCTTCCAAAAATATTTTCTCACTCCTAAATTTTTCTAACCTCGTAAACCAAAGAGAGGGTCATCTATATATAGAAATATATGAGAGACCCTCAAAAATATCCTTACAAACACAGCTGGAATGGTGCATGCATCTGTAGGGACAGCTGGCTGAAAATATCTGGTTTTTTGCACTAGTGGCTGGCAGGCCACATTAGTGGGTGGCATGCCACAACAGTGGACGACAGGTCCCTGGGGGCACAAACCTAAAAAAAACACTGTTTTGGTCCAAAACAAGGCACAAGGTTTGTCGATTCAAAACTGAGGTTTCCTGCTGAGGCAATCGAGCATTGGACAACCGTATATATTCATCATTGAGTGCTCAATCAGTGGCACCCAAGTCTTAAGGGCCATCAAAAATTGGGTGTCTATAATACTTATCTCTATAAATTATTTCAGCGGGACATTGCCGAAAGATCTTGGAAAACTTCCGGGTCTTACAACGATAGGTGTTTCTTAAAATCGGTTGTAGGATGACCTCACTTTTATTTCATCTTTAACGAATTGCACTAGTTTACAAATTATTGATGCGGGTGACAATTTTTCAGAGGTTTATTGCCTGACTCCATAGCTAATCTTTTCTCATATCTTAGCTAGATGAATTTGTAGATTAATCAAATACATGGAAGCATTCCTTCGGGCATCGGGAACCTCCTCAACCTCACTCAATTATCTATGGTAGCAAATAATCTTACTAGCCCTATTCCATCCTCCACTGGCAGACTTCATAATCTGCAATCTCTGTTGTTAACCCAGAACAAATTCACAGAACTTCCATCTTTGCTTGGTAATTTGACTTCATTGATTACTCTCGACTTGGGAGAAAACAACATCTATGGAAACATACCTCCAAGTTTGGGCAATTGTCATAGCTTGTTGGAATTACACCTTTATAAAAATAATTTCAATGGTTCAATATTGCCTGAAATTATGAGTCTTTCCTCTATTTCAACATTCCCAACATTAGATCACAATGCACTAACCGATTATCTTCCATCAGAAGTCGGGTCTTTGAAAAAACTTGGGTACATGGATGTATCCTATAATAGATTATTAGGACCCATACCAAACATGCTGAGCAATTGTTTTAGTTTGGAATGGCTTCACATGGAGGCCAACTCATTTGAATGAGAGATACCTCAAAGTTTGAGCATGCTAAGGGGATTAAGATTATTGGATCTTTCATGCAATAATTTGTCAGGACTGATCCCAAGTTTTCTAGGTGAGCTTCAACTAGAAATGTTGAATTTGTCTTTTAATATGCTACATGGACAAGTTCCCATACAGGGAGTGTTTCGAAATTCAAGTGCAATTTCAATTGTTGGAAATAATGATCTATGTGGAGGTATTGCAAAATTAGACCTTCCTCCTTGTCCATCCTACAACCCCAGTAAGAATAAGCTTTCTCGCAGGATGAAAGTGATCCTACTGGTGGTTGGTATTGTGATATTTTTATCTTTGTTAGTTAGCTTCTTTATATTTCTTCAACGACGTCGTGTTTCAAAAAAGAAGACCTTTAGCACGCCATCAATCAAAGATCAATTTTTTAGGGTTTCTTATGCAGAGCTTCTCAAAGCCACCAATGGATTCTCAGAGGCTAATCTAATTGGTGTTGGGAGCTATGCTTTAGTTTGCAAAGGGAATCTTGATCACGTTCAGATGGTTGTTGTAGTGAAAGTGCTCAATTTTCATACCAGAGGAGCTTCTAAGAGTTTCATGTCAGAATGCAAGGCACTAAGAGACGTAAGGCACCGAAATCTATTGAAAATTTTGAGCGTTTGTTCCAGTGTAGATTTCCATGGTAATGAATTCAAAGCTCTAGTATATAAATTTATGGCCAATGGAAACTTGGACAATTGGTTGCATCAAGCCAGAGTTGGAGACCATGAGCAACTAGAAGAACCTAGAAATCTTAAACTAATCCAGAAGCTGGACATTTCCACTGGTATTGCCTCTGCACTTGAGTATCTTCATTGTGGTTGTGAGTCGACAATTATTCATGGTGATCTAAAGCCAAGTAATGTTCTTTTTGGACGATGAGATGGCAGCCCTCATTAGAGATTTCGGGTTAGCGAAAATTATTTCTACCGTTTCTAGTGATGAGGCACAAGGTCAAAGCAATTCAATTGCCATAAGGGGAACCATAGGCTATGTTGCTCCAGGTACAAAATCTTTTCAATTTCCGTGGAGTAGAAAAACTGAACTTGCAATAGGAAACGCAATAATATATACTCACATCTATACTATTATATATGTGAACAACTTACTTTAGTCTCTTGAAGCTTACTCTCTCCTTTTTGCCAAGTAGATTTTTTCATATCAAAAAAGGAAAAAAAAAAAAAATTATAAAGTAAAGTGCACAGGGTTTGGAAAGCAATACCCTTACCACTTGATCAACAAAACATTACATATATTTTTAATTCAAAATCAAAATTTATATTTTACAAATTTAATAGTACACCCATCTGGTGGGCTTACACCCCTAGTATGCATATATATACACCTTGCATGGTAGAATAATTTTAGGATAAACAGCCATACAAAAAACCATTCACTCTATTTGTTTCCAGTTTTCAGAATTCACTGTTCAGAAAATTCTACTTGTTCATTTTCCTTATTTTTTTTTGTTTTTACTAATTTTTTTTAATATTTGAAGCAAATTTTTTTTTTAAAATTTTTAGACACACCTAACATAAATACATTTATAAAGTATAATATTTGTGAAAAAAATCTTTAAAAAATTCACTAAATACCAAAAATACAAAAAAAAATGAAAATTCAATACATTTTTCATATTTTTGTGTATTTATTTATTTGTTCACAAATAATTTATTATTTAGATACATCTAAGTAAGATACTTCTGAAGAAAAAAAAATGCTTAAAATTTAAAAAATATTCACTAAAAAAAAAAAAACACACACACACACACACACACACAAAACAAAAAACTCAATTTTCAGAAAACTAAAACCAAGCACAATGATTGGTTTCTACAAAATAGTGGGCTCCTACATATTTTTAAGCATTGTTTTTATACAGATTCCATGCCATTTTTGAATGCTCCAAATGTGTGCTTCCACCTCCTCACTATTAAGAAACCAAGATTGCCATTCAGTTTCAAGTTTACTTTGTTTAATGTAGCCATGCTTGAACTTGACTATGGAATACCTGAGTTAAACCTCTATGCTGCCTCTATCTTCTCCTCTTCTTTTTTTCGTTTTTTTTTTTTTTTTTAACTCTTCATCGTGTAACGCTATAGTATGAAATTTTACTCCGATCAAAATAGTCTGTGGTATGTTATCTAAAGAATTAATATACAAGTTTGCAAACAAGGCATTTTACAAAATCTTACTCAATGCTTCAAAACTTGAATAGTTGATTCTGATAAAAATTTCCATCGAAGACTCATTTTTGTTTGCTTCAAGAAAATTACAATTATCTATGTAGGTTCTAAACAATAATCTCGCTCAATCACTCGCACAAGTAAACAAAAATATTGTTATTGAGAGATGAAATTAAGGCCATCATACCACATTTTCTATTGGGAGTAAAACTATGTCAACAAACTATAGATTCACTTTTCACACTAACATTAGAAACAATTTGCAGAGTATGGCATGGGTGACTTGGCTTCCACGCTAGGGGATGTATATAGTTTTGGGATTCTTTTACTGGAGATGTTTACAAATAAGAGACCAACTGACAATTTGTTTAAGGATCATCTAAATTTTCATAACATCGTTAAAAATGCTTTGCCTGATCGAGTGATGGAGATTGTGGATCCCTGCATTCTATTGGAGCATAACAAAATAAGTTAGATTAAAGACTGCATAGTTTCCATTTTGAGAATTGCGATTGCATGTTCAATGGGATCACCAACAAATTGAATGGAAATCGGGAGTGTTATTAGCGAATTGCATAAGATCAAAAATACATACATGAATGAAGGGTTGAACCAAGACTAGGAAGTTGGAAGAGATTTTGCAACATAAAAGGCAAAGGTGTGTATCATATCCTCTTGACCCATGCATATCAAAAAAAATGTTATACACAAATAGATTTTTTACTTGATTTTCTTACCACTAGATACAAAAACATTGAGTTCCACGTAAATTTATTTATATTATGAACCCAACTAAATTTGTGACTCGTGGTAAGAAAATCTAATGAGAAATTCATTTATGTATAGCATTACTCTAACAAAATGCATCTTTCCCTCTTTTGAAATATCTCAATTTCATTTTCTCATTTTTCTTTTCTTGTTGATTGGTTCTCATTTTCATTTCTTTTTTCTTCTTCTTCTTCTTTTTGTAATTTCTTTAATTATTTTTTCAAAGTGTTGGTTTGTGGTAAGTGGACTAAAGCGTGTTTATTCTTTTGCTGATCAAGGTTACGTCCAAGGTCCTCAATTATCATTTTGTTGGTGATGGTGGCTTTGTGTTATTGTTGCCTCATTGATGAGTGTTTATATGATCGTTCATCATCTTCATCAACTTTATTCTATCGCTTGAATACATAATTGTCACTTTTTTCCTTTGTTTAGATTGTATTATATAAAAAATGTGTTTATGTGAGATATTTCCAACTAAGATTGTGTGCTAGAATTACCATTTATCCCTTTTAAAATTATCAGTTTGTTGTACCTTTTCCTTTGAATTACATGTGCATATAGTTCCTCCTCTTTAGTCATTGTTAAATTGTTGTTCAAAATTGACGTTTATTTTCCGTTTGTTTCTGCAGACAGTGTTATCTATAGAAAATGTTTTACTATATTTGGTTGTGACTTTGAAATTGATAGGTTCGAAGAGAGATCAAATTGATTTGTCTGGCTCTTTGTTTGTGTTTGGGGATAAAAGATTGTTTTCTTAGATTGTGGGAAGGTGGTTGTAGACAGAGTGAGAACAAAGGGGAATACTATCTTATATCTCTATAGATTCAATTGAGCTCAGCAACACCTGCAATACCTTTCTCCACCATTTTCAACACCACCAACGCCCTCCAATTCCAAATTCCTCGAACCTTCACCATAATTTGCTGTGTCGGCACCAAAAATCCCTTATCCGAAGCAGCCTGATGCAAGGCAGAGCGAGACATAGTTCTTAAACCCTAGAGAGACAAAGTTGTTGTAATACTTGCTGTTAAACCCTAGAGCGAGGGAAAAGTAAATAAATAAATAAACAAAATGACATAATTATATATTTTTTTGAATCATAACTAAAAAATAATAATTTATAATCAAACATCATACGAGAGATAATCAAAGATCTCATCAATCATAATTAAAATAATGTTATAATTAAAGAAGAAAATTAATAATAACTAAAAAAGAAAACGACATAACTAAGAGTGCGTATAATACAACTCTTTAAATGGTGTGTATAGTAAAATTTTCCAAATAAAATGGACAATTACAAGATATTGTAACATTAAACCAATTTATGCATATGTTGGGTGATCACATTTGAGAAATGGGGTGGTTGCACTGATGTGCAGCCATCTGGGCCCATTTCAGGTCCATTTCAATGATTCGAACTATTCATATTTAGAATATATCGAGTAAAACATATCTTAAAAAATCAACTCAATTGGGCATCATTAACCATTTTATCAAATTGCATATCTATAAAAATAAATGACAATTGTGATTTAAAGTATAAAAATGAATACAAACATGAGGAAACAAAAGGGTTAGCGATATCTCATTAATTTGATTTTTTTTGCAGGTAAGTTCTATCCAGTTTACTCTAAAATATGAATTATTTGAATTATCAAAACGGGCTCCGAAATTAGCCCATATTGCCCCCTACAATAGTGGTTGCTATAGCCACCCATCTCCTCACATTTGTGGGTTTGATTATCATAAATGTCATAATTTAGAATTTTTTTGGTAACACCATTAATAAGTTGGCCTTGTTTGGGATGTAAATTTTTAACTAAAATAGCTTAATAAAGATTAAAAAAAAAATACTAAAATAGTCAATAAGACAAAGTGCCTGTTTGGTGTAGCTTAAAAGCTGCTTATTTCAGCTTTCAGCTTAATTTAAGTTATTTTAATGTGTTTGGTTTAGCTTATAGCTTATAGCTTATAACTTTTTGGAAGTCAGAAATCAGCTTATTCTTTGAGTGGGGCAGGAGATACTTAATTTATAAGTCAGAAATCAGCTTATGTTCATAGTTATAAGCTATAAGCACTTTCCCACAACTCTATCAAAAATGTCACATCCAAATCATAATTATTTTATTTTTCTCTCACAACCATCAAATCAATTAAAAAAAAATTAAAAATCATCCTAAACACAACTTTTTTTAGACAAGCTAAAATAGCCAAATAGTCAAAAAGTCAAGCTAAAAAAGCCTATCCTAAATGAGAGTTACTCATTTCTATCATATCATCTATCTAATTTTCTTCATGTCTTTTTGTAATAAGTAAAACAATCAACTCATAAGTCATATCCAAAACAACTCTTAATCTTAGAAAAGTCATAACTAAGGGGGAAAAAAAAGAAGTAATAATCAAATACTATTTAAAGTATAACCAAAAAGTTTTTCGATCATAATCAAAATAATATTATAATCAATATCACAAATGAGTCATAACTAACACAACAATAGATTATAACCAAATAGTACAAAGATCGTAACTAAAAGGTGTACCATAGAATTTCTTGTATATGTTCTCACAATTGTTTGACACTTGGATAATTATTCAATAGCCCAAAACACCATTAACTATGCGTCATTACTTATATGATATTTCAAATCAATCACTTAGCTCAAAATTTTACAACGAAATTGATAGAGAGGTCTAGAAATGAGCTCTAAAACCAACTCTTATGAGCTGGCAGTAAGGGACCCAAAAAAAAAAAAAAAAAAAGTCAAAAACATCACATCAGGAGGTGGGACCCACCTGTTAGAGCTCCCTTAGAGCTCCTAATTTAGGGCTCTTAAACATTTTTGACTTTACAAATAAGACATAATGATTTTTTTTTTTTCGTTAAATAGTTGAGATATAATATATAAGGGGTGACCATTAGTTTAATGGTAAAATCTTGGCCTATTAACCTTGAGGTTATTAGTTCAAATCACGCGACAATCACTTTGTGCACTATGCAGCCAAATGTTAGGTGTGTACCTAATTTTTTCCTCCCAAACATATATTAATGTTCAAATCACGCGATAATCACTTTGTGCACTATGCGGCCAAAGGTTAGATGTGCACCTAATTTTTTCCTTCCCAAACATAAATTAATGTGTACTAATTGAACGTTATTTTAGAATTGAGATATAATAGATGACTCACTTAATATGGATTATAGTTTCTTATTTGTCAAGAGTAGCACGTAAGTTACATTTTACGATATTTTAGGACCATGTATGAATTTTCTTTTGCAATTATGATTCTAATTGTGATATTGAGATACGTAACAATATCAATTGAAAAATAAAAAATGTTATAGGCCTCAAATTTTTTACTAAATAAATGATCAAATGTCTTATATGGGTGTGAGATTCACATGTGTGGGTCTCACACCCACATTTAGTAAAAATTTTGATAATACTTTTAAAATTCCTAGCATTTTTCTATTGAGATTAGCAGCCAACATATATCAAAATGGGGTGTGATGATCATAAAATTTTAAAAAATCATTAATGAAATGTAACGGTCCATAGAGGAATGTAGCAATCACCATAATAGTTACTCTGATACGCGACAGAAACCAGCTGATACACTCATCAAATTTGATCTCTCCACAATATTAGGTTGTATGTGACCCAAATGCGGAAAAAGCCATTGCAAATTGATCATTGGTCTATTTTGTGAAGTTTTTTTTAATGTAAAATTTGATAATCAAAAAGTAGAAATTAAAAATATCATATTCTCTAGCTTCTAAAAGTAATCAGTTTTATTTTTTTATTATTTTTTATTTTTTAAAATTATTTTTGCCTAATAAATTATAAGCAAAAACTGTACCAAATAATCTGACACAGATTATTAAATTAAAATAAGTTACAACCTTGTAGAAAATGTGGCAAACAGCCCCATTATGATGCGTAATGTCGGATTTTTAAATCCATACTTATAGTTAGACTACCATTAATAAAAATGGATTTTTTTTTTCAAATCCCTAATATTAAGATTTTATAAGATAAATTATATACAATATTTTCAAATCCCTAATATTAAGATTCTCAACATTGTCACAGAGAAAAATAGACCAAGAGAAATTTTGCTCGATTTAGAGAAATTTCAAGGTAGCGTTTGTTTGAGTTTTAGAAATATAATTTGAGAATAGAGTTGTATTTTGAGTTTGTGAGTTTTGGAATTATGATTTGAGTGTAGAAAATTCTTTGGTTAGAGTTTTGAATTGAGTTTTGAGTTGAGTGCTGAATTGAGTTTTGAATGTTTGATGTGACATGTAAAATAAGAAAATTTGTTTGGTTATGAGTTTTGAAAAGAGTTTTCAAAACTTAATTCAAAAAGTTATAACTTATAACCAAACACACAATTCAAAACTCTATTGAAAATTTTGTTCAAAACTTATAACCAAACTTTTTTTAAAATTCAATTCAAAAAAATAATTATTAAAAAAAATAACGTTGGAATTATTTTTTTAAATATTTTTGATTTAAAATATAAAAAAGATTAAGTTATTTTTGTTAAAAAAAAAAGTCAAAAACAAAATTCCCATTTTTTCCCCCAAATAATACGTGCCAATTGCCAAAAAAAAAAAAAAAAAAAACACTGTTTCGGTCAACCGGCCAGACGTTCGGGTAGATCCAAAATGTGCTTTTCAAAATTCAAAATTAAAAAAAAAAAAAAACTCTTTCTCCAAACAAAAGCTTAAATGAGTTTCGGAATGTTATAGTAGAATTAATTTTTAAAAACTTTAACCAAACAATGCATTGAAAATAGCTCTGGAATCATATTTCCAGAGCTGCTCCAAACACAGTTCAAGTTTCTTTGTGAAATCAAAGAAATTTCTTTGAATTTGGCAAAATTTTTCTGAGTCAAATTTTCTCTGCAAAAATGTTGAGGGATCTTAGCTAATAAAAAAAATATCTTGAACTTGTCCTACTACACAAAATTAAAGAGAAATATTTTACTAATTTTTCTCAATAAAAATAAGATAAATGTGAGTGGGCCTCAGCCGACCCGAGCCTAAGATTGGCCAGGCCAAATTTACATCTTATGGAATAACTAGGCAAAACAATGATATTAAACCATTGGTTTGCTTAATTGATCATTGGAAAATGTTATGGATTTTAAATAAAGTATCAATTTTTTTTCCAAATCTTTCATATGAATGTAGGATCCACACAAATCACATGTGTGTGGGCCTCAGCCGTCCCGAGCCTAAGATTGGCCAGGCCAAATTTACATCTTATAGAATAACTAGGCAATATTGAGGTCAGTGGGGCACAATGATATTAAACCATTGGTTTGGTTAATTGATCATTGGAAAATGTTATGGATTTAAATAAAATATCAATTTTTTTACCAAATCTTTCATATGAATGTAGAATCCACACAAATCACATGTGTGTGTCCCACAAATGTGAGACGTTTAATAGAAAATTTGATAATTTATTTGGAATCCTAGCATAACTCTCGATCGCTTTTTCCTTACTTATTTTTGTCTTTAATAAATCTTTAAATTTTTTTTATGAATAATGTTAAGCATATTAAATTTTCTATTAAATAAATGATTAATTTTTTTTATCAAATTTCGATCATTTATATTGCATTTTCCTTGCGTTGGAGTAGGCTTTCATCCCAAGCGTCTCCTCTCTATGTTTTTTTTTGGAAAGATAATTAAAAATTGACTTCTTAATTTTTATTTTTATTTTTTTATTTTTATGTGAGGAGTGATGTCTCAAATAAGTTTTAAAAAAAAATAAAAATTGACCTTTACTTTTAAACCATTATCGTTTTCGAGATTGTCCGGCTTTATTTCTATCCACAACCTAACATTGGGAAGCCAATGAGGGCAAGAACAAGTTCGTGGCAGTCGAATTTGATACCAGAAGAATCGATTCACTCTTCGATTGGATTGGACATCGAAAGCCTCTCAGCAGAAATCCAAACAAAAGTGTCAGAATTTGGAAACGAAACATGGCGTGAAACAATGGCCACACCGGTGATACATCTTTTGCCGCATTGTTTCCTTTTGTTATTTTTTGTGTTGTTGCTTTTCGATCTTTTTAGTATGCAATCGGTGGGTGTTACTAGTTGTAACTGTCACTGTTTGGATGTTGGATTGGATACATGCATGAAACTTTGCTTAATGGGTATTTTTACACAATGGTCATTGACTGTTTTCAATGGTTATTGGGGGGTTTTGACTTAAAGACTACTATAGAAGCAATGGTGGTGAAATGGACCTTTATGATTATGATATGATTTATTTTGTTTCTCACTCCCGACCATTTTTATTGCAATGTTATTGTTGCAACTTGGGGACTACTTAACTATTTGTTTGTTCATATTAGATTGGAACATCAAACAATAGTTACTGTTTTTCCGTACTCACTAAATTAAGTTTCCCCCCCCCCTCACCCTTTTGAGTTTCAGGGTAGTTTTTGGGAAAGATCTGTTGTAACAAGGAAAAACTACAGATTGACAAGGCTAGAACAGTATATGAATTATGAGACATCCTTTCATGAGGCAAACTGTAGATAAACTTGCTTATTTTTGCTTAGTTTATATGTTCATAGTTAATGAATTAGAAATTATTATTCTTTGATGCTGATTATGTTGATTCTATTTGTCTACTTATTTAATTTTTTCAAGTAATGCAAACAAATGGAAATAGGTAAGAACGTAGGTGCTTTCCAAAAGACAAGGTTGGTGAAGTCAAGAATCCTCCATATTTGTGGTATTGTGAATAGTGTTTTTTATTTCTATAATTTGTAAATTTTCTCCCCTAGTGGATTTAAAGGAAAGAAGGTTGCTTATAATGCTTAGTTTTGAGCTATTGTTGCCATGAATTAGAGGTTATACCATACATGGTCACTGTGGATCACATTTGGGTTGGAATTTGAAGGGGTCAGATGGTTGCAGTAGTGAGACTGGTGGCAGTCGTGGAGGTGGAGGAGATAGGGGTTTGTGAGGGGATCACAATTGTTGTTGTGGACCAAGAGATGGTGGTCATGGAAAACAAGTGGTAAGCTTAGGCATGACTGGGGAGGATAGTGGTAGCTGCTGGTGGTGGAGAAATGGGCCAGCGAGCCTTTTCATGTGGCTGATTAATATACTGTTTATTACTTTTGTTTTGTGCGATTTGTTTTCTTTTTTTCTTTTGAAGGCATGGTGACCCTCCTTTTTTTCTTTTAAATAAATTTCATTAACATGTTCTTCCTTTCATGTCGTCTTCTCCTATGTAGACCAGTTTATTGTATGAGAAAAGAAGATTTGTTGCCTACTCTGCATTTCTCTGGCTTAAGGTTTGTTTTTTTGGCTTCTTAGACATGGGATCCTGCTCTCTAGATATATATCTTTTAAACATGTTCTTCATTTCACATTCTCTTCTCTTGTGCAGATCACTCCATTGCATAAGCAAGAGAAGTCTGCTCTGCATTCTCTGGTTGAAGGTATATTTGTTGTGATTGTTTGTTTTGTTTGCTTGCTCGTTTAGTATGTAGCCTGGTTATACGTTCATAGAAAAATAATTAAACAAAATTTTTATTTATTTATATTAAAGGAAAGAATATGGAGGTTTTAAATTAGATTTTTTTGGGCTTTACCCAGTAAACTGGTCTGCATGGCTGCACATATAAATGTAAAATTTTCCCACAATTGGACTTTCGTCTTTATGGGCATTTTGTCCTTGAAAAAAGTGAAAATCCTTTGTAGCCATCATGCCTTTTCTCATACAATCATTTTGCTGTGTTCATTATGTCTGAAGCATAACAGTTGAGGCAGTTATCTCTTTGAAATGCTGTTCATCTTTTTTGTTGGTAACAAAATAGAGGCCAAATGTTTATTTGTCAGTGTGTTTTCGCTTCATTTGGTGTTTGTCATGTTGAGCATGGAGCTGTCTATGGGTTGTGCTCATATGTAATTAATAATAACATTGTATTTGTTCTGGCTCTAATATATGTGCAGCAGGTTTCTTTTTTCTTTATTAACTAAATGATTTGATATACATACAAGTACATGTAAAAATACTTTTAGTTCTGTGTCTGAGTAGACTACATGATTATATGCGTGCATAGTGTTCATAGTTAGAATTGATGTGATTTCAGTTTCCTACTCAGTAGCACACTTGCTATGGAAGAGGATGAAGTCCTTGAAATGTGTTTGGCTATAATTAGGATTTATTAAAAGCAGCATCATGCTGTCATACAAATCCATTAATTAGATGTTCTCTTCTCCCAAACCATTGCCACTTACTTTGACTATGATAATTACTATAGGTATCCATTTGGTTAACGAGCTACTACAACAGTGAGTGGTGTTTGTATAATGGAAATTTTTTAAATTTGTAATGATTTGGAGTGCCAAGCACTTTGTTCTTCATATCTTCAAATATAGACCAACAAGCAATCATAGTTTGCATTGACTCCCTCTATTTCAGAAAATTTACACATGTATGTAGATGTTTCATACTTGGCAACCTTTGATGATTTTGTACATGACTTGATTCCAAATTTCTTGTTCATGTAATTAGAGTTATAAATTTTCCTTTAAAGATTATGCATAAATTTGTTTAATTGTTTGATTCAAGAACAAATAAAGACTATGTAGTTGGTTTTGTTGTATATTAATTCATATCTTTTAGTAGTTGTTGAAGCTGTTTGAGTACCTTTGTTAACCTTAAATCTTTGGATATTTTTTTTTTGTGTGTGTGTGTGTATATAAATTATCACTTCCTAATCACCACTGGCACCTACAATTGTGCAATGCACGATGGGTCAACAATACTAGTTGGATCAGAATGTTTTAGATTAGAAAAAGCGACCTCTCTTTCTGGTAGGCTCCATTGAGCCTAACTTCCTCTCATAAATTTCTTTGCAATCAAAACTATAGTCTTAGTTTCTAATTAACCTCCCCATATTTTGTTTCGTTTTTCGACATTTTTTTTTTTGTTTTAATCGATAGTATTGAAATTTATATAGGTATCTTTCTTCCATTTTTTTTTTTTTTTAAAATTATATGACATATGAATTGTTGCAAATTTATAGGTGATGGTTTTCTAATTTGGTACAATACGAACTGTAGCAAATTTATTAGTGTCAGTTTTAAATTTGATTACTTAGTAATTTTTTTTTTATTTTTTCTTGATTTTCATAATTCTTTATTTTTTCTTGATTTTTGTAATTCTTATTCTTGTTTTACAAATTTTGTTTAGTATTTTTCTTGATTATTTTGTAAATTTTCTTAAATAGTTTGGTATTCTTTTGATGAAGTGATTGATTTTTCTGTCTTTTGGTATGTTTGTTGGGACATCTTGAGAAAAGAATTTGTAACTTTTGGTTCTCAAATGCTTGAGATTAGTTAAAACGGACCTCACTATCTCCATTGAGGCTAAGGCCTCGTTTGGCAAGTGGCTTTTTTAGCCAAAAAGTCAAAAAGTTACTAAAAAAAATAAAAAAGGCAACAGCCTATACTAAAAAGTAAAAAATTCTCTTTTCTCTCTACTTTTTGCACATCTTTTCGTAAAAAATAAAAAAGTCATCCCAAACATACTAGTTTTTTTTACATCATATTTTAGTCAAAAAGCAAGAAGTTACTAAAAAAGCTTGTTTCCATATGAGGCCTAAGTTTCTCTCTAAGATTTCTTTGCAATCAAAATTATAATCTTAGTTTCTAATTAAATTTCTCATATTTTGTTTCGTATTTCGATATTTTTTGTTTTAATTGATAGTATTAAAATTTATATAGGTGCATTTTTTTTCAATTTCTCTTTTTCCTTAATCAAAGGAAGTGTTGCAAATATATCAGTGATGGCTTTTAATTTGATTATTGGGTAATTTTGTATATTCTTATTGATTTTCGTAGTTCTTATTACTTTCTCACAATTTTTTTGTTTAATATTTTCTTTATTATTTCATAAAATTTTGAAAATAGTTTGGTTTTCTTTTGGTAAATGTATTATTTATTGCTTGATTTTCCTTTGTCTTTTGGTTTGTTTGTTTGCTAGGAAATTGTAAGAGAAGAGTTCGTAATCTTTGAATCTCAATGCTACACTTACCACCTTTTTATACCACTTTTACTGTACCATCTCATGTGTCAGCACGTCATTGGTGTAATGGGCCCTGCCACTCATGTCTATCTCCAATGTAGGTGCTAACACATAAGGTGGTACACTAAAGGTGGTATAAAAAAGGTTTTAAGGGTGGCAGCATTACTCTTAAAATTTTCTTTATTATTTCATAAATTTTTTAAATAGTTTTGTTTTCTTTTGATAAATATATTATTTGTTGTTTGATTTTTCTTTGTCTTTTGGTTTGTTTGTTTGCTAGGATATCTTTACAAAAGAATTTGCAAGTTTTGGATCTCAATGCTTGAGATTAGTAAAAACGACTTCTCTTTCTTGTAGTCTCCATTGAGACTATGTTTTTTTTCTAAGATTTCTTTGTAATCAAATTATAACCTTAGTTTCTAATTAAATTTCGCACATTTTGTTGTGTTTCGATATTTTTTTTGTTTGCTTTAAATGATAGTATTAAAATTTATATTGGTGCATTTTTCTTACTCTTTTTCCTTAATTATATGATAAATGAACTGCTGCAAATTTATCAGTGACTTTTTAATTTGATTACTTGGTAATTGTGTGTATTCTTATTGATTTTCGTAGTTCTAATTGCTGTCTCACAATTTTTTGTTTAGTATTTTCTTTATTATTTCATATTTTTTTAATTGTTTGGTTTTCAATATTTTTTCCTATTAATTGAGTGTTTTGAAATTTATATAGGTGCATCTCTTATAATTTCTCTTTTTCTTTAATTATATATGACAAATGAACTGTGCCAAATTGTTAAGTGACTGTTTCTAATTTGATTACTTGGTAATTTATCACTTCGTGGCTTGCCTCAAACCAATGCATCCTGCAAATACCCTAAGTCTTCTGATAGGCTTGTTCTTCATGTGCCAATGCATGTGCAGTCTAACTTTTGAACCTTATTGTTGTTAGTTATATAATGATGCATATTTACTCATGCAGACAAGCATTATTTAAATATGTTTTCTTTATTGAAACACTATTTTGGTGTTTCTGTTACTTACATTTCTATAATATTTTTAATGTTGGACTCTTAACTGTTTTCTTTGCATAACTTTTCTAATAATCACATATTTGTAACAATGTTTAGTTAAGGGATGCGAAGTGATAACGGCCCATAGCTGAGGGGGTAGAAGTGTAGTTTCCTAATAAATTATGGTTTTTAAATAATTTTATTGTTGGTGGGGTTTAGACTCTCATCTCTCGTTATGAAGGTAGTATCTTACGAATTAGATGGTATTCTCACTTTTATACTAAGAAGCACGGACACGGACACGAACACGAACACGGACACGCGGGCATGTAATTTTCAAAAAATGCAGGACACCACACGTTAGGGACACGTTCAAAACATATATTTTTATATTTTTATTATATTTATATTTTTAAATATTTAATATGTATTTTATGTCAAATATTTAAGTTTATTAAATTTATCAATCTTAGGTATGCTATTTTAGTAAAAAAATAGCTCTCAATGTATACCTAACGTGTCCCTAGTGTGTCCTCAACATGTCCCTAACGTGTCGTCAGCATGTCCACAGCATGTCCTAGTGTCTTAGCGTGTCTGATGAGTGTCCGGAGCGTGTCCGTGTCCAATGCGTGTTGGATACCTATACGCGACCTCTTGAGAGGTGTTCGTGCTTCATAGCTTTTATAGAACTATAAGTTGTGCCAAAATATTTTTTCCCCCATATAAAATTGTCTAACGTCATTTTTTATTATGCTAACTCATATTTGCTACATGAATAGATTAGAATAAAAAAAGAAAGAAAGAAAAGCAAATGAGAATGAAATTATTATGATTCTTGATTCAATTTGATTCACAATTCGCACAATCAGGATTTTGATTCGTGATACGATTCTTGAATTGACAACTATGATACAATACAACAGGGACTACTGATGCACTTATTGAAGCAAGAATAGCTAGCATCAATGTTATCAATGGAATCTTGGTTATTTGTCTGTTCTCTGATTATTACATTTCCAATCTTCAGCTGGTCTTAATTTTTCATGCTTTGAATCACATGGAAGAAAGGCAAGGGGAGTCATGCGATTCTCTTTTCAGGTCAAATGGGCAGTGATGTGTTTTAAGCAAACTGTCAGTGCTTTATCAAAGTGAAATGTAAGCTTTATCTTTCATGCATTTTTCTGTCTTAATTTTTTTATTTTTTTTTGGGTATGAATATGCAGATTTTATAGCTGACAATGCTAATTGTTCTTTATGGCTATGATATTTATTCTAGCTTCTTGGGTTGGATCTACACTAACTAAACTGAGCAACTTGTGTGAAACATACTTATGTTTGTTTTTATATTGTGAATTAGATTACATTTTGAATTTATTTACCTATTCTAAGATAATTAAATGGAAATTGTTGTATAATTGCCATATGTACGCCATTTCTTTGTTTCTCTTTTGCGAAATACAAAATATTTAAGGGGATATAAAAGTCCTCATGGAAAGGAAAATATTCTATCTGTTTAACATTCTAGATGACTTCTCTTTGTATTATTTAGATGGATTCACTATTTATGCATTTGTGGGATCCTTTCTGCAATGATTTTGAAATAACATTTCAGTTCTGTTGTTGTTTGTGATGATTTCTTAATCTCTCCTTATGAGCTTATGTTTTCCTTCACTTCGTGTTTTATTTTGTTATGTTTTGCCTTTGGTATTATTTGTTGTCATCGTCTTCTTTTTTAAATCTTTCCTTGGGTACAATTTGGTACAAATGGTGGCTTCATCTTATTGTTGCCTCATTGACGAGTGTTCATGTGACCATTCATCATTTTCATCAGCAATCACTCATCTATAGCCTGAATACGTAACTGTCAATTTTTCTTCTTTGATTAGATTTTATTTTTTCAAAAATGTGTTCATGTGGGATGTCTACAACCAAGAATGTGTGCCTAGGATTAACATTTATCCCTTTTAAAATTATCATTTTGTGGTTTATTTTCCTTGGAATTGCATGTCCATATAGTTCCTGCTTGAAGGTTGAACTAGGATTGACAACCCCAGCCTAAGCAAATGAAGTCCACAGGTGAGCAGTGTACCATACCCCCCATCTTTGACCCATGCATATTTCATACCATATTAGACCTTTCCCACTTCTAAAGATCTAAATTTCATGAAGAACACAAGATTTATGTAGTTTATCCCAAAATGTAGGATTATATCCACAACTACTTTCAAAGTTGCAAGAGATTACCTGAGATAGTCATCTTTTCTCCAACTTTTAAATATATAGAAATTAGGGCAACATGTCACAATTGTGAAATGCAACAAATACCCTTACTTCAAAATTCAGTCGAGTTGTTGGTGTTCAGTATTTATCAAGATCCACACTAGTTCCAATATTTTCAAAAGTTGAAAATATTTTCTACCCTAGTAAGTTTGTTTTTCATATAAAATGGAAAAGCAACACCCAATTAATTTTTATTAAATGAGTGTTTGAGAGTAGTTAGATTAGATATATACCCAGATTACGGTTTCTGTTGATATTTATTTTCTATCGTGCCAAACATCAAAAAATGAATATATATATACACAAACACACATATGTATATATATCTATATAATAAGGCAAGAATGTTTTTGAACATGTCTTAAAATATATTAGAGACACATTTTGTTTGAATGGCTGAGATGATTCCTAATCAATGTTTAACGGGTGAGATCAATTTTCTTTCCCGCCCAAATGCTCTCTCTCTCTCTCTCTCCTCTCTTTCTTCTCTGTCCAAAGCTCATCTGTCTCTCATGCCCTTCTCTTTGCCTCTCCTCTATCCTCTCACCACGACACCACTGCTCACCACCTCTGCTCTCCTTTCGCCGTCATCTTTCATCCCTCTCCTCTTGCGATGACGATTTACAACCATCCACCACCAATCGTCTCATAGTCCAGGTTTTGCTTTAAAGTTAATGATTTTGGTGTAAACTATTTTAATTTGTTGTGGTTGGAGTGGTTGTGATTTCTGAAATGGGTTTAATGGGTTTTGATTTCTGAAATTTGAAATGGGTTTGAATCTTTAATTTGTTCATCAATGGGTTTGAGTCATTAATTTCTGAAATTCCTCGCTCCTCTTTCTTTGTTGATTTCATTGTTTCTACCAGTTACCAAACAGAAATTTCTGACTCTGGAGCCGGAACCGAACTACTTGACATGATTCTCACCAAGGTTGTGATTTCTGAAATGAGTTTAATGGGTTTTGATTTCTGAAATTTGAAATGGGTTTGTTCATCAATGGGTTTAAGTCGTTAATTTATGAAATTCCTCGCTCCTCTTTCTTTGTTGACTTCATTGTTTCTACCAGTTACCAAACAGAAATTTCCGACTCTAGAGCCGGAACTGAACTACTTGACATGATTCTCACCAAGGTAATCTCTTTTTCCTTCTCTTTCTACTCTGTTTTGTTACCCATAAATGGTGCAAAATAAAAACTTTTGATTTTTGGTATTATGGGTTTTTAATTCTTGGAACTCTAGAGAATGAAAACCTCTTCTGGGTTTAGCTTTACCTATAATATTGGGGGAGAAAACCCACCATTTTTATAGCAATTTGTTAGAAACCTTTTTTCTTTTCTTTTTTTTATTTTTTTTGTTTTTCTTCAAGTCACTGCCTCACTTGGTGGTTTGTTTGATTGCTCAGAAAATGGTACAAAAATAAAGGAATCTAATTCTGAAGAATCTGAACTGCTAACCCCCAAATCTTAACAAAACTTTAGTTTTATGAAACATTAGCTTTCCTACTTAAACTCCAAAGCACCACCAAATCTAAGGGTCAAATTTTTTATTTTTGTTTTTTTAATTATTTGGCTTTCCTACTTCGGTCTTCTATGGATTATATACAACAAAGTTTCTCAAGGACTCAAAATTTTGTATTTCTATGTTTATTCTTTTGTGGGTATTTTTAGTTTCTTTAGTTTCTGCTAGCAATGGAAGTTTATTCAGTGATTCAGATCATTTGGCTTTTTTTTATGACAAATTGTTTGTGCACTTTGATTAGCTTTCTCTGATTACTAATCCAAATCAAAATTCAATTTATATCTTTACAACAGGGAAATTATGGTGCAGATTTCTTCAATTGTTTTTGGTATTCATTAGCTTTCGCTCTCATGTAAATTTTTAAATTTTCTGTTGATTTCTTATATTGTTTTTGGTATTGATTTTTTGTTACTAATTTTTTTGGATGTCTTTTGTTTTGTTGTATGTAAAAGTAAATTTTGTGTTGATTTCTTTAATTGCTGCCATGTATATCCCAACTATCTTGGATTCTATTATTTGGACTCTTTGGCTTGCTAGAAATGAATGAATCTTCAACTACAAACAACCAGTTTTGTGCTAAATCGTGGAATTTATCAAAATTAGAATTGCATTTTAGGTGAATGGGTGGGCCAATCTCTATCATTGCAACATTAATGATTTTCTACACTCTCTAGAAGGGTTGAAATACACCAGAATTAATTTGTAGCTCTATTTTTGTTGCTTCAATTCTGTTTTTGCTGATAAAAAATTAAAAAAAAAAAAAATGCATTGTGTTTGCTTAATAGGCTCACATTAGACATCTTGATACTTCCTAAGAACAATGATTGATCATTAGACAGCTTGAGGATTTCCAAACATTGAGGTAAGAATTTGATTTGTATTCTTACTGAAGCAGTGATTGATCATTGTTATTTTAATTTAGTGATTATTTCTTTGGTTGGTTGTCTAACTTCACTATACAAATCTAGGAAATTATCATCCATCATGCTTGCTATAGGAATGATTTGTAGGTATATGATTGAACACAATAAAAATACATATTTTTTTGTGTGTCATGTGTCGTGTTAATGACGAAATAAAAAAATCATACCGAAAAATTCATTTGATGAATGAATGTCTTAATAGTTAGGATTTGTATAGTCAAGTTAGACAACCATGGCTTTAAATACCTACCCAAAAAAAAAAAATCATGGCTTTAAATTTTTATTCTGTTAACTGTTAGGATTTGAATATTTTTCAGTTAATTGATTTTGAAATTCATGACTTAATTGGCTATTGTTCAAGCTTTAATTAATCTGATTAGCGAAGGTCGTTTTATTTTCTTAGAATTCTCCATTAATATGATTTCAAATTTTAAATTTTTTCCCCCATTTTTTATTGTTTCAATTATGAAGTTATTTTCGAATTCCAAGTATTATTTATAGTAATTTTGTGTTTGGTTTTAGATTTTGATATCTGCATTTTCAACTCTACTGTACAATAATTTTTCTTATCAAATCAGATCATTGATCTACAGATAACATATTATTAGCATAATGAAGAATATTATATACAAAGTTCCAAATTGAAATTGTATTTGTGTTTGTGCTGGAAAAATTAAACATGTTTGATTTCTGAAATGTGAAATGGGTTTCATTTTTAAATGTGTTTTGATTTTTGAAATTGTTTTCACTTTAATTTTTCTTTTTAGTTTTAAGTATGAAAGATCTTTTCTCCTAAAATCAATGCACAATTTTATGTTGAGTTGGAGTGTTGTAGAGAAATTATCAATGCATGTAAGGATGACGGAGGCATTGGAATTTGGTGAGGAGAATAGTTCTAAAGGCTCTATGAATAGAGGTAACTAAGATTCCATCCTTTTTTTGCTTCTATTTTTTTATTTTTTGTACATTCATGTTGTAAGTTGATGATTTAATCTTTTACTTGATTTCCATAGTTCAAAGACCAACTTCTTCATGTCACTTGGCATAAATTACAACCTATTTCTTATTATTTTAATTAAATTTATTGTTATGCATTCCATTGTAAGGATTTAGGTATAATTTTGCAATAATTGAAGTTCAAAATAATTGGTTTTGCCGCTACATAATTTCTTCTACTACAATGTTTACCAAATGCTTGACAAATTGTTTGATAAAAACCCATTTTCATATGTTCGCCAATTACTTCATAAATTTTTTCTCTATTTGATTTGTTTGATGTGTTTGTTAATTCACAGGGAATGGAAGGTGAAAGGAGATTGATCGAATGATCAAACTTTTGGTTGGGGAAAAAGTTCCCCTCTACTAAACTTTTGACTGGGGTGAGGAAAAAGTTCCCTTTACTTGATTAGGTTGAATTTATGAATTTATCTAGTTTTTGGGCGATGTTCTCTTTACTAATTATTTTTATTATTATTTATTGTTTTTGGGAAAGACCAAAAAATTAGCATTTTTTTTTTTGTTTTTTGTTTGCATTACTTCTAAATAGTTTGAATGCTCTCAATTGGATCTTAGTTGTGAGTTTATAAACTCTTTTTTTTTAGATTGTGGTTTGAAGATTTTTGAAATGGACGCTCCTTGTTTTGTGTTGCAATAGATATCCATGAAAGGTTATCAAATAAAGAATCTTTTTCTTGGTCAATAAATCTCTCTTTTCCCTCCATATGGATGTGTCTGATAAACATTTTTTTGATATATAGTAGTTTCCTGGGTGGACGGCACATGTGTCTGGGTGCATAAAATATTTGCTACATAAATTAAAAAATAGATAGGATGTGTGTGGGTGTGGGATGGGGGGGGAGTGGAGATGGAGGGAGGCAAAAAGTGAAATGGTGTGAAACAAACTGCTTGAAAAATTATCTGTGTAAGTGTTGAATTTCATGTCTCTAAAAGACTGCCCAATGCTAGAAATTAAATATATTTTTTGAATCATTAGTGTTTGATAATGGAGGGAGGCATTTATAAACATTAGTGCTTGATGATGTGTTTAAGACCTAAACTCTAATAATGTGTTTAGAACTTTTGCAATTAGTGCTTGATGATTTTTGCTTTTGCAATTATTATAAATAGTGCTTGATGTTTTGAGATCGGTGTAATCCATAGACATATATGCTTGATTCGAGGGTTAGTTGATTGCCCAAAGAGGTGATTTTCTTGATTAAGGTTTAGTTTCTATTTTTTTTTCTAGTTCTTTGTAATTGGTTTATTAATTAAGCTTTAGCAAGAGAGAAGTGTAATATGCAGAGTTTGAGACTTAAGCTTAGGAAAGTGAAATTAGTGTTGTAACTAACTAATAATATCACTAAGACTTAAGTGTAATATATTCATGAGTTTGCTAATCATACATTTTATTTAACTAATTGATACATTTTTCCTGCTAAACTTTGGGCTTTGATACACTTCAATTTTGCACAATGGGGGTGAGCGGTAGTGTACGATTTTTCTTTCCATGCCTTTTCTTTTAAAACATTAGAGATGGTTTGTTAATATTGCAATCACTGAGATTTTATTCTTTTCTACTTTTAGCCGAAGTTCAAATGAGACCAACCTCTTCAATTAGAACAAGAAAGATTGATTACTTGGGTAAGAATAATAGTGATGCTATAAGAAATGAACAATTTTCTCCGAAATTATTGTGAATAAATTTTCCATGTACTGTACAAAAGATTGGACAAGAGAAGATAATCCCAATATTGTTTCCTCTGTGACTTTAGGCACGGGCATACACTAGTATATATATATTTTAGAAACTTCGGTAAAAAAGACACGTACAATTGGGGCTGGATCTTCTGTACCAATATTGTGTCCCATCTTTGAGTGCTGTTCATCTTATACTGCCACGTGTTTCTCTCTCTCTCTCTCTCTCTCTCTCTCTCTCTCTCCAATGGATCACATGAGTGGTTCATCTCAAATCTGGATACCGGTGACCTCACATCGTCACTGTCGATTGCTTCCTGCCTGATGCAGGATGTGGTACTTAGACGACTGTCATTTCTCTGAAACTTGTTCACCTGCCGAAACGACCTTGTAAAAAGAGCAACTATGCTGCAGACCCCCAGTGGGGGTCGCACCCCCAGTGAGGTGGCGAGCCCCCACTGGCTGAAACTCCAAAAAAATAAAATAAAAAATAAAACAGTTTTTTTTTGCCCAATCACGGCGCGCCACCTCACTGGAGGTCGACTCCCAGTGGGGATCCGAAGCATTTTTCGTAAAAAGAGTATTAGACTGTCAAAAAAATTTCTGCTAGATCTCATTGATGAGTTCTATGTTGTGGAATTTCATCATTGCCTTTGTAAAAGTAGTCCTCTGAAATTCGTTCACCTATCAAGCCTTGCACCGAATTTGACATCAGAACTATTATTGAACCAGATCTCTGAAATTGCACCGAACATTGTGCAAGAGTGATAGATATGTAGTCATATATATGTATATTTAGATACAATACTCCAATCAAGTTTTCCTCTTTTCTTTTTATCCTATTCGTAAACCCCCTGTTTACTCACAAACATAAATTGCTAATTTTATTTATTGAGTTTGATTTGTTATGTGGGGTTATATTTTTGTGTATCGACACGTGGCAAGGTGACGCCGATGTGTCAGCCGAGGTTCCACGTGTCATGGAAAGTTTTTGCTGAAGTAATCCAAGGTTTGCCGAGGTTATTTCCGAAGATATCTTAATCCGGGGTAAAAGCCTCTTGTTTCCCATACCTCGGCCTCACTTCCAAAGGCCGAGCTACCCTCAGAAGAATTAAGCCGAGGTAACTGTGAGATCGACCACACCTGCTAATACAAAATATTATCTTGGTTAGGTGGATGTACAGCTATGAGGCCAGCACTTCACCAACTACCTGGCCTTGAGGCCATGTGAGTTGGCCATGAGGCCACTAGAGGCCATGTGAAGCCATAAAGAGCTTTTACCTGGAAAGCTGCCAAAAGCGTAACAGTGGGCTGGCGGCCAGCTCAAAAGTTGGCGACCTCTCCATTAACTTTTCTAGTATATATGGAGAGGTTGAGAAGAAGAAAAGAAGGAGGATTGGATCATTCTGAACAGAGCACATACAACTACAAGCTAATTGTAACACTTACAATTACATGCTTAGAGAGTGAGGGAATTACAGAGAGTTAATTGTAATTTTTACCATTCATTCAATAGTGAATTACCTCGGCCTCCCGTGGACGTAGGCAATTATTGCCGAACCACGTTAAATCCTTTGTGTCTTTGTGTTATTATCTGTGCCATCTATTCTGCCTGTGTTTTTACCGCTGAATCATTAAGATAGGCAGTGTGAACAGAAAATCACTCACACAATTTGGCGCCGTCTGTGGGAAAGTAAGACGAATAGATGGCCAGTAACGCACAAAACGAGAAGGTCGGGGGCAACACTCCCACTGAGAGTGGCAGGCCTATTGATCTTGACATCGAAGGAGACACCTACAACGACAAAACCCGTGACTAGGGTCGCGGAGGGAAAGACGTCGTCCAGGAGGGCGACACTTCGAAGAAGACGGACCAGGGCAGATACTACAAGGAGGATAACCTCCAGGTATGGAGGGATAGGTGCATACGAAGGGATGAGGAAGTCAAGGACCTGGCAAACAAGTTGGCCGACCTGCAGTCGGTCGTCAACTTCATGATGCAAAACAATGTCATGCAGCCGCCATACCCACTGCAGGATACGCCAATCCCAACAATTAAAACTCAGAATGGAGGACGGAAGATAACTCCTGAAGCATCGCGACGCTCCACGAGCAAAAGGCACACTCACCCGCCATCCGGCGAGGTCGGGCGAGAGGAATCCAGACAAGAGAAGTCCCGGAGGACGCATCATACAAAGGATCACGATCCCAGAGAACATCGGCATGTACAAAAGCAGGCTCTCTGCTTCGACACAACCCATGAAGAAAGGTCAAAACGGGCACACCACGAGGCCGAGAGTAGTGTGCCAAAGGGACTAAAATCAAAAGATAGCCGAGCTCCGGGGAGGAGTAAAGAAGACTTGAGAAACTACCTCAAGAGGAGGGAACAGAACGCTGAAGCCGAGGTAAACTCATTCGTCAAGCCGAGGACACCATTCTCGGTGGAACTGGACAAATTTGAAGCACCAAAAAGATTCAGCATGCCGAGGTTTCAAATCTATGACGGTAAGTCAGACCCTAACTTCCATGTTGGATTATTTTTAAACTCAATGGCGTTATACAGTGGGAATGAGCCTTTGCTCTGCAAAGTATTCCCATCATCCTTTGGGGAGATTGCATCGGACTGGTTCCATAGATTACCAAAGGGCAGCGTCAAGACGTGGGAAGGCCTGGCCGAGATGTTTGTGTCCAGGTTCGTGACAAACAAGCTACAGCCATTAAGGGTGGACTCTCTAATGGCTTTGAAGATCAGCAAGGATGAAGGCCTTAGGGCCTATGCAAAAAGATACTACGAGGTGTTCAACCGAATACCTGAATGCAACCAGGAGGTAGCGGTCGTGTCTTTCAAGAACGGCCTGAAAGAAGATTGTTCACTACGGAAATCTTTGGCAAAGACATTGCCAAAGAACATGGAGGAACTCATGGCAAGGATTGAAAAGTATGCCAGAGCCGAGGAGGATACATCGGCACCAAAGCAGGTCAAACAGGAGCCGGGGAACGGCTCGCCGAAGCGAAGCCGAAGTAACAACGGATTCAGTAAAGCAGAGGTAGAGCTGAGGGCTAAACAAGCAGTAACAACCGTGTTCCGAATTCCAATTCAAAAGGTCCTAGGAAAAATTCGGAGCCAGCCCTATTTCAGAACACCAGCAAGGCAACCTGGGGAGTTTATGGGAAGAAACGCGGACAGACATTGTTCGTATCACAATGAAAACGGACATACAACGCAAGGTTGCAGAGCCCTCAAAGCACACTTGGAAGATCTGGTGAGGCAGGGCCACTTAAGGGACCTTGTTGATGAAACCAGAACAAGAGAAGAACAGGAAAGACTGCCTCAGGCTGAAGCAGCCCCACCACCGCCGCAACCCCGGGCAGAAAGACCTCGGGTAGTAAATGTGATTCATTCCAAGGTGAATGAAAACGACGTTCGGGGAGAAACCCAAAGAGTAAAGCACTTGCAGTACGTGAACCAGGTCGGACTGAAAAGACCTCGGCCAGAAGATTGCCAGGGTCCGATGATAACCTTCACCGAGGCCGACCTAGAGATGGTCCAGCATCCACATAATGATGCCTTGGTAGTATCCCTCCAGGTTGGGGAGTGCCAAGTAAAACGCATCCTAATAGATCAAGGCAGCTCTTGCAACATCATGTACATTAGATGTTACAAGGAGCTGGGCCTTCACCCTGATGACCTGGAGCAGTCGGATGGCCCGATGGTCGGCTTCAACGGAACGCCGACGTGGCCCCTTGGTGCCACAACCTTGGACGTACAAGCAGGCACAAAGACGATCAAGACCGAGTTCGTCGTGATTGATACACCTTCACCGTACAACATCATCATGGGCAGGCCGTGGTTGCATGCAATGGGGGCAGTCCCCTCAACATTGCACCAACTACTGCGCTTCCCAACAGAGCATGGGATTGAAGAAATCCGAGGAGATCAGCTGCAGGCAAAGAATTGCTCCATGGCAGCAATGAAGACTACCTGCAATATTCGAGAACCAGCCAAGGCAGAGATTGAAGACGAGGACGTGGAAGTCCTGGATGATGTCGGCAAGGAGCCGGCCGAGAAGAGTGAGGAATCACTAAAGAAAATTCTCGTCCAGGAGGGCGATGAGGAACGCTTTTTTCTTCTCGGCTCAGGCTTAGCCGAGGAAGAGGAAAGAGAACTGGAAGCCTTTTTGAGAGCAAACATAGAAGTGTTCGCCTGGACGCCTTATGAAATGCCTGGTATTGATCCCGAGGTCACATGTCACAGACTGAACGTCGACAGGTCGGCTAAACCTGTAATTCAGCGAGCAAGAAGACCGACGTTGATACACGTCGAAGCAGTGGAGGAAGAAGTTGACAAACTTCTAGAAGCCAAGGCCATCAGAGAAGTCAACTATCCAACATGGCTATCAAACACTGTGGTGGTAAAGAAGAAAAACGGCAAATGGAGGGTTTGCGTAGATTTCACAAGCCTAAATAAAGCCTGTCCCAAAGACAGCTTTCCTCTGCCAAAAATTGACCAGCTGGTGGATGCTACATCTGGACATGGTAGGATGAGCTTCCTGGATGCATACAGGGGGTACCACCAGATAGCCATGTACCCCCCGGACGAGGAGAAGACAGCATTCATCACCCCAAAAGGTTTGTATTGTTACAGGGTGATGCCTTTTGGACTGAAGAACGCAGGAGCAACCTACCAAAGGCTGGTAACCAAAATGTTCAAACACCAGATAGGCCAAACAGTGGAAGTCTACATCGACGACATGGTCGTAAAGTCCAAGGAGCCAGAAAATCATCTAGCCGACCTAGCAGAGGTATTTAACATACTCAAAACATATCGGCTCCGACTCAACGCATCGAAGTGCGCGTTTGGGGTTGGATCAGGTAAGTTTCTAGGGTACCTGGTAACAAGAAGGGGAATAGAGGCCAGCCCAGATCAGATCAAGGCCATCCTAGATCTTCAGAGCCCGACCTCGGCAAAACAGGTTCAAATGCTCACTGGCAGGGCCGCAGCCCTAAACAGGTTCATAAGCCGAAGTTCAGACAAGTGTAAACCCTTCTTTAACCTGGTAAAAAAGACTGCAGACTTCCTGTGGACCGAGGAATGTGAGGCCGCTTTGGCCGATCTAAAGAAGTATCTGACCACGGCTCCAATCCTCTCAACGCCGGATCCCGAGGAGGAGTTGTTTTTGTACTTAGCTGTGTCCGAGCACGCTGTGAGCGCAGTACTAATCCGAGAAGAGCAGGGGGAACAGAAGGCTGTCTATTACGTAAGTAAAACCTTAGCCAGCGCTGAAACAAGGTACTTACCACTGGAGAAGTTAATGCTGGCCTTAGTTATGGCCTCAAAAAAGCTGAACCACTACTTCCAAGCACACAAGATTGTGATACTAACAGAGCACCCATTGAAATCCCTGTTACAACAAGGAGACTTAACAGGAAGAATTGCAAGGTGGGCAGTGGCCTTGGGCCAGTATGACCTGGAATTCAGGCCCAGAACAGCAATTAAGGGCCAAGTTTTGGCCGACTTTGTGGCAGAATTCACGCCGGAGTTCAACGAACGTCGGCCTCCGTTGAGCCGAGATGAACGAAGTCCTAGCAAGCAAGAAGAATCCCAGCCGACAGCAAAAGAGCAAAAGAAGGAAAAGCTCAGACCTTGCAGCATCTACATCGGCGACTCATTCAGACTCTTTGTCGATGGAAGTTCAAACCGACGAGGAGCGGGGGCAGGAGTACTGCTGATATCCCCAGATGGAGAAATAATAGAACAATCCATCCGTTTGGGGTTCAAGGCCTCAAACAATGAAGCTGAATACGAAGCATTGATTGCAGGACTAAAACTGGCAGCAGCAGCAGAAGCAGATGAGGTAATAGTTTTTTGTGATTCACAGTTAATTGTTAACCAATCAACAGGAGAATTTGCAGCCAGGGACGAGAGGATGTCGGCATATGCAAAAGAGGTTATCAGATTAGCCGAGTTATTTCAGAACTGCCGACTTCTTCAAGTTAGCCGAGATGATAACAGCCACGCCGACGCGTTGGCCAACCTGGCGAGTTCAATGCAGACTGGGAAGACAAGGACAATTATGATCGATTACATGTCGGGCCCGAGCATAGAACCACGGCACGCAAAGCAAGAGGCAATGTGTGTGGACATGGGGCCGAGCTGGATGGATGCAATTGTTGCATTCCTGAAAGAGGGAAAACTGCCAGAAGATCGCAAGGAGGCACACAAAGTCAGATTGAAGTCGGCAAGGTTCAGCCTGACTGCGGACGGACATCTCTACAGAAGGTCCTTCACTGGACCCCTTTTAAGGTGCGTACACCCTTTACAAGTTGAAGATTTTTTATATGAAATTCATGAAGGGATTTGTGGAAGCCACACTGGGGGCAGATCGTTAGCCCATAGGGCCATTACCCAGGGGTATTGGTGGCCATACATGCAAAAAGATGCAGAAGCATATGTGAAGAAGTGCGAACCATGCCAACGGTTTGCACCTTTGATTCATCAGCCAGCTGCCGACCTGAATCCAGTATCCAGCCCTTGGCCGTTTGCCCAATGGGGCATGGATCTGGTCGGACAACTTCCCCAAGCAACTGGGCAGAGGAAATACCTGTTGGTAGCAACAGATTACTTCACAAAGTGGATAGAGGCAGAACCTCTTGCTAAAATCCGAGATGTGGACGTCAAGAATTTTATATGGAAGAACATCATCACCAGATTTGGCATTCCCAGAGCCATTGTTGCCGACAACGGAACGCAGTTCGACAGCAAACTCATCAAGAACTTCTGTGCGAAATTCAAGATCAAGAATTACTTCTCAACACCGAGTTTCCCCCAAAGTAATGGACAAGCAGAAGCATCCAACAAAGTAATTTTGGATGGAATAAAGAAGAGGTTGCAGGCAGCAAAAGGGAAGTGGGTAGACGAATTACCCAACGTGCTTTGGGCATATCGGACTACGCCGAGAAGATCAACAGGGGAATCTCCCTTTGCCATGGCATATGGCACAGAAGCAGTCATTCCACTGGAAGTCGGCATCCCAGGGATCCGAACCCAGGGAGTTGAAAATGGGACTAATGACATACTCTTAGCCCGAGATCTGGATCTTTTGGAAGAACGAAGAGAGAAGGCTGCAATTCAGCTTGCAGTGTACCAGCAACAGCTTGCCAGAGCCTACAACAAGAAAGTCAACCCAAGAGATTTTCAAGTCGGCGACCTAGTCTTGAGAAAAGTGGTCGGGAACAAGAAAGATCCCAGGGAGGGCAAGCTTGGCCCAAACTGGGAAGGGCCTTACAGAATTACCTCGGTGTTAGGTAATGGAGCTTATCGGCTTGAAGACAATGAAGGCAAAGCATTGCCAAGACCCTGGAACACTTGTAACTTGAAATTTTTCTATCATTAAGATGATCATTATTCTTGGCCGATGTCATCAATAAACACATATGATTGATAAAGATGCTGGAAGACATGAAAAATGAGAACCCAAGTGGAACTCAGGTTCACATTGGGGGCAGAGAAGATGCAAAGGAGATGCAAAGGAACAGAGAAGATACAAAGCCTACCACTTGTTGAAATTTGTAGCAATTTACAAGTTGGTCTGGCCGAATACAAAGCCTACCACTTGTTGAAATTTGTAGCAATTTACAAGTTGGTCTGGCCGAATACAAAGCCTACCACTTGTTGAAATTTGTAGCAATTTACAAGTTGGTCTGGCCGAATACAAAGCCTACCACTTGTTGAAATTTGTAGCAATTTACAAGTTGGTCTGGCCGAATACAAAGTCTACCACTTGTTGAAATTTGTAGCAATTTACAAGTTGGTTTGACCGAATACAAAGCTTGGCTTCGCTTGTTGAAATTTGTAGCAATTTACAAGTTGAAGTTAAGCCGAGGTGACTACTCTCCTCGCTTGTTGAAATTTGTAGCAATTTACAAGTTGGGGTGATGATGATGCTATTGCTAAACCGACATATAGCAATCCACAAGGTGGTCAAGCCAAAGAAGATGTTCAAACACTTGTTGAAATTTGTAGCAATTTACAAGTTGAAGTTACGCCGACATCAATTTACAGGTTCAAATAAAAGCTGAGATTATTGTTTTGTTGAAATTTGTAGCAATTTACAAGTAAATCATTGTTTAACACCTGTTATAACTTGAGTAAAGTTTATTGTTTATATTAACCCTTGTTGAAATTTGTAGCAATTTACAAGTTGGTCAGACCGATTACAAAGCTTAGCTTCGCTTGTTGAAATTTGTAGCAATTTACAAGTTGAAGTTAAGCCGAGATGGTTCCTTGGCTTCACTTGTTGAAATTTGTAGCAATTTACAAGTTGGAGTCAAGCCGAGATAATTGTTTCTCTTCGCTTGTTGAAATTTGTAGCAATTTACAAGTCGAAGGGAAGCCGATGTTATCGCCTACAGACTTATAGCAATCTGCTGGTTAGACAACCCAAGGAAGATGTTTAAACACTTGTTGAAATTTGTAGCAATTTACAAATTGAAGCTACGCCGACATGTGATCACTTGTTGAAATTTGCAGCAATTTACAGGTTGAAGTTAATCCGACATGTTATCATCTGTTGAAATTTGCAGCAATTTACAAGTTGAAGTAAAAGCTAAGTATATGATTTAAACCCTTGCTGAAAACTGCGGCAATTTACAAGTAAATCATTGTTTAATACTTGAATATAACTTGAGAAAAGTTTACTGTATTTGTTAACCCTTGTTGAAATTTGTAGCAATTTACAAACAGGACAGACTGAGATTATTGTTTAAACACTTGAGCAAGGTATGCAGTGTTAACATTGAATAGTATATGTTTTATACTTGTTGAAAATTATGAAAAGATTGCAGGTTAGAATCTTGCCGAAGTAAAACTTGCAGTTATCATGCAAAATACTCTAAGTATAGAATCAAACAGAAGCAATGAAGAAGAATTAAAAACTGAAGCATAAGGATAAAATAGTTGCATAAAAAGAAGGCACTATGGCCTAGCAACAGTCAAAGTGTTCACAAGTAACAAAGAAAGGCACATCGGCCATAAAGAAGAAGCTTACATTGTTCAGGGAACATCAGCAAGAACAAAGAAAAGAAACAAAGTACAAAAGTTAAAATAAAAAAAAAACTAAGTTTCTTCAGCCCCAGGAGCGGTTTGCATCTGTACCTCGGAAGTCTCTGGAAGAACAACCTCGGCATCTTTTTCTAGTGCAACTTCGGCATCCTTTACCACTTCAACCTCGGTCTCTTTGTCCGCCGCTATCTCGGCATCAATTTCAGCCAAAGTCTTCTCCACAGTATTGGCAGCCAGAAGCAGGTCAGAAGATAGCACGCCCGTGTTGGCTTCCTTGGGCACCTTCTCAACCTCCTCATCCTCCTCTAGGGTCAAGTCCATGACTTGGTCACCCTCAGGTGGAGACTTGGTCTCACTGGCGTCCTTGGGCTTCCTTACTAAGGCCTCGTTATCTTTGTTCCCTTCATCCTCACCGTCATCTTCAGCCTCGGCTTCAGAATCAGCTTCTTCTTCAACTTGGCTTGGAGGTGGAGACAGAGAAAAGGGAAGACGAATGGCATTGGTCTTGCGCCAGGGCGAGTCGGCAGGAAGATCAAGCTGTTTGGCCAAAGCATTCCAACCTAGGGAAAATCCCCTGTTGCATGCTTGCTTGACCTGAAGCTTATAATCTTCTGCGACGTCGGCCATACCCTGACTGTAGGCCTTTTCATCGGCAGCGTCAATTTCGGCTTTCTTGGTGGCCAGAGCCTCTCTCAGTTCTTTCTCGGCTTGATCCCTTTTAACCTCGGCCTCTTTTTTCTCGGCTTCGGCGACCTTCTTGATGTCTTCAGCAGCCTCAGCTTTTTTTAGGGCTATCTGCTGGGCCTTTGTGGCCGCCTCGGCCTGATCCTCTAGCTTTTTCATCTTTAATTGATCCTTTTTATGGATCTTCTGAAGGGCAGAGAACTCCTTCTTCAAATCAGATAGTTTCTCCTTTGTTTCAAACGCCTTCATGGAAAAGGAGTGGGCGTATTGAATGGCCTGAAAGTTCATAAGGCAAGGGTTATTACAGAATAAAACAAAGTGATAGTAAGACAAAAATATCAAAATTCTAAAGACTTACTTGGACGGAGCGCTGCAGCATAAGGGCATAGTTCTCATATTCACTAATCTTGGCATTTTGCTCAAGATCACCTTCAAGAAGAACTGCCGTACTGAGTGCCACGCCGACGTTAATGTCGGCGGCGCTTTCATTGGCATAAATTGGCCTGTTTTCAAGGGTTATTTTGGGTTCCCAGGGAACTTTGGGAACCCTGGATCCCGAGGTCGAAGGTTTCTGTTTCTTCGATGGAGCGGACCCTGATGGTTGGGTTTCGGCAGATCTTTTGGCGGGTGCAGCAGTGGTCTTCACAGTTGAAGTTAGTTGGGAGATGGGCAGAGCGTCTTCGACCTCGGCCTCAGCAGCCTGGGATTTTGGTGGGGGCTTCTTTGTCTTTTTCGGCCTTGGTGGAGGCACCGTTTGAGACGGCACAGAATCCACGTCGGCTGGAATGTCGGCGAGAAGGTCTTGCACTACTGGCCTCGGGCGCACCATTTCGGTAGTTTTGACAAGACGTCGGCGACGCTTTCTTTCTGCTGGTGGTATCAAATATGGTGCCGAGGTTGAAGGCTGATCGGCTGGATCAGGTGTGGACCCTTGATCGGTTCCTGAAGAAGATGCGGTTTGAATCGTGGCAGTTGGTGGAGAGGCGCTCTTCTTCTTCTTCTTCGGAGCGTCAGCCAAAGTGGACTTGTAAGTAGGGATGAAATTCAACACCAGGGGAGCCTTGCGCTTCTGGAGAGGAAGGTCCAAAAGCTTCTTCAGGCCTTTCCCAGGGAAATAGGATTGGCGAAAGCTCTTGGGAGGCTTGCGAACGTCTGCAAAAAGAAACACAATATCAGAAGCAGATAAAATTTTTGGAAAACTTGAAGAAAGCAACAGCTAAACAGTTAACGTTGGTCTCTTACCCTTGCCCTCTCTTGCTGTTCGGGGGAGAGGGAAAAGATGGACTTCTTCATCTGGGCCGAACTCCCAATTACCAGATGCAATAAGGTAGTCATCTCCAGCACCTTTGTTGGAGTCAGGAAGGTCGGCCACGATTTTATACTTGGTGGACCTCGGCTTGAGGTAATATACAAAACCTTTTTCCTTAAGGTTGAGGGCACACATGGTGTAGCAGTATTGGATGTCGGCAAGAGTGATCCTAACACTCTCCTGCCGAGCTAAGGCTATTATACCATTGAGTGTTCTATAGGCGTTTATGGTGAGTTGCATGGGGTTTAGGGTGTAGTAATGAAGGACTTCACGGAAGAGGGGATCTAGAGGGAACCGAAGTCCACATTGGACGAAGGCTACAACAGGAAAGGGCATGTTATCATTCTCAGGCATAATGGAGTCTGTCTCCCCAGCTAGTCTGAGATGGACATCCTTTGGGATTGAGAACTCTTGCCTAAAAATTTCTAATTTAGTTGGGGTGTTAACCCTATTTCTCCACACACCCATGGTTTAGGAATACAAGTATTTGGCTACAAAGAAGGAGATCTACAGGGTTCTTGGAACCTCGGCTTAAACCTAGGAGTATATTGGTAAAATTGGTTTCAGTTTTTCCTAAGGATTGAAGGATCTATAATCAAATCCCAAACCTAAATCTACGAAGAACGAGTATGGGGCAGAAAATCTGGAAAAACAGAAAAGCAAAAACGAAGTCTCAGATTCAAGAACAGAAAGGGTGGAAGACCAAGAACAAGAGGTGCAACAGTGCGAGTGTTCAAAACATGTGCAAAAAACAGAAAATAATACACACTCAGATGAACGACTCACAAATTAAATACTGGAGCAGAACAACAATGGCAAGAAATTTCAGGGATAAATCAAGAACTGGAGGAGAAAAGCCAGATGCTTACCAGAAAAGGCGAAGGCCGGAATGAGCTTCGCCGAGGTCAGATAATGGAGGCAACAGTGGCGAGAGCTTCGCAGAAATGGCAGATGAAGGCAGTTGCAGAGCTTGACGCAAGGAGCAATGGCAGATTCGAATGAGGGAAAGAACTCTTTAGAGAGAGAGAGAGAGCAAGGAAATCGAAATGCAGAAGTGAAAGGAGAGAGAGAGAGGCAATCGTTTTGTCCAAAATTTGAAACGGCGGCAAAACACAGCAATTATGGTGCCTAGGGCAACGCACGCGTCAGACGGCGCAGCAGAGAAAAGACGGCATGTGGGCGCGTCACCAGCACGGACCAATAAGGTTCAAACGCGTCAGCAGAACGGTTGAAAAATGATGCCTGACAGCTCATGCGCGAAGGAGTGATGATCTAAATTCTTGTTCTTTTAAGAAGACATGTCGGCCTGAAATATATGATCTCGGCTAGAGAATTTTAAGCCGACGTATGAGAAAGAAGTTCAATGTAAGTTCCATCACCTCAGTATGCCGAGGTAATAGAACTTAGAGGGCAGTTGTGGGGTTATATTTTTGTGTATCGACACGTGGCAAGGTGACGCCGACGTGTCAGCCGAGGTTCCACGTGTCATGGAAAGTTTTTGCTGAAGTAATCCAAGGTTTGCCGAGGTTATTTCCGAAGATATCTTAATCCGGGGTAAAAGCCTCTTGTTTCCCATACCTCGGCCTCACTTCCAAAGGCCGAGCTACCCTCAGAAGAATTAAGCCGAGGTAACTGTGAGATCGACCACACCTGCTAATACAAAATATTATCTTGGTTAGGTGGATGTACAGCTATGAGGCCAGCACTTCACCAACTACCTGGCCTTGAGGCCATGTGAGTTGGCCATGAGGCCACTAGAGGCCATGTGAAGCCATAAAGAGCTTTTACCTGGAAAGCTGCCAAAAAGCGTAACAGTGGGCTGGCGGCCAGCTCAAAAGCTGGCGACCTCTCCATTAACTTTTCTAGTATATATGGAGAGGTTGAGAAGAAGAAAAGAAGGAGGATTGGATCATTCTGAACAGAGCACATACAACTACAAGCTAATTGTAACACTTACAATTACATGCTTAGAGAGTGAGGGAATTACAGAGAGTTAATTGTAATTTTTACCATTCATTCAATAGTGAATTACCTCGGCCTCCCGTGGACGTAGGCAATTATTGCCGAACCACGTTAAATCCTTTGTGTCTTTGTGTTATTATCTGTGCCATCTATTCTGCCTGTGTTTTTACCGCTGAATCATTAAGATAGGCAGTGTGAACAGAAAATCACTCACACATGTTATATTTGAAAATTTTGGATTATTGTTTCAGAATTCTTGCGCGGCTGAAATTTGTGTTTGGTGATTGTTATCTAATTTATCTATCTAAAGAGGATTAGATGATGACAAAGAAGATGACTTGATTCAGGTTACAAAGAACGGACTATCATGACTCGATAGAGAGAGAGAGAGAGAGAGAGAGAGAGAGAGAGAGAGAGAGAGAACGATAGAAGAGACTTAACACAGTTAAGAATTAGTTTTAGTGATGGACACGTGTAAGCACAGAAGTAAGGGGACAGGGAGTTGGGACACACAACTGGGACAGACAATCGAGTCCAGATCCTCTCCTTGAATTTCTCTACTTGGCTCTCTACTTAGTAGGCCATTGAGTCCACTTTTGGGTTTAATTTTGATAATCTAAACCATTCATATTTTAAGATTTATCGAGTATATCATACTTATATAAAAAATCAAGTCGATCGAATATCGAAAATCATGTGTTCGGATCATCGAACGAAAAATCGTTTATTAAAAAAAATTTAATAAACGACATTTATCCTTTGCTTTGACTATATTGTATGTCAACAATGTGTTCATGTGAGATGTTCCAACTAAAAGATTGTGTGGTTGTTGGAGAATATACCATTTTGACACTCTTGTATTTATTAACCTCCTATTTTGTTAGCAGTTCTTATTTAAGATTTTATTATGTTTGACCGTATTATATATCAACAATGTGTTCATGCGAGATGGTCCAACTAAGATTGTGTGGTGGTTGTGACACTTTTGTATTTACCAACCTCCTATTTTGTTGGCAGTCATTATTTAAGATTTTATTACGAGTATATATGGTGTGTCAAAATATTTGTGAAAGTCAAAATTTAGTATTAGACTTGTCTCACATCCTCTTCATAAGCCATCCAAGCTTGATTTAAATATTTTAAAGGATACTTAAGTCATTCACTACCAATTGATTTTGAGTTAAATGTTTTAACATAATATCAAAATTAAATCTTAAGTTGTCTCTAGTGGTTTAAGTCTCTGATCAAGTCTAGTTTTTCACCTCTTATTTTTCAATCACTTCTACATCTTCACAAGTTACTCAAACTTGATCGAAATATCTAGAAGTTATTTCACTCATTTTCAATTGATTTTGAGCTAAATGCTTGAAGATTTAGAAAGCCATCATCAAAACCCATTTCTAATGCAAAATATATTTTTAGAAATTATGATAACCAACTGGACGAATGTTTACGTCTTACAAGGAGAGGTTAGTGATATTCTACAAATATTTATTGATGATACTGGTCTTTCCGTACCCACACAAAAAATAAATAAATAAAAATAAAGATACCGGTCTTTCTTGGGCCACTCTGAACATTAATTTCCATCCTTTTGCCGTCTTTTGACCTTTACCCAAGTCTTCGATTGGTGGGTCTTGATATGGGTTCATTTTGGTCATTAATTTTTAGGCGCCATGTGTTTCAATGTAACATATTCTATACAAAAAAATATTTTTCTTGTAAATTAATTTTATATAAAAAAAAATTAATTTTTATTTGTTGGCATTTGATTGACATTTGAAATAAAAACATTTAATTGCTTAAAAGAGAAATTTAAATTCAATAAAGTGTCATTTATGACTTTTTAGCGAGTTGAAATATTTATTTGAAAAGACTAAATGTGTTAGAAAGGTAGTAAACAAGAGTCAATTTTATAAAAATTAGCTTAGAAAAGTTTAAATGGTAAGTTATTTTTGAGAAAATGATGCAAACGTATTTTCCTTAAAAAAATGTTTTACTTGATTTTTGTTCAACCAAATAACGGAAAATGAGTAAAATATTTTTGCGTCAACAAACGGAGCCTTAGTGTCTTTTAATGGATTATTATGAAAATTATTTTTAAAAAATAGGATTGGTCCCTTATAATAAAACAAATTTTTAATTTTATCAATTTAAATTTTAATCTTTTAATACTTTTTTTTTTAATATCAATTTTACTGAACGAAAATAAGCAAATCGTATAAATTGAAAACAAATCAAAATATCGGGGTTTAAATTGACAACATTAAAAACTTAGAGTTTATTTTGTTATAATGGTCAAACATTTTTAATAATTTCTTTTAAATTATTTATATAAAAATTCAAGTTAGATCAAATTGATCATAATTCAAATAATATTAGTATAATCAAACATTCCATCCTATTGCCCTCCTGTAACCTTCAACCCCAGTGTTTCAGTGTCTCTGTATCAACAAACTTTCTTCCTTTAACGGTTCACATTTTAAGAAGATAAAATAATATTAAATAATAAAATTTATTTTAAAAAAAGCCTAAGAAATTTCATATTATACTATATTATATACTACCTTAATGAAATAATCAATTCATCCATTACAAAAAGAGTCATGTCAAAGCGGCTTACTGTGCTCTGCACTGCCCTTGTGTGGTGTTGCTATTTCTGCAGCATCCCTGCTGCCACTTCTACGGCAAATAATGAGACAGATAGAGTTGCATTGCTCGCCTTCACTCTACTACTGCCACTGGAACGGCATTTTGTGTAGTCGTCTGCATCCTGATAGAGTTATTGGGCTAACTCTAATGTCCCAAGGCCTGGTTGGATCGCTCTCACCTCATATGGGAAACCTCTCCTTCCTCAAAAATATCGTTCTTCAAAACAATAGCTTCCACGGCCCAATCCCACAAGAGATGGGTCGCTTGTTTCGGCTACAAAGATTAGAATTCAGCAACAATTCGTTTGGCGGTGGAATACCCAACAACCTTTCTCGCTGCTCAAAACTTGAATGGCTGAACTTGGTCGACAACAACCTAACCGGAATTATCCCAGCCGAGTTGGGCTCTTTGTCAAGGCTTGGGACTTTAGCCTTGAGTAAAAACAAGCTTTCAGGAATCATCCCTCCTTTCATTGGAAACCTCTCATCTCTTTCCGTTCTCTCTTTAGGGGAATGTAATTTGCATGGGAAGATTCCGGCTGAAATTGCTAGGCTTCAAGACCTGATATATGTCTGGTTAAGGTGGAATAACCTATCTGGCAAGGTTCCATCTGGCCTTTACAATATCTCCAACATCATTTTGTTATCAGTAAGTATTAACCAACTTGAAGGAAATATTCCTCCTGATATGGGCTCCGCACTTCCTAATCTCAAGTTTCTTTATTTTTCAAAAAATTTGTTTACTGGAACACTTCCTACTTCACTGTCAAACGCTTCAGAACTTGAAGATATATTCTTCGGTGCAAATGATTTCAGCGGGACAATGCCAAGAGATATCGGAAAACTTCTGGGTCTTCGAAGAATAGTTGTTTATCAAAATCAGTTGCAGGATGACCTCACTTTTATTTCGTCTCTAACAAATTGCATCAGTTTAAAAGCTATTGTTGCAGGTAGCAATCTTTTTAGAGGATAATTGCCTGACTCCATAGCTAATCTCTCCATATATCTTAGCTGGATAGATATGAGGTTTAATCAAATACATGGAAGCATTCCTTCCGGCATCAGGAACCTCCTCAACCTCACTGTCTTATCTATGGCACTAAACAATCTTGTTGGCCCTATTCCTTCCTCCATCGACGGACTTCATAAGCCGCAAGTTCTGATGTTGGACCAGAACAAATTCACAGAACTTCCATCTTCGATTGGTAATTTGACTTCATTGATTACTCTCAACTTGGGAGAAAACAAAATCCATGGAAGCATACCTCCCACTTTGGGCAATTGTCATGGCTTGTTGGAATTAGACCTTTATAAAAATAATTTCAATAGTTCAATACCCCCTGAAATTATGAGTCTCTCCTCCATTTCAACATCCCTCACGTTAGATCACAATGCACTAACCGGTTTTCTTCCATCAGAAATCGGGTCTTTGAAAAACCTTGCAAACATGGATGTGTCCTATAATAAATTATCAGGACCCATACCAAACACTCTAAGCAATTGTTTGAGTCTAGAATGGCTTCACTTGGAGGCTAATTCATTTGAGGGAGAGATACCTCAAAGTTTAAGATTGATGAGGGGTTTAAGAGTGTTGGATCTTTCGCACAACAATTTGTCGGGCGTGATCCCAAGTTATCTAGGTGAGCTTCAACTAGATATGTTAAATTTGTCTTTTAATATGCTACATGGACAAGTTCCAATACAGGGGGTGTTTCAAAATGGGAGTACAATTTCAATTGTTGGAAATAATGAGCCATGCGGAGGTATTGCAGAATTAGACCTTCCTCCTTGTCCATCCTCCAAATCAAGCAAGAATAAGCTATCTCACAGGATGAAAGTAATCCTAGTGGTGGTTGGTCTTGTGATATTTTTATCTTTGTTTGTTAGTGTAAGAGGGGTTAACTTAAGCCCATTAATTAATTGGGCCCAGTCGGAGCCCAATCGAAATGCCCAAAATTAATGGGTCCGGAGAAATTATTGCCAAATGGGCCCAAATGAAATCCATTGAACAGGCCCACGAGAAAGCCAACAAATTGGGCCGAGAAAGACTCATCAAGTAGATATCTCTAAAGAGAGTCCAACAAGCCTATCCAAGGAGGCCCAGATTATATGGGCATTCCAGAAGGTTAACCGTTACTTTTAGAAGAGATGAACCCTCGGGGGAGATCCATTCTCCGAGGTATTGGCTTAGTCTTGAAAGGGTTTGGAACCACGAACCTAGAGACCTATTTGAGCTCGGGTTCGAAAGGGTTCGGATCCAGGAACCTAGAGATCCGAAGCACTTGGCTTCGAACGGATTTGGACGCAATCTAGAAGCCGCTCCATTAATGAGTCCTAGAACACTTGCGGACTCGGAGCTTTCCGTGATCTACATACTAGAACCATATGCGTAATGGAGTCCGAACAAAGGACCCGATCTCGAGGACGGTGAGTGGAGATAAATTCACTCTTCGGTTAAACTAGCCTATACCCGGGTTGAGGTGGCACAATCTAGGGGGTCCCTCAGACTCGGCAATATTTGCGGCAGGGCGTTCTCTTGAACTACCCCTGACCCTTATGCGGCAGGACGTCCTCTGGGACTACCCCTGACCCTTTGGGATGATTGGGGATCATTGGTTAGGTGTGGCTAAGAAGAAGGGTTCGCCGAGAGGTTGATCTCTTCTTCGAGGGTTTTTCTCATCCTTGGAGAGGTCACCTCCTCGGACAAGGTGGTTAGAGAGAATATTGCCCATGTGCCTTGCACATGGGCTCCATCCTACATCATAAGGTGCCTATAAATAGCACCCACCCATAGCTTTACAAGGGATGGATTTTTGGAGAGATAACTCTTGGGAAAGAACTAATTTCCCTTCTCCATTATCAACCTTGAGAGTGAAAGTGGAAGATCCATGGGAGAGCCATGCCATTATTCTCTCTCTAACTATTTTGCCTTCTTCTTCACCCAATCTCTTATCTCCATCATCTCCTTTCTTTTGTGTTCTTAGTTGAGACTATTGAAGAATCTAATCCTCTCATCATATCTTGAAAATTTGAATTTTCTCTTTGAAGATCTTCGAATTTTCCAACAACGTTCTTGAACCTTCTCATACATTTGGCGACTCCACTGGAGAGGCGGATTGGTTAATGGTCTCAACGAGATCTGGAACCCACACAACTCCAGTAAGGATGGCGGAAGAAGATCAAGTTCACCAACAAGGATCCTCTAATGGTGGCGATAACAGGACTATGGCTCTAGATCAACCACTTTTACTCGAAGCCATTGAAGGACTTCAAAATACTTAGCAAAAGATTCTTACCACTCTTCAGAATCTCACTCACACCATGTTGGTGATGAGATCTAATTTTGCACTAGCGCCAAACGGAAATCAAACTGGCGGTGGAGTTATCCCTGCCGGAGTGCAAAATTAAATTCAAGGAAAAGTAGGCCCTAGTCAGCCTATGGCTCATGGCAACACAACCACAATACCACATGCTCAAACCACAATAGGCGGCAATAGTTTGCCCACCCCGAGCTCCATGGCATGCCAAGCCAAGATCCAATGGTGACTAAGGGAGGTTCTTGTGTAATGAATGGCGCTCCGGCGACTGTTGGTGTCCAGGAAAATATAAGGGGTATGATGGCGCAAAAAGGAGCTCTGCTCGTACCTAATCTTGTTACACCACCAGTAAATGTTACTCAAGTATCAAGCAGGCCTCCTTTGATGCCGACAACAAATTTGCAAGCCCAACCCGGTATAGCTGCACCGTGCGGTGGACTTTACGGGCCTCAATTCAATGTCCCGTCACCAACTGGCTTGTCCATAGGCGCTGATGGCCAGTATCGTCAAGTGTCTTCACCAATGATGAATTCTCAACACCAGAATGGCCAAGTCGCTCCTAGCTCAGTCTTCTGGTCCATAAGCCAAGTTCTAGGAATGCCACCATCAAACTCTTTCCCTCAACAGTTTCTTACTCTTGCCGATGTGCAAGCCATGTTCGATCTCAAACGAGGCAAGAGGACTTTACCCTCTTTGCCCGATCTGGATGTCAAGCCACCATACCCTATCGAGATGTTGAGTTATCCATACCCAGAGGGGCACACGGTGCCGAAGTTCATCAAATTCGATGGCAAGCAAGGAAATGCTAGAGAACATGTTGTTCGGTTCATCGAGACTTTGGGGAATCATGGTTCAAATCATGTCCTCCGACTGAGAGAATTCTCCAAGTCCCTCACCGACCGAGCATATAGTTGGTACGTTAACTTGACCCCAAACTCTGTTCGAGGTTGGGAGGAGATGGTCAACAAATTCCATTCCAAATTCTTTCAGGTGGCTGAGAAAGTGACTACACTTACCCTGTATAAGGAAAAGCAACGAGAGGGTGAAGACACTCTTGAATATGTGAAGAGGTTCCAAGAGAAAGCCGTGGACTGTCATGAGGCTATGGAGGAAAGCTACTTGGTCCAAATCTGTGTTGAAGGGGCATTGAACAGGTACAAAATGCTTCTTGTTAATCACAAGCTACCCACATTCTCGGCACTAATTGAAGCATCTCGAAACATCAACATACCTCAGTCTCAAGAGATCGGGTTTGAGACTAGTTATAAAACCAGCTTCAAGTCATCTTGAGGACCTTCTGTCAGTGCGACTTCCGCATCTTCTACTTGAAAGTCGCAGGGGGGGGAATTTAGAGGTCAGAAGAGGAAAAATTGCGAAGATGACATTCCTTTTCCATGTAGTGTCGAGGATGTGAAGGCCTTAGTTAAAGAATGGGTGGCAGACGAGGAACTGAAGTTGCCTCGTATTGAAAAGCTTTTGCCGAAGAAGGACCACGAGGGCCCTAATTATTGTGTTTTCCACCGATCACTAGGACATCCTACAGAAAAGTGTCGGACGCTTAAGAAGATCTTTAGAAAGAAAGTCGAAGCAGATGAGCTAGAGTTCAAAGAACAAGGGCCTTAGGATATCTTAGAAGACGTGGCTATGATGGTGTATGACGGCCACAACCCAAGCAACTAGTGAAAGCTTTCCAAATGACCTTGCAATTCAAGGGGCAAATGTCAACATTCCACAGAAGAAGTCTATCTATGACATTTACAAGTTGCATTTACTGCATTGACCATGAAGTTTTATCTTTGTTTCTTATGTTATGAAAAAATTTAGTTCCTTCATATTATGTACCTTCATTAGAAGTTATTTTCTCTATATTGTGTATCTTCATTGTGTTATGTTGCTTAAAACAGTTTTCAATTTTTGTTGCCCCTCAAAGAAGAAAGAGGAATAATAGACTTGGTTACCAACCTGAAGGGACTTTTCTTGATGCAGTAGAAGTGTACTCCCACTCAGAGAGGGACAACCTTTGCTTCCATTAGTTGCCGAAATAGTGTGTGCTCCCATTTGGACCTCCGAAAAGCAGCCATTACTTACATCAATGCAAGCTTCGAGGGTCTTTCTTGTTGAAGTAGAGTGTATGTTCCCACTCGAACTTCCGAAGAACAGCCCTTACTTCCATCAGTGCAAGCTTCGAAGGTCTTTCTTGTTGAAGCAGAGTGTGTGCTCCTACTCGAACTTCCGAAGAACTGCGCTTACTTCCATCAGTGCAAGCTTCGAGGGTCTTTCTTGTTGAAACAGAGTGTGTGTTCCTACTCGAACTTCCAAAGAACAACCCTTACTTCCATCAGTGCAAGCTTCGAAGGTATTTCCTGTTGAAGTAGAGTGTGTGTTCCCACTCGGACTTCCGAATAATAGCCCTTGCTTCCATCAGTGCAAGCTTCGAGGGATCTTTCTTGCCAAAGAAAATAGTGTGCCTCCACCTGGACTTCCGAGGGACAACCCTTGCTTCTATTTGGACTTCCAAGGGACAACCCTTATTTCCATTAGTGTGAGCTTCGATGATCTTTTTTACTAAAGTAGTGCTCCCACTCGGACTTCCGGAGAGCAGCCCTTGCTTCCATTAATACGAATTTCGAGGATCTTTCTTGCCAAAGTAGGGTGTGTGCTAGCCTTGCTTCCGCTCGGACTTCTGACAGACAACTTTACTTCTATTGGTGCAAGCTTGGTAGATCCGGTTGCCTTCCAGAGAGATCTTTCTTGCCGAAGTAGGGTGTATGCTACTATTCGGACTCCTGAGGGACAGCCTCAGACTTCTAAGGGACAGCCTTGCATCCGCTTGGACTTTTGAGAGACAATCTTTACTTCTGTTGGTGCAAGCTTGGTAGACTCAATTGCCTTCTAGAGAGATCTCTCTTGCCGAAGTAGGGTGTGTGCTACTTTCGGACTCCTGAGGGAGAATCTTGCCTCCATTCGAACTTCTGAGGAACAAGTCTTGCTTTCATTAGTGTAGGTTCTGAGGGTACCGGGGTTATGGAGTTCTTACGAGAATTCATTCGCCTGAAATAGCAAAGCCGACAAACGAGATAAGCGATATTGAGTTCATATTATGATTCAAGTGTTACCGAAATAGAGGCGACATTAACTATTTATTTCCCAAGCATCCACGAGATCAACAAGACAATAATTAATCATTCAACAACAAGATTTATATACAATATGAGGGGCTCATTTCCTTAGGTTTTGTTTGCAACAACATTTATTTTATTTTGCTCTAACAAAATTTTCAGTAGCAACACCAACAAAACTCAAAGGATTCAAATTATGTCTCTCTACACTAATGAATCTTTGCAACATTAATACCCCATCTATATCAGATTTATCAACACAAGGTCAAGCTCCAAAACATGAATTTCAGGACTACATTTCATCATGAGTTCAAGATCCAATCGGAGGGGTTCAACAAGTATCTCATCTTCTCTTAAAAAAATCAAGTGCAAGCGTCCTGAAGGCTATAATGTTCAAACCACATTCAAGCACCAGTGACTCAGCTTATATGAGACTAGCAATTCAAATTGATTTCACAAATTTTGAGGTTTTGCACAAATTAAACATTCTATGTTCCAGCTCCAAAGTCATGAATATTAGGCCCAACAAATCAAAGCTCAAAGCATAAATATATGTGTATATATATATATATATAATATGGTATAAGAAGAAGGAGAAGAGGGTTTTGGTAGAAGTAGCAAGATCAGATTCAAAACAACAATGAGCAAAGAAGAAGTTAAGAATGGCGCAAGCAGGTGGCGGAGCAATTGGGCAGACCGACACCGCGCTGAGTCGGCGATGTAGTCAGTGTTGGCTAGTCACAGCTGGAACCAACGGTGGTGGACTTCAGTGGGTGTGAAAGTAGGACCGAGATCTGTGTGTACAGAGCTCTAAAAAATGTGGCTGAGATAGAATACCGACGACGAGCTGGGTTGGTATCGGCGCAAGATGACAGGGCTGAGGGATTATGCCACTGGGCCGTGACACCGACGTGGCTAGGTGAACCGAAATCATGGTGTGGCTACGGCGTTATATGTCGTCAGTAATTTCTGAAGTAAGATGGAGCTGTGGTTTGCTAATTACAAAGGAAGATGCTGAATTGTTAATTTTCAAAGAAACAAACAAATGGGTTTCAAATTGCAGAGAGAGAAAAGCACACCCAGAGAGAGAAAAAAGCCGAAATGGCTATATCAAAAAAAAAAGAATGGAGCTATTGTTTAGGGTTTGTCTTTTTCTTTAAATAAAAAAAATTGAGGTGTGATACTTGGAATATTCTCTCAAATATTCTGAATATATATATATATATATATATATAAATGGGTCTTTTGTTAAGTTGATTTCCTTTTGACTTGGAGGAGGAAAGTTTGGATTGGTGAATAGTAAGGATTTGACAAAATTTGGAATCAAAATAATGAAGAGAAATTGCATGGGCCCAGGCAAATACAAAAGGAATTATCCAGTGTATCTAGAGCATAACACCTATATATTTCACCAAAGCCAAGTGTTTAAATATTTATTTGAGAGAAACATAACACAAGGTTGACGCAGCATGATACAGGCAGATATTCCTTGATATTGGCAGAATATTCCTTGATATTTTCAAAATTATAATTTGGTTCCGAATTTTTAGATAATTATGGTGTGGCCCACTTCTCGGGAAAGTATTTCAGTAAGGCTCCCGAAAATGCAGCGAAGGTTGATCCTAACTAAACGGACCGTTTTGGATGTAATTGCGAGGTTGGAATGGTGAAATTCTAAACAATTTTTTTTAAGATTTCAAAAGAGCCTAGTAACACATGCCCGAGGAAATTAAACGAATCATGGCCGAAGCAGTGATTATGCATGTCCAAAAAATTTAAAATTTCCCATACATGCAAGGGGCAAATGTAAGAGGGGTTAACTTAAGCCCATTAATTAATTGGGCTCAGTCGGAGCCCAATCGAAATGCCCAAAATTAATGGGTCCGGAGAAATTATTGCAAAATGGGCCCAAGTGAAATCCATTGAACGGGCCCACGAGAAAGCCAACAAATTAGGTCGAGAAAGACTCATCAAGTAGATATCTCTAAAGAGAGTCCAACAAGCCTATCCAAGGAGGCCCAGATCATACGGGTGTTCCAGAAGGTTAACCGTTACTTTTAGAAGAGATGAACCCTCGGAGGAGATCCATTCTCTAAGGTATTGGCTTAGTCTTGAAAGGGTTTGGAACCATGAACCTAGAGACCTATTTGAGCTCGGATTTGAAAGGGTTCGGATCCACGAACCTAGAGATCCGAAGCACTTGGCTTCGAACAGATTTGGACGCAATCTAGAAGCCACTCCATTAATGAGTCCTAGAACACTTGCAGACTCGGAGCTTTCTGGGATCTACATACTAGAACCATAGGTGTAATGGAGTCTGAAGAAAGAACCCGATCCCGAGGATGGTGAGTGGAGATAAATTCACTTTTCGGTTAAACTAGCCTATACCCGGGTTGAGGTGGCACGATCTAGGGGGTCCCTCAGACTCGACAATATTTGGGGCAGGGCGTTCTCTTAAACTACCCCTGACCCTTATGCCGCAGGACGTCCTCTGGGACTACCCCTGACCCTTTGGGATGATTGGGGATCATTGGTTAGGTGTGGCTAAGAAGAAGGGTTCGCCGAGAGGTTGATCTCTTCTTCGAGGATTTTCTTCATCCTCGGAGAGGTCACCTCCTTGGACAAGGTGGTTAGAGAGAATATTCCCTATATGCCTTGCACATGGGCTCCATCCTACATCATAAGGTGCCTATAAATAGCACCCACCCATAGCTTTACAAGGGATGGATTTTTGGAGAGATAACTCTTGGGAAAGAACTAATTTCCCTTCTCCATTATCAACCTTGAGAGTGAAAGTGAAAGATCCATGGGAGAGCCATGCCATTATTCTCTCTCTAACTATTTTGCCTTCTTCTTCACCCAATCTCTTATCTCTATCATCTCCTTTCTTTTGTGTTCTTAGTTGAGACTATTGAAGAATCTAAGCCTCTTATCATATCTAGAAAATTTGAATTTTCTCTTTGAAGATCTTCGAATTTTCCAACGACGTTCTTGAACCTTCTCATATAATTAGTTTCTTTATATTTCTTCAACGGCATCATGTTTCAAAAAAGAAGACCTCTAGCACACCATCAATCAAACAACAATTTTTTAGGGTTTCTTATGGAGAGCTTCTCAAAGCCACCAATGGATTCTCAGAGGCTAATCTAATTGGTGTTGGGAGCTATGCTTCAGTTTACAAAGGGATTCTTGATAACGTTCAGATGATTGTTGTAGTGAAAGTGCTCAATCTTCAGATTAGAGGAGCTTCTAAGAGCTTCATGTCAGAATGCAAGGCACAAGAGCCATAAGACACTGAAATCTATTGAAAATTTTGTGCGTTTGTTCCATTGTGGATTTCCATGGTAATGAATTCAAAACTCTGGTATATGAATTTATGGCCAATGGAAACTTGGGCAATTGGTTGCATCAAGTCGAAGTTGAAGACCATGAGCAACTAGAAGAACCTAGAAATCTTAAACTAATCCAGAAGCTGGGCATTTCCATTGACATTGCCTCTACACTTGAGTATCTTCACTGTGGTTGTGAGTCAACAATTATTCGTGGTGATCTAAAACCAAGCAATGTTCTTTTGGATGATGAGATGACAACCCATATTGGAGATTTCGGATTAGCGAAAATTATTTCTACTGTTTCAAGTGATGTGGCACAAGATCAAAGCAATTCAGTTGCAATAAGGGGAACCATCGGCTCTGTTGCTCCAGGTACAAAATCTTTTCTATTTCCTTGGAGTAGAAAAACTGAGCTTGCAATAGGAAAAGTAATATATATATACACACACATACTTATGTATACACCTTGCATGGTAGAATAATTTCAGCATAAACAACCATACAAAAAACCATGGCTTCCTACAAAATAGTGGGCACCTGCAAGGATTTTTTTTATACATATTCTATGTCATTTCTGAATGCTCCCAATGTGTGCTTCCACCTCCTCACTGTTAGCAAACTTGAGTTAATCCTCTATGCCCTCCTCTGTTTTCTTTCTTCTTCTTTTTTTTTTGTCAAAAAAAAAAAAGGAAAAAGAAAAAGAAAATCTTCTTTATGTAATTCTAGTATGAAAGTTCGGTCTTATCAAAATAGTCCATGGAATCTACTGGAGGAAAGAATTATTATAACATTTTGCAACCAAAGCATTTGCCAAAATCTTACTCAATTCTTGAAAGCTTGTATAGTTGATTTTGATATACCTTTCCAATGCAAGACTAATATATGTTTGCTTTCAATGAAAAATATAATTAAACTACATCATTCTTAACAATGATCTCACTCAGTCACACGCACGCACCAACCAGAAAACTTGAAATTAAGGCCATTATACAGCATTAAAACTGCCTTAAAAAAATTATTAAATACATTTTTTATTAGGATTACAATTATGTCAACTAACTAGATTGACTTTCACACTAACATTAGAAACATTTTGCAGAGTATGGCATGGGTGACATGGCTTCCACACTAGGGGATGTATACAATTTTGGGATTCTTTTATTGGAGATGTTTACAGGTAAGAAACCAACTGACGATATGTTTAACGATCATCTAAATCTACATAACTTCGTTAAGAATGCTTTTCCTGAATGAGTGATGGAGATTGTAGATCCCTACATCCTATTGGAGCATAAAACAAGAAGGTGGATTAAAGACTGCATGGTTTCCATTCTAAGAATTGGGATTGCATGTTCAATGGAATCACCAAGAGATTGATTCGAAATGGGGCATGTTATTAGCGAATTGCATGAGATCAAAAATACTTGCATGAATGAAGGTTGAACCAAGACTGGAAAATAGGAAGAGATTTTGCGATATGAAAACATGAAGGTGTTTATCATACTTGCTTGAGTTATGCATATGCATATCAAAATGGAAAATGCCATATAGAAATAGATTTTTATTACTAGACACAAAAACATAGATTCCATGTATATTTATTAACGTAGACTCCATTAACTTTGTGTCTAGTGGTAACAAAATTTATTGAAAATTTTGTGTATATATACCATTACTCTACTAGAGTACTTCGTCCCCTCAATTCCCCCGTCTTTTTTGACACAAACCCCAATAGGTCCTACTTTTGGGACTGATTACCCATTAGGTCTTATTGATAAATTTATCAAGTGATAAATTTATCTGTCTTTCTTGTTTTTATGAATAAATTTACAGTAATAAATTTATCAGTCAAAATCTATAGTTAAATATGTTTAGTTAATAGGACTTATTGGTATGTGGTTTTTTTTTTCCTGAGTAAGTGAACTAAAGCATGTTTTTTCTTTTGCTGCTCAAGGTTACTTCCAAGGTCCTCCAATAATGGTTTCCTCTACAAGACTACAAGTGGTGGCTTGAATAAAAAACTGTCACTTTTCTCCTTTGGTCAGATTGTATTATACAAAAATGTGTTCATGTGGAATGTCCCCAACTAGGATTTTATGACTAGAATTACTGTCTGTATCCCTTTAAAATTATCATTTTGTTGCATGTCTTTTTCTTGAAATTGCTTGTCTTCTATGGTTCTTACTCTCTAGTCGTTGTTAAATTGTTGTTCAAAATTAACATTTGGAGATCAACCTTCCTTGCTTTTTTAATATTCGAGTACTTACTCTATCTAAGGTTCTTCATCCATCCAAAAATAAAATAAAAACTTGGATAATTTACACTTTCCACCCTTCAAGTTTTACCTTAATTTTATTTTGGTTCATCAACTTTTAATTGTAACAATTAAACTCTTAGATTTCAATCCAAGTTTTAACATAGTTTTTCCGTCATCCCATTGTTTAAAATTTGAGTGAAAATTGAAATATGAATAGCCAAGGTGGAATTTGAGTCAAAGTTATAGATTTAATGTCTAATTTTTCTTTTTCATATTTGTTTTCTTTAATGCCCTAAAAATGTACTTATGTGACCAATGCTTGTGCACTTTTTGCCTGTTTTTTTAACTATGAATGATGGAAGAATTACATTGAAACAATGGTTGAAGTTTAAAATCTTAATTAGTAAATAAAAGATAAAAGACTAAAATAAAATTTGAATGATAATTTGAAAGATGAAAAATATAATTTACCCAAATAAATCAATTTAAGGGCACAATAATATCTAAGTCAAAAAGCATAATATAAATTTAAGTCCAAATCCCACCAACCATAAAATTATTCAAAAAGCATAATATAATCTCACGTGATGTTCAAGAAATAGTTCTAAAAACCCTATATAGAATATAATAAGAAAAAATTAGATATATTTTTTTTATTTTAAAACTTAAAATACTTTAAAATTTTGAAAAATGTTATGAGTGTGTACCATATGCACCTTTGGCTATGATTTTTATATCTTTAGTTATGACCTACTGTGTTGTTAGTTCTGACACATTGTCACTACAAGAAAATACACTTTTGGCGACTAAAGTTTTAGTCGCCAAAAATAAGGTTTTTAGTCGCCGAAGCCTTTTCCCGACTAAATATTTTGGTCGCTAGATTTGTCGCGGAAAAACGGTCGGGGAAGGTTTTGGCGACTAAATTTTTTTTAGTCGCCAAAAGTCCTATAAATGGCAACTAATATTTTTAGTCGCCAAAAATAATATTTTAGTCGCCAAAAATTTTATTTTCCGCTACTAAACTTTGGTCGCCAAAACTTCAAGTATCTACGGCGACCAAAGTTTTAGTCGCCAAAGGGTATTTTTTTCCATCTTATTTTGTTATTATTATTCTTTTAGCTACTAAATTCTTAGTCGCCTAAAGTCTTTTTTAATTTTAGCTACTAAATATTTAGTAGCCAAAAGTTTTTCTCTATTTTATTTTTATTTTTAGCTACTAAATATTTAGTAGCCAAAAGTTTTTCTCCATTTTATTTTTATTTTTAGCTACTAAATATTTAGTAGCCAAAAGTTGTTTTTCCATTTTTTTTTTAAAATTTTTAGCTACTAACATGACAGTTGTATTTAAATAAGGAATTAGCAAATTACAAGCTTGGGTGGGAAGACAGTTCCATAGCTTGCGTGGGATTTATTCCAAACAATATCTAAATAAATATAATTTGTATACAGAACAAATTATCCACAATTTTTTTTTTCTGTCAATCTATAAATCAACACAATGAGACAAACTCAGAACATTTATAATCAAGTTGTGGGTGAGATTCCATCCCAGATCTCAATTAACCTTTATCCCAAATCTAGGTGAACTTCTGCAGATTGGCCTACACTGTAAAGCCATTTGTCAAAAGATTAAAATGATAGCTACCTAAGAAAACAGTGGTTTCAACATCCTTAGTGTCCAAATCTGAACCACTTTCATTCTCAAGATGTTGCTCTCATCAGAAAACTTGTGTTCCTGAGCCACACAGCTGGACAAGGATGCAAAGCATAACCCACAAACTCAAAAACTACAAATCCAACATTCCCTTCTTTATCATTAAGCAAAAGCAAGCAATCAGACGAGCATGTTGTTGTGGGTGCTGCAATTTTTGTCTCTTTGCCATCTCTTCGTTTTGTCGTTGCTGTTGCCTTTTTTTCTTTGTCTGGAACTCGTGCGATGATTCATATTTAGGCAAACTATGCAATCAAAGAACAGGTGGAAATTAATTTAATATAAACAAAACTGAGACACCTTTATTTGACAAGCGGAGATCAGTCAAAATATTAATAGAGAGGCTTCAGGAAACCTCAATTGGTGGTGTAAACATATGAAATGCAAAAGGTTTGGCACACTATGACTAAATTTTCCAAGTCTCGTTGAAGGTATATGATTATTACCAAATCTTTTCCTCAGTACAATGAATCAGTAAGTAAAATTCATGCAGCATAGCTAAGAAGAAAGATGTGAGACATACCTTCTAGGATCGCAAGGTAAGGGGTCAGTCCAAAAATATTCAGCATCAAGGGCATCCTTTGCAGATATTCTCTGCGTGAAATGGAAAAAGGGAAAAGGGGAAAAAAAAATTCAAGGAATTGAAAGTTGTTGAATAAAAATGAAAAATGTATACATAGAACAGCACCAAATCTGATAATCTGTGCAGATATGTTCATGGCCTTTCTAATCGAGTTTTTGGAAACAGAAATGCAAAATGCAGTCACCAAAACAATCCATAAGCTACCAAAAATCAACAATCCCTGAAGACACAGAGATGAAACCATCATGATCCTTAACTGTATATAAAAATGTGTCATTAATTAGATAATTTAGGATGAATGTGTTTTGATGGGATATTGGAATTAGACTACTTATTTATTTTCTGAAGAAACAATTAGGGCATGAAAAGCATCCAAAATCATTATGTTCCATTTAAGTTAATGAAATATATATTTAATGTACTTAATCACAAAGTCAGTCAAAAAATGGATCTCGGTTTTAATTTTTAAAAGATTGAATTTTGGTAGACCTATAACAACTAATAAAGGGTTAGCATTTTCTCCACACCCTTTTTGCAATAAGTCAAAACTCAGATTTATAGTCATTTTCCAAACTAATAAAGTAAGTCATTTTATTGACATTGTAGTGTCAGTTTCTCCAAACTAATGAAGTAAAAAAATCATCATTTAGTTTGTCAATAAACTAATCATTTTAGTCTGAAATTTATAGACAAACTAAAATCCTTCCAGTCCCTGTTGCTAGACCTAAAACAAACTAACAAATTTTGGTGCATCACATTATCGCATAATTGTGTTCACTGGCACACCTAAATAAAAATGCTATGGCTATGAAGTGTCTGATAGTCTATAATAACAAGTTCACTAAGCCTGAGATTTATGAGTACCTGAGATGGATCAAGGGTTAGCATTTTCTCTAGTAAATCCAGTGCATGACGGTCAAAACTGCAAAGCAATATAAGAATTATGGATATCAAAACTACAAAACTACAAAACATCGGCCTTGTTGGCTTGAACTTTTTATACCAGGGAATCTTGGAAACCCCAGGCCAAATAATCTCATCTGGAGATTCGCACAACTCAAATATCTTGTTCAATTGTTCAGGCTGTAGTAAATATTCAAAAATAGAACACTGCATTAATTATACATAACCTAGATGAAACTTAAATTCTATGTGAAAAGAAATAATGCCCTCTGCAATGACAGAGCGCCTACAAGAAAGAAAGAAGCCAGACATCAAATGAACTAAGATTCCATTCAGGCATTGAATGACATAGATATACGAGGATTTGGACAAGTAACAATTGACATAATTGAAGCATAGCTTTAGTGATTAATTTATCATGACAAACAAGGGAAAAAAATATTCAAGCTGGTAATGATGAACATAGTAAAGGCCATAAATGAATATTCAGAAGGCAAACAATTTAGCATTTGCAGTTTGCTTCCTAAGGTAAGACAGAATCACCTCTGGTTGTATAATTGTATCATTTTAGCTTCCATTCTCTCTGATCTCACAATAAATCCCCCCATTACTTAACCTGGATGGGAGAAACAAACACAGTTTCTATCACATTAAAAGCATTGAACAAGCTTCAAGTAAAAGCAAAATCAACTTCAGATTACCTTTCCCTGTAGAGAACAAGGTATATCCGTCTGACTCCAATTAATGTGCTAGGAACTGGACCTCCCATGCCCAGCCACTTAATCCAGCTCCCCAGATCTTCAGATGACAACATAAACTGTAAGCAATAGGAAGTTCTAACCAAGGATATCTAGTCAAAAGAAGAAATGGAAAATAGTGAAACCAAAGAAGTACCCTAAGTTTCTGTCCCACAAACAATTGCCCAGTAGCCAGCTTCTTCATTAGCAGTGCATCTAATATAGCATTGATTGAGTACCTATAAAAACAAATGACATTCACATACCCCCAAAAAACACACCAAGTTATAGCCTACATATCAAAACTACATAACAAACCAACGAACCCAAGAAATTTTGTAATTGAAATTAAGTGTATTTGGATTTACGTCATATATATATATATATATATATATATTTGTTTCTTTTCCTTTTATCCTCTATAAATTTTTTTAAAAATTTAAAATTTAAAAACAACTTAAAAAATTAAGCAAGTACTGTTGACAAACCAATAATTAAATCAGCATGCTCAAGTAGTAGACCTACTTGTACAAAAACATTAAGTGTGTATATATTATGGTGACAATACAGTACCATGTATGTTAGTTTCATTGTCACATCCCAAGTAACTTCGTGCTGAAAATGTGAAGTATCATGGTATTGCCATTATCTCTATAGCTTTATTGTGATTAATATTATCAATGAAAATAGGAGAACAAAAGTGGATATAGATTTCCTTTTATAAACAAAGGGTCATAAAACTCCCCACAGGCTATGTTTCACACAGATTTGTCACATTGGGACTGATAATGATGTAAATGATAGCTAACTCTCATGCTTGTAGCTTTGTCTCCTTCTTGACTTCACTGGCAATATGGAACCCAACCTCACCTCTTGTTTTGTATAGTTAAAAATGATAATATATATATATATATATATATATATATATGTTTATTTATTTATTATAACACTTCAGTTGGTGTAGATGAAAGTATATAACGTATTTTACCTACCTAAATTATTTATGGCACAAGATAAATTTTACCCATTAATTTTAATCACCACCACGTTTATGTAATTGAAACCAAGTGAATTCAAGGAAAGTTAGAGGGTCAAACTGTAATTCACCCAAAATTAAATAAGACTCTTTCTCTCCCCCCACTATCAGTGTAAATAGGGTTTATGGCAAGGACAATGACTTCAAACAGTATACAAATTTTGTTTATGCACTTTGAAAATGCCCAACTTGCTTTCTTCTAAACTTTACTCTATAGTCCCAGAAGCACTCAATAAAGGTCCAAAGTAGTAAGAATGGCAAAGCATATTTGGAAACCAGGAATCATGTAAAAGGGAGATTTAGTATTAAATGAAATCAGTAACTCAAATGTAATCAGACCCAAATTTCTTACAAATTTTTCAATCGAATCTCATTGACATCTACATTCAAATCTTCAAGCACAGGGCTTTAACAAAGATACAAAAAAAACCCAATTTTTTTTATAAAAAAAACATACAAGGAAAAGGGAAAAAAGCAGAGATAATCAACAGAGAACCAAACATTTGTGTGTGTGTGTACCTATCTATCAATGAGAAGAGAGTACAGAGAGAGATACCCAGATGGAATAGGATCAAACCCTGAAGAATAAAGAAATAATAGAAGCAAATAGGAGAAAGAGAAAAGAGCTCACCTTCACCAGAAGAAGCAGTAAAGACTGATAAAAGAAGAAGAAGCAACAATAGACCCATTGATTTTTAGACTTTCTTATTTGGTCCAAACCTTCAATCTTCCAAAACCATAGAAACCCACTGATGTGAAATCTCAAAGAAACGAAGAAACGAATCTGTGAAGATCGGCGGAGGATCTGTGAAGATCGGCGGTACTCACGATGACGATGGCGATGGCGGAGGAGGAGGAGGTGCTCCGGTTTCCGTCGAAGGCGAAGAAGAGCGGCAGTGAGAGAGGAGGGGAGAGGAGTCGCGGAGACGGGAAGGGAGAGGGAGAGAGAGAGAGAGGTGCAGATTATTTTAGGGTTTGGTTTGGTTTGGTACAATATATATATACCATTTTATACAATTGACGACTAAAATTCCTAATGGTCGCCAATTATTGATATGTTACACCAGTAGCGACTAAAAACTTTAGTCGCCAATTACTTTTATAAATACCTCAAATTTAAATCAGAAATGCCTCCCTCCAATTTTTTATTTTTTGGCGACTAAACTAAATTTTGGTCGCTGAAAATATGTTTTGGCGACTAAACTTTTGGTCGCCAAATATAGTTTTTTTTTTTTAATTTTACATTTGGCGACTAAATATTTTAGTAGCCAATACATAATATATGGCGACTAAACTAATTTTTGGTCGCTGAAAATATGTTTTGGCGACTAAAATTTTGGTCGCCAAAAGATAAAAAATAAATTTTTAATTTTACATTCGGCGACTAAATATTTTAGTAGCCAAAACTCAACATACGGCGACTAAAATTTTTTTTTGTCGCCAATTCTAGTATTTTTAGCGACTAAATTATTTTTTAGTCGCCAATATTCAATGTATTCCGACTAAAACAATTTAGTAGCTAAATTTTATACTTTTAGCGACCAAAAAAAAGTTTTAGTCGCCAATTCCAATACTTTTGGTGACTAAATTTGGTTTAGTCGCCAATTTTAGTCGCCAAAAGTGTATTTTGTTGTAGTGTGTAAAGTTAATTATGACATTATTTTAGTTATGATTTGTAATGTTATTGGTTATGACATTATTTTAATTATGATCGAAGAATTGTTTAATTATATATCTCATGCAATAGTTGGTTATAACTCTTTTTTATTTTATTTTAGTTATTACTCTGGTAGTATAACTGATACACATTTGTGATACACGTGTCATGTTTATTGCTCAAGGAAAGCTTTTTAATGAAAAAAAAAAAAATTGTGAAACTGATTTAACCAACTTGACTCATATAATATTGAATTTAAATTATATTTATCTTACTAAAATAGTAATAAATAAATTCGAATTGATTCATACATGAATCGGAAATTGAATTGTGAAGTGAACTGTATGTAGTATAATTCTATGAATGAATTATACTAATACCCTATCAATTATTATCAAATATCATTTTATTCTTTTCATTTTTAAATCCGTACATATTAGCCCTTGAACTATAAAAATCATACGAATGTATCCTTTAGGAAGATATTCAAAGTAATATTTTTTTTGTAACTGAAAGAGTTAAAATATAAGAATTGATAAATAAAAAAATAAATTGATATTAAGTAATAGTTAAGGAATTATTGATATAACTAAACAAACAAGACCGAGTAATATTACGGGGTTGTTTGGAAACTATTAAAAAAGTATTTGTTATTTTATTTTATTTTTTTTCAGTTATATCACCTCTTTATTTTCTGTCAATCTTTCACAAAAATTTAAAACGTATACTTATTTTGCACTACATATATTCCCTTGATTATCTTACATAGCTCTCACACACATATTTCTCTGCAAAAACAAGAGCCAATATCATGGCGTTGAACAACGGATTGAGATCGTGTGCATCAAAGCTAATCATGTCAGTACTCGTCCTCCTCCACCGATTCCTTCCGATTGTATTGCTCTAGGGGATTTTTTTTTTACTGCTCTGTTTGGCGACTAGGAAAATGCAGAACCATCTTAATCGTGGATTTTCTATTAACTGATTGAGTCTGTGGTGCAAATCATGATTGATTTCATTAGATCTATTTAATGGGTTTGCGTTTTTAATTGTAGATATGTACATGTTTTTATGTCCAGTAATGCTAGGTATCATGAAAAGTCTTTCATGAAAATGATCATGAAAGATTTGTGACATTTAGATTATACTGAAAATAAAGCACCACACACTAATCAAGGTAATCTAAGGGTCACAGATTTTTCATGATCATTTTCATAAAAAATTTTTCATGATTCCTAACATTTCTCTTTTATGTCCGCTATTGGATATTATCTTAACTCGTAGTATGATATGTGAAGTCATTGGATGAATTTGGGCATTGGCTGATTGTGCTCTAATCAGTGTTTTTTAATTTACATGGATCGGGAGCTGAATTGTAGATCTTTTGAGGGTATAGAGGAGCCGATTTTCAAGTTCAAGAATATATTTTTATTTAATTTATACATGAATACAATGTATATAGAGGAGCCGACTTTCAAGTTGAAGAATATATTTTTATTTAATGTGTGCGTATATATATATATATATATATATATGAATCTATTCAGAAGACTAAAATCTAGTTTAGTATTTGGTTTTGTTTTCAGAATCCGTTTTCTGAAAAATACTAGAAACTAATTTAGTAAAAATAAACTCCAAAAGATGTCTTATGAAAAAATGATGAGTGCTTTCTGAATTTTTCATTAATTTTTTTTTTAATCAAATTTGTTTTTAATGTTTTTCAGAAAACATGTCATGAAAGGGGTTTATATATATATATATAAGAAGCACTGGTGCAGGTGCGGGTGCAGGTATAATATAGGTACGTCAATTTAGCAAATTCTCAAAAAAATAAAGTATAGATACGACTGGGTACGTTAATTTTGATTATTTATTTTTAAAATTTATAACTAAACATTTAACATACAAATCAAAATTTAATATCATAATTAAAAAGAGAAATTACAAAACTAAGAAATAAATCATTCAACAATACGAACAAGGGGATTTTTTTTAAGGTCCCTGGTATTAAGATTTTATAACATAAAAGACACCCAATATTTTCATAATATCTAAGGTCCCTTAACATTGATCTAGAGAAAATTCGACCCAGAGAATTTCTCTGGACTTCCCAGAGATTTTCCCTCCACTGGACCTCCCAGAGATTCTCTCTGCACTTCCCAAAGAATTTCTCTAGACCTCCCATACATTTTCTCTCTAGAGAAATTCTCTCCAGATTCTCTAGACTTTTTAGAGAATTTCTCTGTGTTTTTGGCCAATTTTCTCTAGTTTGCTCATAATTTTCTCTGTGTTTTTAATCAAACCAGATTGTAAGCCATTTAGACAACAACAAACCAGAGAAAATTGAACAACTACCATTTTGACCAATTTTCTCTGAGTACCAAAGAAATCCAGAGAAAATTGTGTAGAGAAAATTTGTGTGGCTTTGTGTGACTCTATCCAGAGAAAATTGTGTTAGAGAAAATTTGTGTGGCTTTGTGTGGCTCTATCCAAAGAAAATTGTGTTAGAGAAATTTGTGTGGCTTTGTATGATTCTATCCAGAGAAAATTTGTGTGGCTCTATTCAGAAAAAATTGTGTTAGAAAATTTGTGGCTCTATCCAGAGAAAATTGTGTTAAAAAAAATTTGTGTGGCTTTGTGTGGCTCTATCTAGAGAAAATTGTGTTAGAGAAAATTTGTGTGGCTTTGTGTGGCTCTATCCAAAGAAAATTGTGTGGCTTTGTGTAGCTCTATCCAGAGAAAGTTGTGTGGAGAAAAGTTGTGTGGCTTTGTGTGGCTCTATCCAGAGAAAATTGTTTAGAGAAAATTGTGTAGAGAAAATTTGTGTGGCTCTATCTAGAGAAAATTTGTGAATAGAGTCAGAGAAAATTTCTCTGAGTTCACAAATTTCTCTGGCTCTATTCACAAAGAATTTCTCTGACTTTGTGTAATATGTAAGCCAACAATGCAATCTTTACTGACAAACCTACAAAATAATACTGAAGCAATCAACAATCACAAATTTCAAATAAAGTTTTCTCCATTTAAATTTAGTTCTAACAAGAAATTCCCCATGAATAAAACAGTTTGTCTCCACTCCGAATTCCAAGACTTACTAGATATGTGTGTGCTACAGCTACAATTTCTTTCTCAAAATGTAAACATCGGCCTCTTCATAGGCATATTCAGGGTGCAAATGCTCGTGTGGAACCTTTTGGACGTCGACAAGAAGATGTCCGTTCAATCCAAAGAATTTCTCTGGTCCAAACCAAAGAAATTCTCTCCAAATGGAGAGACCGTAGAAATTCTCTATTTCACTACAACAAAAAAAAGGCCTTTGGTGACAGACTGATTTTGTCTCCAAACATCAAATTTTCGTCACCAAAGTCATTTGTGACAAAAAAAATTTGTCACCACGTTCGTCATCTATTTGTCGTCGCAGAAAGTACCTGATGACGAAAACTTATTTCGTCGCCTATTCTTCATTTTTGGAGACAAAATTTTTCGTCTCTGAATGTTGAATTTTTCGTCCTCTATATCATCCATTTTGTCACTATAATTAAATAATATTTTATTTTTAATTGTTTTGGCGACGAAATATTAAGATAAAGGTTTTAGTGACGAAATTTATCCTCACCAATGATATCGATTAAGGTGACAAAAAAATTCGTCACTAAAATGAGCACAAAACAAAATTCTTCAAAGACCAAAACAATTTTGTCACCAAATATTTCAAGTTAGTGACGAAATATTCAGCAAACGTGACGAAATTATTTGTTGGAACTATATCATTAGTGACAAAATTATTCGTCAAGAAAAGTTGTTTGAAAACTAATAGCGACGGTTTTTTATTTCGTCCCTAATAATAATTAACATTTTTAAAAATAAGGGTAATATTTTAAATTTTCAATTTTTTTTTTTCCACTAAAAATTCCCTGCACATTTTAATAACATGTTTAATAAAATATCTATTACAGATTAATACAAAAACTTGTTCATCTTCATAAATTCCACAGTTGAAGTATACCACATAATATCCACAAAAATACAATATCACCTGTGGATTACAAACATGTCTCCTAATATCCACAAAAATATAATATCAAGTGCAAATTACCAAACATATCTCCTAATATATAGAAAAATATAAACTTTACAACGCAACCAAAATACATATAAGGTAATATTAACAAAAACACAAAATGAGCAAGCTCCTGCTCTCTAGATTACCAAACACGTCCATCTCTAATCTCCAATCTACAACAAAATAAAACAAAACAAAACAAAACAAAAAAAGAGAGGAAGACAATTACTATCTTATCAATAAAATAAACAATTTAACATTTTTCGAAAAGTGCATTTTTCGACTTAGTTTTCAAACTGCGAGTCCCGTGCTAGTTCCATAAGTTTCCACAACTTACATTGGTCCCTCCCGAGGTGTTCGGGGTGTTTCCGAGGCCTTCTCGTGGTTGTTTTATGATTTTGGCCCCCAATAGCCTATTTTCAAGCCTAAATGTTGGAAAAAGTGCATTTTTCGACTTAGTTTTCAACTGAGAGTCCCGTGCTAGTTCCGTAAGTTTCCACAACTTACATTGGCCCCTCCCGAGGTTTTTGGGGTGTTCTCCGAGCCTTCTTGTGGTTGTTTTACGATTTTGGCCCCTCGATAGCCTATTCTCAAGCCTAAGTGTTAAAAAAGTGTGGTTGCGTTTGGTAGAGCTTTCTAAATATGATTTGAGAATAGAGTTGTATTTTGAGTTTGTGAGTTTTGGAATTATGATTTGAGTGTAGAAAATTTGTTTGTGAATGAGTTTTGAAAAGAGTTTTGAATTGAGTGGAAAATTTTTGATACAACATATGATATTTGATACAAAAACTTACAACTCATAACCAAACATACAACTCAAAATTCTATTCAAAACTCATAAAGTTTTTTAAAAAATTCAAAAAATATTTTTTATTGAATATATAAAAATTAACATTTGTCAATTACCAAAAAAAAATAAAAAAATAAAAATGCACTGTTCCAGTCAACCGATGGGACGACTAGTTAGCCCAAATTTTCCCACCTTGTACAGAGTTTTCAAAAGTAAGTGTGGAATTAATTTTTGAAAACCGTAAACAAACATGGTGTGCAAATCAAAGCTTGGAATTAATGTTCCAAAGCTCTACTAAACAGAGCTTGTATTTTTCTACTTAGATTTCAAACCGAGAGTCATGTGCTAGTTCCGTAAGTTTCCACAACTTACATTGGTTACAATAAGTTTGGAATACAATGGTAAATTTTTGGGAGTCTCGTGCTTGTTCTATAAGTTTTCACAATTTACATTGATTCCTCTCGCGGTGTTCATGATGTTTCCCGAGCCTTTTCGTGCCTATTTGAAGCTTTCCCCCCCCCCCCTAAGACTTATTTTCGTGCCTAAGTATTGGAATAGTGCAAATTTCAAAGTAGTTTTCAAATCGAGAGCCACGTGCTTGTTCTGTAAGTTTGCACAACTTATGTTGCTCCGTCTCAAGGTGTTTGTGATGTTTCTCGGACCTTTACATGCATATTTCACTATTTTCCCGGGACTTTTCGTGTCTAAATGTCAAAATAGTTTTTTATTCTACCCTAGTTAAAGAAGAAAGTTTATACTAAATTAACATAGAAACATGGTATACTAACCAAGATGTTTGTCCATCAGAATTTGAACTTTCCCCACTCTCAAAATTTCCCGTGATACCTTTCTGCCTCAAACACTCTATGATACTTTGTATCTTCTTGCTTTGTTTTTTCTCTGACTTTTGAAACCTTGCAATTTGTTCATTTTGCTGCGCTATCTGCATCTCAAGGCGTTGAACATAGTCACTATTTTCAGTAGGTGCAATAGTAGTCTTCATAGAAGAAGAAGGCCTCATGCCGAGTCCTTTCACATAACCTACCTTTGGCTTAAGCACCTTGACTGACAACTCCTCTGGGGTCAAGGGGATTGCACCAGTCTCCGAGAGGTGTTCTGCTTGCGTCTGTATCATGTTGTTCTATTAATTTGAAATAAATCAAACAATTATTAGTTATTCTACCCTACAAAGCAAAATAAATAATTTTATCAAACTCATAAAGCATTGCCTTGTACATACATAATTAACTTGGCTCTCCGACGAAATCCATTCATGCGTGTCCGAATTGTAGTGGATGGACTTGTAAAATTCTGCCAAATTGGGTACTTTTCCATTTGCAATTATCTGATTCATTTGTTTTTTTTTTTTAATGTAATTTCAAATATTTAAATAACAAAGCCTACTAATCTAATAAAAAAATTAGTAGAACGCACCGAGCTGTACACTCTGACCGGGATTGATTTTGATCCATATCGATATTTTGTTTTCATTTGCATCCTATTATTCACATTAGTTAGTGATTTTTCCTACACGATTGAAACACTAATAAAAACAAGAAAACTTAACATTAGTAAGAAGAAACTTAATTTTTGACAAATAACATAACATATTTTACCTTGAATTCTTTACTATTCCACTTCTTGTCAATTAGAGATGTCCACTGATCAAGAGTAACACTTGCATGTGGGTGGCTTCTCGCGTACTCCTCCCCTTTTACATCCTTAAGTTGCTTGTATTTTTTGTGCAACCTATAGGTGAAGCCACTCAATCGCCGACCAAACTGTGTGTCTAAAGCCTTTGCTACATCACTCTCATTTCCTTGTAGATCAAACTGATCTTGCAAAATCAAATCATTTTTTTTCATAAGTTAAATAACCTATTCTCTTGTTCACATACACAATTAGACATAGCAGCAACCAACTGTGAAACACAACAGGAAAGGGTGTACAATAATATTCTTTGATATTCTTTGATATTAGGAAAGGAAAAACGTCGAAAATCATAATAAGCAACATTGGAAGAGTAAGCAAAACAGATCATCTCATGAAAACAAAGAACTCCATAATAATGGATGCTTTGTCCATACAGGTTTCTTGGATGAAAAATCTAGAAATCCCCTAGATGTTGATTTGTGATTATGTACCAATTTTAAGCAATAAATAACAATCCCAATCAAACAATCAAGACAAATCAACACAACGATTTTAACGTAGAAAAACCACAATTGGACACCTCCAACTGTGATTAAAAAACCACGGGCAACAGCCACAAAACAATCCACTAAGAAGATTTAAAGGAATTACACAGGTATACTCTCAATTACCTAGCGAATCCACGCCTAATTGAACCAACCTCTATGTGCCTCTTCCAACCCCGTCTTCACCTCGGAATTGTGTTTACGATGAGCCACTCCAGAATCCACCGAAGCTTCAGGCTCGAATTCTTCAGAATCCACCGAAGAACAACTCTCTCTCTCTCTCTCTCTCTCTCTCTTGTATATAACAAACAAAACCTTTGATGTACTCTCTTTAAACCATGAGTTGAATACTCAATAAAACATCAAAGAAAACTAACAAAATATCCCCAGATATAAACCTTAAGAACCAAAAAGAAGATCTGGAGGAATTAATTTAGTTTTGGGAGAAAACCAACTATTTATAGAAAACCAAAGTAATCATAATTTTGGAAGAAAACCAATTCCTTATAGAAATCCAAAGTAATCCTAGTTTTGGAAGAAAACCAATTCCTTATAGAAATCCAAAGTAATCCTAGTTTTGGAAGAAAACCAATTTCTTAGAGAAATCTAATGTAATCCTAGTTTGACCCAACATGCAAAATTGGAAAATCTGGAAAACTAGAAATTATTACAACCTTGGGTTTGATCCATGGAATTTGACAACAAAGGGTCCAAACAATCTCCCCCTTTGTCAAATCCCGGACAAAAACAAAAAAACACTAAAACAATTTTCCAATCAAAACAAAAACAACACCACCAACTAGGAACCAACACTCATAACCAAATCTAAAATCCATGCTCTTGAACAATTATCCTGAAAGAAAACAAGCATACACAAGCCAACCAAAAATATGTGGAACTGGATTAAATAACAAAAGATAAGTCCATCCATAAACAAAATATTATCCAAATATATTATCCAGCCATAAACATATGACAATTCAACTGTACCAAAGAAGGATAGAAGCAAAAGTAAAAACAACTATAACCAATCTCTCTTACCAAACAAATCAAAGTGTTCATGCTAACAAACTCTTGTAAAGATAAACCAAACTCCCCCTTACTAAAAACAATGAACAAGAAGTAAACGACAAAAAATAATATGGTGGAGCAAGCATGAAATCTCAGATTTGTATCTCAGAACACACAAGATTATCCAAGAAGCACAATTACAAGAAAACACAATGTGCACAGCCAGTAGAAGATTTCTCATAAAAGAAAGTGATGCAATTTGTGAAAAGCATAGATCCCATGATAAAAGTGTGTGTGTGACTCTTGGAGTTCGACAAACACTAGATTCAAATCCTAGTAGTAATATGAAAGTTGGACCTCCGACAAGAGAATCTAAGCACAACAAAGGAAAGTCAAACCACTAGGAATCAAGGGGTATTTGGTGAGTAAAGGCGGAGGCTCCCCCTCAATCAATGAATCATTTTTTTTTCTTTCTTTTTCACATTTTTTTCTTTTCTTGCTTTTGCACATTCTTTCTTTCTTTTTCACATTTTTTTTTCTTTTGCACACTCATTGGTGGCTGATACGCTCAAGAGTATGGAAACCGAACCAGAGAAGCATGGATATAATAAGGATGGCCTGGTTGGTGACTCTGAGGTAGCCTTTTCCTCATGCCTGGACTACAAAGAGCAGAGGGGAAAGCCATGGAGATGCAAAAAGATGGAAGGTGGTTAAGAGACTCAACATCACCCATGATATGCTAGTATAGGTCAATTCCTCTAGAAAAGCAAAAGATACAATGCCAGAAGTCCATAGAAAAAAAATGATCACTAAGATGGAAGACTCCAAGATTTGCTAATCCAAGAGTGTGTACAGAATGAGACATACTAATCAAAAAACACACTCCAAAATGAGTAATGACCACAGAAAGTACACACATGGTAACATGTAATGGATATTCTCATCAATTCCAATATGCACCAAGGACCACTCAAAAATTTCAAGCTTGCAAAACCATACTAAGAAAATCGTTTTGGATTTTTTTTTTTTTTTTTTCTTAACCAAAGGAAGACAAAAAAACGAACATGCACACATTTTTTTTATATTTTTTTTAATATTAAAAAAAAACACACGGAGACCCAAAAGCTAAAACAAATAAACAAATTAACACAAGTCAAGTTTTCTCACCCAAACCGCTTTAGTATGAACAAAATTGCGAGAATTGCGGTTCTTGGGTGTTGTCTTAACGTTGTGGTTCCCTTCTCTTTCAATGAGAACCCGTCTTGACATGGTTTCCAACTTCCTATTCGTAGGTCTAGGCAAATACACTCTCCCATGCAACTTATAACAATAAGGGCGAATATGACCATGCATACCACAATGATGACAAATAAAAACAGGATGTACATGGTGTACCTTTTTTCCTTTTACCTTACCAACTCTAGGAAGTTTGAGAAGTCCATCCTCATGTTGAATTTTTTGTTCTCCTTTTCCTTGAGTTCTTGTATCATGAGATGTAGATGCACTCTGTTTTTGCTCTTTGTTATCACCAAAGCCAATGCCACTCTTGTCAAAACAAATTTGTTGAGACCCAATGATATTGTCCGAAGTCTTTGATCCTTTGTTCCAAAGACCAATGGTAACCATGGCACATTTGAGTTCTTCCTCTTTCTTGATCATTAGTTCTTCCAAAGTAACTTGAGACATCTCAAGAGATTCAATCTTTTCTTCATATGTTGCATAAATTTGTTGTAGCTCATTTCTCTCTGTCTCACAAGTCAAGAGTTTTGCACAAAGAGCTTGTTGATCATTAGCTATCTTGATGGCATCAATCCTAGCCTTATAAATCTCTTCCTTTAGTTTGACATTCTCACTTTCACATGCTTTGAGTTTCGTTGTGAGTTTGTCATTTAATTTGAATAACTTAAGAGACTCCTTATACAACTTTTCATAAGCTTGCTCAAGCTCTTCATCCTCACGAATTGAATCCATTATCACAAATCAAACAAGATCTCGTTCTAAAAGAATTTTTTAAAAAAAAAATAGAATGACCCGCTCTGATACCAATTGAAAAATCTAAAAATCCCCTAGATGTTGATTTGTGATTATGTACCAATTTTAAGCAATAAATAACAATCCCAATCAAACAATCAAGACAAATCAACACAACGATTTTAACGTGGAAAAACCACAATTGGACACCTCCAACTGTGATTAAAAAACCACGGGCAACAGCCACAAAATAATCCACTAAGAAGATTTAAAGGAATTACACAGGTATATTCTCAATTACCTAGCGAATCCACGCCTAATTGAACCAACCTCTATGTGCCTCTTCCAACCCCGTCTTCACCTCGGAATTGTCTTTACGATGAGCCACTCCAGAATCCACCGAAGCTTCAGGCTCGAATTCTTCAGAATCCATCGAAGAACAACTCTCTCTCTCTTGTATATAACAAACAAAACCTTTGATGTACTCTCTTTAAACCATGAGTTGAATACTCAATAAAACATCAAAGAAAACTAACAAAATATCCCCAGATATAAGCCTTAAGAACCAAAAAGAAGATCTGGAGGAATTAATTTAGTTTTGGGAGAAAACCAACTATTTATAGAAAACCAAAGTAATCCTAATTTTGGAAGAAAACCAATTCCTTATAGAAATCCAAAGTAATCCTAGTTTTGGAAGAAAACCAATTTCTTAGAGAAATCCAATGTAATCCTAGTTTGACCCAACATGCAAAATTGGAAAATCTGGAAAACTAGAAATTATTACAACCTTGGGTTTGATCCATGGAATTTGACAACAAAGGGTCCAAACAATCTCCCCCTTTGTCAAATCCCAGACAAAAACAAAAAAACACTAAAACAATTTTCCAGTCAAAACAAAAACAACACCACCAACTAGGAACCAACACTCATAACCAAATCTAAAATCCATGCTCTTGAACAATTATCCTGAAAGAAAACAAGCATACACAAGCCAACCAAAAATATGTGGAACTGGATTATATGACAAAAGATAAGTCCATCCATAAACAAAATATTATCCAAATATATTATCCAGCCATAAACATATGACAATTCAACTGTACCAAAGAAGGATAGAAGCAAAAGTAAAAACAACTATAACCAATCTCTCTTACCAAACAAATCAAAGTGTTCATGCTAACAAACTCTTGTAAAGATAAACCAAACTCCCCCTTACTAAAAACAATGAACAAGAAGTAAACGACAAAAAATAATATGGTGGAGCAAGCATGAAATCTCAGATTTGTATCTCAGAACACACAAGATTATCCAAGAAGCACAATTACAAGAAAACACAATGTGCACAGCCAGTAGAAGATTTCTCATAAAAGAAAGTGATGCAATTTGTGAAAAGCATAGATCCCATGATAAAAGTGTGTGTGTGACTCTTGGAGTTCGACAAACACTAGATTCAAATCCTAGTAGTAATATGAAAGTTGGACCTCCGACAAGAGAATCTAAGCACAACAAAGGAAAGTCAAACCACTAGGAATCAAGGGGTATTTGGTGAGTAAAGGCGGAGGCTCCCCCTCAATCAATGAATCATTTTTTTTCTTTCTTTTTCACATTTTTTTCTTTTCTTGCTTTTGCACATTCTTTCTTTCTTTTTCACATTTTTTTTTCTTTTGCACACTCATTGGTGGCTGATACGCTCAAGAGTATGGAAACCGAACCAGAGAAGCATGGATATAATAAGGATGGCCTGGTTGGTGACTCTGAGGTAGCCTTTTCCTCATGCCTGGACTACAAAGAGCAGAGGGGAAAGCCATGGAGATGCAAAAAGATGGAAGGTGGTTAAGAGACTCAACATCACCCATGATATGCTAGTATAGGTCAATTCCTCTAGAAAAGCAAAAGATACAATGCCAGAAGTCCATAGAAAAAAATGATCACTAAGATGGAAGACTCCAAGATTTGCTAATCCAAGAGTGTGTACAGAATGAGACATACTAATCAAAAAACACACTCCAAAATGAGTAATGACCACAGAAAGTGCACACATGGTAACATGTAATGGATATTCTCATCAATTCCAATATGCACCAAGGACCACTCAAAAATTTCAGGTTTGCAAAACCATACTAAGAAAATCGTTTTGGATTTTTTTTTTTTATTTTTTTTTCTTAACCAAAGCAAGACAAAAAAAATGAACATGCACACATTTTTTTAAATATTTTTTTTAATATTAAAAAAAAACACTCGGAGACCCAAAAGCTAAAACAAATAAACAAATTAACACAAGTCAAGTTTTCTCACCCAAACCGCTTTAGTATGAACAAAATTGCGAGAATTGCGGCTCTTGGGTGTTGTCTTAACGTTGTGGTTCCCTTCCCTTTCAATGAGAACCCGTCTTGACATGGTTTCCAACTTCCTATTCATAGGTCTAGGCAAATACACTCTCCCATGCAACTTATAACAATTAGGGCGAATATGACTATGCATACCACAATGATGACAAATAAAAACAGGATGTACATGGTGTACCTTTTTTCCTTTTACCTTACCAACGCTAGGAAGTTTGAGAAGTCCATCCTCATGATGAATTTTTTGTTCTCCTTTTCCTTGAGTTCTTGTATCATGAGATGTAGATGCACTCTGTTTTTGCTCTTTGTTATCACCAAAGCCAATGCCACTCTTGTCAGAACAAATTTGTTGAGACCCAATGATATTGTCCAAAGTCTTTGATCCTTTGTTCCAAAGACCAATGGTAACCATGGCACACTAGAGTTCTTCCTCTTTCTTGATCATTAGTTCTTCCAAAGTAACTTGAGACATCTCAAGAGATTCAATCTTTTCTTCATATGTTGCATAAATTTGTTGTAGCTCATTCCTCTCTGTCTCACAAGTCAAGAGTTTTGCACAAAGAGCTTGTCGATCATTAGCTATCTTGATGGCATCAATCCTAGCCTCATAAATCTCTTCCTTTAGTTTGACATTCTCACTTTCACATGCTTTGAGTTTCGTTGTGAGTTTGTCATTTAATTTGAATAACTTAAGAGACTCCTTATACAACTTTTCATAAGCTTGCTCAAGCTCTTCATCCTCACGAATTAAATCCATTATCACAAACAAGATCTCGTTCTAAAAGAATTTATTTTTAAAAAAAATAGAACGACCCGCTCTCATACCAATTGAAAAATTTAGAAATTCCCTAGATGTTGATTTGTGATTATGTACCAATTTTAAGCAATAAATAACAATCCCAATCAAACAATCAAGAAAAATCAACACAACGATTTTAACATGGAAAAACCACAATTGGACACCTCCAACTGTGATTAAAAAACCACGGGCAACATCCACAAAACAATCCACTAAGAAGATTTAAAGGAATTACGCAGGTATACTCTCAATTACCTAGCGAATCCACGCCTAATTGAACCAACCTCTATGTGCCTCTTCCAACCCCGTCTTCACATCGGAATTGTCTTTACGATGAGCCACTCCAGAATCCACCGAAGCTTCAGGCTCGAATTCTTCAGAATCCACCGAAAAACAACTCTCTCTCTCTCTTGTATATAACAAACAAAACCTTTGATGTACTCTCTTTAAACCATAAGTTGAATACTCAATAAAACATCAAAGAAAACTAACAAAATATCCCCAGATATAAACCTTAATAACCAAAAAGAAGATCTGGAGGAATTAATTTAGTTTTGGGAGAAAACCAACTATTTATAGAAAACCAAAGTAATCCTAATTTTGGAAGAAAACCAATTCCTTATAGAAATCCAAAGTAATCCTAGTTTTGGAAGAAAACCAATTCCTTGTAGAAATCCAACGTAATCCTAGTTTTGGAAGAAAACCAATTTCTTAGAGAAATCCAATGTAATCCTAGTTTGACCCAACATGCAAAATTGGAAAATCTGGAAAACTAGAAATTATTACAACCTTGGGTTTGATCCATGGAATTTGACAACAAAGTGTCCTAACATTGGAAACAACATAAGTGATTATCAAATGTTATTTGTTTATTTGAATAATGGCTGCTTTGTCCATAATAGTGGCTACATAATAATGGCTGTTTATTTGAAAAACAACACAGGTTTCTCCATAATAATGGTTGCTTTGTCCAACAATCAGTTTTCATAATTGAATCCAAATTGATCCCATTAATTTATTTTTAAAATAAAATCAACTAAGCAAACAATATATAAACAAATCTCTAACATTTCCACAAATTCATCAAATTACATGTATAAAATCACTTGTTTCCAAAGATTTGTTCATACAAAAATCGAGCTTTAAGATACTCAGAATCAAGAGAGAGAGAGAGAGAGAGAGAGAGAATACCATTATGGAGAATTAGGTGGATTTAGCAGAGAGACGAATGAAGAAGCAAAGACCCTAGATTTCAGTTTGAGAGTGGCCTGAACAAAGAGGGTGGCTTTATATATGCTCTGCTAACATGCCTTAGGCTTCATATGGGTTCTTAATGGGCCTGTATACTAGACTTGCCCTACACACCATTGGGCATTGGACTGATGTGATGGGCCCATAGCCCATCTAGGTTTTTAGCAGGCTTTATGGGCCTTGCATGTTTCATATTTAATGAAATGAAGCTACTTGAGATCCCAAAACAAACAAAATTTGTAATTGTTTAGTGAAAAAACACTATTGAGTCTCATCATAGCACTCAAACTCACTACATTGAATTGGTTCCTACATCTGGCCATTAACCAAGTGTGGTAACTGTTTTTCATTATATAGTCTTGGTTGATCTACTTTGTTTACTCACTGGTGGCTATTTTCTTCTCATGTTTATCATGTTTATTGGTTGGTCTGGACTTGGGTCCAGGCTATAGACAGCAGCAAACTACAAAGCTATTGCAAAAAGGAATCATAGCAATAAAGCTGCTACAGAGGTGAAGAACACAGCAATGAGCATGGCTGGAGCCACAAAATCATATTTTAGGTTCCCTAACAATGGTCAAATTGACTAGGCATAGCAACATTTTGCCATACCCATCTAACGGACAATTAATTCAAGCTAGTAGGTGAACAAAAACACACTCTGTGATTGATTGAAATAGCATAATAGGTTTAAATATTAGGTCCTATTTAAAGTGTAATAGATTGATTTAAATAGAAAATCCCAATATTTGAATCAATTACAAAGTATGTTTTGTTCACCACCAAAACACTAGATCCCTACACAATTCCATCTCATCCTCTCACCATTCATTACCAACATGTACATTCAAAGTTGAACAGAAACCAATAAATAAGAAAGCATTAAGTTGTTGAGAAAACAAATGAAAAGAAAAAAAAATTCAAAATTCATTGCACACTTGAACTTTCTTATTTTTATTTTTAGCAAATAAACAAAACCCAATTCAAATGATTTATATATATATATATATATATATGCATATAATACATATGTCCCTAGCAAAGAATCCAAAACCCAATTCAATTAATTTTCAAATTTGCTTAACAAATAAATATATATAAATTCATGGAACTTATGGTTTTTATCCTAGTAACAACTAAAATTGTGAGTATCACCATTTCCATCAATTACAACACAGCTGGGACACCATATAATTATATCTCAAGGCTACCAAATAATTTATCTAGAAATATAGGGGAAAAAAATGAAAGAAAACAATTTCACAACATGAGAGCAGCCGGCTTGACATTAACCAACACCAATTCTCACTTTTCAAAGAAAAAAACACATGGGTGGATATAAAAATTAAACAAGAATTGGACACATAAATTAAATATAAAAAATAATACGAATAAGATTTTATAACATCTTTCCCACTCTAAAAACTCTTACATTTATTTTCTTGGTCTAAATGTGTTTCTAGACTTATTTAAGAAATGAGGGGGGGAGGGGGGGGGAAGGGAAAGAAGAACAAGAAAGAGATTCACATTTTAATTTTTTTAAATGAAGAAATATTCAAATAGAATAGAGGAAGAAGATAGAATATGATTGAAAAAGATAGTTGAAAAAAAATAAATAAATAATTATACAGGAGTTGCTGGGTATGGACTGGGAATAATGCAGGATGATAGCTCTGTTGTTAACATGTCTAAGAATTTACAGAGGCTGAAAGTGAAATATGGTTGCGTTCTTGTTTCCTCCATTGCTTGATTTTATTCAGTAGAATCTTTTCATTTGTCATTTGATTTCAAACTTTTCATTTGCATATCTTCTTCTGCAGTGGGCTACCAATTTTATGATGTTATGAAGATGGTCTGCAAATAGCTCCAATTTGTAAATAATGGTTAAAGATCTCATCTCATAATCATTAATATGATTTGGGTCCCATTCATCTTCCTCAACCAATATTCTTATGCAACCAAATTGGGAAATACAATCTATAAAAATGTGCGAGTTTGAGCCCTAACAGAGACTTGACTTACTCTTTTTTTTTTAACCTCAAGTTCTGAAGAATTTTTGGAAATGTTTTTCCAATCCTAGGAACATGATTTGACCAAAGTATATATATCGACCATTATAGTTTTACCATAACAATTAACAACATTATCAATCAGTTAATTGAAAACATAACAAGTAGATCATCACAATTCCAAAACCCCACCTAAAACTCAACCCATTTCCACCAAATCCATAAACCCCATCGTCTCTCTTTTTTTTTCTTTTTCTCTTTTCTCTCTCTCTCTCTGTCTCTCTCTCCCTCTCCCTCTCCCTCTCGTTCTGGGTTTCTTTCTAGTTTCATACACAAAAAAAAAAAATTCAACATTTTGGAAGATCAATCTTCGCCACCACAGCAAAAGAGGAAGAGAAGGGGGGGAGAAAGAGAATAGTAGCAGAGAGAAACAAAACTGAGATAAGCAAACAGAGAAGTAGCAAAGAGAGGGAGAGTCTGAGGAAATACTCATCGGATTTGTGTCCTCCGCCGTTCACCACTGCAACTCCTGGATAGAGAGAGTCTGAATGATGCCAAAACCAGTGACACCCAAAAGAGAGAGAGAGAGAGAGAGAGAGAGAGAGAGAGGAGCCGAAAAAAAAACCCTCTGTTCGTAGCCCTAAGATTTGTGAATGAGTGTTATTATATTTGGGTGAAGAGAACGGATTTGGTGAGCTCTCTGAATAATTTTTTATATTGAAATATTTGGTGACAAAATATTTTTCCTCACTAATAATATTTTTAATGGAGACGAAATGTTTTGTCACTAATTTGGTGGCATAATTCCCTCCAAACTTTTTAATGGTGGGAAAAATGTTTGGCGACGAAAAAAAAAAAAATTTAATAACGAAAAATAATTTTGTCACCTAATTTTTTATTATGTATGTACATTAGTGACGAAATTTTATTTTTCTCTCTAAAAATGATACATTTAGAGACGAAATATTATTTTCTTCACTAAAAGGTAAGTCTTTCATGACAAAATTTATTTTCGTCATTAGTTTTCGTCTCCAAAGGCTCTTTTTGTTGTAGTGTTTGCAGCAGAGTTGTATTTTTATGAACAGTCCTTGGTGATCGTACATTGATCTGGGAAACCCTAGCCTTGGATGTGTCTTCACAATCTTGAATCACATCTCATAATCGAGTTCGTGGGAGTGAGATTCTAGTTCGCAATGACTCTGGCCACCCAAAATCAAGTTCATTGAAGCCTAGCCAGTTGTGATCTGAGTTCACAATCAAGCTTATCCAATCTAATAAGAATTTTAGAAATCAACAGGGGGGTGTTTGGGTCAGAAGAAAAAAAAAATACACATTTCTCAGATTTCTTAGCACCACATGAAAAATTGAATTACGGATATCAATTGAAGACTCAATAAAACAACAAGCACAAAGAATAAAACATTTTTAGATCAGAAAATTCAAATCTTCAATGGATCTATAAATATACAGAAAACCATATAGTAAAAAATTCAGATAGATACAGATCTAAGCAACCACAAACATATACATATATATATAGATATAGATAGATAGATAGATAGAGCGAAAAGGCACTTACTCCTCTCCATGGAGAAAGAGGTCTGGGCTCGAAATCGTTGAAAATCCTAGAAAATGGATGGAGGAGGAGTTTGTGTATGTATATATAGTGGTAGGTCCGAAGTTGGATGCCTTTGTCAAATTATCCGGCGAAGAAGAAAACCAAACTTTGAAATCTTGAATTTGAAGATCAGTCTATATGTTCTTTTCTCCAGGAAGATCAAATATGGAGAGAGATGTATGGGAATGTGTGAGGGACCTTAGATATCACAAAATAATATTGTGGATCTCTCCCATTACTAAAAATGGGAGAGGGACTTTAGACTAATTTTTCCTACAAACAATACTTGCAGTTGAACCTACACTTCTTGACGAACTCATATTCCAATAACCATTATCAACAAAATAAGTTGTGAATTCTTTCACTTCATTCAAGTATATAATTTTTAAATATTCAAATAATAATTTTAAAACATCAATATTATGATGAAAGTAATTAATTTTTTTTTATCTTTTATTTATATAATTCTGAATGTCCACTACAATAGAAGACTATTTTATATAACAATAAGAAGAAAGGGAAAAATCTTTGGTAGCTCGAATTGAGCTGCCTTGAATGGCTCAAATCACTGTTTACTTGTCGATCGGCCGGACAATTGGCCAGACGACCACCCGGACGACCAGGTGAAACACTTGTCTATCGCGATTGTTACATTGTCGACCGCGGCGGTTAGTCTTTTCACAAAACAACCGGCTGGTCGACCGGGCGAACGACCGATAAGAAAAAATTCGAGCCATTCGGGCCAAGCTCAAATTCGACCTACGTAGCAGAGCTCAAAGAAAGGGCAGAGAGTGGGTGATTTGATTTTACATTACCTAATTTTTTTGAAAATAATTAAAGAGGAATAAGGTTGTAGTTTGCCTCAAATTCCAATTGCTGTGAAAAAAAAAAAAAGATCAGAAAAAATCTGAAACAAATTGGGAATATGAAAAAAAATCTAAAAAAAGAAGAGGAAGAAGAAGAAAGAGGAAGAAGAATCTAAAGAAAAAGAGAGAGAGAGAGAGAGAGTGAGAGAAAGAAAAAAAAAAAAAAAAAGAGGAAGAAGAATTTGAAAGAATCAAAGAAACAAAAATCTAGGGAGAGAAAAAAAAACTCACCAGCAAGGAAGAAAGAGGAATAAGAATCGAAGAAGAAGAAGAAGAGGAACTCACTGATGGAGAGCAGATTCGCTGTCGACCAACAATGTCGTCTTCGATGGAGGACAGATTCGACCACTCTATTCTTCAAATGGAAGTCGACTTCACTGGTTCTTCGAATGGTTTAAGGTTTCAACTCAAAACGATAGACATAATTCATTTTATGTTTTTTTTTATTATTATTACTAAACACTCCATATTTATTTAATTTTTCAAAATGGGCAAAAATTAATTGCTCCAATGTCCCTAAAAGATTATGAAAATTTTGTTATGACCCTAACGTACCCAACCGCATACCCATGGGGTATCCACAGTGTACCGGTTGTATACAAGTCGTATAAAATGTACCCGATATGTTTTTGCCATACGCGGTATGCGTACCCTACCCGGTAAGTATCTATCCGATACTTGTACCGTAAAATTTTTAGAATACAATGCTTCATAGATATACATATATACACATTGTAAAGCCTCTTAGTTTTGCTCTTTCTTCCTTTGTATTTGGGTGGGATCTCTTTTGAACCTTTTGTTAATATAATATCGCTTATCGGGAAAAAACAAAAAAGGTTTAACATTGCATGATCCAACTGGTAGTGTTCTTTGAGCTTGCCAAAAAATTGTTCCATCCACATTGTTACAGAGGTTATATTCTGCTCATATTCACCTGATTAATATTTTGTAAGAATTTCTTGCTTATGTCAAACTTGGTCTCCAATTGCAAATTGCACTAGGATCCTTTTTGCTCAATAAATTATATTTCAAATGCAGCCATTTGAACAATTTTATTGGATTAGTAGGCAAAAGAATTAGCTCCTGGAAGGGGATGAAAATTTTCTTTATTTATCTATCAATTGATCGCTATAATTTTAACTTTAGAAAACATCATTCATTTTAAAGTAGTTAATCCTCCTTGCATATGATATTCCATGGACCAATAATGTCACCTTGAATGTTAATGAGTTCACCAGGCCAATACCAAAAGATCTTGGAAAACTTTTATGTCTTTAGGATGTGCAATTTAGCTATAATAAAGTACAAGATGACCTGACTACTTTTATCTCATCTTTAACAAACTGCACCAGTTTAGAATATATTGTTGCTGATGACAATCTTCTCAAAGGTTCATTGCATAACTCCATAGCCAATCTCTCCACCCATATTAGCTACATCTCTATAGGGGGAAATCAATTCCATGAAAGAATTTCTTCAGGAAATGGGAACCTCCTTAACCTTACTGTCTGTGATATAGTAATGAGTTATCTTACTGGCCCTATTCCGACTGATGTTGGAAAGCTGTCTAAATTGCAAGGGTTGTATTTACAAGGGAACAATTTCACAAGACTACCTTCTTCACTTGGTAATTTAACATCATTGAATATTCTCTCATTGGCACAAAACACTATCCATGGAAGCCTACCTCCAAATCTTCGCAATTGTCGTAACTTGTTATAATTAAATCTTTCACATAATAACCTTTGCGGTTCAATACCACCTGAAATTATGAATCTCTCTTCCATTTCAAAATCCTTTATGCTGTGTTTGGTTGAGAGATTTGAGGAGGGATTTGGAAAGGGAAATGGAAAAGATAGGTGAAATGTGAATAAAATATACCTATATTTCACCTCATTTCACACATCTTTTCCTTTTCCTTTTCCCTTTCCAAATCCCCCAACCAAACACAGCGTTAGTTTAGATCACAATTTGTTGACGGATTCTCTTCCATCAGAAGTTGGGTCTTTGAAAATCTCAGGAAGTTGGATATATCCAATAATAGGTTATCAGGAAGAATACCAAACTCTCTGAGCAATTGTTTAAGCTTGGAATATCTTTACTTGGGCAGGAATTCATTTGAAGGCCAAATACCTCAAAGTTTGAGAGAGCTAAGGGGTTTACGAGAGTTGGACCTCTCCCGCAACAATTTATCGGGGTTGATCCCAAGTTATCTAGGTGAGCTTCAATTGGAAAAGTTGAATCTTTCTTTTACAAGAAGTGATTTGAAATGCGAGTGTGATTTAAATTGTTGGAAATAATGATCTCTGTAGAGTTATTGCAGAATTGAACCTTTCCCCTTGCCCGTCCACAAAGTCAAATGATATTAAGTTATCTTACAAGATGAAAGTGATATTGTTTGTGGTGATTGCTCTTGTGATATGTGCAACTTTGTTAGTTGTCTTCTTTATATTTCTCCAACGAGGACGTGTCCTGAAAAGAAGACACCTTCCATGCCATCATTCAAAAACAATATTTTGAGGGTTTCTTATGCAGAGCTTCTCAAAGCTACCAATGGATTCTCATAGGCTAATCTAATTAGTGTTGGAAGCTATGCGTCTGTTCCAGTGTGGAATTCCATGGTAATGAATTTAAAGCCATAGTATATGAATTTATGGCCATAGGAAGCTTACATAAATGGTTGCACCCATATGGAGTTGCAGAACAAGAGCAACAAGAACTCAGAAAACTTAAATTGATAGAGAAACTGGACATTTCCATTGATATTGCTTGTGCACTTGAGTATCTTCATTGTGGTTGTGGGTCAACAATTATTCATGGTGATCTTAAGCCAAGTAACGTTCGTCTTGATGATGAGATAATGACCCATGTTGGAGATTTTGGGTTAGCAAAAATTATTTCTGCAGCTTCAAATGATGTATCACAAAGTCAAAGTGATTCAATTGCAATATGGGGAACCATAGGCTATGCTACTCCAAGTACAAAATCTTTACAATTTCCATAGAATGAAAAAAATTGAACTTGCATTAGGAAAATTAAACTAAGCATGGTTTCCATATTAGATTGCCAATGATCCTAGGCTCTGTTGACAAGTGTATATACACTAATTGCTTTAGATTCATCTATTTATACTTTCTTTCCGAATCTGGAAAAAAGTAGAGTTTCAATTTGGGAGCTTCAAAATGCACTCCTTTATTACCTTTCAACACCCATTATGACATATATACAATTGCACTTGCGCACACTTAGATCATACAAGACACCACAACATGACAAAAAAAAATTGTAACAACTTGGATTAATTTTCTCTGTCACTTGGCATTTGACTAAAATTTTCATGCAAGTCTAGTTTTTTGTTAGCTTCAATAAAAAATACAATTAAAAAATAATGATCTCAGACAATCACACTCACACGCAACTGGAAAAAAAAAATATTGTTGCTAAGAGATACGAAAGGCCATCATATATCATTAAAATTATTTCAAATTTTCATTCAATGAATGATTAAAGGCATTTTCTATTGGAATTGCAATCAATTTGCAGAGTACGACATGGGCGACATGGCTTCCACACTAGGGGATGTATATAGCTTTGGGATTCTTTTACTGGAGATGTTTATAAGTAAGAGACCAACTGACAATATGTTTAAGGATCATCTAAATCTTCATAACTTCGTTAAAGAAGCTTTACTTGACCAAGTGATGGAGATTGTGGATCCCTACATCCTATTGAAGCGCAACACAAGTAGTTGGATTAGGGATTGCATGTTTGCCATTATGAGAATTGGAGATGGATGTTCAATGGAATCGCCAAGAGATCAAATGGCAACAAAAAGTGTTATTAGCGAAATGTGTAAGATCAAAAATTCATACATGAATGAAGGGTTGAACCTAGGCTAGGAAGCTGGAAGAGATTTCGCAACATAAAGGCCAAAGGTGTGTATCATACCCTCTTGACCTATGCCTATGCATACCAAAATGAAAAATGTTATACACAAACAAATTTTTTACCGATTTTCTTACAACTAGACAATGACATGAGTTTTGCTTATATTTATTAATGTAGACCTCACTAGCTTTGCGTCTAGTTATAAGAAAATTTGGTGAGAAATTTGTTTACGTATAGCATTACTCTACCTAAATACATCTTTCCCTCATTGAAACGTCACAATTTCAATTTCTCATTTTCTTTTTCTTTCATTTTTGATTATAATCTATTCATGCAGCAAAGATGAGTGAGTGGAATTAAGCACTTCTCTTTTCTTTTTCTTTTATTTATTTATTTATTTTTTTATTGTTTTGGATAGTGAACTAAAGCATGTTTATTCTTTTGTTGCTTAAGGTTACATCCAAGGTCCTCCAATAATGGCTACCTCAACAATATGCTACTTCAACAGCCAGTAGAATACAAGTGGTGGCTTTATGTTATTGTTGCCTTATCAATATTCAATCTATTGCTTGAATAAGTAACTGTCACTTTTCTCCTTTGGTTGGATTGTATTATATCAAACACATGTTCATGTGGGATGTTATGTTTCCAACTAAGATTGTGTGATTGGGATTACCAATATTTATCCCTGTTAAATTAAAACTCTAATTTCATTGTATCTTCACTTTTCCTTGAAATTTCATGTCCATGTATAAAAAATTATTTGCTTTGTAGCTTTGTTTGATATTATTGTAATTTGCCTTTCAGTCATGGTAACTCTGCGTAACATAGACTCATGCACTACTACCACTAGGATATATATATATATATATATACATGTGAGAGCTAAGCTAACAGGTAATACTAGCTCTATTGTCGTGGGAACAAAGAAAAATATTTCAAAACAGAATCTTGATATGGGTGTTTTTGGCGATCTTGATTGAGCCAAATATGTCTTGTCATATGCTACAAATAATCAAAATTCAAAAATATGTATGTTGGAAGAGACATTACATGAAATTAAAGATTACTGACCTGAGGGGCTTTATTCCACTAGACAAATCCATTTGACACTAGTAACAAACACACAGTTTTGGAAGGTATATGCATGCTTTTGTGGCTCAGCGTATAAGGAACCAATATATTAAAGTGGCCGGGTCCAACATCTTGCCAGTTGTTAATAAGTTCAGGAACAATCTCGACAAGATCTTGTAACTCCAGTGTTTCATTAGCTATTCTCCCAAGGAAAGTTGTCTTCCGAACACTGATGTTTCCTTCAACACATAAAATGAGGCTTTCCTTAGGTGTTGGCTGCACATCAGAATCAGAATTGTCCTTTGACTGTTTATCCACACTAACTTTGATTAAAGTAGTATATGCTCAGCATGGTTTCTGTGAATAATTCCCATTGAACACTGCAAAATCTCAACCATCTTCTGGCTGGACTTAAAAAAAAAAAAAAAAAAAAAAAAAAACTGCAATTATGAAGTTTCCTTCAATTCCCATTGAAAAATGAGGTTGTTCTCAGTTTTGAAGTAGAGTACTTGAATAAAGATATGGTTTTCAAAATTCAGTGACTAGTAATGACCATGCTCAAGGCCAATTTACAAGTTCGGGTAGATAACTGAATTCACTTAAGATTTGCCCATCCTCAATACAAGACAATTAATAATAATCCAAAAGTATGGATTCCATGCACAATACTTGTACCACAATCATTTGCCTCAACTTAATTTATTTTTGGTAAATTTTACCTTTATTCCTAAACTATTGTCATTATTATTATTATTATTATTTAATCCCTAAACTATTAATTAAAACTATTTAGGCATTCAAATTTCCGACCCCAGTTGATATGGTCAAATTGAAGACAATCGGTAATAGTGTAAACCCAACATGCAAAAAGATAATTTTAAAATTTGAACAATCCAAATCATACAATACAACCAAACATCTATTTTCTTACACACACTATATTACATAACTTACCCCATACAATTAAGCATCCATTTTCTTCTCTCATCATTCAAAAAAAAAAAAAAAAAAGTGAATAAAAAAAATAGTGTTTAGTGGTATAATTTAAGTTGTTCATCATCTTCTTCTTCTTCTCTCCTGAATCTAAAATAGTGAATGAAAAAAATGAGTGCTTGGTAAAATGATTTAAGTAGTTCAAACTTTGAAATGACATAGACATTATTAAATTAGGTTTTGACAATTACTATTTAGACAACCATTTTCAATTGGACCAAAATTAAAAACTTTGAGACTAAATAGATGAAAAATTAATAGAAAATTAGTGCAATTTAAAGAATAAAAAAAAATTTGGGGGTGGATAGGAAGGTTTTTGAAGGCAGAGAAAGCAGAGAGAAAAACACTAGCTTATCTTTGTAGAGTTGTTTTGAGCTGAGCAACAGCACCTGCAAATGCAACACAACCCCAAGCCCAAAACCGGGTCCACATTGCCAATTGGGCATTGGCAAATAGGGTAAGCGTTGTTGGTTACGCAAAAAGCGACAAGTGGTAGCGGTAGGAAGCTATGGCGGAGCTACCTGCAGATGGGTGGAGATGAAAGAGGTATTGCCTCTTGCTCCTCCTATTATGGTTGTTGTTCTTAAACCCTATAGAGAGAAAGTTGTTATGCTTGCGATTCGCTGTTAAACCCCAGTGAGAAAAAGTTAGTTATGCATCTGCGGCGGTGGCGTGGCAGGGCAGTGGCCATGAAAACATAATTAAGTGTTCAGTGTACCTATTAAAATAAATTATAAATTATAATTTAACGGATTGTAGATTATAATTTTGATCAAAAATTATTAATTTATTTATTTAGATTATAGATTTAAATTGTTAAATAATATTTGATAAATAAATTGTGAAATAGTTTTTTTTAATGTGTAAATGTCATTTTTACGCTTGTTAATTACAAATTGAATCAGCATTTGTTAATTATAAATTGAATTAATTTTTATTTTTTATTATTCACTGCTAATTCATATTTCTCATACCAAAAAAACGAAGATGTGCATTAAGGTAGCGTTTGGTTTATTTTTCAAAATTCAACTCTTTTTTTAAATCATGATTTAAATGTAATATGTTAACCAAACATAATTTTAAAATACAACTCAAAATTAATTTTAAAACTATCTCTTCTTCTTTTTTATTTTTTATTTATTATTATTATTAATCAATCAATCAATAATTTTTTCCTCTCTCATCCGTTCATATTTTCTCACATTCTATATATCAGTCAATATAAAAACAATTAAAAAAAATTACAAATCATTCCAGAACTATTTTCAAAACTCATAACCAAACAAATTTTCTTTTTTCAAATCATGATTCAAAAACTCAAAACTTACAACACAACTCCACACTGAAATTATAATTCTAAAATTAAACTAAACGGACATTTTTCTATCCATAATGACCAAATAATAGGTTCATAATAATATGGGGGTATTTGGTAAGGGTGGTGGGCTAAAATAGCTCATAATCATTTTAATAAAATAAAATGTCACATTTAATCCATAATCATTTTACTTTTTTTCTTATAACCATTAAATCAACTACAAAAAAATAAAAATAAATAAATCAATTAACTTTCTAAATACAACAATTTTAGCCAAGTTAAAATAGCTAAAAAAACTAAATAGTCAACTAAAACAGTCAACTTCCAAACAAGGCCATTGTTTCCAAACTAAAAACTCTCGTCTCTGTCTCTTGTCTCGTCTCTCATCCTCCTCCTCCTCCTCTCTCTCTCTCTCTCTCTCTCCCTCTCTCTCTCTCTCACCTCGAATCCTCCCTCTGCCTCAAATCTCTCTTTCGATCTCTTCTGAAACTCATCTTAAGGTTCTTTTTTATTCTTGAAAAATGATTCTTCATCTGTCTGTCTCTGTTTCCTCTGTTATCATACAATTTTACATTCTGTTTTCTGACCAGAATGGTCATATGATGAATTGGAGCCAAAATATTGAGTTCTTGTGCTATATGATTTTGATTTCCAACAACTGCACGAAAGTGTTGCGAAATGTAGTTCTTTATTTTCCTTTGGCTGTTCGGCGTTTTGTGCTCAAGGTCAATTAGGAGCGTATGTCCATGCTTATTTGTCTCCATAATTTCTTACCATGTATGTGAGAAATCCATTAAAGACTAATTATTAATGTGGTGAATTGATATATTGGTTCTTTATATGTCATATTATTTTATTGTATATTAGTTCTTCAGTTTTTGATCATTACTTTTTATGTTTCGGTTCTCAAATTTGTTACAAAATCGAAAATAGTTATGTTTTGGTCTGGACTTCCACATTCATTCTTGTTTTTGGATTTCGCAAAATCTTCTTCTTTTTTGATGAGTCATAAACAACTGGTTGGACATTCAAAGCAGTGAGAACAGACAAGAGACAACAACGTTTTGAAGATCGGACGAGTGAACAAACCGGAAAAGGGATTGAGTGGACGAATCACTAATTTATCCGTCGGGTCAAAACGGTCAAACCATAATGTCATGATTAATAATATAAAATTAAAAAATATAATTATAAATTGTAAATAAATAAAAATATATATAAGTATTGAAATAAAAATAAAAAATTATTGTATACTATAGTATTTACTAATAATATTTAATAAAGTCATAATTGATAAAAAAAAAAAAAGTCACTAGTCTTAAAGAAATTAAAAAAATTTAACATTCCCTTCAAACAAATTGATTGAATGCTAGATTTAATTTTGGAGGGAAATAAAATTTTCAACTCTCCCTTCAATCAAATATGATTCAAATAATTTGATTGAATCCTACATAAAATTTTTAAATTCTCTTTGATCAATCTTTTTCTATAAATAGGAATAGACTTTCATAATCTTTTTAAGTTTCTAATGAGACTCCTCCTCATGAGAGGAGACACTTAAAGTAAGAGTTTTTAGTCAAAATGTTAATATATATATATATATATATATATATATGAAAGAAAGAAAGAAAAGAAGAAAAATCAAAATCAAAAATAAAAAAATTTCAACGAGTGGGTTAATTGAAAGTCAAGGCCGGTTCACTGGTTTTACCGATGGAACCATAGGTTTTTCCAGTTTTATCAAACAAGCCCAGTTTTTGGAGCTCATCTGAACCGGAACTAGGTCTGGTCACCGATTCTACCAATTGAACCAACCAATCCAATCCGGTTCTTTAAAAATTGAAGGAGAAAATAGGAGAGAGAAAGTGGATTTAAGGAGGAAAAATTAAAAAAATAAGGAAAATATATTTAGTAAATTTCAATAAATAAGAAAAATTAGCACAAGAATTTCAACAGATAGGAAAAATTAGAGAGAGAAACCCATAGAATTTGAACAGATAGAGAGAGAAACACATATAATTTGAATAGATGGGGAAAAAATTGAACAAATAAGGAAAAAAATTCAACAGATAGACATAAATTTGAACAGATAGTCAAAAAAAGTCAATTGATAAAAAAAGTCAACAAATAAATTAAGGGATAAAATTGAAAACAAAATGGCATTCAAAACAAACAAAAGGATTTCTCACCAAACTATTTCACAAATAGTGGACCTCTCACTAACAAAAAATATCCACTTGATCTAATGCCTTTTAGAATTGCTAGACTAGATTTATTGACAAATTTCTCAAAAAAAAAAAATAAAATAATAATAATAAAAAAATCTAAGGGTATAATCGTAAATTAACATGCCCATAGCAAAAGTTGATAATCAGAAGCAGTGGTAGACAATTTCTTAGAATCAGAAGCTATTTGAATTAAATTTAATCAAGCGGTCCAAAATAACTTTTCTAAAATTAGAATCTATAAACTGGCCAGAAAAAAGTCACACCAAACACTCCCAATGAGTTAGGTAAATCACACTTTTTGCACTTTTATTTTTTTTATTTTTTAATTTTAACTCTCGAATTTTTTTCCATTTTATTTGGCTTTTAGGTTTTAATTTTTTTGATTTATTTTTAAAATTAATTTAAGAGTAAAATTAGATAAAATAAGATGTTAGATTGTTACATGACATAAAAAAATATATTATTATATTTAAGGTTTAAGGGTGTATTACACTGACACCTCATGAGATTTCTGTTTAATACATATCCTCCCCTCACATTTGAAAAATTACACTTACCTTCTGTCAGATTAAAATGACATTGCTTCTTAGCTTTTATACATATAAAATAATAAAATAATACATGTATTTTGTTCATGTCATCTTAAGGATAATAACAGTCATCTTATTTGGTTTAACTCACAAAAAAAATTGAGTTTTTTTTATTTTTCGTATTTTTTTTGAATTTTTTTAATATTTCAAGCAATTTTTTTATTTTTTAGATATACATAATCTAGATATACTTAAGAAGTATAATATTTTGTGATTTTTTTGAAATTCACCAAATACAAAAAGTTAAAAAAAAAAAATACAAAAATTCAATACATTATCTTATTTTGTTGTAATCAATGGATTTTTTTAAAAAGTTTTTGTACAAATTTTATACTTTTTAAATATATCTAGATTAAATTGGTCTAATCTAGATATAATAGTGGAAATAAAAATGAAAAATTATATTCATATATAAAAATTTATACAAAAAATATTATAAAAATGTTGTGATAGTAATATTGTTGTAAATATAAGAAAGAAGGAGAAGAATTTGAAGAAAAACAAAAGAGAGAAAGAAGGATCAAAAAAAGAGGAAGAAGAATCTGAAATAATCGAAAAAGAATCAAAGAAACAAAAATCTGGAGAGTGAACACCAGCAAAGAAGAAAGAGGAAGAAGAATCGAAGAAGAAGAAGAGGAACTCACTGATGGAGAGCAGATTCGCCGTCGACCTACAGTGTTGTCTTCGATGGAGGGCAGATTCGACCACTCCATTCTTCGAATGGAAGTTGACTTCACTGGCTCTTCGAATGGTTTAGGGTTTCAACTCAAAACGATAGATACAATTCGTTTTATGTTTTTTATTATTACTAAACACTCCATATTTATTTAATTTTTCAAAACGGGCAAAATTAATTGCTTTGGTGGCCCTAAAAGATTATGAAATTGTTGTTTTGACCTCAACGTACCCAACCGCATACTCATGGAGTACCCACAGTGTACCGGTTGTGTACTGGTCGTATAAAATGTACCCGATACGTTTTTTCCATACGCAGTATACGTACCCTACTCGGTAAGTATTTGATACTTGTACGGTAACATTTTTGGAGTACCATGCTTCACTGAGATATATATATATATATATACATTGTAGAGCCTCTTAGTTTTGCACTTTCTTTCTTTGTATTTGGATGGGATCTCTTTTGAACCTTCTGTTAATATAATCAATAATGTTTGGGAGCTCTAATTTAAGAACTCTAATGGTGGGTCCCACATGATGATGTGATGTTTTGGCTTGCTTTTTTTTCTCTTCTTTCTTTCTTTCTTTTTTTTTTTGACACCTCACTAGAGTTCATGTTAGAGCTCTCTATCACTACCCTAATATAATATCGTTTATCGGAGAAAAACAAAAAGGGTTTGACATTGCATGATCTAGCTGGTAGTGTTCTTTGAGTTAGCTAAAAAATCCATCCATCCACTTTGTTACTTGCATTGGTTATATTCTACTCATATTCACCTCATTAATATTCTGTAAGAATTTGTTGCTTATAGCAAAAGAATTAGCCCCTAGAAGGGGATGGAAATTTTCATTGTTTATCTATCAACTGATCGCTATAATTTTAACTTTCGAAAACACATTTCATTTTAAAGTAGTTAATACTCCTTGCTTATGATATTCCATGGACCAATAATGTGATGACTGAGTGTCCTATTCGTCATTTTTCCCTTGTTTAACCTTGGAATTGTCTCGTTGGGGTGTCAGTTTAACTTAGGACTTGTTAATTGTTTGGGTTTATTGTGTTCTGGAGCTTTTCTGCAAATTTTGTGCGTGTTTGTTCCGGTGCTGAATTTCTCTTATTTCAGAGAGTGCGAGGTCAGGTCCGAAGTATCTAGAATCGAACCAGAAAATTTCTGGGCTAGAGGACCAGGGCCGCACGTGTAGGGCCTTGGGCCGCACGTGTGGAAGAGGGCCGCACGTGCGGGGAAGTGGGGAATTTCAGCCTTGCACACTGCATTATATGTAGGTGCGGGGTGTGGTGCGGATTAGGAGGGTCGTACGTGCGGGAAGCAGGCTCCATACATGCAGGGGCAAGTACCGTACGTGCGGGACGGGCTGAGTCTGAAAACTCTATTTTTTTCTCTCATTTTGGCTTAGTGTGTATCACTTTCTAACCCTCCCTTCTCACTCTAAAAACACTTTTGCTCCTCCTTCTCTCTAAAAACTCTCATCAAACACTAAAAACCCTTGATTTCTTGCAATCCATTGGGTCTAGATCCATCATCTCTCACAAGTTTTGGAGATCAAAGCTAAAACTTCCCTTTGTGTGGTGGAGATCGAAAATTTTCATCTTTGGCTCTAGGGTTTCATCTCATCTCTTCAACAAGAACTTCAGGTAGGGTTTTCTTTGAGTTATATATATATATATATATATTTGCTAGGTTCATGTTAAATTTGGAACTTCTTGGTGACAATAAGAAAGTTTTAATTTTGTTTCAAGAATGTTATGGTTTTCAAAAGGTGGGTTTAACCATGTTTCTTTTAAATAGTCTCTTGAGGGTTTGAATAACCTTGGTTAAAGAATGATGTCACCATTTCAAGCTTCTTTCAAATGTTTGGGTGTGTGTGTTTTGTGGTGGTGGAAGTCACAAACTAGAAATTTGGGGGTTTTCAAAACAAGTGGTGAGAGCACATGGAATGCATTATTAATGTATTATTTTGTATATCAAAATGAGTTAAGGAAGGGAAAGATTCTTATTTGTAGTTACAAATGATGAATCCCATAAAATATGGGAATTGTTGGTGCTGGAAAGATTAAAGTTCAAATGTTGCTATAGTCTTGAAATGACTATATTGTTGGAATTGCTTGAGATGTGGTTATTTGTTGACAGATTTAAATGGAAACATGGTTCTATTGTGAGATAGTATAGAACAGAGGAATGAAAACTTGTTTATTTTGAGATTATTGTTGAGATATTTAAGAATGGAAAGGAGATTTATGTTGTAGCATTATCAATTGTTACCTTGCATACACAATTGTTTGGTTACCGCATGTTTTGATTTGAATTTGATTACTTTGTATTGAGAAAAGAATTATTGAGAAATGAGAACTATGGAAATGTTTTTGCGGTAAATACGTTGGTAAGTACGAATAGGAGGTGTAGATGGAATTGATAAATTGGCCTGAGTGTCTGGGGTGAAAAATCGAAAACACGCGCGGAGGTGGTACCACTTCCCTTCCTGTTAGCAATCGGTAAAGTGGGGTTTTTGGTAGTGCTAGTTAGGCCTACTTGCAGAGACCAACCTAGGGATTACCTGAGTCGTATTTACCGCCCCATTGAATAAAATTGTAAATTTCGGAATTGTTGAGATTTCAAGCTATTGTTGAACATGGTGACTTTTTTTAAAAGAAGGCATGTAAATGAAATTCTCTTTTAATTGGCATAGCATGGCATTTGCATTTGATATTGGAAATCTTACATAAATGTACATACTTTGTTAAGGATTCTCTACTGGGCTTTATGCTCACCCCTATGGGATTTTGGTGCAGGAAAAGATGTGGTGACCCCGCCGAGTTGAGGGCGTGGACATATTTTGTGGAGAGTAAATGACTCTAATTTTGTTGTGATTTATTTTGCTAGCCAAGGGCTATTCATGTATGGGTCTGAGAGACCATTTTTGTGTAATCGGGGTTAAGCCTTGGAACATGTAAGCCCTTAAGGGCATTTTATTTATATTTTTGGGATTTGATGTGCTGCATGCTATAGATTCATGTATTTCTGTATCATTGAATGTATAATTCGTGTGTGGGACTTTTGTACAAACCTTATTGTTTAATGATGCAAAAGTTAGAGAATTGCTATTATTCTTTATTGGATGTTGGTTGATGTACCTAATTTGTGTTCTGTTATTTTGGCGCGTTACAACTTGGTATTAGAGCTACAGGGTTTGAATACTTAGGGCTCGCGGGGAGTGGTTGTTTTGCCACAGTGGGTTCATTTCGCAAGATTAGGAAATGTTTTGTTTTTCGTGATTATGTGATAACATGCTTATGTGACTACATGGGTATGGGATTGGACTTTTGGGATGTTATTTGCACCTATTAAATTCCTTGAGGTCTTATTAGAAGGGTACTTGATTAATACTCGTTCTACTAAGAATTCTTGGTTTTTCGTGGGACGAATCTCATCACAAAAGAATAATCCGTATGTGCTTACGTAACTAAGTGCTTATGTTTAGTGAATTGAATTGTTTGTATGGTAGAAATTGTATAGAATTGTTGTATTCAAATGAGTGAGAGGATTCGCGAGCACATTTGAGATTATGTGCTAAATTGTTTATCTTGTTCCCTAATTAGGATGTCAGGAAGGGGTCAAGCCCGTGGTGGTAGAGATGGAAGGTGTGGTAGCGCTCACTGGGGGGTGCATGGAGTGCCGGCCCATGAGGTTCCGGTACAAGAGGAGGGGTTGGGCCAATCTAATATGGCTGAGCTAGTGGGGCAAGCGGGTCAAGCCGCAATGGGGGCCCTAGCTCGAGAAATGGCGGGAGCCTTGAGGGGGTCGATGAACATACTAAGGGCGGAGAACCAAGCTAGAGAGAACGCCGTAGAGACGAGGGCGAGCTTTCTCACTAGGGAGTTTTTGTGGGCCAAGCCGGATGAGTTCCATGGTGGCCCCAAGCCTAAGAAAGCGGATGAGTGGCTCGAACAGACAGTGAAGACGTTTGAGATGCTTCACATCGAAGATAGTGAGCTTAGAGTGACTCTTGCGAGTTACTACCTCAAGGGAGATGCGGGCCAATGGTGGAAGTACGCCAAGGGCCGAATAGAACCAACATGGGAAGCATTTGTAGTGGCTTTCCAAGACAAGTACCTACCTCCCACTGCTAGGGAGAGGTTAAGGAAGGAATTTCAAGACCTTAAGCAACTTAACATCTCCGTGGCCAAGTTCGAAGTGGCTTTCTCTAGTTTGTCCCGGTTTGCACTAGAGTTGGTGGCAATAGAAGAGCGCCGTTGCATTAAGTTTGAGAAGAAGTTGAGAACCAAGATCTTGTTCAAGGTTATCGAGAACATGATCCGGGACTATGACCATCTTGTGGAAGCGGCGGCACACGTGGAGATTACCGTGGAGGTTGAGAAGAAGAGAATCCGGGGTTCAAGGTCGAGGGGTCAAGGGTCATAGGGGGACTATAGACCCAACAAGAAGAGCAGGAGTACATTTTCATCCCAGTCCCAACCGCAGCAGTCTAGATCCACTTTTTCCTTGCCTAGTGCGGGCCTGGGGAAGAATGCACTGAGTGGTTTTTCTTGTTTCAAGTGTGGCCAACTGGGTCACAAGGCCTTTGCATCTCTGCAGAAGGGAGAAGGACAGCAGATGTTGCCACCACCACCACCTAACCGATCTCAGAGTTAGTCTCAGAGTAGGGGGCAGGGGCCTACTTGCTATCAGTGCGGTCAGTCAGGGCACATGAAGAGAGCTTGCCCGCAGTTGGGAGGCGCATCTGGCGTATCAGGGTCGAGGCAGACTCAGAGCCACCAGCAGGCTCACTCAGTCCAAACTTCGTGAGCTAATCAGGGAACCGCTTCGGCTCAGTCAGTGCAACATGTCGATGCTTTGAGAGATGAGCCGGTTGATCAGAGGCCACAAGGGCACGTGTATGTTGTTACTGTGCCAGAGCAGTTGCCGAGATCCTCAACTGTGAGAGGTATTTTTGTTGTGTGTAATTCTTTGGCTAATGTGTTGATAGATACGGGTGCATCTCATTCATTCATATCTACTACATTCACATCTGCATTGGGATTAGAGGTGGCATGGTTAGCATCTCCGCTCAAAGTAGAGTCACCAACTGGGGGTACAATTGACTTAGATTGGGGGTGTTGTGGTTGTGAGATAGAGGTTGCAAGGCATTGACTCCCGTTTGCTTTTGTGTTGCTAGACATGTCAAGTTTTGACGTCATTCTAGGCATGGATTGGTTGTCTTCCTACCAAGCGGTGATTGATTGTTTTCATCAGAGGGTCATAGTGTGCACCTCGAGTGGTGATTGTTTTTACTTTCTGGGGGGATCGGGTTGATAGGGTCTTGTCGCCAGTTTTTGACCCTCGTAGTAGAAACAAGCTTAGTGGCCTTCTTGTTACTCTCTTGGATAGTGAGAGTGACGGGACTCGTGTTGAGTTGCCAAGGGTAGTTTGTGAATACCCGAACGTATTTCCCGAGGATCTTACTAGTTTGCCACCCCACCGGGAGATCGAGTTCACCATTGACTTAGTGCCTCGAAGGCACCAATTTCTATGGTGCCATATAGATTTGCACCTGTGGAGTTGCATGAGTTGAAGATTCAACTCCAAGAGCTTTTAGACTAGGGTTTCATTCGCCCTAGCACATCGCCTTAGTGAGCGCCGGCTCTTTTTGCGAAGAAGAAGGATGGGTCATTGCAGTTGTGTATTGATTACCGTAAGTTAAATCGGGTTACCGTCAAGAACAAGTATCCCTCACCCTGAATAGATGATTTGTTTGACCAACTTAGAGGGTCTTGTTGTTTTTCGAAGATAGATTTGAGGTTGGGTTACCATCAGTTGAGGGCTCGGAAGGAGGATATCCAGAAAACGGCCTTTCGTACGCGTTATGGCCACTATGAATTCCTTGTAATGCCTTTTGGGTTGACTAATGCACCGGCTTCCTTTATGGACTTGATGAACAAAATTTTTAGAGAATACTTGGATCATTTTGTGGTCGTCTTTGTGGACGACATCTTAATTTACTCAACCTCTGAGGAGGAACACGAGGCTCACTTGAGGGTAGTACTTGACTTGCTTAGAGAGCACCAGTTGTATGCCAAATTTGAGAAATGCGAGTTTTGGCTCACCGAGGTGAAGTTTTTGGGTCATGTAGTGTCAAGAGAGGGAGTAACTATAGACTCTTCAAAGATAGACGCCGTGCAAGATTGGGAACAACCCAAAAATGCATTTGAGATCCAGCGTTTCTTGGGATTGGCGGGGTACTATCGGCGTTTTGTAAGGGACTTTTCTCGACTAGTGGCGCCTTTGACTAGATTGACTAGAAAGGGGGTTAAGTTTGTGTGGAGTGAGGCTTGTGAAAAGTCATTTCAAGAGCTTAAGACTAGACTGATTATCGCACCAGTGTTGATAATTTCAGAAAGAGGTTTGGATTACACCGTTTATTGTGATGCATCTCGGGATGGGCTTGGTTGTGTCTTGATGCAAGGGGGAAAGGTTGTAGCTTACAATTCACGACAATTGAAAACTCATGAGAAGAATTACCCTACCTATGACCTGGAATTAGCAGTAGCAGTGTTTGCGTTGCAAATTTGGAGGCATTATTTGTATGGCGAGAAGTTTGAGGTTTTCTCTGATCATAAGAGTTTAAAGTATTTGTTTTTCCAAAAAGACTTGAATTTACGCCAACGGAGGTGGATGGAATTTTTAGAGGATTATGACTTCGAGTTACACTATCATCCGGGGAAGGTCAATGTAGTGGCCGACGCCTTAAGTCAGAAATTTGTGAGTAGTTTGGCGAGTGTGGCCATTCGGGAATGGGTTATGTTTGGTGACATCGGCAAGTTTGAATTGCACTTGGGAGAGTCCAATGAGGATGCGACTTTGTTTACCTTGAGTGATCAACCTACCTTGATTTGTAAAGTTATAGAGGCACACCAAGGAGACCGTGAAGTAGAGTCAATTCGTGATAGAATCTCCAACGAGAAGGAAGAGAAGGGTTTGAACATCCACTCGGATCTGACTGTACGATTCCTAGACCGTTTGTTTGTACCAGAATCTTGTAGAGAGGAAGTGCTTCGGGAGTTCCATCACTCACGCCTAGTGGTACACCTGGGAGGTACCAAAATGTATCGTGATCTTAGCCGTCAGTTTTGGTGGAGGGGTATGAAGCGGGATGTCGCTTCCTTTGTGTCGAAGTGCTTTACTTGTCAACAAGTGAAGGTCGAACACCAACAACCAGCGGGTTTGTTACAACCCTTACCGATAGCCGAGTGGAAATGGGAGCACGTTACCATGGATTTTGTAGTTGGACTTCCTAGAACACAGCGGGGCAATGATGTCGTTTGGGTGATTGTTGATAAGTTGACTAAGTCTGCGCATTTCATTCCAATGCGTACCAGTGACTCAGTTGAGCACTTGGCAGAGTTGTACATTTGGGAGATAGTTCGACTTCACGGAGTTTCTGTAACCATCGTATCAGATAGGGATCCTTGTTTTACCGCTCGGTTGTGGCAAAGCCTTCAAGAGGCGTTGGGAACTAAGTTGACCTTTAGCACCGCTTACCACCCTCAAACCGATGGGCAGTCGGAGCGTACCATCCAGATTTTGGAGGACATGCTTAGAGCTTGTGTCCTAGATTTCAAGGGGTCTTGGGAGAGGTATTTACCGTTGATTGAATTTGCCTATAACAATAGTTACCAAGCTAGCACCGAGATGGCACTATTTGAGGCCTTGTATGGCCAACCTTGTAGATCATTGGTTTGTTGGGCCGAGGTGGAAGATGCACCGTTGTTGGCCTAGAAATTGTTAGAGAGACGACCTAGAAAGTTGCTCTCATTAGGAAGAGGTTAGTTATAGCCCAAAGCTGACAGAAAAGTTATGCCGATAAGAGGAGACGACCTTTGTCTTTTGAAGTAGGTGACCATGTATTCCTTAAGATCTCACCTAGGCGGGGGCTAATGAGGTTCGGTAAGAGTGGTAAGTTGTCTCCGAGGTTCATTGGGCCTTTCAAGATATTGGAGAGGATTGGGGAAGTGGCGTATCGGTTGGCCTTACCGCCACAACTTTTGGGGGTTCACAATGTGTTTCATGTGTCTATGCTTAGGAAGTATGAACCCAACCCTTCCCATGTGCTAGATTGGGTTGAGGTGGATGAGAATGCCTCTTACGAAGAGCGACCGGTTCAAATACTAGATACCCGAGAGCAGGTATTATGGGGTAAAACTATACCATTAGTGAAGGTGTTGTAGAGACATCATGGGGTTGAAGAAGAAACGTGTGAATGGGAGGCGGTAGTTCGCTTCAAGTATCCGGATTTATTTCAACATGCCTAAGTTGTTTTTCATTTTTATTATTCCCTAGCGTTGTAGGGAAATGTATTGAAATTGTTAAGTACGTGTTATTATGCACATTGTTGTTTCAAGCATGAAGTTGTTATGCGTTGTTACTAAATTATTGAAAGGCTCCATGTATGTGTTTATCTCGGATGGTCGATGTTAGCGTAACAATCATGATGTTAATAATCAAATTGAGTTGAGAATTAATGTCGTGATTTGAAAATATAATAGTGTGGTTGTGATCGCTTGAAAACTCTTGTTTGGGTAGTTTATTCAAATTTCGGGGACGAAATTTCCTATGGTGGGGTGGTTGTGATGACCGGGTGTCCTATTCGTCCTTTTTCCCTTGTTTAACCTTGGAATTGTCTCATTGGGGCGTCAGTTTAACTTAGGACTTGTTAATTGTTTGGGTTTATTGTGTTCTGGAGCTTTTCTGCAAATTTTGTGTGTGTTTCTTCCAATGCTGAATTTCTCTTATTCCGGAGAGTGCGAGGTCAGGTCCGAAGTGCCTAGAATCGAACCAGAAAATTTCTGGGCTGGAGGACTAGGGCCGCACGTGTGGAAGAGGGCCGTACGTGCAGGAGATTAGGCCGCACGTGCGGGGAAGTGGGGAATTTTAGCCTCGCACACTGCATTATATGTAGGTGCGGGGTGAGGTGCAGACTGGGAGGGGGGCGCACGTGCGGGGGTAAGTGCCGCACGTGCTGGACGGGCTGAGTCCAAAAACTCTATTTTTTTCTCTTATTTTGGCTGAGTGTGTATCACTTTCTAACCCTCCCTTCTCACTCTAAAAACACTTTTGCTCCTCCTTTTCTCTAAAAACTCTCATCAAACACTAAAAACCCTTGATTTCTTGCAATCCATTGGGTCTAGATCCATCATCTCTCACAAGTTTTGGAGATCAAAGCTAGAACTTCCCTTTGTGTGGTGGAGATCGAAAATTTTCATCTTTGGCTCTAGGGTTTCATCTCATCTCTTCAACAAGAACTTCAGGTAGGGTTTTCTTTGAGTTATATATATATATATATATATTTTTTTTTTTTGCTAGGTTAATGTTAAATTTGGAACTTCTTGGTGACAATAAAAAAGTTTTAATTTTGTTTCAAGAATGTTATGGTTTTCAAAAGGTGGGTTTAACCATATTTCTTTTAAATAGTCTCTTGAGGGTTTGAATAACCTTGGTTAAAGAATGATGTCCCCATTTCAAGCTTCTTTCAAATGTTTGGGTGTGTGTGTTGTGGTGGTGGAAGTCACAACCTAGAAATTTGGGGGTTTTCAAAACAAGTGGTGAGAACACATGGAATGCATTATTAATGTATTATTTTGTATATCAAACTGAGTTAAGGAAGGGAAAGATTCTTATTTGTAGTTACAAATGATGAATCACATAAAATATGGTAATTGTTGGTGCTGGAAAGATTAAAGTTCAAATGTTGCTATAGTTTTGAAATGACTATGTTGTTGGAATTGCTTGAGATGTGGTTATCTGTTGACGGATTTAAATGGAAACATGGTTCTATTGTGAGATAGTATAGAATGGAGGAATGAAAACTTGTTTATTTTGAGATCATTGTTGAGATATTTAAGAATGGAAAGGAAATTTATGTTGTAGCATTATTAATTGTTACCTTGCATACACAACTATTTGGTTACCGCATGTTTTGATTTGAATTTGACTACTTTGCATTGAGAAAAGAATTGTTGAGAAATGAGAACTATGGAAATGTTTTTGGGGTAAATACGTTAGTGTGGACTCGCCTCTTTCCACGCCCCGCCTTTCGGAAAGGTTTGAAAAGAAGGCCTCACAGTTCGGACTCTACCTGTGGTTCTGAATCTAGTCTCACAAGTGCAATGTGAAACTGAGAAACACCAATGAGTCCAAATCCAGCAAATCGTTTTGGAAAACTGATATTAAATCAAATAATGCCAAAATTAAACTTCTTTGCCAGATTACAGAGTCACCACCTAAATATGTTGTTTTTTGGGAAATTTAGCAAACCCTGACTCATGCCGAAGGCCACGTGTCCATCATCACCAAAGTTGCCTCGGCTCGGGAACTTGGGTACGAGGGGGGAAGGTCATGAAATGAGCACCCCCTCTCGCCCAATCAAAGATTGGCCTCTACTAATCATGATATTGTCATTTTATAAACATTATGCATTCTTATCCCGGTTATTAGCTAACGTTACTATGTGACGTGCACAAACAAGTATAGACTAGCCGCGAGACTTGGAACAAATTTAACTCATCCTTGTTTTCGAAAATGGTTTGAAGTTGCCACCCTCAAGTGGGCTTAAAGATGCGGATTTGCCACCAAACATAGTGGGCTTAAAACATGATTTTGCCACGACAAAGCAGGCCTAAAACATATATTCGTTGAATTGTTCCAATTCAAACAACAAGCCTTCATCCACAGGCATTCATGCGGTTTAGCAAGCACATAGCCTCATGGCAAGCATGCGAAACATGGCAATATGGCAATCACACTCATGTAAGTATGCTAAAGCGTAAAAGCTTACCGAGTACTCCAAGCCAAAACAAAAACTAGTTAGAAAGGTGCATGATCCTAACTATGTTAAATGACTAATGCAACATATGCAATATGCAATTTAATAGGCTCGCCTACTAATATGACATATGAATCAATTTGAACAACATGCGATAAATACGTATTCAAATAAGTATTTGAAACGACAATGCAGTTTGAATGATGCGTCGCGCCAAGCCTCGGTGCATGCAAGACAAATGAATGGATGCAAACATGCAACCATAAGGTATGCTAATTGAAAATGTCCCTAATCTAACCATCAAAAGCGATTAAATAAAAGGGAGAAAGACGTCGGGTTGGAAGACATACACACACGCACGCACACTTATTACAACATTATACCCTCACAAAGGAGGGTCTGAATAAATAAGCTAAGCAACTAGCTACGCTAAGCAAGCTAATTAATACAACACTTGAAATGAATTAACTAACTATTCTAAGATAACTAACTATTACAAACCGGAATCGAATAACTAGTTACACTAACTAAGTAATTACAACGCTTGAATTAACCAGCTATTCTAAGCTAACTAAAGCAATTAAATAATTAACTATCTAAGCTAATTAAATATTACAACATAACAAATAAGCTACAACCAATTAGACTAATCAAATATTAAAACACAATTCATTATACTAATGAAACAATTAAACGATCAAACACATTTGATAAGGACACCAAGGAAAATGGATGGAGGTTGCATGCGCATTGGCAGAAAGCTGCTCTGTCTGCTTAGGCCGCCTCTGTTTCACCTTCAGCCACTGCCTCTGTTTCTGCAAAACTGCATTGCTAGGCAAACATCAAGGGCCGACCGTGCGTTACTAACAACCGGCCGGGCCTACAGAGGGCCGGTCGTGCATTGATTTGGTGCAAAGCTCTATTTCTGTGCTCTGAGGTGAACTCAGTACAGATAGAGCATTTTCAAGCTCTGTTTGTCCTTCTTTCCTTCTCTGTCAAAGAAGAGCCTCGAGAGAAGGTTGGGATTGACTCTAAAACCATCAATGAGCAATATGATCGCTTGATGATCTCGGATGTCATCTTGGACCAAAAATCAATAAATACAATGCAAATGGACCACCCCTCCCTTTTTGTCATGGAATGAACTCAAAAAAGGAAGTTGAGACGCTTCAAGAACGTCAAAAACACTATGAATTGATGCTTGATGACCCTTGACACAAGGAACTTGGCATAACGTCTGGCCAAGTTCAAGCTATTCAAACCATTTTCTTTATGTGTGTTAATCCAAGTTTTAAACCAATTTTATTAGGCCTTTCCATTCATTAGTCCATTTATCCATGGTGATTTTAAAGTCCTCTAAGCAAGAAATAATGTCAAACAAGAGGTTCTTCTAAGACATAGGAGAGAGACTACACCGTTGACGATGAATCTCCAAAGAGATTAAGCCATTAAGGGTAGTTCTCCCTTACATGTATTGAAAAACCTCAATTGGTTGAAACCATTCTCAAATACAAGTGATAGATGGTTGATTGATTATTTAGAGTGAGATGGAAGTAAACAACACAATACAAGCTATGTATGCAAACTAATGAGATAACAAACAAACTAATCAAAGCATGAAACAATTTTAAAGGCTTGGACAGCCCTAAAACAGCCCATAAAAGGCTAAAAACAATGCTGAAATTACACTACAAAAGTCAAAAAAAGTAAGCAAAATATGAGAGAATTAAAGCTAGTAAGCAAGCCTAAGAAGGGGTGGCTAACCCCTCCGCTTTTTGGACCTCAAAACCACATATTTTAGCCTTTGAAAACTCTGAAAATCAGTGGCCCAAAGTTGAGGAAAAGTTGAGAAAGAAGTGGGAAACACAAGGGCAAAAGCTTAGAGAACAAGGTTCAAAGAGGGGTGGTTAACCCATCCACCTTTTGATAGCTTTTAGCCACAAGCTTTAGCCCACAAAGACAGTCCAAAACAGTCCCAAAACAACCCAAAAATAGTGGCTAAAAGTAAGGAAAAGAGAGGAAAAGAGTGAGAGAGAAGTAAGGAAGAAGATGCAAAAGTTATACCTTTGAAAGAGAGGTAGGCTCTTAGTTAACAAACTTGATTCCAACACCCTCAAGTTTATGAAACTTAGGTTAAAATCTCAGAAAAAAGCTCCAAGAACAAGCTCCAATGGTGTATGTATAGCTGAAAAAAGGTTTGAGGGTCCAAGGAGGAAGGAAGAGGGAGGAGGCTCTCTTTTAGCTCTTCAAAGTCTTTGGAAAATTTGCTAACCATTAATTCTGAATGCAGGAGCTCTATTTATAGAATTTGAGCCAAAAATATCATAAATATCTTCAAACCAAGATATTTGTTCAATTCCCGCCAGCTGTCTGTCTGATGCCATCGAAGGCCGGCTGGCCTTCACTGATCCACGGCCGGCCCTCAAAAATTGCATTCAGGCCCAACTTCAAACGGGCATATCTCCTTCATCCGAACTCCTTTGCAGGTCATTCTTCAGTCTAAATTGAAGCCCCGGAAGTCTAGTTTCCAATGGAAGTGACCTTACATCAAAATTCTAAGTGTGTTAAGAGATATCTCTATTTTAGTGAAGACTGCTCAGTTTTTGGTCCTAACGGATTGATGCCTAACTTCACATGGTCATATCTCCGTCATCCGGACTTAGCTTTAGAAGATTCTTGAGTGTAAAATGAAGCCCCAGAAGTCCACTTTCCAATGGTGGTGGCCTTAAAACTTAAGTCCAAGTGTACAAAAGGATAGACCCGATTTAGTGAAGGCTACCCGGTTCTCTCTTAACAGTTTATGCCCAACTTCTTCCCCAACTAGTTTTCCTCCCTCCACTCTTATTTTCTTCAACTCCAAGCCTCTAAATAAGAAGTTTTAAAAGATTTTTTAAAGAGTTCACCTCTCTTCTATTCATTTCCACTTTGTCCATGCTTGGTTTACCAAAAAGTGCAATGTTTTAAACGAAATGCGAGCCTCGGAACATCGTAGAAACATTTTCAAAAATATTTTGAAAGAGAGGGTTTTGAGATCTAAAATAGTTTGGCCAAAATGGGGTGTTAGGTTTGGGATTAGAGCTTGAATTCAAATTTCTTCGCTGAGAATCTAAAAGATTACACAGTGTAACTTTCATCATCGGGTGTTCAGAATCAAGCACCCAAGTCTTAAGGGCGGTCAAAAATGGGGTGTCTACAATTGCCCCTCTTTGACAGAGCTCAAAGTCATAAATGACATGAGTGAATGTCAAAGCCCGAAGACGGCCGATTTTGACAAGGCCGTAAGACTTGGGCAAACAAACAAAATGCAGATGCAATTGGTTGAACCCGAAGGTTGCCTATGTATCCCGTTGCAAGGAATCAAACCAGCATAGTTCATGGGCAGGATGCAAATGATACACAATATTACAAAACAATGTAAATGATATACAATGTAATGAACTAATCAAACCACAATCAGTGCAAAACACACAAATACCATAAAGGATTGGCGATGCAAATCAAACTACGTTTTATATAGAAAAGGTGCCGGAGCGCTCTAACCACAATTCTTGCAGAGTAGGTGCATGCACATGCAGAACTATGTTTTTCGTAGAAAGAGAAAGAGTACAAATAATTGGGTGGTATGTTATAAGTGAGGAATGATCTACTGAGGAAAGATCGTGATCCTAATTGCTAAATGCAACAAAACAAAGTACAATGTAGTGAATGCAATGGATGCAGTGAATAAGGGACGCAAGCCAAACCACATTTTTCCTAAAAAAGGCATGGACACAACAAACCACGTCTAACACAGTAAAGGTGCCGAAACCCTCAGACCACAATTCTTATAGAACAGGTGCATACATATGCAGAGCTATGTTTTAACATGAAAAGCATGGGCACATGCCAAACTAAGCTTTAACATGGAAAGGATGCAGACGATAAAATGGACAATGCAGTAAATGCATGCAATAAATTCTATATGCAATGCAATGCAATAGACGTAATAGATTATAATGGATATAGTGATGCAGCTAGGAAGTGATGCTTTAGAAAGTACCTTATAGGGGCAATTGGCGATGACTCACCTTATGCTGCTGGGGATCTTCTTCTTCTGCTTCTTGTGCTTCCAAACCACAGGTACTACTTTTCTTCCTAGCTATGTTCGCAACTTTCCCTATTCTTCAACAGGGTGACAGACTAGGTTGGTTCAGTATGTAGAACTGAGGTGCATACAAGCCACCTTAACCTGTGGGGCTGCCATATAGATTTCAAGCCGAGGATACACCCTAGGGTATTTAAACCAAACTTTAGTCTCAGAAATTCCGAACCTTTGCGTTATCGGCCATTTGAACTCTAGTTTCCACCATTTCAGTTGATCTCCTAGGAACTCACTGCAAACACAAGCAGGTGGCTATACCAGACCACTAAAAGTCATTCGAACATGACAAACACCAAAGGAATTGCACCTTTAGAGGATTTAAGGTCTCCTAGACCAGGGAGTACACAAGACAGTGCGAATAAGGTGCACCAGACAGTGTGATGTGCAAGACAGTGCAATTGAATTGCAATGCACAAGACAGAGCGAGTGAGGGTGAATGAATGCACAAAATAGACGCAAATGCACAAGACAGTGCGATATGGGGTGAATGCACAATACAGTGCAATGCAAGTGTGCACAAGAAATGCGATATGGGTTAAATGCACAAAACAGTGCGATGCAAGTGTGCACAAGACAGTGCGATATGGGTGAAATGCACAAAATAGTGCTATACAGGTGTGCACAAGATAGTGTGATGCAAGGTGCACAAGACAGTGCGATACAATGCACAAGATAGTGCGATGCAAGTTTGCACAGGATAGTACGATATGGGTGAATGCGCAGGATAGCGTGATGTAGGTGCACAAGATAGTGCGATACAAAGGTGAATGCGCAAGATAGCACGATGCAGGTGCACAAGATAGTGCAATGCAATGCACAAACAAGTGCAAGTAAGTTGCGCAGAATAGCGCGATGCAATACACAAACAAGTGCAAGTAAGGTGCGCAAAATAGCGCGATGCATGTTCTATGCAAAAGATATGGGCATTTTCCATGCAGGATGAGAGCATGTAATGAAATGCACAAGATAGTGCGATGCGCAAGAAAGTGCAAGTGTAAATTGCACAAAATAGTGCGAGTGTGATACGAAGTGCACAAAATAGTGCGAACAAAACAAAAGCACAAAATAGTGCGAGCAAAGTGAGTAATTGTGTGATAAATGTACTGAGTAAGATTATTGTGCGATAGATGCACAGAAGTGAGATTATTGTGCGGTGGATGCACAGAATGATTGGTTTATAAAGCAATACATTGACGATGCACGTTCCATGCAAGATAAACAACCGATGCATGATGTTCATTGAAAGCATGTTCTATGCATGAATCAAGAGCATATTCTATGTATGATTGAAAGCCCATTCTATGCATGAACCATAAACGATGCGAGGCACGCTTGCAACATAAGTGTATATGAAAATGCACATTCTATGCAATAGAAGGGAAGCAAATATGTACTTGGGTGCCTCCGATTTATCTCTCGAAGGACTTTGCAACATGCTCAACTCAAAAAAGGATACATCCCATTCATATTGGTGAGAGGTAACATCTGCATGTGAAAACCACGGATGCTGCTTGGATTTCCATTCTGACTGGAAGCAGGCTTGAACTCAGAGTCGAGGTACACTCATACTCTAGAGAAATAGCAAGGCATGAGAAGGTGCACCTGGAATACAGTCTTAGAATTTGCTGAAGTTGAAACATGCTAAGATGCTCCAAATTTTCCCTCTTTTCTTTTACTTTGTATTCCGGAACCTATGTAGCTTCAGATAGGTCCTAGTTCTATTGCTTTCTTGATCGGGGTTGAACCCTGCAGTTTATGAAAGAAAGAGTCCTATTTTGCAGATCATGTTAAGAATGACACAGCACTCTGAGCACAAAACGATCTATTTTTGAAATTGAAATTGAGAATGAGTTCTTGATCGAGTATTGAGCCTACGACTAACCAAAGTCAAAACAACTCAACAAAGGAAAACAAAGGTAAAAACAACACAACTATGCTAAATGACTTAAAACAAGAATCGAGACAAACAAAAACAACAAACACAACACTCGGACATTCACAAGGAGCCTGTTTCTCCAGGTATTGTTTCCCACCCTTTCTCATTTGTGATTCTCACATCACTTGGCACTCAATCTCTTTTTCTCTTAAAAGCCCTTTCCTCGCTTTTTCTCTCAGCGTACATCTCTCTATTCTTTGATCTCTCTTATTTTTTATCCCTTCCCGGGGTGGTTGATGGATAAACAAGAAGTTATGGGCTCTTGCCCCTAGTATTCTACTAGATTCTCATTCTTCCGCTCACAACTAGTGAGCTTTTCCACAGAGGGGTTGTGATGCGACTGGATGTGCAGCAGATCTACAACTGACATTGGTTGATGATGTGCTTGGCTTAGCTTGACTGAGATGAATTACAACATGTCCCACTGGCCAGGCATACAATTAATCGTTCCCACACATTACGTTTTCTACGTCCCTATGCCAGGTCAGATACCAATTTGGGTGTGATCAAACTTGTCTAGATGAGGGGATCGAATATCCAGCTTCATTTCTAATTCGTGCCTCGCACTTGGCTTGATACCTCGCTGCTTGGAGGACGAAAGAACTTTTAGCCCCTGCGGCTAACTTCAGTTGTGCCATTCTTGGCGAGTGCATTGACAACAGGGAAAAGACAAAAAACTTGACTTAACTGTGCCCCTAGTTCATTATTTTGACCATTTTTTGCTTTTAGCTTTCTACTCAAACAAATTTAATCAATATGAGAGTTAGATTAGCATGCTTGTTCGATTTTCTGATTTGAAATCCCGCAAGTCAGGATGTGAGCATTGAAAATTTTCCTTTTTTGGGTCCGAGAAATGGTCCAGTTTCGGAAAAATGGAATAATTTTTTAGAAAACTGGTCAACCTCACTAAAAATCTTCAAAACTATTTTTGCAAATGGCCATTGCTCAACCAACACGGAATGTACTCTCGAGATGCACAATCTCATATCTGAATTTGTATAGCGACCCTGGTTTTCCCTCTATTGGTTATTGTATTCCGGACTCGGTTTCGTAGATGTCCGTTGTTGTATATGCTTCTTTTCTGTCCTTTAATTCCTTGTATTTGAGTTTTAGGATGTGTTAGGAAGGTTTGTACCAGGTTGGTTGTGTTTGGGAACAAATGGTTGCTGCCCAGATTTTTGTGTCTTCGCTCGAGCGAGACTTTTGTTGCTCGAGCGAGCTTTGTGTTTTAGTTCCTTTGCTCGAGCAAGGGTCCCTTCGCTCGGGCGAGAGTTGAGTGTTGTGTCTAGTGGCTCGAGCGAGAAGTCTTGTGCTCGAGCTTGCGTCTGCGTCTGGTTCTGGACCTCAGAGTTGAATTTCTTGGCTCGAGCGAGCTTTCCTTTGCTCGAGCGAGCGAGTTGTATGTTTTGGACTTCTTCGCTCGAGCAAGAATTCTTGCGCTCGAGCGTGCTTCTGGGTTGCAGACCTGAAGCTTCGAATTGTTGGCTCGAGCGAGGCTTTCTACGCTCGAGCGAGGTTTCCTTGTGTCTGGTCGCTCGAGAGACCATTCCTTCGCTCGAGTGAGGCTCGAATATATCAGTTGCAGCAGCTTGTTTCTCCTCCACTTTTTCATCTCTTTTCTTTCTTTCAAACCCTAGAACGGCTGCCTCTCTCTCTAAACCACCACTTCTCTCTACAAGAACTCTTGATCTAGGGTCCTCCTACACTATTTCCTTTGTATAAAAGTTAGAGCTCGGTGTGGGCTTCGTTTTGATCCGAGAATCTTTGAGTTTGGAGCATCTTGAGCTTTGTCCTTCTTCTTCTTTGAGACCCGAAATTTGAGGTAGGGATAACCTACTCCATTCTATGGGTTTTGACATAAATTTTAGTCATTTTGATTAGATGGTGTTGTTTGGAAATTTTGGGAAATTTAGGGTTTGATTTGAGGTTATAAAAAAAGGGGGTTTTCAAATGTTAAACTCCATGTGTATGTGAGACCTTGGAGAAATGGAATTATTGTTGTTAAATTGATGAAATTGTACCTTAGGGTTGATATTTGAAAAAAAAAAGGCAAATGCCCTAGTTATGTTGAATAATTAATTTGGGGAAAATGTGTAATTGAGTGGAAATACATGAAATTGGGAAGTTGTGAAATCGAATGGTGTAGTTGGATAAATTAATCACTCACCTATGAAAATGTTGGTATTTTATCTGTTTGATAAATTTATTATCCGTTTAGAGATAACTGCTTTGGGCTATCGGTGGAGGATAGTCTTGATTGTTGTAGACACTATATGTTGATTAGGGAAAACTGAAACTAATCACATTGAGTATGTCATTGAATATGACGGTTGGAATAATACATCAAATATGTGTATTGATTGATCATTGTATATGATAAGTGGTTAAATACATTGTATATGTATGTTGTGTGGGAGGAGATAGGGGATGTACTCCATGGTTTGGGAGGAGATAGGGGATGGACTCTCAAACCTGTTTGGGAGGAGATAGGGGATGGACTCCATTGGTGATTGAAGTATGGAAGTGTTTTAATATGAGTTGTAGTCTCATGTAAATTGTGAATAAAGGAAGTGTTTTAATATGAGTCAGAGTCTCATTTAATTGTTTGGCCAGGTTCTGAGCCATGTTTATGAATCAAAGTTGTTTAAGTGAAGGAAAGTGGAAATGAAAAATGAATGTATCTATTGTTGAGTTGAAAAGTGTTGTAAGTTGGTTTATAAGTGTTAACCATCTATCGAATGCTAATGTTTTAGTTATTTCTCATAATTGGTTTAGTATATCTCTACTAGGCATTGGCTCACCCTATATAGGACATCATTTTCAGGTTCAGGTGATATGCCACCTTCAAGGACGTAGGTTGAGAGGCTTAGAGGCTGAAGGATCTTTTGTTATTCTCTTTTTGGTATTACATGTAAATTCAAGCCAAGGGCTTATTTTGTATAAAGAGTTAGAACTCTTCTTTTGTTGTATCCAAGTGTTGACTTGGAAAGTTGTAAGCCCGTAGGGAATTTACTTTTGATGTCAACATGTAATACTTTTGTACTTAATACTCCGATGAATGGAATTATGCTTTATTCTCTTATGTCTATGCATGTCATGGATGTGGGGTTTTATGTATTATTTTGAGGGCGTTACAACTTGGTATCATAGCGTACCGGGTTTGAATACTTCGGGTACGTGGGAAGTGGTTAGTACCACAATGGGTTTGTCTCGCTTGTTAGAGACTTAAGTGGAATGTTATGTACTTATGTGATAACATGTTTATGTGGCTATATAGGTATGGGATTTAGTTTCTAGGATATTGATTGGATCCTTGGGTTTCTGGGAGTCCTGTTGGAAAAGCACTTGATCAATGTTGTTTCTAATCGAAACTCTAGCAACGCCTCGGGACTGTCACTATCCAGAAATGAAATTCGTAAGTACTGATGTGATTATGTGCTTACGTGGAATGAATTACTGTTGTCCAATGCTTTAGGACGCGAGTGAAATAGCTTCGACACATTTATGAATGTGCTAATGTTTTTTTTACCTTTATTAGGATGTCAGGATGAGGACGTGGTGGTAGGTGAGGTAGGCCTAGGAGGCAGGAGATGCCTATACCGAATGAGATTCCGACGCAGCATGAGGGTGTTGGTCAGGCCAATGTGGCCGAGCCAGTGGGTCAACAGGCCATGGGCGCCTTAGCCCGCGAGATGGCAGGAGCATTGAGGGAATCCATGGACATTCTCAGAACTGAGAATCAAGTCCAGGCCCATGTTACTGAGGCAGGGCCTTCTTTTCTAAAGAGGGAGTTTTTCCTGTCTAATCCGGATGAGTTTCTGGGGGATCCGAAGGAGCCACTTAAGGCCGATGAGTGGCTTGAGCAGATGGCGAAGACGTTTGAGATGCTTGGCATCGAAGACGGGGCATTGAAGGTGACCTTGGCGTCTTTCCAGTTGAAGGGAGATGCGGGTCAGTGGTGGAATTTCGTGCGAGGTCGTATTGGAGGCACTTGGGAGGCTTTCGTTGGCGCCTTTCAGGAGAAGTTTTTGTCTCCTGCTGTCAGGGAGAAGTTGAGAGATCAGTTCTGTCAGCTCAAGCAGCTGAGTTCATCAGTGGCCGAGTTTGAGGCCGCATTTACCAATTTATCTAGGTTTGCACCTGAGCTAGTGGCGTCTGAGGAATGCCGTTGTCTTGAGTTCAAGAAGAAGTTGAGACACGGGCTCAAAGTTAGGGTTGCTGGGTCCATGACTCGAGAGTATGGACGCCTTGTGGATGTTGCGGCGCATCTTGAGATTATTATGCATGAGGAGGAGGAGAGGATGAGGGGCCCCAAGAGGAGTCAGGATAGCTAGGGGGATGGTAGGAGGTAGAGGGGTTCTAACCCTCAGCAGCCCCAGGGTGCTTTTGCAAGATCTACCTTTCCAGTGCCGAGTTCAGGCTCTGGGAGAGGCAGTCAGGGAGACTTTACTTGTTACAAATGTGGTCAGCTGGGCCACAAGTCTCCAGCTTGCCCGCAGAGGGGATGAGGGCAGATAGCAGCTTCATCTTCGGCTCGACCTTAGAGCCAGAGTCAGGGCAGAGGCCAACCGCTCTCTTGTTACCAGTGTGGTCAGGAGGGGCACCTGAAGAGGTTCTGCCCGCAGTTGAGTGGCACATCTGGTGCATCTGGTTCGAGGCAGACTCAGAGCCATCAGCCAGCTCAGTTAGTTCAGGCCTCGAGGGCCAATCAGGGTGCCTCATCATCTCAGTCTGTACAGCAGTCTTATGCTTCGAGGGGTGAGCAGGTAGATCAGAGACCTTCAGGGCGCGTGTATGCTGTTACCGTGCAGGATCTTGTACCGGCTCCATCTGTTGTGAGAGGTACCTTTTTGTTTTGCAACTCGGTTGTCAATGTGTTGATTGATACGGATGCATCCCATTCCTTTATATCTGTTACATTTGCATCTGTTTTGGGGTTGGAGTTGGCGCAGTTAGCTTCTTCTATTTGTGTTGTATCACTTGTTGGGAGTGAGTTGGTTTTGAAATAAGGGTGTAGAGGTTGTGATATTGAGGTCGCCGATCGCCGGCTTCCATTCTCTTTTGTAGTTATGGCTATGTCGGGTTTTGATATGATTTTGGGTATGGACTGGTTATCGTCATACCGGGCTGTTACTGATTGCTACCGCCAGAGGATCATTGCATGTACCTTGAGCGGGGATTGTTTTCATTTCTTGGAAGATCGGGTTGGTAGTGTTTTGCCACCAGTGTATGATCCGCGAGAGCGGAGTGAGCTTAGTGGTCTTCTTGCCAGCTTTATGAGTAGCGAGTGTGATGAGATCCAGATTGAGTTACCCAGAGTGGTTTGTGAGTACTCGGACGTCTTTCTCGAGGATCTTGTTAGTTTGCCACCCCATCGAGAGGTGGAATTTTCTATTGATTTAGTGCCCGGCACGGCGCCGATTTCTATGGCACCGTATAATTTTGCCCTAGCCGAGTTGAGTGAGTTGAAGATTCAACTCCAGGAGTTGCTAGATAAGGGCTTCGTTCGCCCTAGTACTTCGCCGTGGGGAGCACCGCCCTCTTTGCTAAAAAGAAAGACGGGGCTTTGAGACTTTGTATCGATTACCGGAAATTGAATCGGGCTACGGTTAAGAACAAGTACCCTATGCCTCGTATTGATGATTTGTCTGACCAGTTGAAAGGGTCTCGTTGTTTCTCTAAGATAGACTTGAGATCGGGTTACCATCAGTTGAGGGTCAGGGAGGAGGATATCCCAAAGACAGCATTCCGTACGCGGTATGGCCACTATGAGTTTCTGGTGATGCCTTTTGGGCTTACCAATGCATCGGCAGTGTTTATGGACTTGATGAACCGGATATTCCGGGAATTCTTAGATCGTTTTGTAGTCATTTTCATGGACGACATTCTGATTTATTCACCTTCTGAGGAGGAGCACGAGGAACACTTGAGAGTAGTGCTTGAGTTACTTAGGGCCCATAAGTTGTATGCCAAGTTCGGGAAGTGTGAGTTCTGGCTAAAAGAGGTTAAATTCTTAGGCCATGTAGTCTCCGGGGAAGGGGTGTCTGTTGATACATCCAAGATAGAGGCAGTGCAAGATTGGGCACAACCTACGAGTGTTTTTGAGATCCGCAGTTTTCTGGGATTAGCTGGGTATTACCGTCGATTTGTGAAAGATTTCTCTAGGCTAGCTTCGCCTTTGACTAGATTGACGTCGAAAGGGGTCAAATTTGTATGGGGTGAGACTTGTGAAAAGTCGTTCCAAGAACTTAAGGTTAGACTCACCACCACTCCAGTTTTGATTATTCCGGAGAGAGGTTTGGGTTATGCAGTTTATTGTGATGTTTCACGAGAGGGTTTGGGTTGTATGCTAATGCAAGAGGGGAAAGTAGTAGCCTATGGCTCGCGGCAGTTGAAAATGCACGAGAGGAATTACCCTACACATGACCTAGAGTTAGCAGCTGTGATTTTTGCCTTGAAGATTTGGAGGCACTACCTTTATGGTGAGAGATTCGAGGTGTTCTCGGATCATAAGAGTCTGAAGTATCTGTTTACATAGAAAGACTTGAATTTGAGGCAGAGGAGGTGGATGGAGTTTATTGAGGATTACGACTTCGAGTTGCATTACCATCCGGGGAAGGCCAATGTTGTGGCTGATGCCCTTAGCAGGAAATCCATTAGTGATGTAGCTTGTATAGCCATCCGGGAGTGGGAGATGTTGGGTGCACTTGGTGAGTTTGATTTGCTCCTGGGCGAATCTGTTGAGTCTACGGCCTTGTTTTCTGTAGTTGCGCAGCCTACACTTGTGAATCGAGTGTTAGAGGCACAGGGGAGTGACCTTGAGGCAGAATCCTTCCGGGAAAAGATCTCCAGTGGGAAGGTCGAGAAGGGTTTGACTGTGAATCCCGACCTGAGTGTGAGATGCCGAAATCGTTTGTTTGTACCAAAGTCTTGCCGAGAGGAGGTACTCCGAGAGTTTCACCATTCACGCCTTGCGGTGCATCCGGGAGGCACTAAGATGTATCGTGATTTGGGTCACCAGTTTTGGTGGCGGGGTATGAAGAAAGATGTGTCAGTTTTTGTGTCTAAGTGCCTTACTTGTCAGCAAGTAAAGGCCGAGCATCAGAGACCAGCGGGTTTGTTGCAACCCTTGCCTATTGCCGAGTGGAAGTTGGAGCATGTTACGATGGACTTCGTTGTAGGTCTTCCGAGGACTCAGCGGGGTAGTGATGCTATTTGGGTGGTTGTAGACCGGTTGACTAAGTCGGTGCACTTTATCCCTATGCGTGTGAGAGATTCGGTAGATCATCTTGCCGACTTGTATATTCGGGACATAGTGAGGTTGCACGGGGTCCTAGTGTCGATCGTCTCAGATAGAGATCCACGTTTTACTGCCAGGTTGTGGCAGAGTTTGCAGAGTGCCTTGGGCACTAGATTGACCTTTAGCACGGCTTATCATCCTCAGACTGACGGGCAGTCTGAGCGTTCCATTCAGATCCTTGAGGAGATGCTTCGAGGCTATGTCCTTGACTTTAGTGGGTCGTGGGAGAGGCACTTTCCCTTAGTGGAGTTTGCCTACAACAACAGTTTCCAATCGAGTATTGGTATGGCATTGTTTGAGGCCTTGTATGGCCGACCATGTAGGTCTCCAGTGTGTTGGGCTGAGGTGGGTGATGCACCTTTGTTGGGCCCGGAGTTGGTTCGGGAAACGACGGAGAAAGTTGAACTTATCCGTAGGAGGCTTGTTACAGCCCAGAGTCATCAAAAGAGTTATGCTGACCGTAGGAGGAGAGGCCTTTGGCATTTGAGGTGGGTGATCATGTCTTTCTGAAAATATCACCAGGGCGGGGTTTGATGAGGTTTGGGAAGAGTGGGAAGTTGTCCCCTCGGTTTATTGGCCCTTTCGAGATCCTTGAGAGGATTGGCGAGGTTGCCTACCGTTTAGCTTTGCCGCCACAGTTGTCCGGAGTGCATGACGTGTTTCGTGTTAGTATGCTTCGGAAGTACGAGCCGGATCCGTCTCATGTTTTGGATTGGACCGACTTAGAGGTCGATGAGGATATCTCGTATGAGGAGAGACCGGTGAGGATCTTGGATAGGCGGGATCAAGTCTTGCAAGGCAAGACGACACCTTTGGTAAAAGTTTTGTGGAAACATCACGGGGTTGAGGAAGCCACTTGGAAACGTGAGTTGGATGTCCGTGAGAAATATCCGGACTTGTTTGTTAATGTTTAACCATGTATTGGGAATTTTGTTGTATTGATAAACTTTAAGAACATTGAATATGTCTTAAGTTGTAAAACATTGTATATGTTTCGGTTTATGGAAGTATTATGGATTATGCCTTGAAAATGGAAGTTAATTTAGCATTGTATATGTTGAATGTGTTATAGAAATGCAAATATATCATTAACATTGAATATGTTATGGGATTTTGAACCATTTATGTTGGAATTTGTTGGATTTCAAAGAAAAGCATATTGTTAATGCATATTGAATTATATTGTAATTTGCCTCTTGAAGAAAGATGAGATGACCGGTAATGGGTCGAGATGATGAATATTGAATTGTATGGTTGTTGAGAGTTGAAAAATCATGTTTTTGAAACTTGTATCTAATTTCGGGGATGAAATTCTTTAAGGGGGGGAGGTTATAGCGACCCCGGTTTTCCCTCCATTGGTTATTGTATTTCGGACTCGGTTCCTTAGATGTCCGTTGTTGTATATGCTTCTTTTTCGTCCTTTAATTCCTTGTATTTGAGTTTTAGGATGTGTTGGGCAGGTTTGTACCAGGTTGGTTGTGTTTGGGAACAAATGGTTGCTGCCTAGATTTTTGTGTCTTCGCTTGAGCGAGACTTTTGTCGCCCGAGCGAGCTCTGTGTTTTAGTTCCTTCGCTCGAGCTAGGGTCCCTTCGCTCGAGCGAGAGTTGAGTGTTGTGTCTGGTGGCTCGAGCGAGAAGTCTTGCGCTCGAGCTTACGTCTGGGCCTGGTTCTGGACTTGAGAGTTGAATTCTTGGCTCGAGCAAGCTTTCCTTCGCTCGAGCGAGCGAGCTGTATGTTTTGGACTTCTTCGCTCGAGCAAGAATTCTTTCGTTCGAGCGTGCTTCTGGGTTGCAGACCTGAAGCTTCGAATTGTTGGCTCGAGCAAGGCTTTCTACGCTCGAGCGAGGTTTCCTTGTGTCTGGTCGCCCGAGCGACCATTCCTTCGCTCGAGCGAGGCTCGAATATATCAGTTGCAGCAGCTTGTTTCTCCTTTACTTTTTCATCTCTTTTCTTTCTCTCAAACCCTAAAACGGCTGCCTCTCTCTCTAAACCACCACTTCTCTCTACAAGAACTCTTGATCTAGGGTCCTCCTACACTATTTCCTTTGTATAAAAGTTAGAGCTCGGTGTGGGCTTCGTTTTGATCCGAGAATCTTTGAGTTTGGAGCATCTTGAGCTTTGTCCTTCTTCTTCTTTGAGACCCGAAATTTGAGGTAGGGATAACCTACTCCATTCTATGGGTTTTGACATAAATTTTAGTCATTTTGATTAGATGGTGTTGTTTGGAAATTTTGGGAAATTTAGGGTTTGATTTGAGGTTATAAAAAAAGGGGGTTTTCAAATGTTAAACTCCATGTGTATGTGAGACCTTGGAGAAATGGAATTATTGTTGTTAAATTGATGAAATTGAACCTTAGGGTTGATATTTGAAAAAAAAAGGCAAATGCCCTAGTTATGTTGAATAATTAATTTGGGGAAAATGTGTAATTGAGTGGAAATACATGAAATTGGGAAGTTGTGAAATCGAATGGTGTAGTTGGATAAATTAATCACTCACCTATGAAAATGTTGGTATTTTATCTGTTTGATAAATTTATTATCCGTTTAGAGATAACTGCTTTGGGCTATCGGTGGAGGATAGTCTTGATTGTTGTAGACACTATATGTTGATTAGGGAAAACTGAAACTAATCACATTGAGTATGTTATTGAATATGACGGTTGGAATAATACATCAAATATGTGTATTGATTGATCATTGTATATGATAAGTGGTTAAATACATTGTATATGTATGTTGTGTGGGAGGAGATAGGGGATGTACTCCATGGTTTGGGAGGAGATAGGGGATGGACTCTCAAACCTGTTTGGGAGGAGATAGGGGATGGACTCCATTGGTGATTGAAGTATGGAAGTGTTTTAATATGAGTTGTAGTCTCATGTAAATTGTGAATAAAGGAAGTGTTTTAATATGAGTCAGAGTCTCATTTAATTGTTTGGCCAGGTTCTGAGCCATGTTTATGAATCAAAGTTGTTTAAGTGAAGGAAAGTGGAAATGAAAAATGAATGTATCTATTGTTGAGTTGAAAAGTGTTATAAGTTGGTTTATAAGTGTTAACCATCTATCGAATGCTAATGTTTTAGTTATTTCTCATAATTGGTTTAGTATATCTCTACTAGGCATTGGCTCACCCTATATAGGACATCATTTTCAGGTTCAGGTGATATGCCACCTTCAAGGACGTAGGTTGAGAGGCTTAGAGGCTGAAGGATCTTTTGTTATTCTCTTTTTGGTATTACATGTAAATTCAAGCCAAGGGCTTATTTTGTATAAAGAGTTAGAACTCTTCTTTTGTTGTATCCAAGTGTTGACTTGGAAAGTTGTAAGCCCGTAGGGCATTTACTTTTGATGTCAACATGTAATACTTTTGTACTTAATACTCTGATGAATGGAATTATGCTTTATTCTCTTATGTCTATGCATGTCAAGGATGTGGGGTTTTATGTATTATTTTGAGGGCGTTACAATTTGATTTGTCTTGCAGCTGAATCTTGTAACGGAATAGGACACCCGAATTTGAACGAAGACAAGCCAATTTGCACATGGATAAGATGGCCGAGCTTGAACAAGGATAAGCCAATCAACATGGATGAGCCAAGCAAGCTGAAAATGATTGGGACCGAACTTCAGGATGAAATTGCCTACATATCCCAAAGACGAGAATCAAGCCATACGTAGTTCTGGGTTTGAGGTTCACTCGGGTATTGACACTCTCCTTTTGTGCTCTAACTTTTGCCAAGGCCGCCATTTCAGGTTTTCAACCTTGCGAGCTCTATTTTTCCTTTTCATTTTTCATTTTTCTTCTCTCTTTCTTTTTTTTCTTTTCTTCTTTTGTTTCCATTTCTTTTTTCCTTTGTTCTTTTTTCATTTTTGTTCTTTCTTTTTTTCTTGCTCTAACTTTTGCCTGGGTCGCCCTTCCGGGTTTTTCGGCCCAACGAGCCTCTCAAGGATAGAAAAGTTTAACTTGTCCATGTTGGTCGGTTGTCGGATCTCTAAGCCATCTGAATCCAGAAGAATGGCGGCTGTTTCTAACTAAATAGTCTGTAAGAGCCCATCCAATTGGGGTCTGAATTTGCCCCTAGTGTTGTGGATAGGAACTCAATTGTCCTTTCAGCAATAAAGTTTCTTCTTTCAGATTCTGGGATTTGGCTTTCTTGCCGGTCTTCATTAGTTTGAGAGATGACCCAATTTTGAATCTTTGACCACATCTGACCTTTTGTTGCCCTTAGTTCAAGGGATGTTTCTCATCCAGCTTTGCAAGCTTCCTTTGATGACATCCGACCTTCTTGATCTAACCTTCTTGCCCCTAGTTCAAGGGTTGCTTCCGATCCGGCCATAGAAATCTTATATTGTGATTGATCATTGAACATTCTGAGTCCAGGTTCAAGGTTTGAAAGCAAAGGGGTCAAGTCCGGAGGCCGAGAGTGATCCTATGATGTACAATCTCGAGAGCGATTCCACGCATGTCTTCGCAGAACCACGCAAAACATTTTTTGAAATCTTTTAATAAAGTGACTAGTCGCTCAGGCTCCTCTGAAGACATTGCAAAACCAATTTGGATTAAGCCAGGATCTTTCTCAGTTCTCACATTAACAAACATGATCTCATTCATTAAGGGCTTAGCATGCCTCTCTTTCTCTTAATTGATAAAATTTTTACAAATCCTGAGGAATTCCTCTCCCTTTGTTTTCATCACAGTGTTAGAAAAGTTTTGAAAAACTTAGGTCAATGCAATGATTTCGAGGCACAGAAAAGACACAGTTTTGGTCAATTACTGCCGTCTCATTTAGAACTTCTGGCTCAACTGGCTCAATGGTAGAAACAAACTCAAAAGAAAGACTGGAAAAGACAAACACAAAACAAGCAAGTGATGCTCGAGGTAACACCCCCAAAATCACCTGACTCTAACACAATAGGACTGACTCGATATAACAAGATAGAATCAATACAACACAACAGAACTGACTCAATACCCAAGTCAGAAAGTACAATAAACAACATTTGTAAATTGCTCCAAACAGTGCGTGCCATCCACCATATCTGGAGTAAAATGAGCGTCATCTGTAGGTGGTTCATCCCCCGATCACATAATCATATTATCCCCCAAGTTCATCAATCTAGTACCGATAGACTTTGTAGGACCTGGTGTGATGATGACCTCTTTATCGATCAGATCTTGTATTTCATGGCGAAAACGAAAACAACTGTCAGTATCATGACCGATTTGTTGATGAAAGGCATAGTACTTGGCGGCATTGTGCTTGGCCAGAAGGGGATCCGGGAGAGGCTGAGGCTCAAGGGGTTTGAGATGGCCTTGTCCAACGAGGATTTGGAGAGCTTTGGATAAGGCCATGTAGAGTGGGGTAAAGACCCTCTAGCCTTGGGGTTGGTGCTTCGAGGTTTGTGAGGTTGTGTTGGATGTACCGACAAAGGTGTTGGTAGGTGCTGACTGGGTTTGATGATCTCTTCCGAGTGTACGATTGAAGTTAACAGGGGTGTTTCTGGTATGACATCCCTTTTTCCGACTTGCCCCTTCATTTAGAGTGCTCTCATCCTGAGTGGCAAAAGTGTCATCTACAGTCTTTGCAACAACTGTGAGCACTTACTGTTTGTTCAGTTCTTCAGCTTTCAAAGCCTCAACAGCCCACTGAACATGTTCATAGGGACCAATGCCTGCCCCTACCTTGTTCTTGCCACTTGCCTCCACTTTGCCAAGGGATTGGTCTTCTTCCAATGCAGCCCGTCCCAAGATTGGGGAGCCTTTTGACATGAAATTCCTGATGTGATGTGGTCGATGATGGAGCCAATATCCCAAAGGCTAAATCTGCCACTGTTCTCTGCAAATCTTCAATCATGCTCATCAGCTCAGAAGTAGTGGGTTCATGGGTTTGAGATGTTTGGGGTTCAAGTGCATCCTTCATGCATAAGTCCGTGCTTTCTGGAATGAACACCTCAGGCTTGGATAAATAGGCTGGGGTGATGTATATGCTGGGATTGTAGGTAGATGGCAATGTATGGATTAGACTGAGGTGTGGATGAGGTACTTGGTCATTGGGGTTTGGAGGTGGAGCTATCGTCTGGTTGTCAATGAGATTCTGGACCTCATGACGAAAGTAGTAGTAATGATCGATGCCATGAGCGCGCTGCTGCAGACACCCCATTTTTGACCGTCCTCAAGACTTGAATGTTCTTGCAAGTATATCCAGTGATGATGTAATATCCTTGTTCTGTAGTATGCTAATTGGTCCTTAACATGAATATGATTATGTGTTTGATATGATTTTGTGCGCCTTTATGTGAAAATATGTGGTTTTGAATTTCTATCTGTTCACCGTAGGAATATCTGTTTGATTATCTACTTTGGAAATTAAATTGAAGGCCTTATCGCTCACGGAAACTGAAATTGATTACGCCATTGTGATTGGCATAATTTTTAGAGCCTACGGTGAAATTTAATTGAAAATTGATTCGGATCAAATAAATTGGATTAAATTAATTAGTTAAGTGCCCAAATATTTTATATTGAAATAATTGTGACTAGTAGGACTTAGAGAGGGGCACTACACACATTCAATTCCTCTTTCTTGTTCATTTGAGCCGAAATTACTCTAAGGAAGGAGAGTGAGGGTCGGCTAGAGAGAGAGAGAGAGTTGAAGTTTGATCTTGAAGCTTGATAATTTGAAGACCAACTCAAGAATTAAGCTCAAGTTTGGAAGATTAAAGCTCCTAGGTGAGTATTTCATAGGTTCTAGTTTGTAAATTGTGTAATCAAACTAGTTGGGTAATCAAGAGTAAGTTTGACATGAAATTGGGTTGATCATGTTGGATTGAAGGTCAATGTATGCATGCATGTGTGTAATTGCTTAGAAATTTGCATGTTTGAACACAAAATACATGATCCATGTAGAATGTTGGCTAAAGCTCATGTTTGTAATCACCATTTGCACCATGTAAGTTGAAATGGGAGTGATATCCCACATGCATGTACAATTTATGAGAGATGAGTTTGAAATACATGGAAATGTTATCATAATAGCAAGTTTGGTGTAAATAGGGTCATGCATGTGCTTGATTCATGAAATTGAGCCTCATGATGATGTAATTTGGTGTTTGTATCATGTTAGCACAAGTGTATTTGAAGTTTGAGCTATTGCATGCAAGAAATGTTGGATGGAATGTCAAATTTGAGCTCAAGAACACTGCTGGAAAACCCAGAATTCATGGTGTCCGCTAGAGCGGGGAAACCGACGCTCGAGCGGGAAATACGTGTTCCCAGCATATTTTGCAAGCATGGCGTCCGCTTGAGCGGGAAAGTTCACGCTCGAGCGGGGAGCTATGTAGGATGAACTTCCGCTCGAGCGTCCGAGTTCACGCTCGAGCGTAAAAATAACATATCCATCACTTTTGCAGACCTTAAGGGTCCGCTCGAGTGGGGAAGTCCACGTTCGAGCGGGGACCCTGTTTTCTGAAATTTTGTTTATGCATTCTGTGTTTCGTTTTCCGTCCTCTTTCACTTCTAAGTACTCTTAGGCATGCATTGAGCATTGTAATTGAGTTAAAGAGATAAGAATGAAGCCTAAAGAGGAAAACGTGAATTTAGAACGGATTGAATTGTTTGTGACCCTTTTGTGTTCATGGAATGTGTAGGGCCGAGCTCCAGGGCAAACCAACCAACCGATCACTGTGAGTAATATCGATATTTGAAACTTGTTATTTGTCCAATCGCTTATTTCTTTATAAGCCTCATGAGTTTGCCAGTTTGAATTATGGACAAATGTTTGATATGAATAAAAGAATGGGCCAGAGGCCGTTTTGACAAGAATGAATGGGCCAGAGGCCGTTTTGAGAAGAGTGAATGGGCCAGAGGCCGTTTTGACAAGAGTGAATGAGCCAGAGGCCGTTTTGACATGAATGAATGGGCCAGAGGCCGTTTTGACACAAATGAAAGTTTGAATGGGCCCAAGGCCAGTTTGTTCGGAACCGTAGTCACTTGACCTAAATTGTGCATATATGTTAAATAGAAATGTGAATTGGGCCCAAGGCCGTTTGAACCATGTTGTTCTACATATCGTTGTATAACTTCTTTACTTGATATTATTCACTGGGCTATCGATCACGCTCATTCATGTGGTTGTAGGTGAGCCAAGAGAAGTCCAAACCCAGCCCCAGTGAAGTCTGTGAGGAACAACAAAGGTTTTGAAGAGTTAGCCTTGCGTCTCACGCACGAGACCCGTCTTCGCCTTTTTGTCATTTTGTTTTATTTTGTCATATGGGCGAAGTCTTTGAACATGTTGTATATAGTTTTGTTTGGCTAACTTAGACTTATATGATCCTGTATGTACAGAGTTTTGTATAGTACATATTTTGATGTGAGTTATTAATGTGCATATGTATGGTTTGTTATGATGTGCCATGTAAGCACAGCTCTATGGACAAAGTTTTTAATTGCTTCCGTATGGCCCCCATTAACTCTGTTAAAATACGTTCGGTTCGGTTTGAGGCCGTAGGTAATCTCATGATTACTAGCCGGTTATGTCCTTAACCCTTGGGGGTGGGTTCGGGTCATGAAAGAGTGGCATCAGAGCACGAGTTAATAACTCACACACTTGTCCAAAAGAGCAATACGCGTCTAGAAAAGATCTAGGATGCATTCACGTGATAAGTATGAATCCGAAAGCATCTAGAATACGCTTGTATGTTTTAATTTGAACGATTATGTGCTATAAGTTTGTAAAGTGCTCGTATTACAAATTATTTGATTATGTATGCTCCTTGTTATATGCATACTTGTGAATCTTTTGTATAAAGTATAATGCAAGTTTAATCAGATGGTGAGAACAAGAAGTGATGAAATAGAAGAGTCCTCTACTACCAGAATGGATAGAATGAAAAGACTGATACAGGAAATGGCAGAAACTTTGAGACAGCAACAGGAGTGGCAACAGCAGTGGCAAGAACCACATCCGCCACCTCCACCTCCGGCACCACCCGTGCCAGATAATCAGAATCATGATCGGATAATAGCTCTCACCAAAGAATTCAAGAAGATGAAACCACCACAGTTCCATGGTGGATTAGATCCGTTGAAAGCCGAGGCATGGGTTCTCGGCATTGAGAAATTGTTTGAAGTGTTCCCTTGCTCGGAGACACAGAAAGTGCTTCTAGCCACTTTTATGCTAGAAGACGAGGCAAGAAGATGGTGGATGTTAATGCGAGAAAATCACAGGGATGTTGATTGGGTGAAATTTTTGGAAATTTTCTATGACAAGTACTTCCCGCAGTGTGTTCGGGACAGGAAAGTAGCAGAGTTCATGGAACTTAAGCAAGACAGTATGACTGTAGCTGAGTATAAGGCCAAATTCACTGAATTGGCCAGGTTTGCACCACACGTGATTGATACGGACTATAAGAAGGCGAGGCATTTTGAAGGTGGGCTTCGAAGCGACATTTTAGAAAGAGTGAATGTCTTGAAACTAGAGACTTACATCGGGGTGCTAGACAGGGCCATCATATCAGACGCTAACATAGCTAGACAGACTAAGTCAATAACTGACTGGAAAAGTAACAAAAGGCAAGGCTTCTTCTCAAAGAAGAAATTTTCGAAAAAGCAAAATACGGGCTCCTCAAATATTTCAAATTCTTCCCGAGACACAGCTCCCATGTGCAATATTTGTAGCAGAAAGCACCGTGGAGTTTGTTACCGTGTGTTAGGAGCCTGTTTCAAATGTGGGAAACAAGGGCATATGGCCCAAGATTGTAATCAGAATGGTGGAAAGATGGCTGCTAGTTCCACTGCATCGATCCCAAAGCCGGGAAACACGTTGAGATCTACTACCACCGGGGATACCGTGAGACAGGGGAGAGTTTTTGCGCTTGTTCCGGGCGATACACGGAATGCCAACGCAGTTGTCTCAGGTACCATTTCTATATGTAATCAGGATGCCTTTGTGTTAATTAACTCTGGATCAACACACTCATTTGTAACATGTGCATTTGCATCTAGACTGAACAGACCTTTAGAATTACTGCCATACCTGCTATGTGTATCTGCTCCATCTGGGGAATCTGTATTGTGTGAATCTATATACCGGTTTTGTGACATGCGTATTAAGGATGCTATCCTATATGTAGATTTGTTGCCCTTGAACTTTAGGCATTTTGATGTAATTTTGGGCATGGATTGGTTGACCAAATATTGTGCCACCATTGATTGTGTGACAAAACGGGTTGTGTTTAAACCACCAGAACATAAGGAAATTGTGTTTGTGGGTAATGGGGTAGTGCCTCCACCTTACTTGATATCTGCAATGAAAGCATGTAAACTAATCAGGAAAGGGTGCCAGGGTTATTTGTGCTATGTGTTGTCTGAACAATCTGTGAATGTTGAATTAAATGATATCCTTATTGTTAGAGAATTTCCAGATGTGTTTCCAAATGAATTACTAGGGGAATTGGTAGATAGGGAGATAGAGCTTACTATTGAAACCATGCCAAGCACCCAGCCCATTTCTAAAACTCTCTACAGAATGACTACTGTTGAAATGAAAGAACTGAAAGAACAGTTGCAAGACCTGCTTGACAAGGGGTTTATTCGACCTAGCACTTCGCCTTGGGGTGCACCAGTATTGTTTGTGAAAAAGAAGGATGGAACTTTACGTTTGTGCATCGATTATCGGGAATTGAACAAGGTAACAATAAAGAACAAATATCCCCTACCCCGTATTGATGACTTATTTGACCAGTTACAGGGATCACAGGTGTTTTCTAAGATTGATTTGAGATCCGGGTATCATCAGCTGAAAGTTAAGGCAGAGGATGTTGAGAAAACCGCATTCAGAACGAGGTATGGACATTTTGAGTTTCTTGTTATGCCATTTGGAGTGATTAATGCTCCGACAGCATTTATGGACTTAATGAACCAAATTTTTAAAACCTACCTTGACGAATTCGTTGTGTTTTTATTGATGACATTTTGATATATTCTAAAGATAGACTTGAACATGAACATCATTTGAGAACTGTCTTGCAAATACTTAGAGAAAGGAAATTGTTTGCTACACTAAAGAAATGTGAGTTTTGGTTGGATGAAGTTGTTTTCTTAGGGCATGTGATCAACAAGGAAGGAATTTCAGTGGACCCGCAGAAAATAGAGGCAATTGTGAATTGGCCTACACCGACTAATGTGACAGAAGTCCGCAGCTTCATGGGCTTAGCCGGGTACTACAGGAGGTTTGTGAAGGACTTTTCGAAACTAGCTGTGCCTCTTACCCAATTGACATGAAAAGGGCAACCGTTTGAATGGAACGACGAAAGAGAAGCTGCCTTTCATGAATTGAAAACAAGATTGACCACTACACCAATTTTGACACTACCTTCAGGTACGGAGAATTTTGTAATTTTCAGTGATGCGTCTTATAAAGGTTTGGGTTGTGTGTTAATGCAGAACGGAAAGGTTATTGCTTACGCTTCCCGACAGTTGAGGCCGCACGAGAAGAATTATCCAACACATGACCTAGAATTGGCCACAGTTGTTTTTGCTTTGAAAATCTGGCGGCATTATCTGTATGGAGCAAAGTGTGAAGTCTACACGGATCACAAAAGTCTGAAATACTTCTTCACCCAGAAGGAGTTGAATATGCGACAGAGGAGATGGCTGGAACTGATAAAGGATTATGATTTAGAAATTCAGTATCACCCCGGGAGAGCTAATACAGTTGCTGATGCCTTGAGCAGAAAATCAACGGGGAGTATGGCTTGTTTGCTTACTGAAAAGAAAGAGATCTTGCAAGATTTTGAGAAGTCTGAAATTGAAGTGGTAATGTGTGGCCAGGGTGGATTGATAGCCGCTATTACAGCCGAGCCGGCAATCATTGATGAAATCAAGCAGAAATAGAAGGAGGATGAATTCCTCAAGAAAGTGATTGATGAATTTGAGACAAGTTCGAAGGCAGAGTTTGGCATTGAGAATGAAGTGTTGAGATTTCGGAACAGAATGTGTGTCCCAGATATTTCGGAACTGAAGAAGAGGGTTTTAGATGAAGCCTACAGATCCGTATTTGCTATGCATCCGGGTAATAGTAAAATGTATCGGGATTTGAAACAGGCCTATTGGTGGCCTAAGATGAAGAAAGAAATTGCAGAATATGTGTCCAAATGTCTTCAATGTCAGCAAGTTAAAGCTGAACATCAGAAACCAGGCGGTCTACTGCAACCTCTCCCTATTCCTGAATGGAAGTGGGAGCATGTGACTATGGATTTTGTTGTTGGCCTACCTCGGACTTCTCGAGGTATGGATTCTATTTGGGTTGTAGTTGATAGACTGACTAAATCTGCACATTTTCTGCCTGTCAAAACTACATTTAATGCTTATAGATTGGCTACTATTTATGTTGATGAGTTCCGGTATCTATTGTGTCGGATAGAGATCCGAAATTTGTATTTGGATTGTGGAAGAGTTTGCAGGAAGCCATGGGGACGGAAATAAGGTTCAGTACTGCATTCCGCCCACAGACAGATGGGCAATCAGAACGAACAATACAAACTTTGGAAGATATGCTTCGGATGTGTGCTTTGGATTTTCAGGGGAGTTGGGAAGACTATTTGCCACTTGCGGAATTTGCTTATAATAACAGCTTCCACTCCAGCATCGGTATGGCACCATACGAGGCTTTGTATGGTAGGTGGTGTAGATCACCAATTTGTTGGACAGAAGTCGGGGATAGAGCTTTACTAGGGCCTGAAATTGTGCAAGATACTTCTGAGAAAATCAAAACTATTTGGCAAAGGCTCAAAACAGCTCAGGACCGAAAAAAGAACTATGCAGACGTTCGAAGAAGACCTCTTGAGTATGAGGTCGGTGACCACGTGTTTATCCGTGTGTCCCCAATGAAAGGCCAAGTCAGGTTTGGAAAGAAGGGCAAGTTGTCGCCCTGTTACATTGGGCCGTTTCAGATCCTGGAAAGGCTTGGTCCAGTTGCTTATAGAGTTGCTTTGCCACCAGGATTCGAACAAATTCATAATGTGTTTCACGTGTCGATGTTGACGGGTTACCTCCGAGACCCGTTTCATGTGATTGATTATCACCGGATAGCTATTGATGAAAATATGGAATACGTCGAATGGCTGGAACGAATCGTTGACCGACAAGTGAAACAACTGAGAAGCAAGTCCATCCCAATGGTGAAAGTGGAATGGAAAGAACACTATGGGACGGATGCCACGTAGGGAAAGGAGGATGAAATGCGATTACGCTATCCACATTTGTTTCCCGACGAAGGTAAATTAAGTTTGGAGAACCAAACTTCCTAAAGGGGGGAAGACTATAATATCCTTGTTTTGTAGTATGCTAATTGGTCCTTAACATGAATATGATTATGTGTTTGATATGATTTTGTGCGCCTTTATGTGAAAATATGTGGTTTTGAATTTCTATCTGTTCACCGTAGGAATATCTGTTTGATTATCTGCTTTGGAAATTAAATTGAAGGCCTTATCGCTCACAGAAACTGAAATTGATTACGCCATTGTAATTGGCATAATTTTTAGAGCCTACGGTGAAATTTAATTGGAAATTGATTCGGATCAAATAAATTGGATTAAATTAATTAGTTAAGTGCCCAAATATTTTATATTGAAATAATTGTGACTAGTGGGACTTAGAGAGGGGCACTACACACAATCAATTCCTCTTTCTTATTCATTTGAGCCAAAATTACTCTAAGGAAGGAGAGTGAGGGTCGGCTAGAGAGAGAGAGAGAGTTGAAGTTTGATCTTGAAGCTTGATAATTTGAAGGCCAACTCAAGAATTAAGCTCAAGTTTGGAAGATTAAAGCTCCTAGGTGAGTATTTCATGGGTTCTAGTTTGTAAATTGTGTAATCAAACTAGTTGGGTAATCAAGAGTAAGTTTGACATGAAATTGGGTTGATCATGTTGGATTGAAGGTCAATGTATGCATGCATGTGTGTAATTGCTTTGAAATTTGCATGTTTGAACATAAAATACATGATCCATGTAGAATGTTGGCTAAAGCTCATGTTTATAATCACCATTTGCACTATGTAAGTTGAAATGGGAGTGATATCCCACATGCATGTACAATTTATGAGAGATGAGTTTGAAATACATGGAATTGTTATCATAATAGCAAGTTTGGTGTAAATAGGGTCATGTATGTGTTTGATTCATGAAATTGAGCCTGATGATTTAATTTGGTGTTTGTATCATGTTAGCACAAGTGTATTTGAAGTTTGAGCTATTGCATGCAAGAAATGTTGGATGGAATGTCAAATTTGAGCTCAAGAACACTGCTGGAAAACCCATAATTCATGGTGTCCGCTTGAGCGGGGAAACCTATGCTCGAGCGGGAAATACGTGTTCCCAGCATATTTTACAGGCATAGCGTCCGCTCGAGCGGGGAAGTTCACGCTCGAGCGGGGAGCTATGTAGGATGAACTTCCCCTCGAGCGTCTGAGTTCACGCTCGAGCGTAAAAATAACATATCCATCACTTTTGCAGACCTTAAGGGTCCGCTCGAGCGGGGAAGTCCACGCTTGAGCGGGGACCCTGTTTTCTAAAATTTTGTTTATGCATTATGTGTTTCGTTTTCCGTCCTCTTTCACTTCTAAGTACTCTTAGGCATGCATTGAGCATTGTAATTGAGTTAAAGAGATAAGAATGAAGCCTAAAGAGGAAAACGTGAATTTAGAACGGATTGAATTGTTTGTGACCCTTTTGTGCTCATGGAATGTGTAGGGTCGAGCTCCAGGGCAAACCAACCAACCGATCACTGTGAGTAATATCGATATTTGAAACTTGTTATTTGTCCAATCGCTTATTTCTTTATAAGCCTCATGCGTTTGCCAGTTTGAATTATGGATAAATGTTTGATATGAATAAAAGAATGGGCCAGAGGCCGTTTTGACACAAATGAAAGTTTGAATGGGCCCAAGGCCAGTTTGTTCGGAACCGTAGTCACTTGACCTAAATTGTGCATATATGTTAAATAGAAATGTGAATTGGGCCCAAGGCCGTTTGAAACATGTTGTTCTACATATCGTTGTATAACTTCTTTACTTGATATTATTCACTGGGCTATCGCTCACGCTCATTCATTTGGTTGTAGGTGAGCCAAGAGAAGTCCAAACCCAGCCCCAGTGAAGTCTGTGAGGAACAACAAAGGTTTTGAAGAGTCAGCCTTGCGTCTCACGCACGAGACCCGTCTTCGCCTTTTTGTCATTTTGTTTTATTTTGTCATATGGGCGAAGTCTTTGAACATGTTGTATATAGTTTTGTTTGGCTGACTTAGACTTATATGATCTTGTATGTACAGAGTTTTGTATAGTACATATTTTGGTGTGAGTTATTAATGTACATATGTATGGTTTGTTATGATGAGCCATGAAAGCACAGCTCTATGGACAAAGTTTTTAATTGCTTCCGTGTAGCCCCCATTAACTCTGTTAAAATACGTTCGGTTCGGTTTGAGGCCGTAGGTAATCTCATGATTACTAGCCGGTTATGTCCTTAACCCTTGGGGGCGGGTTCGGGTCATGACAAATGAGTTTGATTTCTCATCAAGCGCTCGAAGTCCACGGCGGAATGCCACAGGTTTGAGTTTTCCAAACCCTGCATCAATTCTATCTCATTTTTGGACCATGTTTAGGTGCTTTCAACATGATGTTATTGATGGCCTGCCGACCATATTTGGGCACTGCCGGCCATGGATATTGGCCTGCCGGCAATTGATGTGCCCTGTCGACCATCAATGAGCCCCTGCCGGCCATCATTGATGGTTGGCCGGTTACCAGTGTATAAGTAGATATTTTCTGATATTTTATGCTAGATGTTTGCACAAATTGAGCCATCTTCTTGCACGTGTATGGCTGGATCTCTTTGGGGGGATTTTATATCTTCTATATATAGAGGCCCCCTCTTGCATGTGAGGGGGTTGGAAATTTTTTTTAAATAAAAATATTCTCTCTCTCTCTCTCTCTCTCTCTAGAATCCTCTCTCTAAATATTTTGTGCCTTATAGCCTAAATTCTCTACACTCTTGCATATAAGCCCTTGATCAAACTTGATCACCATTGAGTTAAGGTTGCTTGAGGTCCTATTTGAGCTCTAGAAGAGGATTTTGGCTTGGTTTGGCTTGATTTTGGTGCCTAAGTTGCATCTTGTCTTCAAGAGGTAGAATACTTGTGTTTTAAACCTAATTTAAATACTTGTTTGGCCATCTTTGCATACTATTTTGAGGCTGGTTTTGACCTCAGAAAATCTCTATTTTTATGGTCTAAAATGATGGTTTGAGGCTTGTTTGGAGTTAGGGGTAATCTACCCTTCTTGTTGCTTGATTATTAAGTTGTACCATCTTTCAAAGCTTTCTAAAATAACTTTTTTTTGGCTCTTTTAACCACTGAATTCCAGGGATTTCCAGCGGTAAAAACTATGTTTTGAGGTCCAAAATGGAAGGGAGTAGCCTCCCCTCCTTGTGTCTTGTTTGTAAGCCTAGATAGCTTAACATGTGAGCATGATTTTCTAGCATTTTGTACCTTAATCTCAGCATATTTTTGCTACTTTTTTGGCTAGTTTTAGCTCTATTTTGAGCTGGCTTGGTCACTTGAGGCTTGCTTTGTATGCTTGTAGTGCAATTGTGCTTAATAGTTTAGTTTGTGCTATGTTTTGGCCTTTTATTCTAGCTATTTCTAGCTTACTTCAAGCATGTTTTACGACTCCTCTTAGGCTGTTTTAGGACTGTTTTGAAGTGTTTGTACCTTTGGAGCTTGGTATTGCATACCTATAGTGTAGTGATCTTCACTAGTTTGGTGTTTTTGGCTTTTAAACATGATTTGTGTGAGTTGCTTACATGTTATAGTATCATTTTACATGCAATTTCAGCACATATAATATCTGCAACCTCTCTTATTTCATCACCTTTTTTCATTTTCTTTGAGGGTTAGTGAACCTTAGGGTTGTGTTTAAGCTTGAGATTGAGATTTGTGCTTAATGATTTCAATCCTCTTTTGAGGGTTTCTACTAACCAAAGGCATGATCTCTTTCTTGCCTTAAGTCATCCCTTGGTTGACACCTCTCGCATTAGAGGACTCTCACTTTTGGACTAACCGATTAAAGAATGGATCAATAACTAAAATGAGTAAACAAAAGTGACAAGTAAAACTCGAGCAAGATAAGCATGTTGTGTTGCATTGCATGTGTTCAATCGAACGTTATATTGAACACAAGGAAGATTGGGGCATTTCATACTCAAAGTGATGAAATGAGCCAATCTCCTTGGTCTCCATTGCCTTTGCTCACACATGATAAGGTGGTGGTCCTGAGTCTTGTTTTTGCATACAATGAAATTGTATTCCTTGGTTCTTTAACCATCATGCATCGAAGATGCTTGGTTAGTGGTTTTGGATCCAAGAGTGCCACTCCTTTGAGATTTTGGGATGACAAGGAGGGGCACAGTACAAACATCTTTGTGCTCTATTGCAGTGTGGTGACTCAGAGCACCAGTGGCCGGCGGTGCCTCATTCTTGGCAGGCACGGCACACTTTTGGCCGGCAGATGGCCGGTAGCAACCATTCATGGCCGGCAGGCCACTGGTGCAATCTTCAGCAAGAGTTTAATAAGATGGAGCAGAATGGTTCTGGTGTATGGTCAACCCTGCAAACAGAGCCTCTCAGCAGCAAACTGGAGGGCTTTTTCAAGGCGAAAACCGAGTGCATGCATCCTCCACCTCTCGAGGCAGAGTTGAGGCAATGTAGTTTAATATTCCGCATGATTAGTTTATGTACATTGGCTTTGTAACTTAATTAATTAGTTTGCTAATTGGTTAAGTGTTGTAATAATTAGTAATTAGTTACTAGTTATTCATTTGATTTGTAATAATTAGTCTAATTAATTTAATTAGATTAGTTTGATTACCTTAGCTTAGAGTAACTTAGCTAATTATTCATTCGGACCCTTCTTCGCGAGGGCACAATGTTGTAATAAGTGTGCTTGAGTGTGTGCATGTCTTCCAACCTCACGTCTTTCTCCCTTTTATTTACTTGCTTTCGATGGTTAGATTAGGGACATTTTCGATTAGCATACCTTATGCTTGTATGTTTGCATCCATTCATTTGTCTTGCATACACCAAGGCTCGGCGCATCATTCAAACTGCATCGTTATTTCAATACTTCTTTGAATACGTGTTTCAAAGCATGCTATCAAAGTGTTGCATATGCCATGTTTAGTAGCCGAGCCTATTAATTCCATCATTGCATGTGTTGCATTAGACATATTATATAGTTAGGATCATGCATTTTTCTAACTAGTTTTTGTTTTGGCTTGGAGTACTCGGTAAGTTTTATGCTTTCGCATACTTACATGATTGTGATTACCATATTGCCATGTTTCGCATGCTTGCCATGAGGGTATGTGCTTAAATGATTAACTGCATGAATGCCAGTGGATGAAGGCTTTGTTGTTTGAATTGGAACAGTTCAACGAATGTATGTTTTAAGCCCACTTTGTGAAGTGGCAAATCATGTTTTAAGCCCATCATGTTTGATGGCAAATCCGTGTTTTAGCCCACTTGAGGGTGGCAAATTCAAACCATTTTCAAAAGCAAACATGAGTTGAATTCGTTCCAAGTCTTGCGACTTAGTCTATACTTGCTTGTGTGCGTCACATAGTAATGTTAGTCTAATAACCGGAATAAGAACACATGAGGTTTATAAAACAACATATCATGATAGTAGAGGCCGATCTTTGATCGGGCGAGCGGGGGTGCTCATTTCAGGACCTTCCCCTCTCGTTTCCAAGTTCTCGAGCCAAGGCAACTTTGGTGATGACGGACACATTGCCTTTGGCACGAGTCAGGGTTTCCTAAATTTCCCAAAAACAAAATATTTAGGTGGCGACTCTGTAATCTAGCAAAGCAGTCCAGTTTTGGCATTATTTGATTTAAAATCAATTTTCCAAAATAGATTTACCAGATTGGACTCTTTGGTGTTTATCAGTTTTACATTGCACTTTGTGAGATTAGATTCAGAACCGTGAGAGGAGTCCGAACTGTAGGACCAATTTGAGCTCTCCGAAAGGGGGGCGCGAAAAAGTCGAGTCCACAGTTTCTGGCGACTCCGCTGGGGACTTAGAGAACTGGACTCGAACTCATGATATGTTGTTTTATCTACACTTATGTGTTTCTTTGCATTGCATTTGCATCGGTGCGCCTAAGTCACAGTGTTTGCCATCTGCTATTCCTGAACGGTTTGCCAGAGGTCGCTTGGAAAAGCATGCCATAAGGCTGACCGATTGCAGGCTCTGCCACGATGGGAACACATGCCTTGGATCTAGACTACCGCTGTACCGTTTGATCCTCATTTCACTTCTCGGTGTTAGGAGTGAGAGGTATATTAGGTGGTCATGCCGAGGTACCCTTTCTGACCAATCGACCTAGTAGCATATCGGAAGCCTTAGAGACTGTTCCAAACTAGGGCAGGTTGCTCACCCGAATGCAGGATTGTATGAAACCGCTTGTTTGCATAGTAAATCCATAGCTCTTGACGAGATTAGGACATGGTAACCCTACCCCATCATAGGGGTGTTTTGGCTCTCACTTGCTTGATATGTGCTTTTAGAGTGAAACTCTGTAGGAATGTATGTATCAGTTGCAAGTTTGGGTATCAGTTTGAGGGTATCAGTTTTGAAGCAGAAATTTGGGGCATAAATCAGTATCTGAGTACAGTTGTCCAGCTTATGATTTCAATTGTGTGTTGTCTCTATCTAAGCCGAGGTGCTATGCGTTTTCTGATTTTTTTTGTTTCTTTTGTTTTATTTTTGTTTTTGCAAGGTAGTGTTTCACAATTGCGTCAGACGAGGCAGTTACCCCCTAAGCACTCTGGACCCGAGTTAGAAGGATTTACCGATCTGGGGATCTTATTGGAGGACAGCCAGTGTTTATATCACTCCTGCCGGTTACTAGACGGAGAAGGGTTCAACAGCAATCGCCAACACAGCAGTTACCACTTGCCTCGCCTGTGCTCAGTCAGGCCTAGTTATCTGCTTCTACTTCGGAAAGGGAGCATACACCAATTCTGATAGATCAGCACCCCGTAGACAACATGGAGGATATGTTGCGTCAACTTCAATAGACCATTGAGGCAATGTAGCTGGACCCTACCCGCCAGGCGGAAGTCACCACCCGCCAAGCAGAAATTGCAGCCTAGCAAGCCGAGTTGATTGCTAGGCTACATCAACAACAACAACCTCAACAAGCAGCAGCTTCTGTTTCGCATCCACTCCCAGCCAAGGTTCTGATACCCGGGAATACAACTAATGTCCAGGAAAATGCGAACATTCCGGCAGAGTCAGTTCCACCCCAAACTTCCAAAGCACCGGTCTACCCAACGGAGGCATCGTTTGAGTTTGAAGTCGACCCTACTGCTCTAAAAGTGAGCAAGCTTGAGAAGCTTTTTAAACGAGCTCACGGTGTCAATTCGATCCCGGATATAGAGGACGACTATACAGATTCGGCGGTGACATTGCCGAATAGGTTTAAAATGCCACACATAGACCGCTTCGACGGCTCGGGTGATCCCATGGTCCACTTATGGCTATTTTCAGACATTCTACAGCTGATGGGCCTATCCAGACTACATAAATTATCCCTCTTCGGTCGGACCTTGTTAGGTATCGCGGCCATTTGGTATGCAAAACTTGAAGATTCTGTAAAGAGAAACTAGGAGGAGATGGTTGAGGCCTTCATTGCTCAATACTCTTATAACACTCAAATTGAGGTCACAACTCGTGATCTCGAAGTAACTCGTCATGAGCTGAAGGAGGGCTTCTTTGATTTCGTCACTCGGTGGAGGGCCAAGGCCTCTATGATGACCACTCGGCTAGCTGAAAAGGACCAGATAAGAATGGTCGTCCGCAATCTGTAACCAAGGCTGCTACAGAAGATGATAGTCTTGCCTCTGCCTACATTTGCCGACCTCCATGAAATAGGGGTGCAAATAGAGGATGCGATGAAACAGGGTCTAATAGACCGTGAGAAAGAGTAGTCCAAGAGGGCTTTTATACGTAGTTCAAATACGGTTACGAGCAGTAGCGCAACTGCAAGGACTTCTGATGTTGCTATGGTCACTACCACACTAAAAACAACCACCCTCTTTGCTTGTACATTTGAAACCACCTCACAACCTGCAAAGCACCAACCTCGAGGCTAGAGGGTTTTCACTCCACTCTACATGTCTCTATCTGCAGCCTTGAGGGTCTTGATCAGAAAGGGGCATCTGAAGCCCATGGAGCCTCGCCCATTGCCTAATCCCCTCCCTCCTACACATAACCCGGCCAAGTACTGCGTCTTCCACCAACAGCATGGTCATGACACCGACCTATGCTTTAGGCTCCGTCATGAGATTCAGGATCTCATTGACAACAAAGTGATAGTGCCTCCTCAAAAGCCTAACGTCACTACAAATCCTCTCCCACCACACAACCAAACCCCTCCACCCAGGCAAATAAACCTTATCCAAGCACTGGTCGCCCCACACGACCCCAGTATATACATCACCCCCTCCCACCTACTTGAGCCGGCGGTGTTCATCTAGGAAAGCACAGACTTGTGCATGATGAGCGCGTCCATATCCCAACCCGAACCTGTGGTGGTGGCTGTGGTAGAAGAAGGCATGTTTGAGGGCTCCATGAGCTTAACTGAAGAGGAATACAACCAGTGTCGCTACATTGTGCCAACCAGTCAGGCCACACTAGGGGTGGAATTGTCGACGAGAATGAAGGTTAATGTAGTCTGGGAAGACGGACCAAGCCAGGGACTGGATGACTTGGCCGAGCTCGAGGAGGACATCAGTAATCTGCAGTTCTTCGATGAACAAGATCCGGGGAGTGTACAGATAATATGGGGTCGCTCAGTGATGAACCGGATGTTGATGAGGGGTCTTAACTAAAGCAGGAACAGTTAGAAATGGGAATTGCTGCAATGACCAGAACGATCGACGACAAGGAAAAGTTGCTGGAGAGCACCGGTACTAAGAATTTTGCTCAAAAATTAGGTAGCATTTGTACAGCCGATACAAAACAAGAGGCCGCACTGAAGCGGTTTGAGCATGAAAGAATTGAGAATGATCAGAAGGCCAGAAAAGCCAAAGGCCCTGCGGGGACCGACTGTGTTGTGGATACAGGAATACTTACAGCGGAACCGGACAGTTGCTTGTTAGTTGCCTGAGGAATGTGGTGGGAAGATGATGATTTGCGTCTAGCCCACACGGATGAAGATTGGGGATAGAATCTGCTAGATGACAGATGGTTTTTCGAGGAAGTCGATCACATGACTCGGAGCGGGTGGTATTTTAAGCCCCCACACCTGGACCAACCAGAAGCATCGAGGAAGGATAAGGAAGCAGAGAAACAAAAAGATAAACTACTAAAAGAAGAAGCTGTACTGAAGCAGCTAAAGAAGATTCAAGCAGACATATCCATTTGGGGATTGCTTATGGCTTCATGGGTGCATAGACAAGTCGTCCTATCATCAATGGATAAGGCTAAGCTCTCTATCGACACAACCCCTGAGCAGTTAGTGGGACTGGTCTTCCCGGGAGGCGCTTTGCCGACTTTGACCTTTACAGATAAGGAATTGCCGTCTGAGGGCTCTGAGCATAACAGACCACTATACATCTCTATTGAATGTAAAGGAAAGTGGATACCAGTCGTCCTGGTTGATATCGGGTCTATAATTAATGTGTTTCCGTCGCGCACGGCCTATGCTATCGACTTGAAGCCGGCAGACTTTGTACCAACGGCCCAGGTGATTCGGGCTTATGATAATATAAGTCGGGAAGTGATGGGGACAGTTTGGATCAGAACGCAGGTTGGCCCGGCACAACAGGACATTGAGTTTCACGTCCTGGATGTTCCGGCCACTTTTAACTTACTCCTTGGACGGCCGTGGCTGCACCAAGTGAAAGCTGTCTCTTCCACTCTGCATCAGATGTTGAAGTACCCCCATGGGAAGGGGGTAGCTATTGTTTTTGGAAATTCTTCTATACATCCTCCGTTGGAAGTCACTACACCGGTACTGGAAATTATACATGGCAATGAGGACGTCTTTTTGTCTGGATTCACCATAGCCGAGGCCTGGGTAGTGCAAGATATTCTGGCTATTGATAAGGGGTTGTACATCAGTGCTCAATTCGTCTACCTCATGAATAAGCTATAACATGTACCCGGAATGGGATTGGGAAGGAGCGACCGAAAAGGCGTTACTGCATTGGCCGGAGTGCCACATAACCCTCATACCTTTGGTCTAGGTTACATGCCTACCAAAGAGGACTGGATAAGAAACGGGAAGAAAATGGCAAGAAGAGCCAAAGCTAAGCAAAGTGGGAAGCACTATGAGCTGGTGCATAGACCCATTCAAGGAACCCTGAACAGCCGCTTTGTCCGAGAGGGGGAAGATTTCCCATTTTGCGGCTTTCCTGACCCATGGATGAACTCTGAGAAGCGGCGTTTGCTCAGCTTTGAGATCTTCTTCGACCTACAGTTGCAAGGGGATGAAGTTGCAAAAGAGCAGACTAACCTACCAGCTGAGGCTGAACAGAGTACAGAGGATAAGTCCAATGGTAGTGAACTTGAGATGGGAGCAGCGCTGGCTTGTCTCCTTTCGAATACTCAGATCACACTGGAGAGCTTGGGAGATGACTTCACCGTTTCCATGATTGGAGATCAATCAGCTGTGGACCCTTCCGGTGGTATTCTGGATGCATCTATCGCACCCTCCCTCGTTTGGCAGTTCAAGAAGGACTTTTTGTCCGGCAGTTCTGAATCAGGTAGTGAACCGGAATCTGATTCCACAGAGTCTGTGGAGTTGGAATCAAATTCTAGTTCTTCTGAGTCGGAGTCCGGTATTCTTGGGGTTGATAACCCGGATGCCGTTGTTTTGTCCAGGTTGTCTTTTTCCTTTCCTTTTGAGTCGGCTGTAACTGAGGAATTGGACGAGCTGGAAGTTGTGAATGAGAATAGTATCACTGCTGTTTCTGAGTACTTTTCTGTGCCACTTGTATATTGCATTGATCATGACTTTCAAAATTTTGATAAAAACGACGAGGAAGAAATTCCTCTGGTTTTGAAACATTTGATTGATCGAGAGGAGAGGTTTGTAAAACCCCTGGTTGACGAAATCATTTCAATTAATGTGGGTACTGAGAAGGATCCGCGTCTGGTCCAGATCAGGTCCACGTTGTTGTAGACGCGCCCGTGGGCTTCACTCTACAGTTCGGACTCCCTTTTGTGTTGCGGTTCTAAATCTGAACCAAAGAGTCCAAATCCGGCAAATCGTTTTGAAGAAAAACAGATTTTTGAAAAAGTAGTGCCAAACATGGACTGCTTTGCCAGATTACAGAGTCGCCACCTAAATATTTTTTAATGGGGGAATTTAGGAAACCCTGACTCGGTGCCGAAGGCCACATGTCCGTCATCACCAAAGTGGTCTTGGCTCGGGAGCTTGGGTACGATCGGGGAAGGTCAGCTATGAGCACCCCCTTTTGCCCGGTCCGAAGACCGGCCTCTACTAACCGTGATATCCGATTTTGAAAACATTATGCGTTCTTATTCCGGTTATTAGCCTAGAATTACTATGTGATGCGCACAACACAAAAGTATAGACTAGATTGCCTAACTTGGAAACAAACATTGCATATCCGTTCGTTTTGAAAATGCTTTGGAATTTGCTACTCGCAAGTAGGCTAAAACACGGATTTCAATGAGTTTTCCCAACTCAAGCAACCCAACCTCCACCCACAGGCATTCAAACAGTTTTATCTCATGTAAGCATTTAGCCGCATGGCAATCCTATTGTCATGGCAAACATTCACACACATGTGATTATGCTAAAGCAAAAACACTTACACGTACTCCGTGCCAAAACAAGAAACCGGGTTAGCAAACATGCATGACCTAGTTCATGTTAAGTGGCTAGTGCATCGCATACAGGGATGTAATCTAAACAGGCTCGGCTACCCTAAGCATGGCACATGAAATGCTACAACTATCACGTATTCAAATTGGAATTGAAAACACGATGCAGTTTGTATGATGTGCCGAGCCCGATGCATGTAAACAAATGCATGAATGCACGCATGCATTGCATAAGGTATGCTAAAATAGACGTGCCCTAATCTACCATCGTAAGCAGGTAAATAAAAGGGATAGAAAGAAGTGGAGTTGGAAGACATACATGCCCACGCACCCACACTTATTACATTTTTGCCCTCACTCGGAGGGACCGAAATAATAATACAAATAATTAACTATGCAAACTAATTAATTATTACAAACTCACTAAATTAATTAGACAAATGATTAATCTAATTAAAACAGTAAATGCCTCGGGAGGAGGGCCCAAATGCGTCGCGCGCCCGGGATTCGTTCAGAATCGCACTGTCATGCAAGTGTGCCTCTGTTTTCCCTTCTATCCTTCTCTGAAGATTGCCAAAGTCCCAGGAGTGCCTCTAAGGGCACTGGGGAGTACCACCGGCTGGGGTACAACACCACCGGCTGAAGGATGTGGCCACCGGCACTGAGTGAAGATATCGGCTGCCATTTGACTGCCGGTCGGCACTAAAAAGTGCCGGTCGGCACAAAACGCCTGCAAGACCTGCAACTCACAGCAGCAGAGGGCAAAACTTGCATGGCAATGCAATTCAAGGCATGTATGCACCAAACACACTCCCTATCATGTTATTGACTCGAAGGGGCATGTGCCTCGATTCTCGGACCACCAATCGCGCATTTCCATGCATGATGGCCCCAAGAACCAAGAATGCAACTTTGATTTCAAATGCATGCAAACCACATAAACAAACAAGAGTGCCAAACCTCTATCATACCTCATTTCAAGAGGCCTAGCATGCATGCCAATATGATGCAATCCTAGACATGGTAACTAACATGCAACATGGCAATACAATGCGAACATGTAAGTAAGCATACAAGGCAAGCATGCAAACCAATTGAAAGATGGACTTATACATGAATTGGGCAACTCTAAAAGGCCCAAAAATCAGTAGCCACAATGCTAAATTATGAGGGCCAAACACACATGAACACATACACATGTTAAGGTGCCAACACTTAAGCATAACAACAACATTCAAGCACACTTGAAGAGGCCAAACATGGGCTAAAAGCATGCATGGAAAACTCTGAAATTCATGCAAAACATGAGGCCAAATCATGCAATAAAACAAGCCGAATATGCAACAAATGGCCTAAGTCTTGAAACAAGCCATGAAGGCTTAAACTAAGGCCAAGTCTACCAAGCTTCACAAAGCTAAAGGGACTCAAAACAGGTCACAAGTAGACCTAGACAAAGCCTAAGGAGCACCTAGATGACATCTAAGAGGCTCAAGTACAAAGGCATGCAATATGACCAAAACATGGAGTATTCAACACATGCTTTTAAAGCATTAAAGAAGCAACTAAAGCATGCATACAAGCGCACCAAAAAGTCTGAAATAACATGCTAGATGGTTCCAAATCATTGAAAATAGTGCAAGCATGGTATACTACACATGCATGCTCCTAAGGCCAACGAGCCAAATGCAAAGGGGCTATGTAATGCATGATGAGATCGACCCAAATGGCTATGGACAGAGCTAGATCATGGCAAAATAAGCATACAAACTTCACAAGTGCAAGCTTAAAACATGCTCGAAGCTAAGGCATACAACCTAGGCATGTAAGGCATCAAAGAGACATTACAAGGTAACTATGCTAGGCATGCATAAGAGACCTAAACTAACTTGAAATCATGTTATAACATGGCAATATAAGCATGGAAAACAAGTCAAACATGCTCAACACACACTCAAGCATGAGGCTCCTTTGGAAGCCAAAATTTGCCCTTTTCAAGGACATCAAGGAGAGGGGGTGGCCCTCTCCTTCTTGAGACTCTAAGGCATGCTCCTCACCACTGAAATCCCTCAAGATTTCAGTGGTGAAGAGATCCTAACACCAAAGTCTCGGATCTCCCACAAAATATCACAAAAAGTGGCCTTTTCAAGGCCTAAGGATGGTCAAACCTACCCAAATCACCTAGCACCCTTAATAAACAATAAAGAGGCTTAAAAAACAGAACTTTTATGTGTTATAAACTAAGCTCAAAAACTACTTTAAAGCAAGTAAAAATAGAGTGCAAAAATGGGGGAAAAGGGTAGTTTTGTTACCTTTGAAGACCACCTTCACAAAGGTTGGAGTGGATGGGTCCTTGAGCTCAAAACCAGTCAAGAACACTAAGAACAAACCTCTGGAACCTCAGAACCAAAAGGAAGGTGGAACACTAGGTGCTTGTGTGCAATAGTAAGGCACAAAACACCTAGTTTTCAAAGAGAAAAAGAGAGATAGAGTGTATATCTATTTTAGCCCTAAAAGAACCAGAGCTCTAACTCTCTAACAATGTCTAAAGCTCTCAGATTTTGTAACCCTTGAGCAAAGGGAAGAACCTTCCCTCTTATAGGCAAAAAGCTTACAAGCTTAGTCCCTAAGCAAGCTCATCCCTCCATACACGTGTATGGAGGGGAAACCAATTGCACACAGCTGTCTGAAAATATCTCAGAAAGCAAGTGCACAGTGCCCGGCCGGCAGAAAATGTCATTTTGACAAAATTAGTGCCGACCGGCACAAAATAGTGCCGACCGGCACAATATAGTGCCGACCGGCACAATATAGTGCCGATGGCAACTCTAGCCAGCCGGTGGCCTCTAGCCCCAGCCGGTGGTGTGTAGGGATGCCTCACAAAGCATTCCTTGCCCTTTCAAGGCAAAACACAAGTGTTTGGTGCAAAACCAAACACAAACGGTCGAGTCCGGAGGTCCTGAGGCACGGCGCGCGTAGCCGAGAACTCCGGGAATCTCCAAACGAACACAAACATGGATAATCACCGAGTGTTCCAACGGTGACGTCCAAGTCTTGAGGACGGTCAAAAATGGGGTGTCTACAGTTGCCCCTCTTTGACAGAACTCGAAAGTCATAAGAATGACGGGAGTGAATGTCAAAGCCCAGAGACGACCCATTTTTGACAAGGCCGAAGACTTGGACAGACATACAAAGCGCAAATGGTTGAACTCGCAAGCTGCCTACGTATCCCTTAGGGAATCAAACCAGCGTAGTTCATGCAGGAGGCACACATGCCAAAGATAAGATATGCGCCCGTAGGCGGGGGCAAAATGCAACTGACAATGCAAGAAGCCGAGCATAACTTATGATCATGCAAAGAAAGCTGTAATGAAGCAATACATGCGACAGTTATAAGCTAACATGCAACAGTCCACATCACAACGCAGAAAGGATGTAAGAGAATTATGCAATTCTCAAAACGTCTCACTCGGGAGATACAATACCTGTGCGGCTCGCCTGGTTCCACCAGCGGTAAATGAACCGTACATACAATATCGTGCCTGAAAAGAAAGCAAACTTAACAGATACAATATTGTTAGCAACATGCATGACATATGCAATGCGAATGCTAAATAATATACAATATATACAAAACTATGTATGAATAATGCAAATGATATGCAATGCAATTGAAACTATATGCAAACTACATGCAGGACAATTGAATCATGATTCAATCATGAGCGGTTCGAAACCACACGAATGTCAAATAGATTGATGGAGGTGACAAGTCCGTCTACCATAGAAAAGGTGTCGAAGCCCTCAAGGCGCGAGCGCACACAGAACTATGAGTAATGTAGACAGACATAAGAACAAGTATTGGGTGGATTGACATAAGTGGGGTGCCGACCCGCTAATGAGGGAATAATGATCCTAATGCCGGATGCAACAATACTACACTATAATGCAATGGGAATGGATACAATGGATATGGCACGCGGGCCAAACCGAGTCTTGCCTAGGAAAGGCATGTACACATACAAGCCATGTCTAACACAGAAACGGTGCCGCTACCCTCAAGGCTCGGACACAAAAGCTCGACAACTGTGTTTTGACACGAAAAATATGGGCACATACCAGACCAAGCTCAACAAGGAAGGGCACAAGCCATAGATGGAGGTGATGCAGTGGATGCATGTAACTAAAATGCAATAGAAGTGGATATTGATACAATGGATATGGCACGCGGGCCAAACCAAATCTCGCCTAGGAAGGGCATGTACACATACAAACCATGTCTAACACAGAAACGGTGCCGCTACCCTCAAGGCTCGGACACAAAAGCTCGACAACTGTGTTTTGACACGAAAAATATGGGCACATACCAGACCAAGCTCAACAAGGAAGGGCGCAAGCCATAGATGGAGGTGATGCAGTGAAATGCATGTAACTAAAATGCAATAGAAGTGGATATTGATACAATGGATATGGCACGCGGGCCAAACCAAATCTCGCCTAGGAAGGGCATGTACACATACAAACCATGTCTAACACAGAAACGGTGCCGCTACCCTCAAGGCTCGGACACAAAAGCTCGACAACTGTGTTTTGACACGAAAAATATGGGCACATACCAGACCAAGCTCAACAAGGAAGGGCGCAAGCCATAGATGGAGGTGATGCAGTGAAATGCATGTAACTAAAATGCAATAGAAGTGGATATTGATACAATGGATATGGCACGCGGGCCAAACCAAATCTCGCCTAGGAAGGGCATGTACACATACAAACCATGTCTAACACAGAAACGGTGCCGCTACCCTCAAGGCTCGGACACAAAAGCTCGACAACTGTGTTTTGACACGAAAAATATGGGCACATATCAGACCAAGCTCAACAAGGAAGGGCGCAAGCCATAGATGGAGGTGATGCAGTGAAATGCATGCAAGCTACAGAAAATGGATGACAAATGCACTATACTATAATGAAATGCATGACATATGCATGTGTTGTGTTTTGTTGTTTTTTTTGTTTTTTTTTTTGAAATGCATGACATATGCAATATTTACAAATGATGCATGATAATGCATGTGATGCAACGGCTACGATTGCAGCTTTCCCTATCTTACCAACAGGGCGATATACTAGGTTGGTTCAATATCCAGAATCGAGGCGTAAACACGCCGCCTCAACCTATGGGGCTTCCATACAGATTTCAAGCCGAGGGTACACCCCCCTGGGTATTTAAACCAGACTTTAGTCTCGGAGATCTCGAACCTTTGCGTTCTAGGCATAAGCCATTCAAACTCTAGTTTTCACCGTCCCAGTTGGTCTTCTAGGAACTCACCGCAAACACAGGCTGATGGCTTTACCAGACCACCGAAAGTCGTTTGGGCACGACGAACACCAAAGGAATTGCACCTTCAGAGGATTTAAGGTCTCCTAGACCGGGATGCACAGCGTATGCATTGAAATGCACATGATGCATGGTGTTTGAAATGCGTGCCAACGCACGGCTTTGAGATGCATGCTAAATGCAAATGAACGGGTTTAAGGTCTCGCCGGACCGTGCGTGTTTTCGGTCCCGCCGGACCCTCGTTGGGGCAATTTGCATAATGTGACACGATAGGGCAAATGAGACATGCGTGCCTCATAAGGATGGAAAATGAAGTGCAAATGGGGTGCGCACTCGGCGCGATGCGATGTATGCCAAATGCAATGAGGTGTGCACTTTAATGCACTGAAGGTCTTACACCTCCCGAGGATTTAAGGTCTCCTAGACCGTGCGTGTTTAAGGTCTCGCCAGACCGTCGTGAAAGGCGATTTGCAAGATGCAAAATGGAATGCAAAGTGGGGCACGCGTACCTCACTGGAATGCAAAATGATGCACGTGAGGTAGTACACTGCACGTGGACCAAGATGAAATGCAAATGAAGCACGTGAGGTAGTACACCGCACGTGGATCAAGATGAAATGCAAGATGAAGCACGTGAGGTAGTACACCGCACGTGGATCAAGATGAAATGCAAGATGAAGCACGTGAGGTAGTACACCGCACGTGGATCAAGATGAAATGCAAATGAAAAATATGCAAGACGAGGCACGCGTACCTTGAGATGCAATGGAATGCAAAATGAGGCACACGTACCTCATTTGAAAATGAGATGCAAAACGAGGCACACGTACCTCGTTTGAATGGAAAATGATGCAAGTCACAAGGGACGTGCAAGACGGCGCGTTGCGACGCAACAGACAAAAGGATGGATGCATGCAACGCACACGGGGCAACTTTTGAATCTTGTAAAAGACAAAAGGATACGAAAGGATACAATTCTTGCTTGAATCTCAGTGCCACGCACAGAAGACACGGTCCGAGGTCAAAACGGAGGCCGGTTGAGCATCGGGGATGCACTTTCTTGCACTTTCTTGAGCTATGAAGATCAAAACCCCTCATATAGCCTAAACACATCCTTGGGAACACCACCGGCTGGGTGGGGTGGTCACCGGCTGCCACCGGCTGCCTGAACTCATCCATCGGCACAAAAAAGTGCCGACCGGCACAAAATAGTGCCGACCGGCCAAAAGTTGCTGATCGGGGGCAGAACTGCCATTTCACTTCGGGCTTTATAAAATAGGGTTTTAAACCCTATTCTAAACACTTCTATACCGCCGAAAACTCTATTCTCTCTCTCTAGAGTTTGTTTTTCTTGATTTCTCATCGATTTCTTCGCGTTTCACGCCCGTTTTTCGTCGGATTCGCGATATTCTTCGCGTTTCGGACATTTTCAACCGAACAAATCTTCGTTTCGGTGCACTTTTTGCTAGTTCCGCTTTTTCGGGACTTGTTCCCCTTGATTTTGTCTTCATTTCCGTGTATTTTCACACTTCGACCCTTCCGGCCATTTCCGACCCTCTCGGGGTTAACCTTCTCGGTTGACTTTTCGTATTCCGGCTTTTCTGGCCATTTTCTCACCACCATTACTATGGCAGACGATACTCCACATGTCGGGACTCCCCGGACCATGAGATGGACCCCGGGGTCGAGCTCCTCCCGCTGAGCGAGCGACCATTCGATCCGGCGACCTATCGCCCGGCTATTCACATTCTGCCACCTGATGGACTCCGCCACTTCCGCGGTTTTGACAGGGCTCTGGACCCGGAGCTCCTCTTGCGCGAGCCGACCTCTCACCTATCCTTTGGCGCTGCCGAGGTGACACTTTTCTCTGTTTTACTTTCTGCAACGTAGAACTTTAAACTATCAACTGCCATAGCTGATTGAACCAATTATCTGTTTAGCTCTGATTCACTGTACTGTAGTTGATTGTAGACAAACTCACAACTGACATCTGCTTAGGATTGAGACACATGCACACACACTGCACTAGTCTGAATCACCCAAACATGGCACACCGCATTTCACTACGAATTCACCGATACCCGGTACTTGTTTGAATCTGAAAACGCACTGTGTGCTGTATTTAAACTGAACCACACAAAGCCCGCTGACGCATCATACGTTGGTAATCCACTAAAACATACCGGTACCCGGCATCTGAAAATTTGCACACATGCTAGACTTATACTGATCCGCACGGGAGTACTGACACGTCATAGGTCGTAGCCCACCTACTGGTGCACTGAAACCTGACATTTGCTTATATCTGAAAAATGTGCACACGTGCACCAAATTTACACTGGACCACTCAAAGCACACTGACGCATCACGCGCTGTAGTTTACTGTAAACACACTGGTACCCGGTTTCTGTTTAAATCTGAAAACGCACTGTATGCTAGATTTGTACTGATTTCAACTGTTTCTTCGGAATTGCACATCTCATATTGCTTTGCAACTATTTTTTGAAAACAGGGAGATTCCCATGCCGTTCGCGGGTATGGGAACGTCGTCGCTCGCGACTGGTACGCCGCGCTGCCTGACGCCGTTAGCCGCATCGTAGATCGGGCCGGCTTTGGCACCTTCTGCAGAGGACTCTCCAGACTCTCTGCTTGTAGACCTCTTCTTGCCGCCCTGGCAGAGAGGTGGTGGGACACCACCGATTCATTTCACTTATCAGCGACTGGGGACATGACGATGACCCCTTACGACTTCTCGATGCTTACTGGCATCGGGGTGGGGGGTGATCCGATCCCCTTCGATATAGACATGGATGAGTGGACCGCAGCCCAGGTCTATTTGCTCGGCGAGGCGCCGCCGCTCGCTCGCCCAGGGTTCGTCCGCTACTCCTGGTTCGAGGTGCAGTTCCGAGTGCAGCCCGCGCTGGTGGACGCAGCTCCGATGACCCAGGAGGCCGCTGAGAGATATGCGCGCGGCTTCCTCATGTTCTTGCTGGCCCACCTGTTTGCCGACCGGGCGAACACAGTGCCCCTCTGCCTGCTCAGCGCTTTGGTGGACGTCGAGAGGATTGTGCAGTATGACTGGGGGGGCGCGGCTTTGCCACCCTTTACGGTTACATGAGCTCAGTCTCTCGGCAGTGGACAGCTGCTAGGAGGCTACTGGCGAGCCTGGGAGGTATGTCTTCTTCTCTACTTTATATTTCTGCTCTATACTTCCTGTATTTTGTACACTGCTGCGCACACTGTAGTCTGCTTTCCACGGATTGCCTATGGTACACACGGCACACACATACTCTGCTTTACACTGACTGTACACTGTTCACACTGTACACTCTGTTCAACACACAACACACACACTCACGGCTCCGTTGTTTCTGCTTTATTCTGCATCCTGCTTTGATCTGATAGTCATACTGACGTCTGTTTTGCAGCTTGGGTGTACGCCTACTTCCCCAAGACTAGAGCCAGTGCCGGAGACGGAGACCCCTCTGGTCGTTCCCTTCTCTCGCCGTTATGATGGAGGTGCACTCGGAGGCCCCGAGACACATTCAGCTTCTTCCGTTCCGCCGTTTCTTCTTCCGACACCATCACCCCCACCGAGGTATGTTTTACTTACAGTCGGTTTAAACTTCGCTTTCAAGCGTACATTTCTATATCAGTAGATAATCAACTGTATTTATTTCAGGTCACCTGGCAGCCGTGGGCTTCCACTACCAGCTGTGATACGAGATCGGTATGCGGCGCCATCGAGACCTCCTCGCCTACCGGATTTTTGCTGGAGGGCCCGGTCTGTCGGGCTTTGGTACCTGGGGGAGCGTTTTTCTGCGCCAGACTCTCGGGTTGCCAGAGCAGATAGTCCCGGTTCACCCTCCCCCAGAGCACATGAGGGATACGAGAGGTTTTCTGTGTGCAGCAGATGGAGGACTACACCCTCGGCTGGGACGAGGACGGCTATAGGGGCGAGGGCGACTACTCAGAGTACACCACCGGCTGGGTGGGGTGGTCACCGGCTGCCACCGGCTGCCTGAACTCATCCATCGGCACAAAAGTGCCGACCGGCACAAAATAGTGCCGACCGGCCAAAAGTTGCTGATCGGGGCAGAACTGCCATTTCACTTCGGGCTTTATAAAATAGGGTTTAAACCCTATTCTAAACACTTCTATACCGCCGAAAACTCTATTCTCTCTCTCTAGAGTTTGTTTTTCTTGATTTCTCATCGATTTCTTCGCGTTTCACGCCCGTTTTTTGTCGTCGGATTCGCGATATTCTTCGCGTTTCGGACATTTTCAACCGAACAAATCTTCGTTTCGGTGCACTTTTTGCTAGTTCCGCTTTTGATACAATGGATATGGCACGCGGGCCAAACCGAGTCTTGCCTAGGAAAGGCATGTACACATACAAGCCATGTCTAACACAGAAACGGTGCCGCTACCCTCAAGGCTCGGACACAAAGCTCGACAACTGTGTTTTGACACGAAAAATATGGGCACATACCAGACCAAGCTCAACAAGGAAGGGCGCAAGCCATAGATGGAGGTGATGCAGTGGATGCATGTAACTAAAATGCAATAGAAGTGGATATTGATACAATGGATATGGCACGCGGGCCAAACCAAATCTCGCCTAGGAAGGGCATGTACACATACAAACCATGTCTAACACAGAAACGGTGCCGCTACCCTCAAGGCTCGGACACAAAAGCTCGACAACTGTGTTTTGACACGAAAAATATGGGCACATACCAGACCAAGCTCAACAAGGAAGGGCGCAAGCCATAGATGGAGGTGATGCAGTGAAATGCATGTAACTAAAATGCAATAGAAGTGGATATTGATACAATGGATATGGCACGCGGGCCAAACCAAATCTCGCCTAGGAAGGGCATGTACACATACAAACCATGTCTAACACAGAAACGGTGCCGCTACCCTCAAGGCTCGGACACAAAAGCTCGACAACTGTGTTTTGACACGAAAAATATGGGCACATACCAGACCAAGCTCAACAAGGAAGGGCGCAAGCCATAGATGGAGGTGATGCAGTGAAATGCATGTAACTAAAATGCAATAGAAGTGGATATTGATACAATGGATATGGCACGCAGGCCAAACCAAATCTTGCCTAGGAAGGGCATGTACACATACAAACCATGTCTAACACAGAAACGGTGCCGCTACCCTCAAGGCTCGGACACAAAAGCTCGACAACTGTGTTTTGACACGAAAAATATGGGCACATACCAGACCAAGCTCAACAAGGAAGGGCGCAAGCCATAGATGGAGGTGATGCAGTGAAATGCATGCAAGCTACAGAAAATGGATGACAAATGCACTATACTATAATGAAATGCATGACATATGCATGTGTTGTGTTTTGTTGTTTTTTTTTGTTTTTTTTTTGAAATGCATGACATATGCAATATTTACAAATGATGCATGATAATGCATGTGATGCAACGGCTACGATTGCAGCTTTCCCTATCTTACCAACAGGGCGATATACTAGGTTGGTTCAATATCCAGAATCGAGGCGTAAACACGCCGCCTCAACCTATGGGGCTTCCATACAGATTTCAAGCCGAGGGTACACCCCCCTGGGTATTTAAACCAGACTTTAGTCTCGGAGATCTCGAACCTTTGCGTTCTAGGCATAAGCCATTCAAACTCTAGTTTTCACCGTCCCAGTTGGTCTTCTAGGAACTCACCGCAAACACAGGCTGATGGCTTTACCAGACCACCGAAAGTCGTTCGGGCACGACGAACACCAAAGGAATTGCACCTTCAGAGGATTTAAGGTCTCCTAGACCGGGATGCACAGCGTATGCATTGAAATGCACATGATGCATGGTGTTTGAAATGCGTGCCAACGCACGGCTTTGAGATGCATGCTAAATGCAAATGAACGGGTTTAAGGTCTCGCCGGACCGTGCGTGTTTTCGGTCCCGCCGGACCCTCGTTGGGGCAATTTGCATAATGTGACACGATAGGGCAAATGAGACATGCGTGCCTCATAAGGATGGAAAATGAAGTGCAAATGGGGTGCGCACTCGGCGCGATGCGATGTATGCCAAATGCAATGAGGTGTGCACTTTAATGCACTGAAGGTCTTACACCTCCCGAGGATTTAAGGTCTCCTAGACCGTGCGTGTTTAAGGTCTCGCCAGACCGTCGTGAAAGGCGATTTGCAAGATGCAAAATGGAATGCAAAGTGGGGCACGCGTACCTCACTGGAATGCAAAATGATGCACGTGAGGTAGTACACTGCACGTGGACCAAGATGAAATGCAAATGAAGCACGTGAGGTAGTACACCGCACGTGGATCAAGATGAAATGCAAGATGAAGCACGTGAGGTAGTACACCGCACGTGGATCAAGATGAAATGCAAGATGAAGCACGTGAGGTAGTACACCGCACGTGGATCAAGATGAAATGCAAATGAAAAATATGCAAGACGAGGCACGCGTACCTTGAGATGCAATGGAATGCAAAATGAGGCACACGTACCTCATTTGAAAATGAGATGCAAAACGAGGCACACGTACCTCGTTTGAATGGAAAATGATGCAAGTCACAAGGGACGTGCAAGACGGCGCGTTGCGACGCAACAGACAAAAGGATGGATGCATGCAACGCACACGGGGCAACTTTTGAATCTTGTAAAAGACAAAAGGATACGAAAGGATACAATTCTTGCTTGAATCTCAGTGCCACGCACAGAAGACACGGTCCGAGGTCAAAACGGAGGCCGGTTGAGCATCGGGGATGCACTTTCTTGCACTTTCTTGAGCTATGAAGATCAAAACCCCTCATATAGCCTAAACACATCCTTGGGAACACCACCGGCTGGGTGGGGTGGTCACCGGCTGCCACCGGCTGCCTGAACTCATCCATCGGCACAAAAAAGTGCCGACCGGCACAAAATAGTGCCGACCGGCCAAAAGTTGCTGATCGGGGGCAGAACTGCCATTTCACTTCGGGCTTTATAAAATAGGGTTTTAAACCCTATTCTAAACACTTCTATACCGCCGAAAACTCTATTCTCTCTCTCTAGAGTTTGTTTTTCTTGATTTCTCATCGATTTCTTCGCGTTTCACGCCCGTTTTTTCGTCGGATTCGCGATATTCTTCGCGTTTCGGACATTTTCAACCGAACAAATCTTCGTTTCGGTGCACTTTTTGCTAGTTCCGCTTTTTCGGGACTTGTTCCCCTTGATTTTGTCTTCATTTCCGTGTATTTTCACACTTCGACCCTTCCGGCCATTTCCGACCCTCTCGGGGTTAACCTTCTCGGTTGACTTTTCGTATTCCGGCTTTTCTGGCCATTTTCTCACCACCATTACTATGGCAGACGATACTCCACATGTCGGGACTCCCCCGGACCATGAGATGGACCCCGGGGTCGAGCTCCTCCCGCTGAGCGAGCGACCATTCGATCCGGCGACCTATCGCCCGGCTATTCACATTCTGCCACCTGATGGACTCCGCCACTTCCGCGGTTTTGACAGGGCTCTGGACCCGGAGCTCCTCTTGCGCGAGCCGACCTCTCACCTATCCTTTGGCGCTGCCGAGGTGACACTTTTCTCTGTTTTACTTTCTGCAACGTAGAACTTTAAACTATCAACTGCCATAGCTGATTGAACCAATTATCTGTTTAGCTCTGATTCACTGTACTGTAGTTGATTGTAGACAAACTCACAACTGACATCTGCTTAGGATTGAGACACATGCACACACACTGCACTAGTCTGAATCACCCAAACATGGCACACCGCATTTCACTACGAATTCACCGATACCCGGTACTTGTTTGAATCTGAAAACGCACTGTATGCTGTATTTAAACTGAACCACACAAAGCCCGCTGACGCATCATACGTTGGTAATCCACTAAAACATACCGGTACCCGGCATCTGAAAATTTGCACACATGCTAGACTTATACTGATCCGCACGGGAGTACTGACACGTCATAGGTCGTAGCCCACCTACTGGTGCACTGAAACCTGACATTTGCTTATATCTGAAAAATGTGCACACGTGCACCAAATTTACACTGGACCACTCAAAGCACACTGACGCATCACGCGCTGTAGTTTACTGTAAACACACTGGTACCCGGTTTCTGTTTAAATCTGAAAACGCACTGCATGCTAGATTTGTACTGATTTAACTGTTTCTTCGGAATTGCACATCTCATATTGCTTTGCAACTATTTTTTGAAAACAGGGAGATTCCCATGCCGTTCGCGGGTATGGGAACGTCGTCGCTCGCGACTGGTACGCCGCGCTGCCTGACGCCGTTAGCCGCATCGTAGATCGGGCCGGCTTTGGCACCTTCTGCAGGGGACTCTCCAGACTCTCTGCTTGTAGACCTCTTCTTGCCGCCCTGGCAGAGAGGTGGTGGGACACCACCGATTCATTTCACTTATCAGCGACTGGGGACATGACGATGACCCCTTACGACTTCTCGATGCTCACGGCATCGGGGTGGGGGGTGATCCGATCCCCTTCGATATAGACATGGATGAGTGGACCGCAGCCCAGGTCTATTTGCTCGGCGAGGCGCCGCCGCTCGCTCGTCCAGGGTTCGTCCGCTACTCCTGGTTCGAGGTGCAGTTCCGAGTGCAGCCCGCGCTGGTGGACGCAGCTCCGATGACCCAGGAGGCCGCTGAGAGATATGCGCGCGGCTTCCTCATGTTCTTGCTGGGGACCACCCTGTTTGCCGACCGGGCGAACACAGTGCCCCTCTGCCTGCTCAGCGCTTTGGTGGACGTCGAGAGGATTGTGCAGTATGACTGGGGGGGCGCGGCTTTGGCCACCCTTTACGGTTACATGAGCTCAGTCTCTCGTGGCAGTGGACAGCTGCTAGGAGGCTACTGGCGAGCCTGGGAGGTATGTCTTCTTCTCTACTTTATATTTCTGCTCTATACTTCCTGTATTTTGTACACTGCGCACACTGTAGTCTGCTTTCCACGGATTGCCTATGGTACACACGGCACACACATACTCTGCTTTACACTGACTGTACACTGTTCACACTGTACACTCTGTTCAACACAATACACAACACACGGCTCCGTTGTTTCTGCTTTATTCTGCATCCTGCTTGATCTGATAGTCATACTGACGTCTGTTTTGCAGCTGTGGGTGTACGCCTACTTCCCCAGACTAGAGCCAGTGCCGGAGACGGAGACCCCTCTGGTCGTTCCCTTCTCTCGCCGTTATGATGGGAGGTGCACTCGGAGGCCCCGAGACACATTCAGCTTCTTCCGCCGTTTCTTCGACACCATCACCCCCACCGAGGTATGTTTTACTTACAGTCGGTTTAAACTTCGCTTTCAAGCGTACATTTCTATATCAGTAGATAATCAACTGTATTTCATTTCAGGTCACCTGGCAGCCGTGGGCTCCACTACCAGCGGTGATACGAGATCGGTATGCCGGCGCCATCGAGACCTCGCGCTACCGGATTTTGCTGGAGGGCCCGGTCTGTCGGGCTTGGTACCTGGGGAGCGTTTTCTGCGCCAGACTCTCGGGTTGCCAGAGCAGATAGTCCCGGTTCACCCTCCCGAGCACATGAGGGATACCGAGAGGTTTTCTGTGCAGCAGATGGAGGACTACACCCTCGGCTGGGACGAGGACGGCTATAGGGGCGAGGGCGACTACTCAGAGTACGTCCGGACCTTCTTGATGCGGCCTTTGAGCGGGGGCTCCCGAGCTGATCCAGCGAGACCTGCGGCGCCAGCGGCCCGGGCAGAGGCAGGAGCAGGAGTAGGGTCGTCACAGAGGGCCCGAGCTCGCGGCAGGAGGGGAGTGCAGAGGGGACGAGGGACGGGCTGGCCCGCTCTTCCTACCATGGTGACTTATAGGGGGCAGAGTGGGGAGACCTACCAGATCCCTTTTGCTCCTCCCCCGGCTGGCCATGAGTTAGCCGGTATCCCCGACTTACCTCCGGTATGTGCTACTTTATTTCTGCATCTTGCATTGTTATTTCATTTCAGTTCATTCAAATATCCCACAGAATACTGATGTATTTAATATTTTTGCAGGCTTCCTCCGAGTATACCCGTCAGTCAGTGGAGCTGAATGCCTCCCTGATGGGGATGCTGCAGCGGACTCTCGACGCCTTGGCCGTCTACGGCCTGCCGGTATGTTCTTCTGACCACAGTCTCGAATCACACTCTGTTTCGCACAATCTGCTATACTGCACAAAAATCTGATAAACTGCTCACGGCATTCATACACTGCATTCTGTACTGATAAACTGCTCACGGCATTCACACACTGTACTCATACACTGCATTCTGTACTGATAAACTGCTCACGGCATTCACACACTGTACTCATACACTGCATTCTGTACTGATAAACTGCTCACGGCATTCACACACTGTACTCATACACTGCATTCTGTACTGATAAACTGCTCACGGCATTCTGATGTGTTTGTTCTTTGTATTTTCAGCCTCCTTTCCCGATCCCTCCAGTGGGTGGCGCTGCTCCAGCTGGGCCTCCCCTCTCTACTCGGGATGGCAGGATATTCCCTCGCACTAGAGGGGGACGTGGCCACGTGGGGAGCAGCTCACGAGCTCCAGTTCCAGGAGATGGTGAGTCGGAGGCGGGGACGGAGTCATTTGCGGAGGAGGCCGGGGACAGCTCGGGCTCGGGCTCCGACAGTGACAGCTCCGACGGTGCTTATGTGCTTTTGCCCAGGAAGAGGGCGAGGACTGATCCTTAGGCATGAGGCCTACTGCTGATGATGATGATTTTGCTGCTTCTTTTCTTTATTTCTTTTCTTGTACTTTTCTCTTTTTGGTAGATAGAGTACTATGTACTGCCGCAGGCAGATTTTTTTGCTTTCTTCAAAAGTTGTACTTTGAAAGAGATTATATAAAACAAACTTTTGTCTGAAAAGTGTTTTATCTGTACATCTCTGCGCATTTCATACTGCATTGCATTGCATCATTTTACACCTCAAATGTAAATGGTTATTGATCCATTGTCTGAAATCTGAGCATTTGCATGGTACTGATCAGATAACCGACCAACTAACAGCGAACAACCCATACAAACCACTGCTCAACCTGAACACACAGTTCGTAATCTGCTGGGGATTGACCTGTTGGGGATTGATTTGCATATAGCCCATAACACAGTATTTTGGTTTATTCCGCACACAGCAAACTTTGAACAAGTAACCCAATCTAACAAGACGGATCTCAAAACTGAAGTGGTTAAGGTTGAAACACACTCGGATGTCCCAAATTTTCCCTTTTCTTCTCTTGCTTTGCACGAATGTAGAAAATGGCACAACATTTAGAGCACAAACGATTAATCTTTGGAAAAAGGGTTTCACAACCGGGGTATCGAGCCTACAACTGAACACAGTAGAAAGGACTCAAGTGAAGAAAATAAAAGGCACACGACCTAGACACAACGAGATACACTCGGAAAAGACTCAAAACTAAATTGAGACCGACAAATCAAAGACACGACACACAGACATGTTTACAAGGGGGGTCCTCGAATTTCGAGGAGCCAGTTCCTCCGGGTATTATCCCCACCCTTTCTGATTTGTGTGATTCTCACGCCGCTCGGCCCTCAAGCTCGGTTTTTCTCTCAAAACCCTCTTGTTCACTTTTCTCTCGGCTTACACCTCTCTATTCTTTACTCTCTCATTTTTCAATCCCTCCCCAGGGTGGTTGATGGACGAATAGAAAGTCACAAGTTCACGCCCAATATTGTTAGCTCACGGCTATTCCTTCTGACGAATGAAGCGCCTTACCGGCGAGCGCGTTGATGATAAGGGGGGGAGACAGAACACCTGGCTCAACTGTGCCCCTAGTTCGCTACTTTGACCATTTTTTTTTTCTTTCTAAAACAGTTTTGATCAAAATGAGCGTCAGATTAACATGCCTGTTCAATTTTTGATTTGAAAACCATGCGAATCAGGTTGTGCGCACTGAAAATTCCCCTTTTGGGTCCAAACATGGTCCGATTTTGAAAAATGAAATAGTTTTCGAGAAAATAAGTCAACTTCAGTGAAAATTTTCAAAAACTATTTTTGCAAACAGTGAACGCTTAACGAGCGCAGAACTTACCCTTGAGATACGCAACCTCGGATCGGAGGCAATGGGAAATTGCCCCTGGCTTAAAGGGGGATAAGGCAACGGAAAGTTGCCCCTAGTTTGGACGACGACTGAGGGCAACTTATGGCAATGCATGGCAACGGAAAGTTGCCCCTTGTTTGGATGATGCCGCGGCACATTGTAAACCAGTCCTTGTTGACGACGATCGGACCCTCGGACGCGGAGGAGACGGAGACGGTTTGAATCAATATATGGACACAGTCACCTGGAAGGTGTTGGTGGTTGGACTTCAAGAAGAAGTTAATCACGTAATTCCAGGTTGCTGTAATTGAGACGTTGGATTCGGATTTCAGAGGATGCAAAAGTGATCAAAACCATGACATGGACTGAGACGCTATGAAAGCGTTGGGGGCTGGACTTCAGGATGAAGTTGCCTACGTATCCCAAACATGGGAATCAAGCCTTACGTAGTTCCGGGTTAAGGTACACTCGGGTATTTTAACCTCTCCTTTTTATGCTCTAACTTTTGCCAAGGCGCCCAATGCGGGTTTTCGACCTTGCGAGCTATGTTTTTCTTCTTTTCATTTCTTTTTCTTTTCCTTTCTTTGCTATTTTTGTTCTTTTTTCTTTTTCTTTTCTTTTGGTTTCTTTTTGTATTTTTTGCTTTTTTGTCTTTTCTTTTTCTTGCTCTAACTTTTGCCTGGGTCGCCCTTCCGGGTTTTCGGCCCAGCGAGCCTCTCAAAGGGTAAAAGTGTAGCAAGCCCATGCCCAATGTTTTTTTCTTCGAAATGGAAACCCTCTGTATCCGGGAGAGCGACTGTGGTGTTGATTTGCGGGAAGAGTCCAACGCGGTTGCTTCTCGAGCTTTGCTTGGTGGGATATGATCTCCCTGATCTGACTTTGAGGCCCCTTGCTCGAGGGCTGCTTCAAAATGGGCCACACAGGCGTTTCATGGCACAGCTGAATGTTCTGAATGGAAACCGGTTTACAACAGATAAGTCGAATCTTGAGGCCGAGAGCGATCCTAGGCTACACCATCTCAAGAGCGATTCCACACAGATCTTCGCGAGACTGCACAAAACATTTTGTTTTTGAAAGTTTTCAAGAAAGCGACAAATCGCTCGTGCTGAAGATAATGTGGAACCAGTCTGGGTCAGGCCAGGGTCCTTCTCAGTACTCACGCCGACAAGCATGATTTTATTCATAAAAAGCTTAGCATGCGCTCTTTTTCTCAAAATGATCAAAATTTTACAAAGCCCGAGGAATTACTTCCTCTTTGTTTTCATCACCGCAGTGCTTGAAAAGAGTTTTGAAAAACTTAGGTCATTATAACAATGCCCAGGGTACAAAAGGGCAGGCGGTATATGCTGTCATTCCATTCACACCCTGCGACGTAGTTGATTCGAATAGCAACGAGTGCAGAACGCGATAGCCACGGCTGTTTCATTCAGATTTGTTGGCATAACTGGCTCCTTGGTAGAAACGAACTCAAAAAGCAAAAACAACTGTTTATAAAACAAAACGGTGTTTGAGGCAACAACCCCGAAATCACCTGGTATTCTATACAAGAGGGATTGACTCATTACAATTAGACAGACCCTTAAGCAAAAGGAATGTCTCAAAACAATGAGACAGGCTCAAGACAAAACAGAAGACTGACTCGACACCCAAGTCAGAATTTACCAAAACTAGCCTTGGCAAGTGCTCAAAAATGCGTGCCAAACGCTGCATCCAAAAATGTACCAGACACTGCCCACAGGCAATTCATCTGCTGATTATATACTCACGGTATCTGTGTCCTCCGTATCTGTGTCCTCGTACTCCAAGAACTCTGTAGTGATGGATTTGGCCGAGGTGGGCGGGAGAATAATCTTGTTATCAATCAAATCCTGTACCTCGTGACGGAGGCGGAAGCAGTTATCAGTAGCATGGCCTGACTGCTGGTGGTACGCACAGTACTGAGTGGCATCATGGCCTGCTGGAAGGGGTTTGGGGAGTGGCCTAGGATCGAGGGGTGTAAGATGCCCCTTTTTGGCCAAGATCAGAAGTGCCCTAGACAAAGGCATGTGGAGAGGATGGAAGGCCCTGCGCCCTCGGGGCAGGTACTTTGGAGTCTGAACACTCTTGCTAGATGCGCTAGCGAACGGATCAGCGGGTGCGGTTTTGGATTTCTGATTCTTTCCGGATGCAGGGCTGGAAGCGGGAAGAACTGTCTTGGCATGACGGGGCCTATCCCGATTCTCTGATTGACTGGAACTGCCCTCAGGCGGAGTGGGGAAAGCACCCTCCACAGCTTTTGTCATAACTGCAGATACCTGTTGCTTGTTCATCCCCCTGGCTTTCAAAGCCTCTACTGCCCACAGCAGTTGTTCGATAGGGTCGGCATCTGCCTCCATCTTGCCTTTATCTCTGGCCTCGGCCTGATTCAGAACTTGGTTTGATGCGTCGTTACCATAACTGGAGGTCATCTCCGGTTGGTTGAGTTCAATCACAATTCGTCCCAGTAGCGGGGCCTCCTGGGGTACAAAGCCTCCGACGTATGGTGCGGCTGGCGGCGGAACTGACATTCCATAGGCGAGATCCGTCACGGACCTTTGAAGATCACCTATCATCCCCATTAGTTCAAATGTAGTGGGCTCGCGAGCCTGATACAGCTGAGGGGCCCAAACCGGGTGCGCAGCCGGCGATCTGGGCGGATGCGGCATGTCAACGGTAGTCTCATCTTGTAGGATGATCCCCTGATTCAATGCGGCCGTCACGACCACAAGCTCTTCTGGATTCTGCATCATGCTAAATTCTGCCTCAGCAGGAAAACACTAGCTATCCTAGCCCAACTCTCTGAATCTCTGAACTGAAACAGAAGACAAACGGTACTTCAGCCCCAGACAGATCAAACACGGGTGTAGCCAAACAACGGTACTATACTGCTGATCACTGTTCCCCAGATTCACTGTTCAAAACTGAACTGATACCCACGGATATAACTGATTCCTCAAAGCTGATACTGGTGCCCTCGGGCCAAATATCAGTATAAAAGTTTGCAAACTGATATGTGCGTTCTCCCTGCAGAGATGCATGCTAAAAGCACATAGCAGATAAAAGAGATCCAATACACCCCTATATTGTGGTAGGGTTTCCCTGTCCTATTTTGTCAGGAGCTAGGGTTTCACTACGCACACAGCGGTTTCAAACAACCTATATCGGGTAAAGCAACCTGTCCTAGTTTGGAATGGTCACTACGGATTTCGATATGCACTAGGTCGAATGGTCAAAAAGGGGTGCCCCGGTAAAACCGGGGTTTGTGTTCCCATACTGGCAGAGCCCGCAACCGGTCAGCCTTATGGACATGCCTTGACAAGACAAGCCTCCGGCAAACCGCTCAGGAATAGCAGATGGCCAACACGGTGTTCCTAGGCGCACCAATGCACATGCAATGCAAAGAGACACATAAACGTAGTCAAAACAGGATATCACGAGTTTGAGTCAAGCTCTCTAAAATCCCCAGCAGAGTCGCCAGAAACTGTAGACGCGCCCGTGGGCTTCACTCTACAGTTCGGACTCCCTTTTGTGTTGCGGTTCTAAATCTGAACCAAAGAGTCCAAATCCGGCAAATCGTTTTGAAGAAAAACAGATTTTTGAAAAAGTAGTGCCAAACATGGACTGCTTTGCCAGATTACAGAGTCGCCACCTAAATATTTTTTAATGGGGGAATTTAGGAAACCCTGACTCGGTGCCGAAGGCCACGTGTCCGTCATCACCAAAGTGACTTGGCTCGGGAGCTTGGGTACGATCGGGGAAGGTCAGCTATGAGCACCCCCTTTCGCCCGGTCCGAAGACCGGCCTCTACTAACCGTGATATCCGATTTTGAAAACATTATGCGTTCTTATTCCGGTTATTAGCCTAGAATTACTATGTGATGCGCACAACACAAAAGTATAGACTAGATTGCCTAACTTGGAAACAAACATTGCATATCCGTTCGTTTTGAAAATGCTTTGGAATTTGCTACTCGCAAGTAGGCTAAAACACGGATTTCAATGAGTTTTCCCAACTCAAGCAACCCAACCTCCACCCACAGGCATTCAAACAGTTTTATCTCATGTAAGCATTTAGCCGCATGGCAATCCTATTGTCATGGCAAACATTCACACACATGTGATTATGCTAAAGCAAAAACACTTACATCGTACTCCGTGCCAAAACAAGAAACCGGGTTAGCAAACATGCATGACCTAGTTCATGTTAAGTGGCTAGTGCATCGCATACAGGGATGTAATCTAAACAGGCTCGGCTACCCTAAGCATGGCACATGAAATGCTACAACTATCACGTATTCAAATTGGAATTGAAAACACGATGCAGTTTGTATGATGTGCCGAGCCCGATGCATGTAAACAAATGCATGAATGCACGCATGCATTGCATAAGGTATGCTAAAATAGACGTGCCCTAATCTACCATCGTAAGCAGGTAAATAAAAGGGATAGAAAGAAGTGGAGGTTGGAAGACATACATGCCCACGCACCCACACTTATTACATTTTTGCCCTCACTCGGAGGGACCGAAATAATAATACAAATAATTAACTATGCAAACTAATTAATTATTACAAACTCACTAAATTAATTAGACAAATGATTAATCTAATTAAAACAGTAAATGCCTCGGGAGGAGGGCCCAAATGCGTCGCGCGCCCGGGATTCGTTCAGAATCGCACTGTCATGCAAGTGTGCCTCTGTTTTCCCTTCTATCCTTCTCTGAAGATTGCCAAAGTCCCAGGAGTGCCTCTAAGGGCACTGGGGAGTACCACCGGCTGGGGTACAACACCACCGGCTGAAGGATGTGGCCACCGGCACTGAGTGAAGATATCGGCTGCCATTTGACTGCCGGTCGGCACTAAAAAGTGCCGGTCGGCACAAAACGCCTGCAAGACCTGCAACTCACAGCAGCAGAGGGCAAAACTTGCATGGCAATGCAATTCAAGGCATGTATGCACCAAACACACTCCCTATCATGTTATTGACTCGAAGGGGCATGTGCCTCGATTCTCGGACCACCAATCGCGCATTTCCATGCATGATGGCCCCAAGAACCAAGAATGCAACTTTGATTTCAAATGCATGCAAACCACATAAACAAACAAGAGTGCCAAACCTCTATCATACCTCATTTCAAGAGGCCTAGCATGCATGCCAATATGATGCAATCCTAGACATGGCAACTAACATGCAACATGGCAATACAATGCGAACATGTAAGTAAGCATACAAGGCAAGCATGCAAACCAATTGAAAGATGGACTTATACATGAATTGGGCAACTCTAAAAGGCCCAAAAATCAGTAGCCACAATGCTAAATTATGAGGGCCAAACACACATGAACACATACACATGTTAAGGTGCCAACACTTAAGCATAACAACAACATTCAAGCACACTTGAAGAGGCCAAACATGGGCTAAAAGCATGCATGGAAAACTCTGAAATTCATGCAAAACATGAGGCCAAATCATGCAATAAAACAAGCCGAATATGCAACAAATGGCCTAAGTCTTGAAACAAGCCATGAAGGCTTAAACTAAGGCCAAGTCTACCAAGCTTCACAAAGCTAAAGGGACTCAAAACAGGTCACAAGTAGACCTAGACAAAGCCTAAGGAGCACCTAGATGACATCTAAGAGGCTCAAGTACAAAGGCATGCAATATGACCAAAACATGGAGTATTCAACACATGCTTTTAAAGCATTAAAGAAGCAACTAAAGCATGCATACAAGCGCACCAAAAAGTCTGAAATAACATGCTAGATGGTTCCAAATCATTGAAAATAGTGCAAGCATGGTATACTACACATGCATGCTCCTAAGGCCAACGAGCCAAATGCAAAGGGGCTATGTAATGCATGATGAGATCGACCCAAATGGCTATGGACAGAGCTAGATCATGGCAAAATAAGCATACAAACTTCACAAGTGCAAGCTTAAAACATGCTCGAAGCTAAGGCATACAACCTAGGCATGTAAGGCATCAAAGAGACATTACAAGGTAACTATGCTAGGCATGCATAAGAGACCTAAACTAACTTGAAATCATGTTATAACATGGCAATATAAGCATGGAAAACAAGTCAAACATGCTCAACACACACTCAAGCATGAGGCTCCTTTGGAAGCCAAAATTTGCCCTTTTCAAGGACATCAAGGAGAGGGGGGTGGCCCTCTCCTTCTTGAGACTCTAAGGCATGCTCCTCACCACTGAAATCCCTCAAGATTTCAGTGGTGAAGAGATCCTAACACCAAAGTCTCGGATCTCCCACAAAATATCACAAAAAGTGGCCTTTTCAAGGCCTAAGGATGGTCAAACCTACCCAAATCACCTAGCACCCTTAATAAACAATAAAGAGGCTTAAAAAAAAGAACTTTTATGTGTTATAAACTAAGCTCAAAAACTACTTTAAAGCAAGTAAAAATAGAGTGCAAAAATGGGGGAAAAGGGTAGTTTTGTTACCTTTGAAGACCACCTTCACAAAGGTTGGAGTGGATGGGTCCTTGAGCTCAAAACCAGTCAAGAACACTAAGAACAAACCTCTGGAACCTCAGAACCAAAAGGAAGGTGGAACACTAGGTGCTTGTGTGCAATAGTAAGGCACAAAACACCTAGTTTTCAAAGAGAAAAAGAGAGATAGAGTGTATATCTATTTTAGCCCTAAAAGAACCAGAGCTCTAACTCTCTAACAATGTCTAAAGCTCTCAGATTTTGTAACCCTTGAGCAAAGGGAAGAACCTTCCCTCTTATAGGCAAAAAGCTTACAAGCTTAGTCCCTAAGCAAGCTCATCCCTCCATACACGTGTATGGAGGGGAAACCAATTGCACACAGCTGTCTGAAAATATCTCAGAAAGCAAGTGCACAGTGCCCGGCCGGCAGAAAATGTCATTTTGACAAAATTAGTGCCGACCGGCACAAAATAGTGCCGACCGGCACAATATAGTGCCGATGGCAACTCTAGCCAGCCGGTGGCCTCTAGCCCCAGCCGGTGGTGTGTAGGGATGCCTCACAAAGCATTCCTTGCCCTTTCAAGGCAAAACACAAGTGTTTGGTGCAAAACCAAACACAAACGGTCGAGTCCGGAGGTCCTGAGGCACGGCGCGCGTAGCCGAGAACTCCGGGAATCTCCAAACGAACACAAACATGGATAATCACCGAGTGTTCCAACGGTGACGTCCAAGTCTTGAGGACGGTCAAAAATGGGGTGTCTACAGTTGTCTTCGAAGGAACGCGAGCGCTTAGTCGCTTCATTAAAAGATTTCAAAGATGTTTTCGCATGGTCCAACGAAGACATGCCTGGGATCGATCCTGAGATTGTACAGCACCGGATCCCTCTTGACCCTGAGGCTCGGCCTGTCAAACAAAAACTTTGGAGAATACGCCCTGATTAGGCTCTGAAAATCAAGGAAGAGGTCAACAAGCAGATAGATGCAGGGTTCTTGCAAGTATCTGAGTATCCTACTTGGTTGGCCAACATTGTTCCGGTGCCGAAGAAAGATGGCAGAATTCGGGTGTGTGTGGATTTCAGAGATCTGAACAACGCCAGTCCGAAGGACGACTTTTCTCTACCGCACATCGATGAATTGGTGGACTTCACTGCAAGCCATGCGTTGCTCTTCTTTATGGACTGGTTTTCGGGGTACAACTAGATTTTGATGGCACCCGAAGATATGGAGAAGACTGCCTTTACCACACCGTGGGGAACCTACTATTACAGGGTGATGTCGTTTGGTCTGAAGAATGCTGGGGCTACTTATCAATGGGCTGCAACCATTATCTTGCACGATATGATCCACAAAGAGGTTGAGGTGTATGTGGACAACATGATTGTCAAGTCCAAGGAAAGAGAGGGCCACTACATCGCCTTGAAGAAATTTTTTCAACGGATTAGAGAATATCGGTTGCGACTGAATCCATAGAAGTGCACTTTTGGTGTCACAGCAGGAAAGATGCTAGGGTTCTTGATTACAAAAAGGGGCATTGAGGTTGATCCTTCCAAAATCAAGGCCATCCTAGAAATGCCATCACCAAGGACTGAAAAGGAGGTGCGAGGCTTTCTGGGTAAAGTGCAATTCATAAGACAGTTTATCGCAAAATTAACCTTAACTTGTGAACCACTATTTGGTCTCTTGAAGAAAGGAAAGAAATTCTAATGGGATGACCAATGCCAGGTTGCTTTTGAGCAGATCAAACAGTACCTTCAGAACCCACCTGTGTTGTCACCGCCAGAGCCAGGGAAGTAATTAATTTTGTACTTGTCAGTAACCGACACGACAATGGGCTGCATGCTTGCACAGGAATTTGAGGATAGAGTGGAGAAAGCCATCTATTACCTGAGTAAGAAGATGCTAAAATATGAGACCCGCTACACGCTACTGGAAAAGGCTTACTTAGCCTTAGTATGGGCTACCAGGAAGTTGAGGCACTACCAGTTAGCTCATTCTGTAATTCTGGTTTCTTGATTAGATCCTACCAAATATCTCTTCGAGAAACCAGCACTTACGGGTAGGCTAGCCCGTTGGTTGCTTTTTCTCTTCGAATTTGATTTGAAGTATATGATTCGCAAGTCTGTGAAGAAGAGAGCGGTAGTGGAGTTCCTAGCCGATCACCTAGTGGAGGGAGACGAAATAGTAGAGTATTTGTTCCCAGATGAGGCCATCCTGTAAGTTGAAGAAGAGATTTGGACTATGTCCTTTGACGAAGCGTTTAACCAGTACGGTTATGGGATAGGGGTGTTGCTGATAGCACCCGACAATTCCCACATACCTTTAGCTTTCAAACTCCGGTTCAAGGTATCGAACAACGAAGCAGAATCTGAGGCATGTATCGTTGGATTGGAAGCTGCACTAGAACTAGGGGCAAACGGTTGGACGTCATTGGGGACTCGAACCTGGTTGTGTCTCAAGCGAAAGGAGACTGGAAGGTTAAAGAAGAAAGAATGAAAATCTATCACCAAACCCTGGATGTCCTGATTCCCAGGTTTGAGAAGCTAACCTTCACGCATCTGTTAAGAGAGAACAATAGGTTCGCTGACGCTTTATCAACTCTATCTTCCATGATAGACATTCCTTTGGGAGTCCGGATGCGTCCAATCATTATTGAACAGAAGTATGTGCTGGCCTACGAGTTGATTGCCGCAATAGAAGAAGTACAAGATCAGAACCCCTGGTATCATGACATTTGAAACTTCTTGGAAAAGGAGGCTTATTCACTAGGGGCAAATGCCAAAGATAAAAGGGCAATACGGCGAATGGCCGCTTAGTTTATCATCTATGGGGGTAAATTGTACAAACGAGGCCATCTGGGAATGCACAAGCTGTGCGTCGATGCAGAAGAGTCGAAGCGCTTAATGGAGGCCATCCATGGAGGAGAATGCAGTTCACACATGAGCGGAGTGATGCTAGCTCAGAAGATTCTTAGGCAGGGTTACTACTGGTCAACCATAGAGGAGGATTGTATTGGTTTTGTTCGACGATGTCACAAATGCCAAATTCATGCAAATCGCATGAATATCTCGCCATCGAAGTTGTACAACATGACTTCACCATGGCCGTTTTCAGTCTGGGGATTTGATGTTATTGGGGTAGTTACTCCAAAAGGGTCAAACGAGCATGAGTATATCATGGTGGGAATAGACTACTTTACAAAGTGGGTCGAGGCCTAATCCTACGCAGTGCTGAAAGCGTCACATGTAGCCAAGTTCATTAGGAATAACATCATCTGTCGCTATGGGGTCCCAAATGAGATCATCTCGGAGAATGGTTCCCACTTTAAGAAAGAACTGATCGACTTGTTGGAAAAGTAAAATATGGCTTTTCATAAGTCATCCACATATCGGCCGCAAACCAACGGAGCTGTTGAGGTTGCCAACAAGAACATCAAGCACATTCTACAGAAGATTGTGGAAACCTACAGGGACTTGCCAGACAAGTTGCCATTTGCTCTCTAGGGCTATAGGACTTCAATTCGAACATCCACCGAGGCAACTTCGTATTCTCTGGTTTATGGGATGGAAGCTGTTCTGTCGATTGAAGTTGAAGTTCCGTTGCTGTGAGTTATGGCTGAGTGCTAGATAGCATAAGCGGATTGGTAGCAGAGCAGGTTCGAGAAACAAATGTTGTTCGACGAGAGGAGGCTGAAAGCACTGTATCATGTCCAAGGTTATTTACGTAGGATTGCTAGGGCTTTCAAAAAGAAAGTTAAGTCCAGGAATTTGAAAGAAGGGGATTTGGTTTTCAAAGACAACCGAGCTCCCATCTATGACCCTAGGGGCAAGTTCAGACCTAATTGGACTGGTCCTTATATCATCAAGTCAATTTGGTCGAGTGGAGCTGTCATTCTTATGGACCTAGATGGCATTGAATTCTCCCAACCAATCAATATGGACAAGTTGAAGAAATACTACCCTTGAGTGGCTCACTAGGCCGAAAACCCGAAAGGGTGACCTAGGTAAAAGTTAGAGCACAAAAAATTTGAAAATAAGAAAAACTGAGCTCGCAAGGTTGAAAACCCAGAAAGGGCGGCCTTGGCAAAAGTTAGAGCGCAAAAGGAGAGTGTTAATACCCGAGTGAAGCCGAACCGAACTACGTAAGGCTTGATTCCCATCTTCGGGATACGTAGGCAACTTCATCCTGAAGTCCAGCCATAAACATTTCCAAATCAACTGTGTCCATGAGATTGTTTTGGTCATCTTTGTCTTTTCTGCATCCAAGAGTTCGGTTGTGGTCTTCACTATGAGAGCTGGCTATAGTGTAGTGCAGTGAAGTGCTCTTCAGACAAGGGGCAACTTTTCGTTTGCTGGATTCGAGATTGTACATCTCGAAGATAGATTCTGGGTGTGTCCAGTTGCGATCCTTATCGAAAATGGTTTTGAAAAGTGTTAATAAAAGTCGATTTTGTTCAAATTAATCTTTTTACAACTTAGACCATTTTTGGACCAAAAGGAAAATTTTCAGTGCCCACAACTCCAATTTCATTGATTTTAGTACAGAGTTCTCCAACTCTTGATACAAATCAAATTTGCTTTTTATTACATTCAAAAGGAAAACTTGAAAGTACAGATTAAAGCAATAAACTTGGGGCATCGATGAGTCAAGTGTTCCTGCGTCCCCTTCCAAAGCTTGTGGAAGCTTTAGATGCCAAGGTAGGCCCGGCTTGTGCTTCATCCTCGAGCCAAGTTATGCATTCGCCAGAAAGGGCGCAACTGAAATTGGGAGCAGGAGCCAGAAGTTCTCTTGTCCTCCAGGCAGTGGGATATTGAGCTAGTTGTGAACCTCGGATCGGAAATGAAGCCGGGTACTCTATCCCCTCTTCTGGGCAGGTCTGGTCATGTCCAAACTGACGCCTGAACTGAAATGAAAAGTAGAAGACACAGTGTGTCAAGCCAATCAACTGAATGCTAGGCTGTCGAGATATGTTATAGCTCATCTTGGGCAGATCAAACCAGGGGCAATGCCCAGCGATGTCAGCAGCGGACTTGCTGCACATCTAGTGGCACCACCACCTCTCGTTTGGGAAATCAACTAGCTGTTGGCGAAAGAAAAAGGCACGTACTGAATATGCAGGGCAAGAGTCCACTACTTTCAATATGTCCATGAGCCATATCTGGGGAGGAATGAAAAATAAGAGAGATTAAAGAATAGAGAGGTGTATGTGGAGAGAAAAGTGAGAGAAGGGTTTTGAGAGAAAAACAAAGCTTGAGGGCCGAGTGACGTGAGAAACACATATGAGAAAGGTGGGAAACATTACTTGCAAGAGTAGTGGACTTCCTGTGAATCTGGTTATTTCTCGCCGGTGGAAGGCGTCTAAGCCCATCAAAGTCTCGGCTAGTGCTAAGCCAATGCAGCTCTTGCCCTTTTTCAAGCCTTGAGCTACTTCGATCAAGCGAATGCCAGACCCTCCGAAGCCAGGGGCAAGCAGAAAATGGGCCAACATACACAAGCAGAGGGCATGCTGCCGAAAACCTTGCCAAACACGGTCACCTCTGTCGCCGGCATCAGAAAATCAGTGAATAATATTGGGAATATCTAACTCCCCGTTGTGAACCAAAGATCGGGCATCATGTAAAGTGAGCCCACGCATCCTTCCTAAAACCTGGATGTGACTAAAATGGGACTGGGGCAAGATTTCCTCGTCACGCCGAGATTCCATCAAAACTTGGAATTCCTCAATTGTAGGACACATCCCTTGTCCCTCCAAAGCTAAATACATGTGTAACCAGGTTCCAACATCTAGCCGTGGCATGGAGGAACGGAAAACACAACGGGGTGCGACGCTCATTTGTGGCTAAAACAGAGCTGAAATGAAGAAACCACGAAGCTGGAGCTTTTGTAGAAGATAAGGTAGTGAGTGAAGGCCAAGTGTCAACGTTTCGGAGGGTCTGCTCATCGATGGCCGGCAGGGCTCATTGATGGCTGGCAGAGGCTCATCAAAGGCCGGCAGGGGCACATTGATGGCCGGCAGAGGGAGTAGATGGCCGACAGGCCATCCTTCATAGCCAGCAGCCTCCCCTTTTAGGCCCCATGTCCTCCTATGTGAAGATCCAGTTGCATGCAGCAGTTGTATCCTGCTATTCGCATCTTTTGAGGTCTTGTTTTGAGTCTCTTTGGGCTTGAGCATGTTTATTTGAGCTATATCCATTTGGTTTTACTTATCGAGTTGTATTTGTGTTCTTTATCAAGTCCTTGTTTTGCTTATCGAATTGTATTTGCATTGATTGTCGTGTTGTTGTTTATCGAGTTGTTTTACTTTGTTTGTCTTTTTAGTTGTTGGTCGGTTCATTACCTGATTAATACAGCGCTAATCGAATGTGCATTTTTCAATCATGGCCAATCTCATTTCTTTTTATGCTATGCGATGTTATGCGATGCTCAGAATGCAAAATATAACACTTTTTCATCAAAAGCTATTTTCATTCCGATCATGGTCACTTTTTACAAAAGAGTACAAGTTTTTAAAGAAATAAAACTTGTTTGAACTGTACAAAGTGCCAATACTACTAGTAGAAAGAAACTAAGTCCAAACATAGATAGATCAGCTCCAGCTATCTCAGGCTCGAAAGGCCCTCTTCGTCCTCTTCCTCAGCGGAGCGGAGTCTATAGCACTGTCTCCATCGGCGCCACTGTTCGAATCTGAATCAGAGTCTGAATCGGAGCCCTCCTCAGCCTCTGCAGCCTCACCACTAGCAGAATCCGAGCCGACGTCGTCGTCTCCGTCCTCAGATGACTCTGACTGTAGACTCGCTGCCTCCTCATCCTCGCTTATCTCATCATCATCGTCACCTAAGATGGGCTCTGAAGGGCCACTCCCATTGCCGCCGCCCCTAGCTCTGCCTCGGCTGCGTACCAGAGCTTGTCTCCCTCTTCTCCCTACTGTTGGAAGAGGTGCTGAAGGTCCTGCTACGGTTGCTGTCAGTAAAGGTGGGACCTGAAAAGGCAGTTGGTGTATATCAGCCACGGTATGTGTATCAGATACAAGAGTGATGTACAGAATAGGTACATGCAGAGTATGAATGCAACGCGAGAATGCAGTGTACTAGTGCAGTGTGAAGAAGTGTTTAGTTGAAATGCCAGTTTCAGTATATTAGCATAGATTTGATGACCAAAATGCAAGAAAATTGAAAATTTTTACCTCAATGCCATGGAAGCCGAGTATCGACTCCTTCCTCAAGATCATGCCCTCGAATGAGGCCAACATCTCAAGTAACCCCTCAACGTACTCTGTGGAGCGCTGTAAATGCAATTTGAAATGATCAGTATCTGAAATGAATGAATGTCTGAGTATCTAAGAAAGAATGTAAATGAAATGAAAACTGAAGTGCGTACCGAAGGTACATCAGGCCCCTGACGTATCTATGACCAGCCAACAGAGGCTCGATTGGGATCTGATAGGCCACTCCAGAGTACCGCCAACCTGTTAGCTCGGTCGGAAGGTCCGGCCAACCAACCCTCTGCTTTGCCTGGGAAGTCCCTCTGCCACGGGCTGTGCTCGCCTGACTCGCTCTGCGTGTCACCCTCACGGCAGGAGCTCTCACTCTTTCGCTTCTGCGAATGCCGGTCAGAGGCGGCATTAGGTGTGTCCGCATGAAGGTCGTGTAATCGCCTTGCATACAAAATTACTCTACCTGCAGCCCTACCATGAACTGAATCACCTCGTCGGTAGACAGTCTGTGTGTCACTCTCATAGATGTTGGAGGCGCCATCAGTATGAATGGGACAGGCAGGCCCAAAGTCTGATGTGCGAAACGCTCGTCCAAGAACCAGGCTCAACAAATCGGGCCCTCAAGAAGAGTGCGATGGCAGGTGATGATCTGAGCTGTATCATATTGGGCTCGGAGCCCTGACGGTATCATGTCCCAAGGCTGCCATGTGATCTGAAATGGAAATGAACGGATGATTAGTCGCTGTTAATCGTTAATGTGTGGATTCAAATGGTTGAAAAGTAAGACGACTTTGTTTTGAGTTACCTTATGCGCCGCGACCACATCAAAATACTGGCGGAAAAACAAGAAGCTTTCCCGGGTGCTACGGCGGAGTTGACCGTCGTATACCCAAGAAAAGGGGACTGTCATTGTAACCTCCTCCACAGGCTCAAGAGCGAGAGTTGGGAAGTACGCGTACACCCATAGCTGCAGGGAAAGTGCGACGATATGCGATCAATACAGTGTATGAGTAGATACGAAAAATGTGAAGCAGGAAGCATACAGTGCATGAGCAGACACAGAAAATGCAAAGCAGAAAGCATACAGTGTTGAATAAGTGTAAGGCAAGAAATGCTGAGCAGAAAATGTAAAGTAAAAAGGGGGAACTAAGCCGTGTATCTCTCAAGCCCGCTAGTAGCCTCCAATCAAACTCCCACTCCTGCGGGAAGTCGAGATCATATATCTGTACAAAGTGGTGAGGCTGGCTCCACCTCAATCATAGAACTGAACTCGGTGGAGCACCACCAAGGCCCTCAGCAGATACAGGCCCACGGTATTCCACCTGTTTGAAAATAAGGTGGTACCAAAAATGAACATGAGGAAGCCTCTGGCGTACTACTCTGTCTCATCGACCGTCTCAGGCTCAGTCCCCCTGAACTGCTCCTCAAACCAGCTATACCGGACCATGCCTGCCCGGAGTGTTGGTGGATGTGCCCCAAGAAGCGCGACCCATGCTGCCTCCCACTCCCCCATATTAGGGTCGAGAGGGATCAGATCACCCAGTACGCCTAAGCCAGTGATCATGGCAAAGTCGTAAGGGATCATCGTCATCTCCCCCGTGGTGGAGAAATAGAAGGAGTTGGTGGTGTCCCACCACTTCTCCACCAAAGCTCCTAAGAGATGACGGCTCGCTACGACTCAAGTCAGGCTGGAGTAGAAGATACCGAAGCCTGTCTCATCAATGAGGTCACGAACTCCAGTTGGGAGCTCATCGTACCAATCTCGAGCTGTCGCCATGCCATAGCCTCTGAAGGCGCGGGACCCGTGCTGCGATAATGCATGAGATACAATCAGATCAGACAATGAAGAGTATAGCTGGATATCAAGCAGTGATGATAGTACAATTAGATTAAGGCAATCTATGAGATCAGATCAAAACAGTGCAAGAAATGTAAACAGCTAAGGGTAGTACTGCAGAAAAATAGTTTTCGTACCTCTACGGCGATGGCCGACAAATGAGACGCTGGCTCTCTCAATAGGAAGTACTCTAGCGCATCCTCAGCAAAGTCAGTGAACGATCTGATGCCTCCTGCGATGGGTACTATATGAGTCTGAGGATGGTACCTCGCTAGGTCGAAGGGGCGTATGCTCAACGGTAATGGCTCCGTCTCGGCCTCTAGCTTGGCCTCAAAGTTCGCCTCAAAATCTACTAGAGGAAGCTCAGGGAAAGCCCCGTCATGAGGAACATCATCCGCCATCTGAAATAGGTGCAAGATGAGTAAAAAATGAGGAAAAGTGAAGAAAAGGGGAAAACTTTGAAAAAGTCAACCCTAGGAGAGAGAAAAAGTCAAAGAAAGTCAAAGCCGGGAAAAGTGTACAAACCTTGAGAGAAGCTTGAGGGGAATGAACCTAGAATGATGGAAATGAGAAAAGAAGCGACGAAATCAAATTCCAATCGGTTCAAAGTGAAGAGAATTGGAGTGATTTAGCAAAGAAAATGTTTTTAGGGTGTTGGAAAACGAGTGGGGAGCGTAGATCTAGAGAGAAGGAGCACCTAGAGAGCAAGATGGAGGAATTTCGGATGTGGGGTTGTGTGGAAATGAAGTGGCATGCTTTGTTTTTAAAGACCCAAGAGTGAAAAGTCAAAATTGCCCGAATCTGCCATCAATGGCCGGCAGTGACACATCGATGGCCGGTAAGGGTACATTGGTAGCCAGTAGGGTAGACCAGTGGCCGGCGGCTTCCCCTGGTGGCTGGCAGGGCTTCACAAGTTTTCCCTTGCATCCTTGGCTCTGTTTTGTGTCCTTGGATTCCAAGAAGTGCAAGGGATGTTCAGTATTTGACTCAGAATGTCTTCACGGAAGCTCAGAATTGCGTTTCCAGTGCGCGATGGTCATCGCTTGTCAACATAAACAAGGTGTATCCTTTTTAACATTTTGCAACTCTTCCGAGAGGTAAATCGAAAGTTGCTTTTGAGTTGTCTTTAGCAAGCACGCTTTTGTCGTTACACAGAATGTGCATTTCTTTGTCGTTGCATGGAACATGCATTTTGAATTGTTGCATAGAACATGCATCCCCATGTTTGCATAGAATATGCATGTTGCATTGAATATGCATTGTTGATTATTTTGCATAGAACATGCTCTCGCTCACACCGCATAGAATATGTTTTGTTTTATTCCTTGCATGTTGTGCATGAAACATGTCTCTAACATTGCGTCACAGTTATTCGTCTTGCATAGGACATGCATTCTCATCGCATTGTACCTATTAAGTTTCTTTCTTATGTAGGAACAATATTGTATGTATGGTTCATTCAGAGGAACTCCAGGAAAGATCATTCCTGTCCCTTGAATTCCCTTGTTGGTTAGAAACATTCAGGTACGCCCGGTGTTTACACCGACACCCTGTTTTGGTTAAAAACATTTGGACGTGTTCCTGATGTTTATACCACCTCCTAGTTAGAAGCGTTTGGAACGTGTTCCGATGCTTATACCACCCTGTTGGTTAGAAACATTCAGGTACGCCCGGTGTTTACACCGACACCCTGTTTTGGTTAGAAACATTGGAACGTGTTTCTGATGTTTATACCACCTTCTGGTTAGAAACATTGGGACGTGTTCCGATGTTTATACCACCCTCCGGTGTTTACACCGTCCTCTTCTCCTCTCGCGTGTGACGCGTTAGGATATGTTTTAGTTAGAAACATTGGGACGTGCTCCAATGTTTATACCACCCTCCGGTGTTTACACCACTCCCTTTTCTCCTCTCGCATGTGACGCGTTAGGATGTGTTTTGGTTAGAGACATTCGGGTACACCCGGTGTTTACACTGTCCTCTTCTCCTCTCGCGTGCGACATGTTAGGATGCTTTGGTTAAAAGCATTCAGATGGGTTCTGATGCTTATACCGCTCTTTGTTTTGGTTATAAATATTTGGACGTGTTTCAATATTTATCACTGTTCTCTTTGGTTGGGGATATTAGGGTGTGTCCCTTGGTTCACACCATCTCTCCTCTCGCGTGCGACGCGTTAGAACGTTACACTTTAGAAACACGTGGGCGAGTCCCAGTGTTCACATCATCCCTTCTTTCCTTACGCGTGCAGCGCGTCAGAATGTTGTTTGAGACCTCGGGTGCGCCCGACAGTCACTCTTAGCCTTTCCTACGTGAGGCGCAGTTAAGATTGCATAATTTTCTTACATCCTTTCTGCATAAAATATGGTTCAGCTTGTGATTCTCATACGTGGCGTGTTTATTTGCTTACTTCTTCTCATGTATAAGATTACTGTACCTCGCCAATTTGTTTAAAATGTGGCATTTTCCTTGCATGACATTTGCATTTAAATGCTTCATTACAGCCTCATTGCATGATCATAAGTTATGTTCTTGCATTGTGCATACCATTTGCATTTTACCCCAGCCTGCGGGCGCCACTATGTATTGCCATCTTGAATGTTTGTCTAAGTCTTGCGGCCTTGTCAAAATGGGTCGTCTCTGGGCTTTGACATTCACTCACGTCATTTTATGACTCTGAGTTCTGTCAAAGAGGGGCAACAGTAGACACCCCATTTTTGACCATCCTCAAGACTTGGATGTTCTTGCATGTATATCCAGTGATGAGTTTGATTGCTCGTTGAGCGCTCGAAGTCCACGGCGGAACGCCACAGGTTTGAGTTTTCCAAACCCTGCATCAATTCTGTCTCATTTTTGGACCATGTTTAGGTCCTTTCAACATGATGTTGTTGATGGCTTGCCAGCCATATTTGGGCACTGCCAGCCATGGATCTTGGCCTGTCGGCCATTGATGTGCCCTGCCGACCATCAATGAGCCCCTGCCGGCCATCACCGATGGCCGGCCGGCCACCGGTGTATCAGTAGATATTTTCTAATATTTTGTGCCAGCTGTTTGCACAGATTGAGCCATCTTCTTGCACGTGTATGGCTGGATCTCTTTGAGGGGATTTTGTATCTTCTATATATAGAGGCCCCCTCTTGCATGTGAGGGGGTTGGAAATTTTTGAAGACAAAAAAATTCTCTCTCTCTCTCTCTAGAATCCTCTCTCTAAATATTTTGTGCCTTATAGCCTAAATTCTCTACACTCTTGCATATAAGCCCTTGATCAAACTTGATCACCATTGAGTTGAGGTTGCTTGAGGTCCTATTTGAGCTCTGGAAGACGATTTTGGCTTGGTTTGGCTTGATTTTGGTACCTAAGTTGCATCTTGTCTTCAAGAGGTAGAATACTTGTGTTTTAAACCTAATTTAAATACTTGTTTTGCCATCTTTGCATACTGTTTTGAGGCTGGTTTTGACCTTTGAAAATCTCTATTTTTATGGTCTAAAATGATGGTTTGAGGCTTGTTTGGAGTTAGGGATAGTCTACCCTTCTTGTTGCTTGATTATTAAGTTGTTGTACCATCTTTCAAAGCTTTCTAAAACAACATTTTTGGCTCTTTTAACCACTGAATTCCAGGGGATTTTCAGTGGTAATAACTATGTTTTGAGGTCCAAAATGGGAGGGAGTAGCCTTCCCTCTTTGTGTCTTGTTGGTAAGCCTAGATAGCTTAACATGTGAGCATGATTTTCTAGCATTTTGTACCTTAATCTCAGCATGTTTTTGCTACTTTTTTGACTAGTTTTAGCTCTGTTTTGAGCTAGCTTGGTCACTTGAGGCTTGCTTTGTATGCCTGTAGTGCAATTGTGCTTAATGGTTTAGTTTGTGCTATGTTTTGGCCTTTTATTCTAGCTGTTTTTAGCTTACTTCAAGCATGTTTTAGGACTCCTCTTAGGCTATTTTAGGACTGTTTTGAAGTGTTTGTACCTTTGGAGCTTGGTATTGCATACCTATAGTGTAGTAATCTTCACTAGTTTGGTGTTTTTGGCTTTTAAACATGATTTGCATGAGTTGCTTACATGTTGTAGTATTATTTTGCATGCAATTTCAGCACATATAAATCTGCAACCTCCCTCATTTCATCACCTTTTTTCATTTGCTTTGAGGGTTGGTTAACCTTAGGGTTGTGCTTAAGCTTGAGATTGAGATTTGTGCTTAATGGTTTTAATCCTCTTTTGAGGGTTTCTACTAACCAAAGGCATGATCTCTCTCTTGCCTTAAGTCATCCCTTGGTTGACACCTCTCGCATTAGAGGACTCTCACTTTTGGACTAACCGGTTAAAGAATGGATCGGTAACTAAAATGAGTAAACAAAAGTGACAAGTAAAACTCGAGCAAGATAAGCATGTTGTGTTGCATTGCATGTGTTCAATCAGACGTTATATTGAACACAAGGAAGATTGGAGCATTTCATACTCAAAGTGATGAAATGAGCCAATCTCCTTGGTCTCCATTGCCTTTGATCACACATGATAAGGTGGTGGTCCTGAGTCTTGTTTTTGCATACAATGAAATTGTATTCCTTGGTTCTTTGACCATCATGCATCGAAGATGCTTGGTTGGTGGTTTTGGACCCAAGACTGCCACTCCTTTGAGATTTTGGGATGATAAGGAGGGGCACAGTACAAACATACCCCTGGAAAACCCTTCGTTTTCCTCTGTTTGTGCTCTGTTGCAGTGTGGTAACTCAGAGCACTAGTGGCCGGCAGTGGCTCATTGGTGGCCGTCAGTGCCTCATTCTTGGCCGGCAGGGCACACTTTTGGCCAGCAGATGGCCGGCAGCAACCATTCATGGCCGGCAGGCCACTGGTGGAATCTTCAACAAGAGTTTAATAAGGTGGAGCAGAATGGTTCTGGAGTATGGTCAACCCTGCAAACAGAGCCTCTTAAGAGCAAACCAGATGGCTTTTTTGGGGCAAAAATCGAGTGCATGCATCCTCCACCTCTCGAGGCAGAGCTGAGGCAGTGTAGTTTAATATTCCGCATGATTAGTTTATGTACATTGGCTTTGTAACTTAATTAATTAGTTTGCTAATTAGTTAAGTGTTGTAATAATTAGTAATTAGTTTAGCTTAGAGTAACTTAGCTAATTATTCATTCAGACCCTCCTTTGCGAGGGCACAATGTTGTAATAAGTGTGCGTGAGTGTGTGCATGTCTTCCAACCTCATGTCTTTCTCCCTTTTATTTACTCGCTTTTGATGGTTAGATTAGGTACATTTTCGATTAGCATACCTTATGCTCGCATGTTTGCATCCATTCATTTGTCTTGCTTGCACCGAGGCTTGGCACATCCTTCAAACTACATCGTTATTTCAATACTTCTTTGAATACATGTTTCAAAGCATGCTATCAAAGTGTTGCATATGCCATGTTTAGTAGCCGATCCTATTAGTTGCATCATTGCATGTGTTGCATTAGACATATTGTATAGTTAAGATCATGCATTTTTCTAACTAGTTTTTGTTTTGGCTTGGAGTACTCGGTAAGTTTTATGCTTTAGCATACTTGCATGAGTGTGATTACCATATTTCCATGTTTCGCATGTTTGCCATGAGGCTATGTGCTTAAATGATTAACTGCATGAATGCTAGTGGATGAAGGCTTTGTTGTTTGAATTGGAACAGTTCAACGAATGTATATTTTAAGCTCACTTTGCGAAGTGGCAAATCATGTTTTAAGCCCATCATGTTTGATGGAAAATCCGCGTTTTAGCCCATTTGAGGGTGGCAAATTCAAACCATTTTCAAAAGCAAACATGTGTTGAATTCATTCCAAGTCTTGCGACTTAGTCTATACTTGCTTGTGTGTGTCACATAGTAATGTTAGTCTAATAACCGAAATAAGAACACATGAGGTTTATAAAACAATATATCATGATGGTAGAGGCCGATCTTTGATCGGGCGAGCGGGGGTGCTCATTTCAAGACCTTCCCCTCTCGTACCTAAGTTCCCAAGCTGAGGCAACTTTGGTGATGACAGACACATGGCCTTTGGTACGAGTCAGGGTTTCCTAAATTTCCCAAAAACAAAATATTTAGGTGGCGACTCTGTAATCTGGAAAAGCAATCCAGTTTTGGTATTATTTGATTTAAAATCAATTTTCCAAAAAAGACTTGCCGAATTGGACTCTTTGGTGTTTATCAGTTTCACATTGCGCTTTGTGAGATTAGATTCAGAACTGTGACAGGAGTCTGAACTATATAACCAATTCGAGCTCTCCGAAAGGGGGGCGCGAAAAAGTCGAGTCCACAGTTGCTGGCTGAGGGAAGTTAAGTTCTTAGGCTATGTGGTGTCTGGGGATGGGGTGACTCTAGATTCATTCAAAATAGAGGCAATACAAGATTGGGCACAACCTAAGAATGCTTTTGAGATTCGTAGTTTCTTGGGGCTAGCTGGGTATTATAGGAGGTTTGTGAAGGATTTCTCTAGATTAGCTTCACCGTTAACTAGACTGATGAGGAAGGGAGTTAAGTTTGTGTGGAATGAGATTTGTGAAAAGTCATTCCAAGAGCTTAAGGTTAGGCTTACCACTGCTCCAGTCTTGATTATTCTGGAAAGGGGTTTGGGTTATTCAGTTTATTGTGATGCCTCACGAGAAGGTTTGGGTTATGTGTTGATGCAAGAAGGGAAGGTAGTGGCCTATGGCTCACAACAGTTGAAAACTCATGATAGAAATTGCCCTACTCATGATCTAGAGTTAGTAGTGGTGATTTTTGCCTTCAAAATTTGGAGGCACTATTTGTATAGGGAGAAATTTGAGGCGTTTTCCGATCATAAGAGTCTGAAGTATCTGTTTTCACAGAAAGACTTGAATTTGAGACAGAGGAGGTGGATGGAATTCATAGAGGATTACGATTTTGAGTTGAATTATCATCCGGGGAAGGCCAACGTTGTGGCCGATGCTTTGAGTAGGATATCAATTAGCAGTGTAGCTTGTATCGCCATTCGAGAATGGGAAATGTTGCGTACTCTTGGTGAGTTTGACTTGCATCTTGGTGAATCCGTCGAGTCTGCATCCTTGTTTACAGTAGTTGCACAACCTACACTTGTGAACCGAGTGTTAGAAGCGCAGAGGGGTGACCTTGAGGTAGAAACCCTCCAAGAGAAGATTTCCAGTGGGAGGGTAGAAAGAGGCTTGATTGTGCATCCCGACCAGAGTGTGAGATACCATGACCGTTTGTTTGTACCGGAGTCTTGTTGAGAGGACGTACTTCGAGAGTTTCACCATTCACGCCTTACGGTGCATCCGAGAGGCACAAAGATGTATCAAGACCTTAGTCGCCAGTTTTGGTGGACAGGTATGAAAAAGGATGTGGTCTTATTCATATCGAAATGCCTTACTTGTCAGCAAGTAAATGCTGAGCATCAGAGGCCAGCGGGTTTGTTGCAACCCTTGCCTATAGCCAAGTGGAAGTGAGAGCATGTCACGATGGATTTTGTTGTGGGCCGTCTAAGGACTTAACGGGGTAGTGATGCTATTTGGGTAGTAGTTGACCGGTTGACCAAGTTGGTGCACTTTATGGCTATGCGTGTAAGTGATTCGGTAGACTATCTTGCTGACCTTTACATTAGGGATATAGTGAGGCTGCATGGAGTCCCTGTGACGATTGTTTCAGATAGATACCCGCGTTTCACAGCTTGGTTGTAGCAAAGCTTGCAGAGTGCCTTGGGCACTAGATTGACTTTTAGTACTACGTATCATCCCCAGACTGACAGGCAATCCGAGGGTACCATTTAGATCCTTGAGGATATGCTTCGAGGTTGTGTCCTTGATTTTAAGGGGTCGTGGGAGAGGCATTTTCCCTTAGTGGAGTTTGCCTATAATAATAGCTTCCAATCGAGTATTGGCATGGCTCCATTTAAGGCCTTGTATGGCCGACCATGTAGATCTCCGGTGTATTGGGCTGAGGTGGTTGATGCACCTTTGTTGGGCCCAGAGTTAGTTTGGAAAACGATGGAAAAGGTGGCACTTATTCGTAAGAGGTTGGTTACGGCTCAGAGTCGCCAGAAAAGTTATATCGACCGTAGGAGAAGACCCTTGTCTTTTGAGGTCGGTGATCATGTCTTTTTGAAAATATCACCTAGACGGGGTTTGATGAGATTTGGGAAGAGTGAGAAGTTGTCCCCTCGATTTATTGGGCCTTTTGAAATCCTTGAGCGGATTGGACAGGTTGCTTACCGTTTGGCATTGCTACCACAACTTTCCAGAGTGCATGACGTGTTTCATATTAGTATGCTTCGGAAATATGAGTTGGATCCATCACACGTGTTGAATTGGACCGACTTGGAGGTAAATGATGATGCCTCGTATGAGGAGAGACCAATGAGAATTTTGGATACATGGGACCAAGTTTTGCAAGACAAAACAATTCCCTTGGTTAAAGTATTGTGGAAACATCATGAGGTCGAGGAAGCGACTTGGGAGCGTGAATTAGAAGTCCGTGAAAAATATCCGGACTTATTTGTTGATGTTTAATTTTATATTAAGATTTTCATTATGTAAATGAAATGTAAAGACATTGTATATGTTGAAGATGTTTAGAAAACACAGGCTAAGTATGACATTGTATATGTTATGAACATTTTGGAAACATGGATTTTATATAAACATTGCACATGTTTTGAGAATATGGAATATTGATGATGTTGTATTATTTTTGGAAGCATTGTATATGCTATGTAAGTTTTGAAAACTCGGACTTTGATTAAACATTGTAAATGTTTTGAAAGTTTGTAAATTTCATTTTAAATTGGGACTTGTGTATTGAGTCGATGAGAATGGATGACCAGAGAATGGGTCATGGTATTGAAATTGTGAGAATAACATTGTTATTAATGGTCTAATGTTAATGTTGAACTTGATTTGAAAGTTTCGAGGACGAAATTCCTTAAGGGGGGAGGTTATAGCGATTCTGGTTTTGACCCGTCACTTATTGTATTCCGAACTCGGGTTAGTATGGTTTAGAATGGTTATCCATATCTTGTTTCCCTTGTCTTCCCCTTATTTTGGTTATCGGGTTGTAATTATGTGTTAGGGACAGGTTGGTTGCTTGTTTTTCCAAACCTGTGATGCCCAGATTTTGGCTCTTCCGCTAGAGTAGGCATTTTTGCGCTCAAGCGAGATTTGTCAACTCTTAGTATTTTTGCAGATCTGCAAATACTGGGAGAGTGCATTGGACGCTCGAGCATCCAATCTCACGCTCGAGCGGGGTCCTTCGTCTGCAAAACTTCTGAAAATGTGTATTTCACGCTCGAGCGTAACTTTCCACGCTCGAGCGGTCCTTTGTGTTTGACGCTCGAGCGTCACTTTTCACGCTCGAGCGGACTGCGTGTATAACAGTCCATGAAGATGATATTTTGTTCACTTTTTCACTTCTCTCTCTCTCTCTCTAAAACTTTCCAAAAACCTAGATCTACACATTCTCTCTCTAAAACACACATTTTCTCTTCTATTTCATCTAGATCCATTGATCTCTTCACCCTAGTGCCTTTGAGAAAAAGGTAGAGTGCACCAAGATCTTCATTTTGATCCGAACAAACTTGGATTTCGGTGTCTTTGGAGTTTCAACCTTGTTTTGCTTGGTCTTCTCTTCTTGAGGTAGGGATTTTCTACACTTTAATATGGTTTTTAACTTAGTTATTTTGTCATTGTGTAACAATGGTGGGATTTAGGGGTAATGTGACCAAACCTAGGGTTTGGGTATAAAATGGAAAGAGGGTTTTTGGTAAATGAAAAGAAAATGATTGTGGGATTTGAAAATGATGTAGTATGATGTCAAAATTGTTAATTTTGGGTACTTGGTTGATATTTGGGAAAAGAGGGAATTTGCCCTAAAATTATTATGATATTTATTTTGTATAAATAAATGAAATTGGTGTTGTAAATATGAAATTGGGCAAGTATTGAAATAGATAATGAAATTGAGTAGGTGATATGTCTCATCTTTGGAAGTTTTGAATAAATTATCTGTTTTGAGATTGTATATCTGTTTAGAAATATATGTATTAGGCTATCGGTGGAGGATAACTATGATTGTTGTAGAAATTGCATGAGGATTAGGTGAATTAAAACTAATCCATAGTTGGTTATCATTGAATATGATTATGTTGTAAATACATTGTATATGTATGATTATTTGGGAGGAGAAATGGGATGTTCTCCATGTGTAAATTAAGTGTTTAAATACATTGTATATGTATGATTGTTTAGAAGGAGAAATGGGATGGACTCCATTGTTTGGGAGGAGAAAGGGGATGGACTCCATTATAATTAAGTCGGCCGGAGTGTCCTGGGTGAAAGTCCCGAAATTTATACATGGGTGCCGATCCCGCGGACAAAATTTTCGTTAAATGGCAGTTTGAAGTGTTTGTGTGTTAATGATGTGATTGTAGAACTATTGAGTTGTAGTCTCATTTGTGTTATTGAAAAGTAATGAAATTGGCTCATGTATTGAAATGAATTGAAGGAAAATGAAATGAAATATGAATTTGGTATTCAATGACTATATAAAAGGATGTAAATGTTTTATTCCTAGCATTGTATATGCATATTACATTTATAACTTCGTTAAATCTCATATATTGTGTTAGATTATTCCTACTGGGCTATGGCTCACCCTATTTGGAAAAAACATTTTCAGGTAATGATAGCATGCCTCCACCAAGGCAATAACTGTGACAACCCTCGCCACTGATTACTGCTAAACTGTGACTGAACACGATAAGTAACTGGTTAGACTGAAATTTTGAACTGATTGTATATGTATGTTGTTTTAGTGCATTTCTATCTGTTTGCCATTGTTTATCTGTTCATGTTTTGAGTTTTGAACTGTAAATTGAAGGCCTTATCGGCGGCCGAATCAGAAATTGATTAGTGTTTTATGCTAATTAGAATTTATGTGATTTTATGGTAGGTTTAATTTAAATTTGGTTTGGAATGATTAAATTAGATTAAATAATGTTAAACTACATCAGTTCAAGTTATTTACAAAATTGCCATTAAGTGGACTTTCCTAGACCAATTGTTTAGTTTTGATTTACATGTGTTGGCATCACTCTTCATCACTCTTTTGAGGCCATAGTCGTGAGAGAGAGAGAGAGAGGGAGAGTAGGAGAAAACTTAGCTCATCAAGAATTTGGCTTGGAGACTTAGAAGATTTGAAGAATTCATTGCATAATTGAGCTTCTACCTTCGAAATTGAGGACCTAAGGTAGAGAATTCATCTTCCCCATTGTGAATTTGAGTTACTTCTTGCATGGTTCTTGGTGAATTAGAGTTTAGAGTCAAGATTTGGTTCAAAATGTTGAATTGAGTGGTAATCCATGCATGCATGTTTACATTGTTGAGTTTTGAGGTTGATTTCATGGAAATCCTCACATGCATGTCTATATTCTAGCTATGGTCCATGAATTCATCATGCTTTTGAGTGAATTGACTCATTTGATCAAGTATTTGAAGCTTTGATTTCAATTGAACACTTGCATGTTACATATACATTATGTTCATGAAGTTTTGTTTGGATTTGTGTGTAATTGAACTACCTTTGGGTTTTGATTTTGCAAATTGATCTTTGAAGCATGTCATATTGTGAGTTTTAAAGTGTTTTCCAGAAAATTGGCCCAAAAGAATCGAATTTGATGCTTTAAATGTTGAATTTGAGCTTGGAGGTTCAATCTGGAAATTCCAGATTTTGGACCCACGCTCGAGTGTAGGACTTCACGCTCGAGCGTACACTCTGAGTACATGCATCCCGCTCGAGCGGGGAAAGTAACGCTCGAGCGTGAAATGCGTGTATCCAGTACTTTTCATATGTTTACAGTCCGCTCGAGCGAGGGAATGCACGCTCGAGCGAGGACTTGTGTCTCACACTCGAGCGGAGGTCGAGCGCCCATCGAGCGTGAATTGCATGCATCCAATACTTTTGCTTGAGTTTACAGTCCGCTCAAACAAAGAAAGTGTAGACACCCCATTTTTGACCGTCCTCAAGACTTGGACATCATCGTTTGAACACTCGATGATCATCTATGCTCGTGTTCGTTTTGAGTTCTCGGAGGTCTCGACTACGCGCCTTACCTCAAGATCTCTTAACTTGTCTGTTTTGTGCTTGGTTTTGGACCAAACACTTGTGTTTTTGCTTCTAAGGGAAGAGGGTGGCTTGTTTGCCATCCTCTCAACCCACCGGCCAGGCCATGAGGCCATCGGCCCCTTTTTCTTGCCATCGGCCAAGAGTGTTGGCCGATCGGCACTGTATTTGGTCGATCGGCACTTATTTTGGTCGATCGGCCATTTTTGGTGGCCGAACCCTGTTCATCTACTTTATGCAAATATTTTGTGCCAGCTGGTGCAGCTGGCATCCACAATTCACCCCCTCCCCCCCATACACGTATATGGAGGGATTTGCCCTTTGCTTAGCTTCTCTTGGAAGCCTTAGAATTTGAACCTCTATAAAGAGGGAGCCCCTCCTTCCTCCTTCAAGGTTCAGAAAAATTGTTCTTGAGAGAATAGATATAGTGTTGTATCTATTCTTCTTTGTTTAGCTTTGTTTTGTGTCTAAAAGAGTAGTATTGTCTTACTATTGTACACAAACACATACTAGAACACCATCCTTGGTTGCTAAGGTGCTAGGAGGTTGATTTCAGTGTTCTTGGGTTGGTTTGAACTCAGAAAACCTGCTGGAGCTTTGTTCTTGAAGAGGTTCTACAAGGGTGAGTTCCTTACTTTAGATACCCCTTTCTTGCTTAAGCTTTTAACCCTTCTTGCTTATTGTTTTGAGCTTAGTTTATAACTGATAAAAGTTTTAATTTTTCTTGCTTTAGAACTTTGTTTAAGGTCATTTTGAGGTTTGGGGTTGTTTCCCCCCTCAAAGGCCTTGTTAGGCCTTGTTTTAGGTCATTCCTTTTGGCCATTATTCTTGTCTTTGTATGACCTCTCTACCACCGAAATTCAGAGGATTTTCAGTGGTGGAGAGGTGGTTTTGAGGTCCTAAACAGGAGAGGGTCATCCCCTTCCCTTATTGTCTTGAATGTTAGCATAAATGGCTTATGTTTGTAGTATGTGTGCTTAGCTTGTTTTAGCTTCATTTCAGTATATATTAGGCTTTGTTTTTCCATGATATAGCACTGTTTTGACTTGGTTTAGACATACCATACATGCTTTGTATACTTGTCTTGTAATCCCATGATTTGCCTTAACATGCACCATGTTGTAACATGTCTTTTTAGTATGATTTTGGTTCAACTCCATGAAGCTTTTAGCCATGTTGTGACATTCTTAAGCTCTGATTTTGGTCCTCTTGGTCATGCTTGCATTGTTTTGTATAGCTACCATGCAATCTAGCTTGTTAGCTTTGGGTGCTCAAGCCATTAGCATGCTCTATTTCAATCATTTCAGTGGTTTGGCATCACTTGTAATGTTATTTCAGTCCATATTCCATGCTCATATGCTTGCACTTGTGACTCCTTTAATGTTTAAAGGGTTAGTGTGGATGCGCCCCGCGTGGGGCCTCATGCCACAGTTCAGACTCGATTTTGTCACGGTTCTAAATCTGAACCAAAGAGTCCAAATTCGGCAAATCGTTTTGAGAAAAACAGATTTTTGAAAGAAGTGCCAAACATTGACTGCTTTGCCAGATACAGAGTCGCCACCTAAATATTTTTTAATGGGGGAATTTAGGAAACCCTGACTCGTTTGCCTAAGGCCACGTGTCCGTCATTACCAGAGTTGCCTCGGCTCTGGAACTTGGGTACGATTGGGGAAGGTCAGCTATGAGCACCCCCTCTCGCCCGATCCGAAGATCGGCCTCTACTAACCATGATATCTTGTTTTGAAAACATTACGCGTTCTTATTCCGGTTATTAGCCTAGAATTACTATGTTATGCGCACAACAAACAAGTATAGACCAAATCGCCTAAATTGGAACAAAACATTTCATGTTTGTTTTAAAAAATGGTTTGCTACTCGCAAGTATTCTAAAATGTAGGTTTTGCCACCCTCGAGTGGGCTTTTTAGAAAAGATGGTTTTGCCACTATCTAGTGGGCTTTAAAACTCACAGTTTTAATGCATTATTCCAATTTAGGTAATTCGACCTCCATCCACAGGCATTCAAGCAGTTATATCACATAAGCAGCTAGCCTCATGGTAATCATGCTATTATAACAACATTCGCACGCATGCGGTATGCTAAAGCATAAAAGCTTACCTAGTACTCCAAGCCAAAACAAAAACTAGTTAATAATCATATGCATGACCCTAGTTCATGTTAAGATGGCTAATGCAACACATGCAGGATGCAGCTAGGATAGGCTCGGCTACCCTAAAGATGGCATGTGAAATGCTGCAACTAACAAGTACTCAACTTGGAATTGAAATATAAGTGCAGTTAGCATGATGTACCGAGCCCGATGTATGCAAGACAAATGTATGGATGTATGGATGCACGCATGCATAGCATAAGGTATACTAAATTAAATGTGACCTAATACTAACCATCAAAAGCAGGTAAGTAAAAGGGAGAAAGAAGTGGGGGTTGGAAGACATGCACACATGCACCCACACTTATTACAAATTCGCCCTCGCTCGGAGGGACCAAAAGAATATACAAATTAATTAACCCATAAGTGTAGACGTCCCCGAACGCCCCGGGAGGATGACTCCCGTTCTGTTCATATTGGGCTCACTACAGTTCGGACTCAAATTGTCACGGTTCGTAATCTGAACCAAAGAGTCCAAATCCGGCAAATCGTTTTGAGAAAAACAGATTTTTAGAAAAGAAGTGCCAAACATTGGACTGCTTTGTCAGATACAGAGTCGCTACCTAAATATTTTTTATGGGGGAATTTAGGAAACCCTGACTCGGTGCCAAAGGCCACGTGTCCGTCATCACCAAAGTTGCCTCGGCTCGGGAACTTGGGTACGATCGGGGAAGGTCAGCTATGAGCACCCCCTCTCGCCCGGTTCGAAGACCGACCTCTACTAACCATGATATCCAATTTTGAAAACGTTATGTGTTCTTATTCCGATTATTAGCCTAGATTTACTATGTTATGCGCACGGCAAACAAGTATAGACCAAATCACCTAAATTGGAACAAAACATAGCATGTTTGTTTTGAAAAATGGTTTGCTACTCGCAAGTAGGCTAAAATGCAGGTTTTGCCACCCTCAAGTGGGCTTTTAGAAAAAATGGTTTTGCCCCCATCGGGTGGGCTTAAAACTCACAGTTTAATGTATTATCCCAATTTAAGCAATTCGGCCTTCATCCACAGGCATTCAAGCAGTTATATCACATAAGCAGCTAGTCTCATGGTAATCATGCAATTATGGCAACACTCACACGCATGCGGTATGCTAAAGCATAAAAAGCTCACCTAGTACTCCAAGCCAAAACAGATGCCAGTTAGTAATCACATGCATGATCCTAGTTCATGTTCGAAATGGCTAATGCAACACATGCAAAGATACAATCCAAACAGGCTCGGCTATCCTAAACATGGCATGTGAAATGCTACAAATAACACGTATTCAATTTGAAAATTGAAGTACAATGCAGTTAGCGTGATGTACCGAGCCCGGTGTATGTAAACAACTGTATGGATGCAAACATGCTGTCATGCTGTTATGCTAATTTAAATATGCCCTAGTCTACCATCATAAGCAGGTAAATAAAAGAGAAGAAAGACGTGGGGTTGGAAGACATGCACACACTCACGCACACTTATTACAAATACGCCCTCACTCAGAGGGACCAAATAAATATTACAGTCCGAATAATAAATAAATTATTACAGAATTTCTAACTACTCAAAATAAATGCAAAGAGAAGATGGCCGCAGCCCCCGCCTCGGGATGCGTGAATAATGCATGTCCGATCCAACTTGCCCGGAAACCCGCACCATGCCACTGCTGCCTCTGTTTACACTGCCCTGCCTCCCCTAAAGACTGCCAAAGTCCTGGAACAAGTTTCCTGCACACTGTAGAATACCATCGGCTAGAGGAAATGGCCACCGGCCACGGGAAAATGCCATCGGCTGCTGATGAAGATATCGGCCATTCACCAATGGCCGGTCGGCACTGTGTGTTGCCGGTCGGCAGAAACTTCCTGCAGAAAATAGTTTTGACAGCAACAGAGGACAGGCAGTATATGGCACGGAATTTCTAGGCAAATGTATGCATGGACACACTCCCTATCATGTAATAGACTCAAGGGAGCACGGCCCTTGACCTTCGGGCCATCAATGGCGCATTTCGACGCATGATGGCCTAAGAGGCCAAGTTTGCATTTCAATGTCAAATGCAATGCACACAAACATACAAGGGACCCAACCTCAATCATGGTTGATCAAGAGGTGAGGCAATGCACAACAATGCACATGCAACCTAAGCATGCAAGCTAACACACAAACATGCAATGCAACTACATGGCACACACAATGCACATAACATAACATGCACAACGCATTGAAACATGGCATACACAATGCAAGATGGGCTTACACCAATACAAGTGGACCTCAGCCACACTCACATAGGAGGCCATTAGATGAAAATGAGACAACTCGAAATACGTGCACGCGTGCACGCAAACCGAGGACCGAACCTATGGCACGGAATGCCACTCTAATGAGACATGGCAAGACATGGAGTATGACATGCAAACATGTGAATTTCAGCACTGAAATGTGGGGGAAAACAGTCCCGAAACATGGCGAGATGAAACCCGATGCATGGAACGAGTCCCGAAACATGAAATTAAGCACATGAAATGGCCTATAGCTATGCAATGCATTCATGATTTGTACATGAAGTGTGAAGACAGAAGCTAGGAAGCCCCGAAACAAGCATGTTTACAGTTTAAATCATGGCCAAACAGTGAGCATAGATAGGGCAAAATCAGCATGCAAAAATTGCTCCGCAAGAGAGGCAATGAAGCAACTCACAGCTGCTGGTCTCAAACACAGGAGGCCCCTTTTACAATGTTGGATAGGGGCCAAAAATATGATGTTTTACAGTAGATGATCGAGCCCAAAACAGTATACAAACATGCTCAAAATATCATGCAAAATGAGGCCACCAAGAGGGCTATAACATGAAGTATACCAAGGATGTCTCAAACAGCCCTAGACCCTAAATGAAACATGAAGAGGGGGTCATTTTAGGGCCATTTTCAGTTCGGACCAAGGTCCAAAAACAGAAGCTTCATAAGCTAATAAATCATGCAAAAATGGGGACCAAAGAGGGGTACAATGGCAAGTGATACATGGAGGTCCCAAAAAATGGTGAGCCCTTCTTCAATGTTGAAGAAGGGCTCAAAATAACCCTATTCTCAGTTTACATCATGCTCCAAAACAGATTACTCATAGGCCAAACATACTACTCAAGAAAATGGCATACAAAGGGATAATGAAGGAAGTGCAAGATGGGGGTCCCAAACAGGGTGAGACCCTTAATGAAAGATGAAATAGAACTCAAAAAAATGACACTTTCAGTTTTGGTCGGAGCTCAAATGTGCAAGAAAATATGGCTTAGATATGAACCAAGAAAATGCTAGTTTAGGGGAAAAGTGTGCTTACCCTTGTAGACCAATAAACCAGCAGGTTTTGATCCAAGGAAATGAGCTCCTAGCCTCTGCAAATGGCCTCCAATGTACTGAAATGAAGTGTAGAGGTGTGGTGCTATGGATTGGTGAGGAAATGGCCCAAGAACAAGGGTATTTGATGGTTGAATGAGAGAGATATGGAGAGGGAGGTGGGATATATGTGTATATATCAGATATATATCTATATCTCCTGGTTTCTTGCTCAAAAAAATCCAACCCAATCAAAGGAGAAGGGACCTTTCTTATATAGACAAGAGGAAGACTCCAAGCTTCTTAGAGAAGCTATTGTAGAAGGGTCAAGGGGATCAAGAGGGGCAAGGCTTATTAAGGAAGCTAAGGCAAGGGTGCAAGCTTCTTGAGGAAGCCAAGACAAGGGGTCAAGGCTTCCTCAAGAAGCCTTGAGCAAAAGGTGCAAAAATGGGATCAAAGGCTCAAAATAGCCACATATATGCACGGAGAGCTGGGTCTGTGCATCCCAGCTGGCACAGCTGGCATGCACCATGCCTGCAAGAGTCAAAAGGGTCGAACCGGCCAAGAAAAAGGGTCATCGGCCAAATAAATTGCCGGTCGGCACAATATATTGCCGACCTGTAATTTATACTGGCCGGTCGGATAAATAGAGTGCCGATGGGTGGCCAATGAGGTCAAAAAGTGCCGGTGGGTGTCCAGATTGAAGCCCCGGAAGTTAGCTTTCCAATGCCACAAACCTTGCATTAAAATTCCTTCTGTGGAAAAAGTTATGCCCTTTTTGGTGAAGCCGCGCAGACTCGATCCAACCGGGATGATGCCCAACTTCAACCAATCATACCTCCCCCACCCGGACTTGGTTTTGAGAGATTCTTGAGTGCAAAATGAACCCCCGGAAGTCTTCTTTCCAATGGTTATGGCCTCATAGCTTAACTCCAAGTGTATAGATAGATGAGCTTGATTTAGCGAGGACTGCTCGACCCTCTTCTACCCAGATTCATGCCGAACCTCTTCTCCAACTTGTTTTCTCCCCTCTTCTCCTCTTCTCTTCAACTTCAAACCCCGAAGTAAGGTGTTTTGAAGGATTTTTCAAAGATTTCATCTCTCTTTCATTCATCTCCACTTTGTCCTTGCTCGGTTTACCGAAAAGCGCACCATTTACCGAAATGCGAGTGTCGGAACATCGTGGGAATTTTATTTCAAAAATATTTTGAAAGAGAGGGTTTTAAGGTCTCAAAACCATCCAAAATAGCTTTGGTTCAAAATGGGGTGTGAAGTTAAGATTCGCCTCTCTCCTTGCCGAAGAAACTGGACCTGTGCCCTGCACACCTTCCAACACCAAGTAAACCATCAGTAGTGCCCAAGTCTTGAGGGCAGTAAAAAATGGGGTGTCTACAACAAGCTAATTAAATAATTTACAGACCACCTAATTAATTAACAAATCAATTAGGCTAAGGAAAGCCGTAAAAGGCCTCGGGAAGAGGGATGCACGCATGCTCGGATTGGCTTCGCTCGGAAATCCAATGCCATGCACAAGCTGCCTCTGTTTACCCTGCTCTGCTCCTCTGAAAATTGCACAATTGCCAAGGAACACTCTCTGGACACTGTAGAACACCACCGACCAAGTGGAATCATCACCGGCCATGGCAGGATGGTCATCGACCATCCATTTAGCTCTCGGCTATCCATGCATGGTCGGTCGGCACTGTATGTAGTCGACCGGCCATATCTTCCTGCAGAACCTATTTTGACAGCAGCAGAGGACAGACAAGGCATGGCAAAGCATTTTCAAAGCAATGTTTGTACCACCACCCTCCCTATCATGTTTAAGACTCAAGGGAGTATGGTCCTTGATTCTCGGACCACCAATAGCGCATTTCGATGCGTGATGGCCCAAGAAGCCAAGTTGTGCATTTTGATTTCAAATGTAATGCAAACCAAACAAACAAATGGGTTCAACCTCTATCATAATCAATTCAAGAGGCAAAGCATGCATGCCACAGGCAACCTAAGCATATGAACTAAGTATGCAACATGGCAATGCGAACAAGCAAGCAATCAACAAGGACTTAAACTATGATCATGTGACACATGAAGCAAATGACCAAAGTGGACCAAAACAGTCCCAAATCATGCAAAAGTAAGCCCCAAAAACCACTTAGATGGCATCTAAATGATCTAATCCTAAAGGCATACACAATGGCACAAACATGGAGCATGAAACACCAACCTCTTAAAGCATGAAAGGGGCCTCAAATGCAAGCATACAAGCATACCATGAGGACTGAAATGACATGGCCAATGGTTCTAAACCACTAAAATAGTGCAAGTAAAGCATGCTAGAGGGGTCAAAACTCAAGGCTCATAAGGGGATTACATGGTAGCTATACAAAGCAAATCATGGATGACCCAAATGACCAAAAACAGACCTTAAGCACATCAAAACATGCACAAAAGCTTCTCAAAGCTAAGACAAAACAAGCAAGCATAGTGGTCTAAATGCTAGATACATGTTAAGGCAATTTCTTGGTATTACAAGACAAGTATGCTAAGCATGCATGGTGTGTCTAAACCAATCAAAAACAGTGCTATAGCATGGCATAATAAGCACAAATACAACTTAATACATGGCCAACATGAACCTAAAAATGGTGCTCACACATGAGGCAAAAACGGCACATATTAAAGACAACAAGGAGAAGGGATGGCCCTTTCCTTCTTAGGACCTCAAACCACCATCCTCACAACTGAAATCCCTCGAGATTTCAGTGGTGAGGAGGCCCAAACAAAGTGGTCCCGGAGCTCACCAAAAATAGCACAAAATGGGGGCCAAACAAGGCCTAAGAGGGGGTAAACGACCCCAAACACAAAAGTGGTCTTAAACAAACTTCAAGAGGAGCTCAAAATAAGGCTTTTTTCACTTTATGACAAAGCCCAAAACAGCATGCAAGATAGGCTAAAAGTGTGTGCAAAAACGGGGAATAAAGAGGGTAAGAAGTTACCTTTGAAGACCAGCAAGAACCAGCAGCCTTTAGACCCAAAAATGCAACCCTCAACCTCTGAAAATCAGCTCGAAGGTGCTTGGATGGATGATGGAGGTGTTGTTCTAGGAGGTGTAGTTCAAATGGCCAAGAACTAGACCCTTTTGCACCCTCTAACCCACACAAATGTAGAGAGAGAGGGAGATATAGAGAGGGAGTGATATATATATGATATATATCAGATTTTCTAACCCTTGAAATGGAAGGAGAAGCTCTCCTTATATAGACAAGGCAAAAGGCCTAAGCTTCTTGGAGAAGCTAAGGCAAAAGGGTCAAAGGGGGCAAGCTTCTCTTGGAAGCTTAGAAGGGTTCAAGCTTCTCTAAGAAGCTAAAAAGGTCAAGCTTCTTGGAGAAGCTAAAAAGGTTCAAGCTTCTTGGAGAAGCTAAAAAGGGTCAAGCTTCTCGGAGAAGCTAGAGCAAAGGTTCAAAAGGTTCATGCTAGAACCAAGGGTTCAAAAGGTTCAAGCTTCTTGGAGAAGCTAAACCAAGGGTGTTCAAAAGGTTCAAGCTTCCTCAAGAAGCTAAAACAGGGGGTTCAAAAGGTTCAAACCCCCTCAAGAAAAGGTCTCGGCCAGAAAAAGTGGCTAATCAGCCAACAAAGTTGGCCGACCGACCACAAAAGATGCCGACCGGCCGCAAAAGATGCCGACCGGCCGCAAAAGGTGCCGACCGACCACCAATAGTGCCGACCGGCCATCACCAATGGCCGGTGGCAAGAAAACAGGGCCGGTGGCCTCAAGCCATGGCCGGTGAGGTGTGGGGATGTCCAATCAAGCCATTCCCTGTCCCCAGAAGCAAAAACAGAAGTCGAGAGGTCTCGAGCCAAGGCACGCGGCCGAAACCTCCGAGAACTCAAGACGAACACGAACATGGATGATCACCAAGTGTTCAAATGGTGACGTCCAAGTCTTGAGGACGGTCAAAAATGGGGTGTCTATAGTTGCCCCTCTTTGACAGAACTCGAAAGTCATAACAATGACGGGAGTGAATGTCAAAGCTCAGAGACGACCCATTTTTGACAAGGCCAAAGACATAGACAAAGCATACAAGCTACAGATAAAGATATGCGCCTGAAGGCAGGGGCAAAATGCAAGGCAATGCACAAAGCCGAGCATAACTTATGATCATGCAAGAAACATAGGGACGTATCCCGATGTTTCGGAAAGTTATAAGCATTGGAACGTATTCCAAATGCTCTTAACCAAAGAGGGAGAAACATAGGGACATATCCCGGTGTTTCAGAGTGGTTCAAGCATTGAAACGTATTCCAAATGCTCTTAACCAAAGAAGGAGAAACATAGGGACGTATCCCGGTGTTTCGGAAAGAAGGAGAGACATAGGGACATATCCCGGTGTTTCAGAAAGGGAGAAGAAACATAGGGACGTATCCCGGTGTTTCGGAAAGAAGGAGAAACATAGGGACGTATCCCGGTGTTTCGGAAAGAGAGGGAAACATAGGGACGTATCCCGCTGTTCCAGAATGAGAAAGAGAAATGTAGGGACGTATCCTGATGTTTTGGAATGAAGGAGAAACATAGGGACGTATCCCGGTGTTTCGGAAGGAAAGAGAAACATAGGTGTAGACGCGCCCGTGGGCCTCATGCTACAGTTCGGACTCGATTTGTGTCACGGTTCTTAATCTGAACCAAAGAGTCCAAATCCGGCAAATCGTTTTGAGAAAAAAACAGATTTTGTTGAAAGAAGTGCCAAACATGGATTGCTTTGCCAGATACAGAGTCGCCACCTAAATATTTTATTTTGGAGAATTTAGGAAACCCTAACTCGGTGTCAAAGGCCACGTGTCCGTCATCACCAAAGTTGCCTCGGCTCGGGAACTTGGGTACGATTGGGGAAGGTCAGCTATGAGCACCCCCTCTCGCCCGATCCAAAGATCAGCCTCTACTGACCATGATATTCGTTTTTGAAAACGTTATGTGTTCTTATCCCCGTTAATTAGCCTAGAATTACTAAGTGATGCGCACAACACAAAAGTATAGAATAGATCGCCTAATTTGGAAGCAAGCATTGCATATCCGTTTATTTGGAAAGCGTTTTGGAACTTGCTACTCGCAAGTAGGCTAAAATACGGATTTCAAGGAGTTGTTCCAACTCAAACAATCCAACCTTCACCCACAGGCATTCAAGCAGTTATATCACATAAGCAACTAGCCTCATGGTAAGCATGCTGTCATAGTAGCATTCACACGCATGCGGTATGCTAAAGCATAAAATACTTACATCGTACTCCGTGCCAAAACAAGAATATGTTAGCAATCAATGCATGATCCAAGTCCATGTTAACTGCCTAATGCATCACATACAAAATGTCACTAGAATAGGCTCGGCTAATCTAAGGATGACATGTGAAATGTGCAAGTAGCATGTATTCGCATTTATTTTGAAATATAATGCGATTAGCATGATGCGCCGAGCCTGGTGCATGCGACATTGATGAATGATGCACGCACGCATAGCATAGGATATGCTAAAGTAAACATGCCCTAATACTAACCATCAAAGCAGGTAAGTAAAAGGGAGAATGAAGTGGTGGTTGGAAGACATACACACACTCACCCACACTTATTACAAATTTGCCCTCGCTCGGAGGGACCAAAAGAATAATACAATTCGAATAATGAATTAACTATCCTAGCTAAATTAATTTAAGCAAATTAATTAATCTAAGAAAATCTAAGAAAGCAATAAACAGCAGCCTCGGGGAGAGGGCTCGATGCATACGCGCTCGGTTTCGCCCGGAAATCCACTGTCATGCTCAAGATGCCTCTGTTTTCCCTGCTATGCTCCTCTGATGACTGCCAAAGTCTTAGGGTTTGCTCTATGGATTCCAGGGAACACCACCAGCTGAAGGAGAACACTACCGGCCATGTAGAATGGTCACCGGCCACAAACTTGATCCATCGGCCAACAATGGTGGCCGGTCGGCACTAAATGTGGCCGGTCGGACAAAAGTTCCTGCAGAATCTGGTTTGATAGCAGCAAAGAGCAATACTTGGCATGGCAATGCATTTCAAGCAATGTATGCACCAATCATATCCCTTATCATGTTTATGACTCAAAGGGACATGAGCCTCGATTCTTGGACCACCAATCACGCATTTCCATGCATGATGGCCCAAAGAATCAAGTATGCAACTTTAATTTCAAATGAAATGCGAACTAAATAAACACACAAGGAGGCCCAACCTCTATCATACTCATTTCAAGAGGTCTAGCATGCATGCTTATGTAATGCAATCCTAAGCATATTGGCTAGCATGTAACATGGAAATGCAAAGAAGCATACAAAACATGCAAGGCATGATACAATGCAACCACCAAGCATGCAAGGTACAATGTAGGTGTTTAAGCATGCAAGCAAGCATGTGACTTCATTCAATCATGCAAGTTCAAACATGCAACAACTCACCAATATGCTACAACATACAAGGAGCATATGCAACAAGCAAAGGGATGGACTTAAACATGATTTAGGCAGCCCTAACTAGGCCTAAAACAGTGGCCAAAAGCTCAAGAAATGGGACCAAACACACATGCAAGAATGCATATGTTAATGAGCCAACACTTAAGCAAACAAAGGCAACTTTCAAGCACACTTAAAAGAGTCTAAGCATGGACTAATGACATGCAATATAAGCTTTGAAATCATGTTAAGATGGTGCCAAACCAAGCAAACAAAATAGGCTAAACATGCAACAATGGTCCAAAACTTAAGGCTAACAAGCCAGAATGCAAAAGAACTATGCAATGGGAGCCTTGGTCGACCAAAATAGCCAAGGACAGAGCTTAAACATGGCAAGACAAGTGCAAAAGCTTCACAAAGCTAGGCTTAATACAGGCTTGAATAAGGGTTAAAACCTAGATGCATATTAAGGCAACAAAATGGCATTACAAGGCATGTATGCTAAGCAAGCATGGTGTACCAAAACCAACTAAAAACAGAGGCATATTATGACATAATAAGCACAAAACTCAGCTAAGGCATGGCCAACACACACTTAAACATGGTGCTCCCTCAAGAGGCTAAAAATGGTCCTTTTCAAGGACAACAAGGAGAGGGGGTGGCCCTCTCATTCCTAGGACCTCAAGGCACCATCCTCACCTCTGAAATCCCTCAAGATTTTAGTGGTGAGGAGGCCCAAACACTATGGTCCCGGAGCTCACACAAAATACCACAAAACAAGGGCCAAACAAGGCTTAAGAGGGGTCAAACAACCCCAAAGCTTAAAACACTCTTAACAAACTATTTAAAGGCCTTAAAAACAGAACTTTTATGTGTTACATGCAAAGCCAAAAAACAGCTGCAAGATAGGTAGAAAAGCTTTGCAAAAATGGGGAATAAAGGGACAAGCTTCTTACCCTTGAAGACCCTCTTCAACAATGGAGCTTCAGCAGCTTCTTTAGGTTGAAACCAGCTCCAAAACTTTGAAAACAACCCTCAAGGGCCTCAGCTCCAAGAGATGGTGTGATGGTGGGTTTTGTGAGCAAAAATAAGACAAAACACACACAAGAGAGCGAGATAGAGATAGGATATGAACCAAACCCTAACCCTAGAACTCAATCCCTAAAAATGGCTGTCTAAAATGTCTAACCCCTCAAACAAGAGAGAAGACCTCTCTTTATAGAGCTTTTTGTCTTGTAAAGCTTAAAAGACAAGCTTCTAAAGAGAGGGATCCCTCCATACACGTGTATGGAGGGGAGCTAAATGCATGCCAACTGTGAGAAAATATCTACAAAAGCAGATACACAGTAGTCGGCTGGCCAAAGATGCAATTGACAAAAAAAAGATAGCCGGCCGGCCATCTATAGTGCCGGCCGGCCAAACATTTGGCCGGTGGCCACAAAACACAGCCGGTGGCCTCAAGCCCTGGCCGGTGATGGGTGGGGATGGTCTACAAGCCCTACCCTGCCTCTCAAAGGCAAAACACAAGTGTTTGGTGCAAAACCAGACACAAAACAGTCGAGTCGAGAGATCCGGAGGCAAGGCGCGTAGCCGAGACCTCCGGGAACTCAAGACGAACACAAACATGGATGATCACCGAGTGTTCAAGCGGTGACGTCCAAGTCTTGAGGATGGTCAAAAATGGGGTGTCTACAATAGGGACGTATTCCGGTGTTTCGGAAGGAAAGAGAAACATAGGGACGTATCCCGGTGTTCTGCAAGGAATGAGAAACATAGGGACGTATCCCGGTGTTTCGGAAGGAAAGAGAAACATAGGGACGTATCCCGGTGTTTCGGAAAGAAATAAGAAACATAGGGACGTATCCCAGCGTTTCGGAAAAAGAGAAGAAACATAGGGACGTATCCCGGTGTTTCAGAAAGGGAGAAGAAACATAGGGACGTATCCTGGTGTTTCGGAAAAAGAGAAGAAACATAGGGACATATCCCGGTGTTTCGTAAGGAGAGAGAAACATAGGGACGTATCCCGGTGTTTCGGAAAGAAGGGGAAACATAGGCACGTATCCCGGTGTTTCGGAAAGAAAGAGAAACATAGGGACGTATCCCGGTGTTTCGAAAAGGTAGAGAAACATAGAGACGTATCCCAGTGTTCCAGAATGAGAAAGAGAAACATAGGGACGTATACCGGTGGTTTGAAAAAGGGAGAAGAAACATAAGGACGTATCCCGGTGTTTCGGAAAGAGAGAGAAACATAGGGACGTATCCCGGTGTTTCGGAATGAAGGAGAAACATAGGGACGTATCCCGGTGTTCCAGAATGAGAAAGAGAAACGTAGGGACGTATCCCGGTGTTTCAGAATGAAGGAGAAACATAGGGACGTATCTCGGTGTTTCGGAAGGAAAGAGAAACATAGGGACGTATCCCGGTGTTTCGGAAGGAAAGAGAAACATAGGGACGTATCCCGGTGTCCCGCAAGGAATGAGAAACATAGGGATGTATCCCGGTGTTTCGGAAGGAAAGAGAAACATAGGGACGTATCCTGGTGTTCCGCAAGGAATGAGAAACATAGGGACGTATCCCGGTGTTTCGGAAGGAAAGAGAAACATAGGGAAGTATCCCGGTGTTTCGGAAGGAAAGAGAAACATAGGGACGTATCCCGGTGTTTCAGAAAAAGAAGGCGCATAACAATGCGATTGAAATGTGCATCATAATGCAAGTGGAAAGTGCGTGACAATGCAAATGAAGAGGTGTGCATGACAATGCAAGTGAGGTGCACAAAAGAAGTCCGATAAAATGCATTTTCTATGCAAGTAAGGGGGCATTAATCATGTACTCTGGTGCCTCCAATTTACCTCTCAGAGGACTTGGCAACACATTCAGCTCAAAAGGGGACACCCTGTCTATATTGGCGAGAGATAACATCTGCAGTTGCTTTAATTGCGATTCTGACTTGAAGCAGGCTTAAGCTTGGGGTTGAGATACACTCATACTCCAGAGAAATGGTGAGGCCTGAGAAGGTGCACCTGGAATGCAGTCTCGGAATTTGCCGAAGTTGAAACACACTAAGATGCCCCAAATTTTTCCTTCTTTTCTTTTGCTTTGCAGTCTGGAACCCACATAGCTTCAGATAGGTCCTTGTTTTACTGTTCTCATGTGACCTGGGTTGAACCCTACAGTTTTATGAAAGAATAGATCCTGTTTTGCACAAATGTGGAGAATGGCACAGCACTCTGAGCACAAGATGATTTTTTTTTGAAATTGAGAAATGAGTTCGTAACAGGGTATTGAGCCGACGACTTGCCACAGCCAAAATGACTCGACGAAGGAAAAACAAAGGTAAACAACCTAAACACATCGAGTAACACTCGAAACGACTCAAAGCAAGAATTGAGACAAAACAAAAGACACGACACACAGACGCGTTACAAAGATGAGAGACCTCTTAGTACATGAGGAGCCAGTTTCTCCGGGTATTGTTTCCCACCCTCTCTCATTTCTGATTCTCACACCACTCTGGCACTCAATCTCTATTTTTCTGAAAAAGCCCTTTTTCTCACTTTTTCGCTCAGCGCACATCTCTCTATTCTTCAATCTCTCATTTTTTAATCCCTCCCCTGAGTGGTTGATGGATAAACAGAAAGTTGCGGGGTCTTGCCCCTAGCATTCCGCTAGATTCTTCTTTTTGTTCACAACAGTGAGTTTTTTCCACAGAGGGGCTGCGCTACAATTGGGTGTGTAGCAAATCTGCAGCTGACATCGGTTGACGATACTCTGCTGGGGAGTTTAGACGTGATCAGATCTGTCCAGATAAGGGAGTGGAATATCTTGTCCCATTCCGGTTGGTGCTTCGCACTTAGCTTGATACCTCGTTGCTTGGAGGATGTGAGAGCTTTCTGCCCTTTTGCGGTTAGCTTCAGTGGTGCCCTTTTCCGGCAGGTATGGTGCCCTTTCTGGCAAGTGCATTGATAAAGGGGAAAGGACAGAAAACCTGACTCAACTGTGCCCATATTTCATCATTTTGACCGTTTTTTGTTTTTGCTTTCTACTAAAACAATTTTGACCAATATGAGAGTTAGATTAACATACTTGTTCGATTTTTTATTTGAAAATCATGCAAGTTAGGTTATGAGCACTGAAAATTTTCCTTTTTGGGTCCAAGAAATGGTCCAGTTTTGGAAAAGATGGAATAATTTTCGAGAGATCAGTCAACCTCAGTAAAAATTCTCAAAAATTGTTTTTGCACACAGCCACTGCTCAACGAGCGCGAAACTTACTCTTGAGATGCACAACCTCAGATCCATAATAATGGAACATTGCCCCTTGTTTTGAAGAGAGCTACATGGCAACGGAAAGTTGCCCATTGTTTGAACGGCACCGCAGTGCATTGAATGGCAACGGAAAGTTGCCCCTTGTTTGAATGGCACCGCAGCGCATTGTAATCAGTCTTCATGGTAATGATCACAGAGAAGGCGAGGACCATCAAAAACCAATACATGGACACAATCGATTTTAGAGGTGTTTGTGGCTGGACTTCAGAATGAAGTTGCCTACGTATCCCAAACATTGGAATCAAGCCTTACGTAGTTCGGGGGGTTAAGGTACACTCGGGTACTAACCTCTCCTTTTGCGCTCTAACTTTTGCCAAGGTCGCCCTTTCTAGGTTTTCAACCTTGCAAGCTTTGTTCTTCTTTTCCTTTCATTTGTTTTTGTTCTTTTCTTTTCATTTTCTTCAATTTTTTTTCTTCTTTTCTTTTTTTTTTTCATTCTTTACATTTTTCTTTTTTTTCTTTTTCTTCTTTTTCTTGCTCTAACTTTTGCCTGGGTCGCCCTTCCGGGTTTTCGGCCCAGCGAGCCTCTCAAGGGTAAAAGTGTAGCTTTGTCCATGTCAAATGGTTTTGAGATCTCGAAGTCATCTGCATCCAGGAGAATGGCTGATGTTCGCTGACGATGCAAGAGTCCATCCAATGGAGGGTGAATTTGGCCCTAGTGTTGTGGATCGGAACTCAGTTGTTCTTCAGCAGAAACCTTCTTCTTTCCTCCCTTCTGAGATTTGGCATTCTTGCCGATCTTTGTTAGCTTGAGAATCATCCCAATTTTTTGACTCTTCGAGCACATCAGACATCTTTGCCCCTAGTTCGAGGGGTGCTCCTGATCTAGCTTCACAAGCTTCTTGATCTGACTTTGTTGCCGCTAATTCATGGGCTGCTTTTGATCCGGCCACACAGGCCTTACATTGTGGTTGACCGTTGAACATTCTGAATTCCAGTTCAAGTTTTGAAATCAAGAGGGGTGGAGTCTCGAGGCTGAGAGCGATCCTAGGCTGCACAATCTCAAGAGCGATTCCACACAGGTCTTCGCAGGACCGCGCAAAACAGTTTTTGAAAGTTTTTAAGAAAGCGACAAATCGCTCGCGCTGAAGACAGTGTAGAACCAATCTGGATCAAAGTTAGGGTCCTTCTCAGTACTCACACTAACAAGCATGATTTCATTCATTAAGGGCTTAGCATGCCTCTCTTTCTCTCAGTTGATCAAATTTTTGCAAATCCCGAGGAATTCCTTCCTCTTTGTTTTCACCACAGTGTTTGAAAAAGTTTTGAAAAACTTAGGTCAATGCAATGAGTTCGAGGCACAGAAAAGTAGACGAAGAGTACTGCCGTTTCATTCAAACTTTATGGCATAACCAGCGCAAGGCGGAAGCAAACACAAGAGTGTGAAAATCACTACTGTTCATTCAAGTCTGTTGGTGTAACTGGCTCCAGGCAGAAATAGACTCAAAACAAAACGAAAAGACAAACGCAAAACAAAATGGTGATGCCCGAGGTAACACCCCCCGGAATCACCCGACCTTTTGTACAAGAGGATTGACTCGATACAACAAGACAGACCCTTAATCAAAAAGACTGACTCAAGACAAAGAGACAGACTCAAAACAAAACTACAGAACTGACTCAACACCCGAGTCAGAAACTACAAAACTAGCATTCGTAAATGCTCAAAACAGTGCGTGCCAAACGCCATATCTGGAGTAAACTGAGCGCCGCCCGTAGGTGGTTCATCCCCCGATCACATACTCGTACTATCCCCCAAGTTCACTGATCGAGTGACGATAGACTTTACTGAGCTGGTACGACGATGACCTTGTTGTCAATCAAATTTTGTATCTCGTGGCGGAGATGGACACAACTGTCGGTGTCATGACCGGTTTGTTGATGGAAAGCACAGTACTTAGCCGGGTCATGCATTGGAGGGAGAGGATCGGGTAGAGGCCGTTGTTCTAACGATTTCAGATGTCCTTTCCTGAGTAGGCCCCCTAGAGCTTTTGACAAAGGCATATAGAGTGGGGTGAAAACCCTCTTGCCTCGGGGTAGATAGTCCGAAGTTCAGGGGTTTGGATTGGATGCACCAACAAAGGGGGTGGCTGTTCTTGGTGTGGTGGTGGCGACTATGCCCACTTCGGAAGATCTTGCAACTGCATCGCCACTGGTGGTCGCATTCGAACTGCGGGAAAATGCCCTCCTGGGCTGCTCTTTCTCCTGGTCAATGAGGCCCTACTTCATAGCATCCTCGATCTGTACTCCCATCTCATGTAAGTCTGAAAAGGTGGGGAAGGGGAGCACAATCATCTTTTGCATAAGCTTGGGTTGGAGGTTGCGCATAACCATCCGAATCTGATCTTTGTCGGAAGGCCTTGTTGTCATCATTGAGGCCTTTGCTCTCCATCTCGTCACGAACTCTGAAAAACCCTCATTTGGCTCTTGACGGGTGACTTCAAGATCACGAGTTGTGACCTCAATCTGTGTGTTGTAGGAGTATTGATCATTGAAGGCCTCAGCCATCTCTTCCCAATTTTGTTTCACAGAGTTCTCCAATTTCGCATACCAGATTGCGGCTATCCCAAACAAGGTTCAGCCGAATAGTGACAGCTTCTGGGCTGTGGTCAAACCCATTGGCCTCATGATATCAGAAAACAGTTGGAGGTGCACCATTGGGTCTTCAGAGCCATCGAATCGATTGATATGGGGCATCTTGAACCGATCCGATAATGTCACCACTGAGTCAGTATAACCATCCTCTATATCAGGAATAGAGTGGGCCCCCCGAGACTTTTTGAACAATTTCTCGAGCTTGCTCACTTTCAATGTTGTGGGGTCCGTCTTGAAATCAAAGGGGGAGTCCGGTAGGTTGATGGGTGTCTTGGATAGCTGGGGTAGAACCGGGGGCGGAGCTGGCCCGACTGGAATGTCCGTATCATCCTGGACGTGGGTTGCCTCCCCGAGTATGGGAACTCTTGGTGGAGGAGGAGCCTGGTGTGAAGTAGATACTCCAGTTTGCTGCTCCAACCTGGCAATTGTCTCTGCCTGTTGGGCTATGACCACGGCCTGTTGCTTGGCGAATTCCGCTTGACGGACAGCGTCTTGCTGTATGACTTTCATACTATCCTGGAGTTGGCGCACTATCTCTTCCAGACTTGACATATTGTCCTGATCTAACTGCGGAACCGATATATCTCCCTGAGGTAAAAACAGATATCTCAACCCAACTGCGCACAGGTGAGATGGATAATGACCGTTGATCCGAAGACTGTTGAACTGATGATCTGTGCCTGACTGGCCCTTTTACCCTGTCCCTGGTGAAGGAACACTGATTGCCCTTGAACTGAATCTCTGACCCGACAAAGTCTATCAGCAACAGTCCAATGTACCTGGGGGATAGTGGAGCCTTCTGAAGCTATAGTTCCAGTACTACCTAGCAAAAGAGAAAACAGACAGCATCTCAGCTCAATTTCACTGGAACGGATATGAGCATAGCGGAACGACTGTACTCAATACTGATCACTGTTCCCCAAATATCTGTCCCAAAACTGATACCCTCAAGTAAAATTGATTCCCCAAATACTGATGCCCGCAGGCCTGATACCCAGATTTGCAAACTGATACATGCATTCCCTGTAGAGATACACTCTAAAAGCACATAGCATGTAAAAGAGAGCCAAAACACCCCTATGTTGGGGGTGGGTTTCCCTGTCCTATTTTGTCAGGAGCTAGGGTTTCACTACGCACGCAGCGGTTCCAAACAACCTATATCGGGTAAGCAACCTGTCCTAGTTTGGAATGGTCACTATGGATTCCGAATATGCACTAGGTCGAATGGTCGAAAAGGGTGCCCCGGTAAAACCGGGGTTTGTGTTCCCATACTGGCAGAGCCCGCAACCGGTCAGCCTTATGGCATGCTTTTACAAAGTCAAGCCTCCGGTAAACCGTTCAGGAATAGCAGATGGCCAACACGGTGTCCTAGGCGCACCAATGCACATGCAATGCAAAGAAACACATAAGTGTAGTCAAAACAAGATATCACGAGTTCGAGTCAAGTTCTCTAATTTCCGCAGCAGAGTCGCCAGAAACTGTGGACGCGCCCCGCGTGGGGACTCATGCCACAGTTCGGACTCGATTTTGTCACGGTTCTAAATCTGAACCAAAGAGTCCAAATCCGGCAAATCGTTTTGAGAAAACAGATTTTTGAAAGAAGTGCCAAACATGGACTGCTTGGCCAGATACAAAGTCGCGACCTAAATATTTTTTAATGGGGGAATTTAGGAAACCCTGACTCGTTTGCCTAAGGCCACGTGTCCGTCATTACCAGAGTTGCCTCAGCTCGGGAACTTGGGTACGATTGGGGAAGGTCAGCTATGAGCACCCCCTCTCGCCCGATCCGAAGATCGGCCTCTACTAACCATGATATCTTGTTTTGAAAACATTACGCGTTCTTATTCCGGTTATTAGCCTAGAATTACTATGTTATGCGCACAGCAAATAAGTATAGACCAAATCGCCTAAATTGGAACAAAACATTTCATGTTTGTTTTAAAAAATGGTTTGCTACTCGCAAGTATTCTAAAATGTAGGTTTTGCCACCCTCGAGTGGGCTTTTTAGAAAAGATGGTTTTGCCACTATCTAGTGGGCTTTAAAACTCACAGTTTTAATGCATTATTCCAATTTAGGTAATTCGACCTCCATCCACAGGCATTCAAGCAGTTATATCACATAAGCAGCTAGCCTCATGGTAATCATGCTATTATGACAACATTCGTACGCACGCGGTATGCTAAAGCATAAAAGCTTACCTAGTACTCCAGGCCAAAACAGAAACTAGTTAGTAATCATATGCATGACCCTAGTTCATGTTAAGATGGCTAATGCAACACATGCAGGATGCAACTAGGATAGGCTCGGCTACCCTAAAGATGGCATGTGAAATGCTGCAACTAACAAGTACTCAACTTGGAATTGAAATACAAGTGCAGTTAGCATGATGTGCCGAGCCCGATGTATGCAAGACAAATGTATGGATGCACGCATGCATAGCATAAGGTATGCTAAATTAAATGTGACCTAATACTAACCATCAAAAGCAGGTAAGTAAAAGGGAGAAAGAAGTAGGGGTTGGAAGACATGCACACACGCACCCACACTTATTACAAATTCGCCCTCGCTCGGAGGGACCAAAAGAATATACAAATTAATTAACCTACAAGCTAATTAAATAATTTACAGACCACCTAATTAATTAACAAATCAATTAGGCTAAGGAAAGCTGTAAAAGGCCTCGGGAAGAGGGATGCACGTATGCTCGGATTGGCTTCGCTCGGAAATCCAATGCCATGCACAAGCTGCCTCTGTTTACCCTGCTCTGCTCCTCTGAAAATTGCACAATTCCCAAGGAACACTCTCTGGACACTGTGGAACACCACCGACCAAGTGGAATCATCACCAGCCATGGCAAGATGGTCATCGACCATCCATTTAGCTCTCGGCTATCCATGCATGGTCGGTCGGCACTGTATGTAGTCGACCGGCCATATCTTCCTGCAGAACTTGTTTTGACAGCAGCAGAGGACAGACGAGGCATGGCAAAGCATTTCAAAGCAATGTTTGCACCACCACCCTCCTTATTATGTTTAAGACTCAAGGGAGTATGGTCCTTGATTCTCGGACCACCAATCGCGCATTTCGATGCGTGATGTTCCAAGAAGCCAAGTTGTGCATTTTGATTTCAAATGTAATGCAAACCAAACAAACAAATGGGTTCAACCTCTATCATAATCAATTCAAGAGGCAAAGCATGCATGCCACAGGCAACCTATGCATATGAATTAAGTATGCAGCATGGCAATGCGAACAAGCAAGCAATCAGCAAGGACTTAAATTATGATCATGTGACACATGAAGCAAATGACCAAAGTGGACCAAAACAGTCCCAAATCATGCAAAAGTAAGCCCCAAAAACCACTTAGATGGCATCTAAATGATCTAATCCTAAAGGTATACACAATGGCACAAACATGGAGCATGAAACACCAACCTCTTAAAGCATGAAAGGGGCATCAAATGCAAGCATACAAGCATACCATGAGGACTGAAATGACATGGCCAATGGTTCTAAACCACTGAAATAGTGCAAGTAAAGCATGCTAGAGGGGTCAACACTCAAGGCTCATACGGGGGATTACATGGTAGCTATACAAAGCAAATCATGGACAACCCAAATGACCAAAAACAGACCTTAAGCACATCAAAACATGCACAAAAGCTTCTCAAAGCTAAGCCAAAACAAGCAAGCATAGTGGTCTAAATGCTAGATACATGTTAAGGCAATTTCATGGCATTACAAGACAAGCATGCTAAGCATGCATGGTGTGTCTAAACCAATCAAAAAAAGTGCTATATCATGGCATAATAAGCACAAATACAACTTAATACATGGCCAACATGAACCTAAAAATGGTGCTCACGCATGAGGCAAAAATGGCACATATTGAAGACAACAAGGAGAGGGGATGGCCCTCTCCTTCTTAGGACCTCAAACCACCATCCTCACCACTGAAATCCCTCAAGATTTCAGTGGTGAGGAGGCCCAAACAAAGTGGTCCCGGAGCTCACCAAAAATAGCACAAAATGGGGGCCAAACAAGGCCTAAGAGGGGGTAAACGACCCCAAACACAAAAGTGGTCTTAAACAAACTTCAAGAGGAGCTCAAAAAAAGACTTTTTTCAGTTTATGACAAAGCCCAAAACAGCATGCAAGACAGGCTAAAAGTGTGTGCAAAAACGAGGAATAAAGAGGGTAAGAAGTTACCTTTGAAGACCAGCAAGAACCAGCAGCCTTTAGACCCAAAAATGCAACCCTCAACCTCTGAAAATCAGCTCGAAGGTGCTTGGATGGATGATGGAGGTGTTGTGCTAGGAGGTGTAGTTCAAATGGCCAAGAACTAGACCCTTTTGCACCCTCTAACCCACACAAATGTAGAGAGAGAGGGAGATATAGAGAGGGAGTGATATATATATGATATATATCAAATTTTCTAACCCTTGAAATGGAAGGAGAAGCTCTCCTTATATAGACAAGGCAAAAGGCCTAAGCTTCTTGGAGAAGCTAAGGCAAAAGGGTCAAAGGGGGCAAGCTTCTCTTGGAAGCTTAGAAGGGTTCAAGCTTCTCTAAGAAGCTAAAAAGGTCAAGCTTCTTGGAGAAGCTAAAAAGGTCAAGCTTCTTGGAGAAGCTAGAGCAAAGGTTCAAAAGGTTCAAGCTAGAACCAAGGGTTCAAAAGGTTCAAGCTTCTTGGAGAAGCTAAACCAAGGGGGTTCAAAAGGTTCAAGCTTCCTCAAGAAGCTAACACAGGGGGTTCAAAAGGTTCAAACCCCCTCAAGAAAAGGTCTCAGCCAGAAAAAGTGGCTAATCGGCCAACAAAGTTGGCCGACCGACCACAAAAGATGCCGACCGGCCGCAAAAGGTGCCGACTGGCCACCAAAGGTGCCGACCGACCACCAATAGTGCCGACCGGCCATCACCAATGGCCGGTGGCAAGAAAACAGGGCCGGTGGCCTCAAGCCATCGCCGGTGAGGTGTGGGGATGTCCAATCAAGCCATTCCCTGTCCCCAGAAGCAAAAACAGAAGTCGAGAGGTCTCGAGCCAAGGCACGCGGCCGAAACCTCCGAGAACTCAAGATGAACACGAACATGGATGATTACCAAGTGTTCAAATGGTGACGTCCAAGTCTTGAGGACGGTCAAAAATGGGGTGTCTACAGTTGCCCCTCTTTGACAGAACTCGAAAGTCATAACAATGACGGGAGTGAATGTCAAAGCTCAGAGACGACCTATTTTTGACAAGGCTGAAGACATAGACAAAGCATACAAGCTACAGATAAAGATATGAGCCTGAAGGCAGGGGCAAAATGCAAGGCAATGCACAAAGCCGAGCATAACTTATGATCATGCAAGAAACATAGGACGTATCCCGGTGTTTCGGAAAGGTATAAGCATTGGAACGTATTCCAAATGCTCTTAACCAAAGAGGGAGAAACATAGGGACATATCCCGGTGTTACAGAGTGGTTCAAACATTGGAACATATTCCAAATGCCCTTAACCAAAGAGGGAGAAACATAGGGACGTATCCCAGTGTTTCAGAAAGAAGGAGAGACATAGGGACATAGGGATATCCCGGTTTTCAGAATGAGAAAGGGAAAGAAACATCCTGGTGTTTCGGAAAGAAGGAGAAACATAGGGACGTATCCGGTGTTTCGGAATGAAGGAGAAGGAAAGAAACATAGGGACGTATCCCGGTGTTTCGGAAGGAAAGAGAAACATAGGGACGTATCCCGATGTTCCGTAAGGAATGAGAAACATAGGGACGTATCCCGGTGTTTTGAAAGGAAAAAGAAACATAGGGACGTATCCCGGTGTTTCGGAAAGAAAGAAGAAACATAGGGACGTATCCCGGTGTTTCGGAAAGAAAGAAAAAACGTAGGGACGTATCCCGGTGTTTCGGAAAAAAAGAAGAAACATAGGGACGTATCCCGGTGTTTCGTAAAAAGGAAAGAAACATAGGGACGTATGCCGGTGTTTCGTAAAGAGAGAGAAACATAGGGACGTATCCCGGTGTTTCGGAAAGAAGGAGAGACATAGGGACATATCCCGGTGTTTCAGAAAGGGAGAAGAAACATAGGGACGTATCCCGGTGTTTCGGAAAGAAAGAGAAACATAGGGACGTATCCCGGTGTTCCAGAATGAGAAAGAGAAACATAGGGACATATCCCGGTGGTTCGGAAAAGGGAGAAGAAACATAGGGACGTATCCCGGTGTTTCGGAAAGAGAGAGAAACATGGGGACGTATCCCGGTGTTTCGGAATGAAGGAGAAACATGGGGACGTATCCCGGTGTTCTAGAATGAGAAAGAGAAACGTAGGGATGTGTCCCGGTGTTTCGGAATGAAAGAGAAACATAGTGACATATCCCGGTGTTTCGGAAGGAAAGAGAAACATAGGGACGTATCCCGGTGTTTCGGAAAGGAAAGAGAAACATAGGGACGTATGTCGGTGTTCCGCAAGGAATGAGAAACATAGGGATGTATCCCGGTGTTTCGGAAGGAAAGAGAAACATAGGGATGTATCCCGGTGTTTCGGAAGGAAAGAGAAACATAGGGGCGTATCCCGGTGTTTCGGAAGGAAAGAGAAACATAGGGACGTATCCCGGTGTTTCGGAAGGAAAGAGAAACATAGGGACGTATCCCGGTGTTCCGCAAGGAATGAGAAACATAGGGACGTATCCCGGTGTTTCGGAAGGAAAGAGAAACATAAGGACGTATCCCGGTGTTTCGGAAGGAAAGAGAAACATAGAGACGTATCCCGGTGTTTCAGAAGGAAAGAGAAACATAGGGACGTATCCCGGTGTTTCAGAAAAAGAAGGCGCATAACAATGCGATTGAAATGTGCATCAGAATGCGAGTGGCAAGTGCGTGACAATGCAAATGAAGAGGGGTGCATGACAATGCAAGTGAGGTGCACAAAAGAAGTGCGATAAAATGCATTTTCTATGCAAGTAATGGGGCATTAATCATGTACTCTGGTGCCTCCGATTTACCTCTCAGAGGACTTGGCAACACGTTCAGCTCAAAAGGGGACACCTTGTCTATATTGGCGAGAGATAACATCTGCAGTTGCTTTAATTGCGATTCTGACTTGAAGCAGGCTTAAGCTTGGGGTTAAGATACACTCATACTCCAGAGAAATGGTGAGGCCTGAGAAGGTGCACCTGGAATGCAGTCTCGGAATTTGCCGAAGTTGAAACACACTAAGATGCTCCAAATTTTTCCTTCTTTTCTTTTGCTTTGCAGTCTGGAACCCACATAGCTTCAGATAGGTCCTTGTTTTACTGTTCTCATGTGACCTGGGTTGAACCCTACAGTTTTATGAAAGAACAGATCCTGTTTTGCACAAATGTGGAGAATGGCACAACACTCTGAGCACAAGATGATTTTTTTTTGAAATTGAGAAATGAGTTCGTAACTGGGTATTGAGCCGACGACTTGCCACAGCCAAAACGACTCGACGAAGGAAAAACAAAGGTAAACAACCTAAACACGTCGAGTAACACTCGAAACGACTCAAAGCAAGAATTGAGACAAAACAAAAGACACGACACACAGACGCGTTACAAAGATGAGAGACCTCTTAGTATATGAGGAGCCAGTTTCTCCGGGTATTGTTTCCCACCCTCTCTCATTTGTGATTCTCACATCACTCTGGCACTCAATCTCTATTTTTCTGAAAAAAGCCCTTTTCCTCACTTTTTCTCTCAGCGCACATCTCTCTATTCTTCAATCTCTCATTTTTTTAATCCCTCCCCTGAGTGGTTGATGGATAAACAGAAAGTTGCGTGGTCTTGCCCCTAGCATTCCGCTATATTCTTCTTTTTGTTCACAATAGTGAGTTTCTTCCACAGAGGGGCTGCGCTACAATTGGGTGTGTAGCAAATCTGCAGCTGACATCGGTTGACGATGCTCTGCTGGGGAGTTTAGACGTGATCAGATCTGTCCAGATAAAGGAGTGGAATATCTTGTCCCATTCCGGTTCGTGCTTCGCACTTGGCTTGATACCTCGTTGCTTGGAGGATGTGAGAGCTTTATGCCTTTTTGTGGTTAGCTTCAGTGGTGCCCTTTTCCGGCAGGTATGGTGCCCTTTCTAGCAAGTGCGTTGATAAAGGGGAAAGGACAGAAAACCTGACTCAGCTGTGCCCATATTTCATCATTTTGACCGTTTTTTGTTTTTGCTTTCTACTAAAACAATTTTGACCAATATAAGAGTTAGATTAACATACTTGTTCGATTTTTGATTTGAAAATCATGCAAGTTAGGCTATGAACACTGAAAATTTTCCCTTTTTGGGTCCAAGAAATGGCCTAGTTTTGGAAAAGATGGAATAATTTTCGAAAGATCAGTCAACCTCAGTAAAAATTCTCAAAAATTATTTTTGCAAACAGCCACTGCTCAACGAGCACGGAACTTACTCTTGACATGCACAACCTCAGATCCATAATAATGGAACATTGCCCCTTGTTTTGAAGAGAGCTGCATGGCAACGGAAAGTTGCCCCTTGTTTGAACGGCACAGCAGTGCATTGAATGGCAACGGAAAGTTGCCCCTTGTTTGAATGGCACCGCAGCGCATTGTAATCAGTCTTCATGGTAATGATCACAACCGAACTCTAGGATACAGAGAAGGCAAGGACCATCAAAAACCAATACATGGACACAATCAATTTTAGAGGTGTTTGTGGCTGGACTTCAGAATGAAGTTGCCTACGTATCCCAAACATTGGAATCAAGCCTTACGTAGTTCGGGGGGTTAAGGTACACTCGGGTATTAACCTCTCCTTTTGCGCTCTAACTTTTGCCAAGGCCACCCTTTCTGGGTTTTCAACCTTGCGAGCTTTGTTCTTCTTTTCCTTTCATTTGTTTTTGTTCTTTTCTTTTCATTTTTTCTTTTCATTTTCTTCAATTTTTTTTCTTCTTTTCTTTTTTTTTTCATTCTTTGCATTTTTCTTTTTTTTCTTTTTCTTCTTTTTCTTGCTCTAACTTTTGCCTGGGTCGCCCTTCCGGGTTTTCGGCCCAGCGAGCCTCTCAAGGGTAAAAGTGTAGCTTTGTCCATGTCAAATGGTTTTGAGATCTCGAAGTCATCTGAATCCAGGAGAATGGCTGCTGTTCGCTGACGATGCAAGAGTCCATCCAATGGAGGGTGAATTTGGCCCTAGTGTTGTGGATCGGAACTCAGTTGTTCTTCAGCAGAAACCTTCTTCTTTCCTCCGTTCTGGGATTTGGCATTCTTGCCGATCTTTGTTAGCTTGAGAATCATCCCAATTTTTTGACTCTTCGAGCACATCTGACACCTTTGCCCTTAGTTCGAGGGGTGCTCCTGATCTAGCTTCGCAAGCTTCTTGATCTGACTTTGTTGCTGCTAATTCATGGGCTGCTTTTGATCTGGCCACACAGGCCTTACATTGTGGTTGACCGTTGAACATTCTGAATTCCAGTTCAAGTTTTGAAATCAAGAGGGGTGGAGTCTCGAGGCTGAGAGCGATCCTAGGCTGCACAATCTCAAGAGCGATTCCACACAGGTCTTCGCAGGACCGCGCAAAACATTTTTTGAAAGTTTTTAAGAAAGCGACAAATCGCTCGCGCTGAAGACAGTGTAGAACCAATCTGGATCAAAGCTAGGGTCCTTCTCAGTACTCACACTAACAAGCATGATTTCATTCATTAAGGGCTTAGCATGCCTCTCTTTCTCTCAGTTGATCAAATTTTTGCAAATCCCGAGGAATTCCTTCCTCTTCGTTTTCACCACAGTGTTTGAAAAAGTTTTGAAAAACTTAGGTCAATGCAATGAGTTCGAGGCACAGAAAAGTAGACGAAGAGTACTGCCGTTTCATTCAAACTTTCTGGCATAACCGGCGCAAGGCGGAAGCAAACACAAGAGTGTGAAAATCACTACTGTTCATTCAAGTCTGTTGGTGTAACTGGCTCCAGGCAGAAACAAATTCAAAACAAAACAAAAAGGCAAACGCAAAACAAAATGGTGATGCCCGAGGTAACACCCCCCGGAATCACCCGACCTTTTGTACAAGAGGACTGACTCGATACAACAAGACAGACCCTTAATCAAAAAGACTGACTCAAGACAAAGAGACAGACTCAAAACAAAACTACAGAACTGACTCAACACCCGAGTCAGAAACTACAAAACTAGCATTCGCAAATGCTAAAAACAGTGCGTGCCAAACGCCATATCTGGAGTAAACTAAGCGCCGCCCGCAGGTGGTTCATCCCCCGATCACATACTCGTACTATCCCCCAAGTTCACTGATCCAGTGGCGATAGACTTTACTGAGCTGGTGCGACGATGACCTTGTTGTCAATCAAATTTTGTATCTCGTGGCGGAGATGGACACAACTGTCGGTGTCATGACCGGTTTGTTGATGGAAAGCACAGTACTTAGCCGGGTCATGCTTTGGAGGGAGAGGATCGGGTAGAGGCCGTTGTTCTAACGGTTTCAGATGTCCTTTCCTGAGTAGGCCCCATAGAGCTTTTGACAAAGGCATATAGAGTGGGGTGAAAACCCTCTTGCCTCGGGGTAGATAGTCCGAAGTTTGGGGGTTTGGATTGGATGCACCAACAAAGGGGGTCGCTATTCTTGGTGTGGTGGTGGCAACCATGCCCACTTCGGAAGATCTTGCAACTGCATCGCCACTGGTGGTCGCATTCGAACTGCGGGAAAATACCCTCCTAGGCTGCTCCTTCATAGCATCCTCGATCTGTACTCCCATCTCATGTAAGTCTGAAAAGGTGGGGAAGGGGAGCACAATCATCTTTTGCATAAGCTTGGGTTGAAGGCTGCGCACAACCATCCGAATCTGATCTTTGTCGGAAGGCCTTGTAGTCATCATTGTGGCCTTTGCTCTCCATCTCGTCACGAACTTTGAAAAACCCTCCTTTGGCTCTTGGCGGGTGACTTCAAGATCACGAGTTGTGACCTCAATTTGTGTGTTGTAGGAGTATTGATCATTGAAGGCCTCAGCCATCTCTTCCCAATTCTGTTTCACAGAGTTCTCTAATTTCGCATACTAGATTGCGGTTATCCCAGACAAGGTTCGGCCGAATAGTGACAACTTCTGGGCTGTGGTCAAACCCATTGGCCTCAAGATATCAGAAAACAGTTGGAGGTGCACCATTGGGTCCTCAGAGCCATCGAATCGATCGATTTGTGGCATCTTGAACCAATCCGGTAATGTCACCACTGAGTCAGTATAACCATCCTCTATATCAGGAATAGAGTGGGCCCCTCGAGACTTTTTGAACAATTTCTCGAGCTTGCTCACTTTCAATGCTGTGGGGTCCGTTTTGAACTCAAAGGGGGAGTCTGGTAGGTTTGATGGGTGTCTTGGATAGCTGGGGTAGAACCGGGGGCGAAGCTAGCCAGACTGGAATGTCCGTATCATCCTGGACATGGGTTGCCTCCCCGAGTATGAGAACTCTTAGTGGAGGAGGAGCCTGGTGTGAAGTAGATACTCCAGTTTGCTGTTCCAACCTGGCAATTGTCTCTGCCTATTGGGCTATGACCACAGCCTATTGCTTGGCGAATTTCGCTTGACGGACAGCGTCTTGCTGTATGACTTTCATACTATCCTGGAGTTGGTGCACCATCTCTTCCAGACTCGACATATTGTCCTGATCTAACTGCGCAACCGATATATCTCCCTGAGGTAAAAACAGATATCTCAACCTAACTGCGCACAGGTGAGATGGATAATGACCGCTGATCCGAAGACTGTTGAACTGATGATCTGTGCCTGACTGGCCCTTTTACCCTGTCCCTGGTGAAGGAACACTGATTGCCCTTGAACTGAATCTCTAACCCGACAAAGTCTATCAGCACAAGTCCAATGTACCTGGCGGATAGTGGAGCCTTCTGAAGCTATAGTTCCAAGACTACCTAGCAAAAGAGAAAACAGACAGCATCTCAGCTCAATTTCACTGGAACGGATATGAGCATAGCGGAACGACTGTTCTCAATACTGATCACTGTTCCCCAAATATCTGTCCCAAAACTGATACCCTCAGGTAAAACTGATTCCCCAAATACTGATGCCCGCAGGCCTGATACCCAGATTTGCAAACTGATACATGCATTCCCTGTAGAGATACACTCTAAAAGCACATAGCATGTAAAAGAGAGCCAAAACACCCCTATGTTGGGGGAGGGTTTCCCTGTCCTATTTTGTCAGGAGCTAGGGTTTCACTACGCACGCAGCGGTTCCAAACAACCTATATCGGGTAAGCAACCTGTCCTAGTTTGGAATGGTCACTATGGATTCCGAATATGCACTAGGTCGAATGGTCGAAAAGGGTGCCCCGGTAAAACCGGGGTTTGTGTTCCCATATTGGCAGAGCCCGCAACCGGTCAGCCTTATGGCATGCTTTTACAAAGTCAAGCCTTCGGTAAACCGTTCAGGAATAGCAGATGGCCAACACGGTGTCCTAGGCGCACCAATGCACATGCAATGCAAAGAAACACATAAGTGTAGTCAAAACAAGATATCACGAGTTCGAGTCAAGTTCTCTAATTTCCGCAGCAGAGTCGCCAGAAACTGTGGACGCGCCCCGCGTGGGGCCTCATGCCACAGTTCGGACTTGATTTTGTCACGGTTCTAAATCTGAACCAAAGAGTCCAAATCCGGCAAATCGTTTTGATAAAACAGATTTTTGAAAGAAGTGCCAAACATGGACTGTTTCGCCAGATACAGAGTCGCCACCTAAATATTTTTTAATGGGGGAATTTAGGAAACCCTGACTCGTTTGCCTAAGGCCACGTGTCCGTCATTACCAGAGTTGCCTCGGCTCGAGTTCTTGGGTACGATTGGGGAAGGTCAGCTATGAGCACCCCCTCTCGCCCGATCCGAAGATCGGCCTCTACTAACCATGATATCTTGTTTTGAAAACATTACGCATTCTTATTCCGATTATTAGCCTAGAATTACTATGTTATGCGCACAGCAAACAAGTATAGACCAAATCGCCTAAATTGGAACTAAACATTTCATGTTTGTTTTAAAAAATGGTTTGCTACACGCAAGTATTCTAAAATGTAGGTTTTGCCACCCTCGAGTGGGCTTTTTAGAAAAGATGGTTTTGCCACTATCTAGTGGGCTTTAAAACTACAGTTTTAACGCATTATTCCAATTTAGGTAATTCGACCTCCATCCAGAGGCATTCAAGCAGTTATATCACATAAGCAGCTAGCCTCATGGTAATCATGCTATTATGACAATATTCGCACGCATGCGGTATGCTAAAGCATAAAAGCTTACCTAGTACTCCAAGCCAAAACAGAAACTAGTTAGTAATCATATGCATGACCCTAGTTCATGTTAAGATGGCTAATGCAACACATGCAGGATGCAGCTAGGATTGGCTCGGCTACCCTAAAGATGGCATGTGAAATGCTGCAACTAACAAGTACTCAACTTGGAATTGAAATACAAGTGCAGTTAGCATGATGTGCCGAGCCCGATGTATGCAAGACAAATGTATGGATGCACGCATGCATAGCATAAGGTATGCTAAATTAAATGTGACCTAATACTAACCATCAAAAGCAGGTAAGTAAAAGGGAGAAAGAAGTGGGGGTTGGAAGACATGCACACACGCACCCACACTTATTACAAATTCGCCCTCGCTCGGAGGGACCAAAAGAATATACAAATTAATTAACCTACAAGCTAATTAAATAATTTACAGACCACCTAATTAATTAACAAATCAATTAGGCTAAGGAAAGCTGTAAAAGGCCTCGGGAAGAGGGATGCACGCATGCTCGGATTGGCTTCGCTCGGAAATCCAATGCCATGCACAAGCTGCCTCTGTTTACCCTGCTCTGCTCCTCTGAAAATTGCACAATTCCCAAGGAACACTCTCTGGACACTGTGGAACACCACCGACCAAGTGGAATCATCACCAGCCATGGCAGGATGGTCATCGACCATCCATTTAGCTCTCGGCTATCCATGCATGGTCGGTCGGCACTGTATCTAGTCGACCGGCCATATCTTCCTACAGAACCTGTTTTGACAGCAGCAGAGGACATACAAGGCATGGCAAAGCATTTTCAAAGCAATGTTTGCACCACCACCCTCCCTATCATGTTTAAGACTCAAGGGAGTATGGTCCTTGATTCTCGGACCACCAATCGCGCATTTCGCCCGATCCGAAGATCGGCCTCTACTAACCATGATATCTTGTTTTGAAAACATTACGCGTTCTTATTCCGGTTATTAGCCTAGAATTACTATGTTATGCGCACAGCAAACAAGTATGGACCAAATCGCCTAAATTGGAACAAAACATTTCATGTTTGTTTTAAAAAATGGTTTGCTACTCGCAAGTAGGCTAAAATGTAGGTTTTGCCACCCTCGAGTGGGCTTTTTAGAAAAGATGGTTTTGCCACTATCTAGTGGGCTTTAAAACTCACAGTTTTAATGCATTATTCCAATTAAGGTAATTCGACCTCCATCCACAAGCATTCAAGCAGTTATATCACATAAGCAGCTAGTCTCATGGTAATCATGCTATTATGACAACATTCGTACGCATGCGGTATGCTAAAGCATAAAAGCTTACCTAGTACTCCAAGCCAAAACAGAAACTAGTTAGTAATCATATGCATGACCCTAGTTCATGTTAAGATGGCTAATGCAACACATGGAGGATGCAGCTAGGATAGGCTCGGCTACCCTAAAGATGGCATGTGAAATGTTGCGACTAACAAGTACTCAACTTGGAATTGAAATACAAGTGCAGTTAGCATGATGTGCCGAGCCCAATGTATGCAAGACAAATGTATGGATGCACGCATGCATAGCATAAGGTATGCTAAATTAAATGTGACCTAATACTAACCATCAAAAGCAGGTAAGTAAAAGGGAGAAAGAAGTGCGGGTTGGAAGACATGCACACATGCACCCACACTTATTACAAATTTGCCCTCGCTCGGAGGGACCAAAAGAATATACAAATTAATTAACCTACAAGCTAATTAAATAATTTACAGACCACCTAATTAATTAACCAATCAATTAGGCTAAGGAAAGCTGTAAAAGGCCTCGAGAAGAGGGATGCACGCATGCTCGGATTGGCTTCGCTCGGAAATCCAATGCCATGCACAAGCTGCCTCTGTTTACCTTGCTCTGCTCCTCTGAAAATTGCACAATTCCCAAGGAACACTCTCTGGACACTGTGGAACACCACCGACCAAGTGGAATCATCACCGGCCATGGCAGGATGGTCATCGACCATCCATTTAGCTCTCGGCTATCCATGCATGGTCGGTCGGCACTGTATGTAGTCAACCGGCCATATCTTCCTGCAGAACCTGTTTTGACAGCAGCAGATGACAGACAAGGCATGGCAAAGCATTTTCAAAGCAATGTTTGTACCACCACCCTCCCTATCATGTTTAAGACTCAAAGGAGTATGGTCCTTGATTCTCAGACCACCAATAACGCATTTCGATGGGTGATGGCCCAAGAAGTCAAGTTGTGCATTTTGATTTCAAATGTAATGCAAACCAAACAAACAAATGGGCTCAACCTCTATCATAATCAATTCAAGAGGCAAAGCATGCATGCCACAGGCAACCTAAGCATATGAACTAAGTATGCAACATGGCAATGCGAACAAGCAAGCAATCAACAAGGACTTAAACTATGATCATGTGACACATGAAGCCAATGACCAAAGTGGACCAAAACAGTCCCAAATCATGCAAAAGTAAGCCCCAAAAACCATTTAGATGGCATCTAAATGATCTAATCCTAAAGGCATACACAATGGCACAAACATGGAGCATGAAACACCAACCTCTTAAAGCATGAAAGGGGCATCAAATGCAAGCATACAAGCATACCATGAGGACTGAAATGACATGGCCAATGGTTCTAAACCACTGAAATAGTGCAAGTAAAGCATGCTAGAGGGGTCAACACTCAAGGCTCATAAGGGGGATTACATGGTAGCTATACAAAGCAAATCATGGACGACCCAAATGACCAAAAATAGACCTTAAGCACATCAAAACATGCACAAAAGCTTCTCAAAGCTAAGCCAAAACAAGCAAGCATAGTGGTCTAAATGCTAGATACATGTTAAGGCAATTTCATGGCATTACAAGACAAGTATGCTAAGCATGCATGGTGTGTCTAAACCAATCAAAAAAAGTGCTATATCATGACATAATAAGCACAAATACAACTTAATACATGGTGTAGACACCCCATTTTTGACCGTCCCCAAGACTTGGACGTCACTAATTGAACACTCAGTGATCACCCTTGTTTGTGTTCGTTTTGAGTTCCCGAAAGCCTCGGCTGCGCGCCTTGCCTCAGGATCTCTTAACTCGTTCGTTTAGTGCTTGGTTTTGCACCAAACACTTGTGTTTTTGCCTTGGAAGGCAGGGAATGGCTTTTTGGTCATCCCCACACTCCACCGGCCCTCTATTTATATCACCGGCCTTTCCTTATTGTCACCGGCCATTGTTGCTTGTTATAAATGGCCGGTCGGCACTCTGTGTGGCCAGCCGGCACCTTTTTTGGCCGATGATCTATTTGACTGGCCGGTGACCCTTCTGCACCCCTTCAGGCTTGGTGCATGCCAGCTGTGCCAGCTGGAATACACCAACACCACTCCCCATGCACGGGGATGGCTGTTTTGAGCCCTTGACCCCTTTTTCCTTCTAGAAGGATGACCCCTTTGGCCAAGCTTCTTGGGGAAGCTTGGCCAGCTATTTTAGCTTCTTCAAGAAGCCATCAACCATTTGCCCCTTTTGACCCTTTTAATATAGCTTCTTGGAGAAGCTTTGGAGCCATTTTCTTTGCCTATATAAGGCCCTTCTTCCTCCTTTGTCTAGGGTTAGAAATTTTGATCCAAAAAACCAGAGATATATAGATACACATCTGTCATATACTCTCTCTCTCTATATCCCCTTCTCTCTCCTCTTTTTGTGTGTGTTTTATGGCCTAAAAGTGTAGTTTTACCTTAGTTTTGCACTAACACACACACTACCACACCTTACTTCGACTTTGAGGGACTTGGAGGGTCTTTTCTTGAGTTTTTGGACTTGTTTTGATCAGAAGAGAGTGGCTGGACTTGCTGTTCTTGAGGTGTTCTTCAAGGGTAATCACTTTGCTTTAGATTTCCCATTTTTGCAACAACTTTTTACCTATCTTGCATGATGATTTGAGCTTCGTGTATAACTAGAAAAAGTCTTATTTTTGCATGCTTTAAATACTTCATTAAGGTCATTTTGTGGTTTGGGGTCGAACTCACCCTCTTAGGCCTTATGTGGCCCTTTTGGTGCTTCCATTGTTAGGCTTTATTTGCTTGAGTGTTTTGTTCTTTTCACCACTGAAATCCAGTGGATTTTCAGTGGTAAAGAAGAGGGTTTGAAGTCTTGTATAGGGGAGGGACACCCCTCTCCCCCTTGTCCCTCTTTGATCCTTGTTTTGGCTTAAAAGGCAACATGCATGCTTGGTTTGTTTTTGGCTCCATATCAGATGTTTTTGGTGCTATTTAGGTCCTATGTTGCCTCTGTTTTTGGTCGGATTTGTGGCCCTTTGCATGCTTAGCATACTTGCTTTGTATTCCCTTGCTTATGCCTAAAATGCATCATGCATGTAGCCCACAATGCTATCATATCTTGGCCTTGCTTTGTGAAGTACTTGGTCATGTTTTATCATGCTTAAGGTCTGTTGGCCACTGATTTGATCTTATTTAGCATGTTTGACATAGTTGCTTTGTATTTTGGCTTGTAAGCCCTAAGGATATGAGTCGTAAACATGCTTTAGTTGGCCTACTTTAAAGAGTTGAAGCTATTTGCCATGTCATTTCAGTCCCAAAATCATGCTAGTATGCTTGCATCCATTACTCTTTTCATGCTTTGAAGGTGTGCCCTTTTATGCCTTGAAATGAACATTGTGTAGGCCTAAGTATTTGAGCCTTCAAGGCTGCCATATCATTGGGTTTTAGGGCTAATTTCAGTGCATTCAAACTCTGTTTTGGTTGTATAGCTCATACCATGTTGGCTTGGGGTAGTGGTAGTAGGATGCTCTTTTGCTATGCCTTAACTATGGGCCTATTAGTGTATATGCTTCCATGCTTGATTGTTCATTATTTTGGCATCTTCGGCCACTGTTTTGGGGTGTGGCCGAGGCCTCTCATTTCAGCCTAAGTCCACTCTTGTTCATGGTTACATGCTTGACTTGTTACATCTAGTTATATGCTTGCATTGTGCCATGTTTGCATCTCATTTTAGGTTGGATTGTGTTGCATTTTGCATGCTTAATACATCACCTTTGCATGTTTGGTTTGCATTACATTGCTTGGTTTGGGGTGTCAAACCAAGTGTGAGGATTGAAAGGTGTTTGTATTTCAAGTGACAAAACACGTTTCAACCCTCAGTCACCGAGGCCCTTGACTTTGGTATGATAGGGTCTTGGTATTCATTTGTGTGTTGCATGCATTCTCATTGAATTGCAACCTTGGCCTCTTAGGCCATCATGCATCAAAATGCACAATTGATGGCCCGAGGATCGAGGGCCATGCTCCCTTGAGTCCACTACGTGATAGGGAGTGTGACCATGCTTATATTTGCTTGAAATTCCATGCCATGCACTGTCTATCCTTTGTTGCTGTCAAAAACCAGATTCTGCAGGGAGTTTTGGCCGGTCGGCTGAATGTAGTGTCGGCCGGCCATTTACTTTGGCCGATAATATGAAAAGGTGGCCGGTGGTCTTCCCCTTTGGCCGGTGGCCTTTGTGTCTGGCCGGTGGCATTCCTCAGCACCCATAGATCATGTCCCAAGGCTTTGGCAGTTTTCAAAAGAACAGGGCAGTGTAAACAGAGGCAGCAGTGGCATGGTACGGGTTTTCCGGGCGAAACGGATTCAAGCATGCATCATTCACGCATTCCAAGGCGAGGCTGTGGCCTTTTCTCCTCCTGCATTTATTTTGATAAGTAATTAGGAGTTTCGTAATATTTAATTTGTAATAATTAATTCAGTATTATTTATTCGGACTATAATATTTATTTGGACCCTCCGAGTGAGGGCAATTGTGTAATAAGTGTGTGTGAGTGCGTGTATGTCTTCCAATCCCACGTCTTTCTTCCCTTTTATCTACCTGCTTATGATGGTAGACTAGGGCATGTTTAAATTAACATACAGTATGATAGCATGTTTGCACTCATTCATCTGTTTTGCATGCATCGGGCTCGGCACATCATTCTAACCGCATTTGTATTTCAATTCCAAATTGAATACATGTTAGTTGTAGCATTTCACATGCCACGTTTAGAATAGCCGAGCCTGTCTAGATTGCATCTTTGCATGTGTTGCATTAGCCATTCTAAACATGAACTAGGATCATGCATATGATTACTAACTAGTTCCTGTTTTGGCTTGGAGTACTAGGTAAGCTTTTATGCTTTAGCATACCGCATGTGTGTGAGTGTTGCCACAATAGCATGATTACCATGAGGCTAATTGCTTATGTGATATAACTGCTTGAATGCCCGTGGATGGAGGTTGAATTACCTAAATTGGAATAATGCATTGAAACTGCAAGTTTTAAAGCCCACTGGATAGTGGCAAAACCGCCTTTTCCAAAGCCCATTTGAGGGTGGCAAAAATCTGTATTTTAGCCTACTTGCTAGTAGCAAACCATTTTCAAAACAAACATGAAATGTTTTGTTCCAATTTAGGCGATTTGGTCTATACTTGTTTGCTGTGCGCATAACATAGTAATTCTAGGCTAATAACCGGAATAAGAACGCATAATGTTTTCAAAATTGGATATCACGGTTAGTAGAGGCCGATCTTTGATCGGGCGAGAGGGGGTGCTCATAGCTGACCTTCCCCAATCGTACCCAAGTTCCCGAGCTGAGGCAACTTTGGTGATGACAGACGCGTGGCCTTTGGCACCGAGTCAGGGTTTCCTAAATTCCCCCATTAAAAAATATTTAGGTGGCGACTCTGTATCTGGCAAAGCAGTCCATGTTTGGCACTTCTTTCAAAATCTGTTTTCTCAAAACGATTTGCCGGATTTGGACTCTTTGGTTCAAGATTAAGAACCGTGACACAAATCGAGTCCGAATTGTAGCGAGGTCCCCCACGGGCTTGTTACACATGGCCAACATGAACCTAAAAATGGTGCTCACACATGAGGCAAAAATGGCACATATTGAAGACAACAAGGAGAGGGGATGGCCCTCTCCTTCTTAGGACCTCAAACCACCATCCTCACCACTGAAATCCCTCAAGATTTCAGTGGTGAGGAGGCCCAAACAAAGTGGTCCCAGAGCTCACCAAAAATAGCACAAAATGGGGGCCAAACAAGGCCTAAGAGGGGGTAAACGACCCCAAACACAAAAGTGGTCTTAAACAAACTTCAAGAGGAGCTCAAAAAAAGACTTTTTTCAGTTTATGACAAAGCCCAAAACAGCATGCAAGACAGGCTAAAAGTGTGTGCAAAAACGAGGAATAAAGAGGGTAAGAAGTTACCTTTGAAGACCAGCAAGAACCAGCAGCCTTTAGACCCAAAAATGCAACCCTCAACCTCTGAAAATCAGCTCGAAGGTGCTTGGATGGATGATGGAGGTGTTGTGCTAGGAGGTGTAGTTCAAATGGCCAAGAACTAGACCCTTTTGCACCCTCTAACCCACACAAATGTAGAGAGAGAGGGAGATATAGAGAGGGAGTGATATATATATGATATATATCAAATTTTCTAACCCTTGAAATGGAAGGAGAAGCTCTCCTTATATAGACAAGGCAAAAGGCCTAAGCTTCTTGGAGAAGCTAAGGCAAAAGGGTCAAAGGGGGCAAGCTTCTCTTGGAAGCTTAGAAGGGTTCAAGCTTCTCTAAGAAGCTAAAAAGGTCAAGCTTATTGGAGAAGCTAAAAAGGTTCAAGCTTCTTGGAGAAGCTAAAAAGGTTTTAGCTTCTTGGAGAAGCTAAAAAGGTCAAGCTTCTTGGAGAAGCTAGAGCAAAGGTTCAAAAGGTTCAAGCTAGAACCAAGGGTTCAAAAGGTTCAAGCTTCTTGGAGAAGCTAAACCAAGGGGGTTCAAAAGGTTCAAGCTTCCTCAAGAAGCTAAAACATGGGGTTCAAAAGGTTCAAACCCCCTCAAGAAAAGGTCTCGGCCAGAAAAAGTGGCTAATCGGCCAACAAAGTTGGCCGACCGGCCGCAAAAGATGCCGACCGGCCACCAAAGGTGCCGACCGACCACCAATAGTGCCGACCGGCCATCACCAATGGCCGGTGGCAAGAAAACAGGGCCGGTGGCCTCAAGCCATGGCCGGTGAGGTGTGAAGATGTCCAATCAAGCCATTCCCTGTCCCCAGAAGCAAAAACAGAAGTCAAGAGGTCTCGAGGCAAGGCACACGGCCGAAACCTCCGAGAACTCAAGACGAACACGAACATGGATGATCACCAAGTGTTCAAATGGTGACGTCCAAGTCTTGAGGACGGTCAAAAATGGGGTGTCTACAGTTAGTGTCTTATGCCTCATAAATGTGTCATTGTGTATGCCATCATGCTTAGGCATTTGGGATGCCATCTAAGTAGGTTTTTGGGCTCATTTTGACATGTCATAACTCTGTTTTTGGTTGCTTAACGCATGCCATGTTTGGTTGTGTTAGGTGTAGTGTTACACCTCTTTTGTGGCCTCGCGTGTCTCATGTTTTGGCATTGTGTTCTAGCTTGTGTTGGCTAGTTTTGAGCTCACTTTTGGTCTTGTTTAGACCTGCCTTAGGACTGTTTTAGGTCCCCTTGGCCCTTTGGGGCTTGCTTCATATAGCCTTGGTTTAAGTCCCTTGGTTGGTTTCAAGTTTTGGGCTTTATTGCATACCTTACTTGCAGGCTGTGGTTGATTTGGCATCCTCCCTAACATGATTTCAGAGCTTAACATGTTTTCCTAATATCCATGTTTGTCTCCTTTTAAGTGTTCTTAAAAGTTGTTCTACTATGCTTAAAGTAATGGACCATTAGCATGCATGTTTATATGTGTATTTCATGCCCTTGTTGTATTATTTTGGCCACTGATTTGGACTTATTTGAGAGCTGTCCATTTTGGTTTAAGACCATCCCCGCATGTTGTTGCATGCTTTCCTTGTATGTTGTCACATACTAGTTGCATATTTGGTAAATTGCATGTTGTAGCATGCTAGTTCAATTGTGCCTTGTTGTGTACTTGGTCCATGACATGTTGTTGCATGCTTAAGTTGTAATGCATTTGGCATGCATTCTCTTTTTTTAAGTTCCTTTGCATGTTATTGCATGCTTGCCTTGCATGTTGTTACATACTTGGCCTATTGCATGTTGTTGCATGCTTAAGTTGTATTGCGTTTGGCATGCTTTTGTTAAGTAGCTTTGCATGTTTGCATATCTTGTCCCTTTACATGTTGTCACATGTTTACCTTGCATGCTTGAATGTCCATGTTGCATTTTGCATGCTTGTCTAAGTTGCATTGCATTTGGCATGCTTAGCCCTGTATGGCATTGTTATTAACATGCTCATGTTGCACTAGTTTTGCTTGCATGTTCACATCCCTTGCCTCTTGATAAACCATGATAGAGGTTGGGGTCCTTCATGTGTTTTGTGTGCATTTCATTTGACATTAAAATGCACACTTGGCTCCTTTGGCCATCATGCATTGAAATGCGTGATTAGTCGCCCGAGAGTCGAGAACCGTACTCCTTTGAGTCTTAAACATGATAAAGAGGGTGGTGGTGCAAACATTTCCTTGAAAATACATTGCCATGCTCTGTCTGTCCTCTGTTGTAGCAAAAACAGCATTCTGCAGGAAGAGATGGCCGGTCGGCCATCTTCAGTGCCGGCCGACTATGCATTGTTGGCCGAGAGCCCCACAAATGGTCGATGACCAATTCCTCATGGCCGATGGTCTTTTCACTTGGTTGATGACCTTCCACAATGTTCAGGGAATGGTTCAGAAGCATCCTTGAGACTTGTGCAATTTTCAAAGGTGCAGAGCAGTGTAAACAGAGGGAACATGACATGGCGATGGATTTCTAAGCGAAGCCGAGCATGCATGCATTCGTCCCTCTTCCCGAGGCTTCTTTACTGCTTTCATAGCTTAATTAATTTGTTTAATTAGTTAAGTGCTGCGTAATAATTAATTAGCTTGTTAGTTAGTTAATTATGTAATTTGTATTATTCTTTCGGTCCCTCCGTCGAGAGGGCGCAATTGTGTAATAAGCGTGCGTGCGTGTGTGTGATGCATGTCTCCCAATCTCCACTTCTTTCTCCCTTTTACTTAACCGCTTGATGGTTAGTTTTAGGGCACGTTTCAATTAGCATCCTTATACTATGCATGTTTGCATCATTCATCTGATTGCATGCACCGGGCTTGGCGCATTATACTAACTGCATTGTATTTCAATTCCTATTTGAATACATGTATCGAATTGTCGCATCTCACATGCTATTTTAGATTAGCCAAGCCTATTCTAGTTGCATTTTGCCTGCGATGCATTAGTCATCTTAACATGGACTTGGATCATACATTTGATTACTAACATGTTCTTTGTTTTGGCTCGGAGTACACTGTGAGTGTTTACGCTTTAGCATCCTACATGTATGTGAGTGTTAACATGACAGCATGCTTGCCATGAGGCTAATTGCTTATGTGATATAACTGCCTGAATGCCTATGGGTGAAGGTTAGATTACTTGAATTGGAACAATTCATTGAAATCCGCATTTTAGCCTACTTGCGAGTAGCAAACTTCAAACAATTTCCAAATAAACAGATATGCAATGCTTTGTTCCAAATTAGGCGATCTAGTCTATACTTGTGTGTTGTGCGCATCACATAGTAATTCTAGCTAATTAATCGGAATAAGAACGCATGTGCTTTCAAAAACAAGATATCATGTTTAGTACAGGCCGATCTTCGGATCGGGCGAGCGGGGGTGCTCATAGATGACCTTCCCCAATCGTACCCAAGTTCCCGAGCCGAGGCAACTTTGGTGATGACGGACACGTGGCCTTAGGCAACGAGTCAGGGTTTCCTAAATTTTCCCAAAAATAAAATATTTAGGTGGCGACTCTGTATCTGGCAAAGCAGTCCATGTTTGGCACTTCTTTCTTAAAAATCAGTTTTCCAAAACGATTTGCTAGATTTGGACTCTTTGGTGATTTATTGGTCTCGCATTGCACTTTGTGGGATTAGATTCAGAACAGTGACATTTGAGTCCGAACTGTGGTAGCATGAGGCCCTCGGGGCGCGTCCACAAGAAGTCACGCTTGAGCGGAGACCCTTTGTCTTCATGTCCGCTCGAGTGTAGAAATCCACACTCGAGCGAGACCCCTGTTTTCTGAAAATTTTGAAAAGTGTTTTAAAGTACATCTTTGCATCCTCTTTCCATCCTAGGCATTCCTCGGCCATGTTTAAGGCATCTTAATGGGGATATTGATGTAGAACCACACCGAGTCAAGATAGGGACTAAGTCATTGATTCCCAAGTGTGTAACTTAGTGTGTGTTCATTCTGTAACTGTGTAGGGTTGGCATCCGAGGACGCTCATTAGCCGTTTATAGCCCAGTGCTCTGTGAGTAACAATGTTGTAAAGATATGTTCAATTATGAATATTTTCTGAAAGATCAACTGTTCTGTTTACTGAAATGTTATTGTTTAATGAATGAATGTTTGTCCTATCTGTAAACTGTATCCGTGGTATCCATAGCAATTTACTGTTACTGCTACTGTTACTGCTACTGTTACAGAGATCTCTGTCGGTTCCCATGTTTGGAACCACTACTGTTTACTGTTATGATGGCCATCAACTGACTGTTCGGTCTGTTAAGACCTACTGTACTGTTTGCTATTGGATATACCACATATACCTGCTATGGTTTCTAAATGACTGATATGACTGCTTAATGACTGAAAGGACATTCATTCCTAACCTCTTTACACAACTGTTGTTCACTGGGCTTTAGCTTACTGTTTATATTTATATGTAGGTGTTCAGGCACCGGATCGATGCTAGGAGCGTCGGATTAACTCCCTTTTTGTCAAGACAACCATTGTGCCTCACCTCGAGGTCCCAAGTCTGACCGAGCTAAGGCTGTTTTAGGGTGTCTCAGTTTCACCCTTCCGTCTTTGTTTAGTAATACTGTTTAAGACTTGTACTGCACTCTGAATGTTTGTACATATGGTGTATATATGTTTTGCTTATGAGTGTGAATATGTTCGAAAAAGTCTTTTTGCATACAGACTGTCGCAGCTCATTGGACATCTTTTATTACTGTTTTGGCTTCCGCCAGCTCCTGTACTCTGTATTACTGTCTTTACTGTCAAGCAGGCCTTCGGTAATCACGGATTACTGGCCAGTTACGATGCTAAACCCATAGGGGCGTGTTTGGGTCGTGACAATAACATTTGAGGGACTTTTGGGAAGCAAGAGTTTCTTTGTTTTGTTTCACTTTTTGTGTAGTCTAGGGCTTAAATTGTATGAGATAGTCTCATTTTTGTTGTAACTAAGCCAAGACTTGGAAAGGTGTAAGTCTATAGGGCATTTATTTATGTTAAACTCTTTTGTACTATTAACTCTATGAAATGAAAGAATGTTACACTTTGATTTAAGTAGTTATTTATTTATATTCCGACTGAATCTATGGTTATATCTTAGGGGCGTTACAATATCCTCTTTGAACTCACTTAGCTATGAATTTAAACTCATGAATGTGAGTTCAATTTCATGTTCATAACTTTCAGACTCATGCATGTATGATATTACATTAATTCATCATCTTCAAAACATGTAATTAAGCCTCATAACCTCATTATTCATTGATGCATGTCTCAAATGATTACCAATTCAACTTATTTAACATGTCTTGTGCACAAATATGAAGATTCATAGCAATTTGTTACATGCATATACATATTGATCTCAATTTCATCATTTCCAACTCAAGTCTTGTTCTTAACTTCATATCCTCTTTGAACTCACTTAGCTATGAATTTAAACTCATGAATGTGAGTTCAATTACTCACCTAGAGGCTTCAACCTTACAAACTTTAGCTAGTTCTTGAGCTAGTTCTCCTAATTCTTGAATTCTCTAGCAAACTCTTCAAGGATGCTCTCTCTCTCTCTCTCTAGAATCGGCTCACTCTCTCTCTAGAGTGTTTATTTTCAAATTTTGAGCTCTTGTAATGAGCTTAAGCACATTTAGCTTCTATATATACACTTCCCTAATCAACTTTAATTAGAACTACTTAATTGTGCTTAATTTAATCAATTTAATCTAATTAATTCGATCCGAATCAATTTTTAATTAAATTTCACCGTAGGCTCTAAAAATTAGGCTAATCGCAATAACACAGTCAATTTCGATTTCTGTTGCCTCTACGGTCTTCAATTTAAATTTTGTAACAGAAAATCAAACAAATTTTCCTACGGTGAACTTACAGAGATTCAAAGACACATACAATCATATAATTAGCATTCAAAATCATATCAAGCTCATAATTATAAGCATAATTAAGATTAATTAGCATAACACAGAGCAGGGTTGTTACACCTAGGCTCTGCTGACAAGTGTATATACACTAATTGCATTGGATTCATCTATTTGTACTTTCTTTCCAAAGCTGGAAAAAAGAAGAAGCAAAGTTTCACTTTAGGAGCTTCAAAATGCACTCCTTTATTATCTTTCAACACCCATTATGACATATATACAATCATACTTGCGCACACTTAGATCACACAAGACACCATAACATGACAAAAAAAATTTGTAACAACTTGGATTAATTTTCTGTCACTTGGCATTTGACTAAAATTTGTATGCAAGTCTAGTTTTCTGTTGGCTTCAACAAAAAATACACTTAAACAATAATGATCTCAGACAATCACACTCACAAGCAACTAGCCAAAAAAAATACTGTTGCTAAGAGATACGAAAGGCCATCACATATCATTAAAATTATTTCGAATTTTCATTCAATGAATGATTAAAGGCATTTTCTATTGGAATTGCAATCAATTTGCAGAGTATGGCGTGGGCGCCATGACTTCCACGCTAGGGGATGTATATAGCTTTGGGATTCTTTTACTGGAGATGTTTATAGGTAATAGACCAATTGACAATATGTTTAAGGATCATCTAAATCTTCATAACTTCGTTAAGGAAGCTTTACTTGACCGAGTGATGGAGATTGTGGATCCCTACATCCTGTTGAAGCACAACACAAGTAGTTGGATCAGGGATTGCATGTTTGTCATTATGAGAATTGGGGTTAGATGTTCAAATGGAATCGCCAAGAGATTCAAATGGAAACAGAAAGTGTTATTAGCGAATTGCGTAAGATCAAAAATACATACATGAATGAAGGGTTGAACCAAGGCTAGGAAGTTGGAAGAGATTTCGCAACATAAAGGCCAAAGGTGTGTATCATACCCTCTTGACCTATGCCTATGCATATGCATATGCATACCAAAATGAAAAATGCTACACACAAACAAATTTTTTACCTGATTTTCTTACAACTAGACAATGACATGAGTTTCACATATATTTATTAATGTAGACCTCACTAGCTTTGCGTCTAGTAATAAGAAAATTTGGTGAGAAATCTATTTACGTATAGCATTACTCTACCTAAATATATCTTTCCCTCATTGAAACATCACAATTTCAATTTCTCATTTTCTTTTTCTTTCTTTTTTGATTATAATCTATTCATGCAGTAATGATGAGTGAGTGAAATTAAGCACTTCTCTTTTCCTCTTTTTTTTTTTTTTTGGTCATTTTGGACAGTGAACTAAAGCATGTTTATTCTTTTGTTGCTTAAGGTTACATCCAAGGTACTCCAATAATGGCTACCTCAACAATATGCTACTTCAACAGCCAGTAGAATACAAGTGATGGCTTTATGTTATTTTTGCCTTGGCAATATTCAATATATTGCTTGAATAAGCAACTGTCACTTTTCTCCTTTGGTTAGATTGTATTATATCAAACACATGTTCATGTGGGATGTTACGTTTCCAACTAAGATTGTGTGCTTGGGTTACCAATATTTATCCCTGTTTAATTAAAACTATCATTCCGTTGTATCTTGACTTTTCCTTAAAATTGCATGCCCATGAATCAAAAATTATTTGCCTTGTAGCTTTGTTTGATATTAGTGTAATTTGCCTCTCAGCCATGGTAACTCTGTGTAACATAGGCTCATGCACTACTACCACAAGCACCAAGTGTCCCACTAGGATATATATACATGTGAGAGCTAAGCTAACAGGTAATATAAGCTCTATTGTCGTAGGAAGAAAGAAAAATATGTCAAAACAGAATCTTGATATGGGTGTTTTTGGCAATCTTGATTGAGCCAAATATGCCTTGTCATATGCTACAAATAATCAAAATTCAAAAATATGTATGTTGGAAGAGACATTACATGAAATTAAAGATTATTGACCTGAGGGGCTTTATTCCACTAGACGACTCCCTCTGACACTAGTAACAAACACACAATTTTGGAAGGTATATGCATGCTTTTTTGGCTCAGTGTATAAGCATCCAATATATTAAACTGATCGGGTACAACATCTTGCCAGTTGTTAATAAGTTTTTTTATTTTTTATTTTTTTTTATCAGCAAAAAAATCTTTTATTGATGATAACAAAACAACTATTACATCTTGGTATACATCAATAAAGAGGGAAGACAAGAGCAAAAAGCATCAACGCATACCTCCCTAATCCCAACTAGGTTGGCACCAAGAAGAATGCACAATCATCTGCTAGCTCAACCCAATTGTTAATAAGTTCAGGAACAATCTCGGCAAGATCTTGCAGCTCAAGTGTTTCATTAGCTATTCTCCTAAGGAAAGTTGTCTTCCGAACATGATGTTTCCTTCAACACATAAAGTGAGGCTTTCCTTAGGTGTTGGCTGCACATCAGAATCGGAACTGTCCTTTTTGACTGTTTATCCACACTCACTTTGGTTAAAGTAGTTATATGCTCAACACGGTTTCTGTGAATAATTCCCACTGAACGCTGCAAAATCTCAACCATCTTCTGGCTGGACTTCAAAATATATATATATATATATATATGTACACTGCAATTATGAAGTATCCTTCAATTCCCATTGAAAAATGAGGTTGTTCTCAGTTTTGAAGTAGAGTACTTGAATAAAGACATGGTTTTCAAAATTTCAGTGACTAGGAATGACCATGCTCAAGGCCAATTTACAAGTTTGGGCAGATAACTGAATTCACTTCAGATTTGCCCATCCTCAATACAAGACAACTAATAATAATCCAAAAATATGGATTCCATGCACAATACTTGTACCACAATCATTTGCCTCAATTTAATTTATTTTTGGTTAATTTTACCATTATTTCTAAACTATTGTTATTTTTTTATATTATTATTTAATCCCTAAACTATTAATTAAAACTATTTAGGCATTCAAATTTCCAACCTCAGTTGATATGGTCAAATTGAAGACAATTGGTAATGGCGTAAACCCAACATGCAAAAAGATAATTTTATAATTTAAACAATCCAAATCATACAATACAACCAAACATCTATTTTCTTACCCACACTATATTACATATCTTACCCCATACAATTAAGCATCCATTTTCTTCTCTCATCATTTAAAAAAAGTGAATAAAAAAAAAAGTGTTTAGTGGTATAATTTAGGTTGTTCATCATCTTCTTCTTCTCTGCTCAATCTAAAATAGTGACTGGAAAAAATGAGTGCTTAGTAAAATGATTTAAGTAGTTCATGCTTTGAAATGACATAGACATTATATTAAATTAGGTTTTGACAATTACTATTTAGACAATCATTTTCAATTGGACCAAAATTAAAAACTTTGAGACTAAATAGATGAAAAATTAATAGGAAATTAGTGCAATTTAAAGAATAAAAAAAATATTTGGGGGTGGATAGGAAGGTTTTTGATAGCGTATCTTTGTAGAGTTGTTTTGAGCTGAGCAACAACACCTGCAAATGCAACACAACCACAAGCCCAAAACTGGGTCCACATTGCCAATTGGGCATTGGCAAATAGGGTAAGCGTTGTTGGTTAAGGAAAAAGCGACAAGTGGTAGCGGACCATAGCAGATGGGTGGAGATAACTTATTCGGATTTGTGTTTGTTACGCATTTTTTATGAGAATAATTACGTGTATATAATATAATCTATTATTTTAATATGATTTACTTGTAAATTGACCTGATTAGCTGTCAACAATGTATAATAAGAAACACAAAATTGTGTAACTAAAACAATATATATATATATATATCCACAATAAAAAAATGAATAATATTTAAAACATGTATCAGAAAAATTGACAAAAAGATTGAAACAGATGTTAATGTCATATATGGTGGAGAAGAAATTGAAATCTCTGAGTAATATAGCTGCTATAGTTGTTTATGATTTTTTTTATTGACAATGTTTTTGCTTTAGGTTTTTTATTTTTATTTTTTAAAACGACTATATTGTTATATATATATATATAGTTACACAGCATATAGATAAATATGAAATAATATCATAGCAAATCAAAATCGTAAATCATGAGATTTACCATTGAAGTGTTTCCTTTTCAATTGAATTTTAAAATAAATTAGTATATTCTCATCTTGAAAGTTATAAATCATGAAATAATTAGCTAATGGAATTTTTTTAATTGTTTAAAATTAAAAAAAAAAATCAAGAAATTAAGTACAGTGTTTTGGAGCTCTCAATGGGCTTATCAATAGAATGTCATTTTATAACTCTAATAAAGTTTTTTGTTATAGATAAATATGAATATAGATGAAATTTATTATAATTTTTGAAAATATTTTATTATTTTTTTGTGTGTTGCACAAGATTTTCGCAATTTGTAATTTTTTTTTTTTTTTTTTGGGGTGTGAGAATAAGAGATTTGAAAATTTATTCTAAAGAAAAATCATGTGTATGAAAAGATAGAAATATATGTATATAAGATAGTCAATTTTTCAATATTTAAAATTTGACATCTTTATTTTTCTATTCTGAAAAATTACTTCCTATATTTAATAGCAACATTAATACAGTATGCATTTTGAAAAGAATTAGTATATTTTCCTGTTAAAAGTCATAAATCATGGAGTGATTAGAGTTTTATTTTTTATATAGTTAAATGGAAACTAGCCAATAGAGATTTTTTTTAATTATTTAAAATTAAGAAAATTAAAAAATTTAGCATGATATATTGAAGCTCTCACATTCCTTTTCATTAAAAATTCCATTTTCCTTAATATATAGTATAAATACTAATATTTTTAAATTTTTTAATTATATAATTTGAATAAAATAACAATTTTAGAAATTTAGGAAGCTACAGTGACTCTTTACATATTGGGACAAACTGTAGCAACCCCTTAAAATGGGAAGTTGACGTAGAGAAGCAGTTGGATATGATTTTGTTACAGTTGACTCCTTAAATTATCTAAAACACAAATATGAGGCATCTGTTGGAGATGCTTTAACGAGTTGGGTAAATTACACTTTTTGCACTTTTATTTTTTAATTTTAACTCTTGAATTTTTTTTTTTCTTCTTACTTTGGCTTTTAGGTTTTAATTTTTTTAAAAAAATTAATTTAAGTCTAAAATTTGATAAAAATAACATGTTGTTCACTGTCACATGACATAAAAAAAATATATATTATTATATTTAATTTTAAATTTATGTTAGAGGTGTATGTTAAATATATTAATATATTTTATATTATGTGACTATTAATGTGATTTTTTTATGGAAAAATTAGTGAAACATTTCTCTTTAACTTTTGGTAATAGGAGAGGTCCAATATTTTTTTTTTCTTATTAGTTAAGATCTCTCAATAATATTATTAGAGAAATTTCAGCCCGTCACAAAAAAAATTTAAAATTTCTATGTGACAAATTTCTTTGTGACGAGTTGAAATTTCTCTGTAAAAATAAATTTTTTTTGTGCTGAAATTTTTCTGTGAAAATGTTGAGAGACCCTAACTGCTATGAAAATATTGCATGTCTTTTATTTTATAAAATTTTAATATCAGGGATCTTAAATTAAAATTTTTATTTTTTATTTAATTTTAGATGAAAAAAATTAACTTTATGAATAAATTTAAAAAAAAAAAACTTTAAAAGTTAATGTAAAAAATAGTAAAACATATAAAGGACAAAATATAATTTATCTTGATAAGTTATCTTAATGACGGGTGAATTAGAAGAATGTCTATTTTATTTTTTTTCATTTTTTTTATTTGACTAGTCGTGTAAAACGTAAACACATTTTTTTTTTTATAAGATCACAAAAGATAAAAAAAATTTAACATAAAAAATACTCAAAAAATTAAATCCAAACATCACCTAAAAAAAAAGAAAAAAATTAGTTGACATTGTACCAAAATGACATGTGACTATTAGAATATTATTTCTATAATTTGGTATTTTTTACTACTGTAAGATACAAAAATTATAATTTTAACATTAATAATCATTGGATATGCTCTAACAACATCTCCAAGCACTTTACTATATCCCAATTTAAGTCATTAACTGTTTAAATTTAGTTTGAACACTTTAATCAGTTTTAAAATTTGTAAAGTTTGGTTTGTTAAGTTTTCGAATTGATTTGAAACAAGGTTTTGTTGAGTCGCATTTTGCCAGTGTTAGGCTTATTAAATCAAGCTGAATGAGTAATTGACTATTCAAAATTCATTTGAAAACTTTAAGGACTCCAAAATATGTTCAAGATTGACTTGTTTACTTAACAAACTAAGCTTTTAACGAACTAAACATAAATCAAGTTTACGTTGTTTAACTCGTTTATCACCCCTAGTTAAGACTATTATAATTATGGGATGGGTTTTCCTCCCATTTATGATTTGAGTTGGAGGGTATTGTTAGTAAAGCCCATTACAAGACTCATTTCGATGACCTGATCTATTTATTTTGTAATGTTCTTTTTGTAAATCATTTTTTAAAAATTAAGTTTATCTGAAAATTGTAGTGTATTTAATTTATTATATTTGTTTTTAAAAAAATGAACTACAAATATGTTTTTTAGATCAATAATTTTTTTTATTACAAACGTAACAAATTGAACATTTTATGATTATTAGATCAATCTAATTTTTTGAGAGAATAATATATAAAAAAAGTCTTACAAAATAAATAATTCAAATTATCAAAACTACATCCGAACAACACCCGATTTGGAATGGAGGGTAGCCGTTTTCTATAATTATCACCCATAATTGAATATAAATAAATAATTAATAAACGAAAAATAAATATATAGCTGATACGGATTACACATCGACGACCTTAAGTCTTTTTAAAAAGAGACATGGATTACAATAATTGCTCCTCCCAAAGACATGCATAGGAGGGACGGACAAGGGATGCTGCTATTACTTCGAGTCACAATCCCCTGTTGTGACCTTTCATGATGGTTGATACCAAGTTTGTTTTTATCGTCCGAACGGTTTATAATGTAAGGTTCATCAAGTATATGATTCATGAAAAAAATTAAATTAATTAGACATTCGTAGACCTATGATCAAGTTCTAATTATTTTTAAAAAAATTATCAAAATTATAGTTACCGTTTATTTTTTAAAAAATAAATATGTTCTTGTTATGGAATTGTAGATATTCAGTCAATTTAATTCTTTGTATGAATGATCTACTTAACAAAATTTTCAATATGAACGGATCAAATTATTAAAAAAGATTCGGGACGAGCATCCACAACAACTTGTTATATGGCAGAGCAGGAACCCCATTTGCAGATTGGACCCGTCTTATCCTCTCCGTGAAGGATTCCACCCATGTGCGGTCTTGTTTTTTGTTTTTGTTTTTTTGTTTTAATTACGAAAGAAGGACTCCACCTACTTTAATTACCATATATCTAGTAAACGTTAGTTTAGGGAGGTCTTTAATTAATTATAGTGAGAAAAAAAAAAAAAAAAAGGTGTTACAGTGAAAAAAAATGAATGTTACATTGGAAAAAAAGTAACTATAGCCTTTTTATACCCTTCCTTGTGGTGGAATATGTCACATGCCACATCAACTAGGTTTTTGTTGGATATTACAGTGGGAAAATTGAGTGTCACAGTGGAAAAAAAATACACTATAGCATATTTGGAACCCTTCCTTGTAGTGAAACATGACACATTAAGTGAGTTTTGATGGGTGTCGCAGTGAAAAAAAGTAGACTATATATAGCCTTTTTAGAACCATTCTTTTTAGAGCTTTTCCTTGTGGTGGAACATACCACATGGCACATTAGTTGGATTTTTGTTGTGTGTTACGGTGGAAAAAAATGGGTGTCACAATGGGAAAGGGTACAATCTGTTGGAAATGGTTATAAAATTCTGGGTAAAACCAGAATTTTTTCCTAAGTTTGGTCTAATTTTTAGGTGGGCCCCGTGCATCGATTTACACGGGTCAAAGTGGTAACGCGTTCTATGCCGCGTTGTGATTCACGTGGTATATTTGGTTGCTTAAAACCATTACCGAGTGAATGGGAAATTGAAGCCAAAGTGTGCTCCATGGAAATGGAGTTTTGGTGGAAAATCCTTAAAGGTATTGAATAAGGCTTGTCCCACATTGATTTGGTGGGAGGTTTTGAAAGGGTTTATAAGGCATGAGTTTGGTACTTGGGGTGTGCCCCAAGGGGTACCCAAGTGTTTTAGAGGGAGAGGTTATGGGCAAAATGGGCTAGACCCATTGGACCCAAAAACCACCACACGCGCGCGCCGTCCGGGCGGACTGGGCTGGGCTTGGGCGCGGGTGCGTGGTTGGGCTTGTTCGGCCCAATACTAATCTTTTTGGGCCAAAAACATTTGAAAGAATTCAAATTAAATTGGTTTGGATTTAATGTTCATCCAAACAAGGCCCTTCCCGTTTTCAAACAGAATTAAACTGGTTTGGATTTATTGTTCATCCAAACGAGGCCCTTCCCGTTTTCAAACAGAATTAAATTTGTTTGGATTTATTGTTCATCCAAACAGGGCCCTTCCCGTTTTTTGAACCCAACAGATTTAAATCTGTTTGAATTTCAAACCAAACAGTGCCTAACCTGTTTGTATCTGTTTAATTCAAATTGAACAGGTACAGTACCTGTTCAATTCAAAACCTAGAGCCACCATTCCATCTATAAATAAGACAACCCTCATTTGGATTTAGTGATCTTAAATTTTCGTCCTTCATAATTCTGAAAAACATTCTCTTCATGTTGCTGCATTGTTTTCTTGTTAGAGAGAGTATAAACACTTAGTGTGTTCGTTAGGCAAACAATTTGTAGTGCTGCTATTGTTTGTAGTAGATAATTTTATCCTGGGAGATAGACGTCCAAATTCTGAAAGCACCGTGGAGAGGACGAATCTGTCTTAAGGACACAGTGTTAAACACTGGACTTGATCAGAAAAGTTATTCAAAGAAATTAACCAAGTAAGTTGTTTAATTTTATTTCTGTTTTTTATTTGTTTATTTAATCAGATTTTAATTTTGTTTTTGTAACAAAATAAAATCTGTTTTTATTTATGTATTTTATATTTTGAGTTTGATTTTTGTAATCAAACAAATTCTCTCCTTTTCTTTATTTCTTTAAATTCTAGTTGTTGTTTTGTACACAATAGAATTAAATCTTTTAAATACAGTGAAGATTGTACCAACAATCTTAAGACAGACTATTTTTGGTATCATCATTGTATTTAATTTTCTGTGTTTCCATAGTAATATTCTGGTTGGAAAAACAAATAGTGGTTTATGCTATTTGACAGATAGTAGTAATATACTGTCTCTTTTCTTTGACAACTAGTAGTAATATACTGGTGTCATTAACAATTACAGAATATTATTTGGTGATACAGAAAATTATTTTGGTATTTTATTTTTTTAGTTTTAGTAACAAGGAAAATAAAATTATTTTGTTGTTATCATTTATTTTCTGATTTTAGTAACTAGAATTTATTTTCTGGTTTTGGTAACTAGAAAATTATTTTGTATTTTTCTGATTTTTGTAATCAGATATTTTTGTGATATTTTATATTCTAGTTTTAGTAACAAGGAAAATAAAATTATATTATTTTCTAGTTTTAGTAACAAGAAAAATAAAATTATTTTGTGTTATAATTTATTTTCTGGTTTAAGTAACTAGAAAATTAATTTGTGGTTTGGTTTTCTGATTTTTGTAATCAGATATTATTTCGGTATTTTATTTTACTAGTTTAAGTAACAGGAAAAATAAAATTATTTTGTATTGTAATTTATTTTCTGGTTTTAGTAACTAGAAAATTAATTTTGTTAATCAATCATGTAACTTTGTGACTTGGTCACAATCTGTTAATTTTGTAAGTGACTTATGGATAGTTCATCGTGAGTATACTTGGAAGAATTTGTTTCTAGAGTAAAATATTAGTTTTACAAACTAATTTTATTTTTATTACAATGTGGATTCATAGTCTTGAATTGTTTCTGCACTTGAGTCAGGAAATATATATATATATATATATATATATATATATTCACAAGAACATTTTAATGCATATTTAATTTGTTTATTTATGTACAAATCAAACTTATTAAATGAAGGTATGTTTTGTCATTTTGAAGTTTAAAGTTTAAATGCGTTGAAATTTTATTTATGAGTTGAAAATCCTTTTATTTCATGATGCAAGTGATGGGATCATGCATGTTTGATTTATTTTGTTATTTGATGCGTTTGATATGCATGTATGATATCAACTCAAGTTATTTCTTAACAATAATTTCAAGTGATTTGGAATGATAAATTGTTATGTCGACTTTGGACATAAGCAGGTTAATTTGAATATTTCTAATCAATTTTGAATGAGTGTTTAAACACCAGAGAAATTTAAACATAAAGATGTATGTAATTATATCGTTCCGTTTAATTGGGAAGTAATTTAAGAAATCTTTTATGTTGATTATTGGTTTATTTTGAATAAGATGTCATTAATATTTATTTTACTTGCGTAGTAGAAATTGTTAAACCATAAACTATTTTATTAATATGGGATGTATCTCTTACATTAGTTGAGATAATTTAATTTTCTTCTGTCACAAATATTTTTATGACAGTGACATTTATTTATAAATGAGTTGCAAGTATGTATACAATCAATTGGGTTTTGAATTGTTCGTTTCTTAGGCAAATTTTTATGAGGATATAATTTTGTCAAAACATTAATTCTGATTTATGTAGTCATAATTATTGTGGATTTTTCATTTGAAATTTATGAATCATGATTTTAAATTTATGAATCAAGCACATCATAAGACAACAAATGATGAATGCCATGTTACTAAGTTTAGGCTTACCACAGAACTTGTGGGGGGAAGCAATATTGTCTGCAAATTATGTTCTTAATAGTATACCCCACAAGAAAACCAAAAGCATTCCTTATGAATTATGGAAAGGTCGACCACCTTCCTACAAATACTTAAAAGTATGGGGGTGTTTGGCAAAAGTGGAAGTTCCTGTTCCTAAAAAGACTAAGATTGGACCAAAAACAGTAGATTGTGTGTTTATTGGTTATGCTCATAATAGTAGTGCATATCGGTTTCTGACTTATAAATCAACAATACCTGATATAAATGTGAACACTATTATAAAGTCAAGGAATGCTGTGTTTTTTGAACATGTCTTTCCTTACAAGAAAAGACAAGAATTAAGTTCACAGAAAAGAATTTATGATTGTACACAAAGTCAAGAGACTAATGACAATCAAACACAAGAGACTAGTAATGGTCTCAACCAACAGGATTTAACTGATGATGAACCAAGACGAAGTAAGAGAGCGAGAACATCAAAATCCTTTGGTCCAGATTTTCTGACATACTTGTTAGAAAATGAACCTCAAAACTTTAAGGCAGCAATGACAGGTCCTGAAGCACCTTTGTGGAAAGAGGCTGTTAATAATGAAATTGACTCCATTATGCAAAATCATACTTGGGAATTGGTGGATCTTCCACCAGGTTCTAAACCTCTTGGATAAATGGATATTCAAGAGAAAAATGAAAGCAGATGGTACAATTGACAAGTATAAAGCAAGACTTGTAGTTAAAGGTTACAGGCAAAAGGAAGGTCTGGACTATTTTGACACATATTCCCCTGTGACAAGAATAACATCCATTCGCATGCTTATTGCTATAGCAGCGTTGTTTAATTTAGAAATACATCAAATGGATGTTAAAATAGCTTTCTTAAAACGCTGATCTAAATAAAGAGATCTATATGGAGCAACCCGAAGGGTTTGTTGTATCAGGGCAAGAAAAGAAAGTTTGTCGACTTGTAAAATCCCTTTATGGATTAAAACAAGCACCTAAGCAATGGCATGAAAAATTTGACCATGCAATGCTTACTAATGGGTTTAAGATAAACGAATGTAACAAATGCGTCTATGTTAAAAACACTGACTAAGGATATGTCATAGTTTGTCTTTATGTAGATGACATGCTTATCATTAGAAGCAGTCAAAACATGATCAAATCAACTAAGCAAATGCTTAACAGAAGATTTGATATGAAAGATATGGGGGTCGCAGATGTTATATTAGGAATGAAAATTACTAAAACATCTGACGGATATGCATTATCTCAATCTTATTATATTGAGAAAATTCTTGATAAATTTATCAAGAATGATTTGAATTTAGCAAGAACACCTGTAGACATCAGTCTTTATTTATCGAAAAATAAAGGTGATGCAGTGTCTCAGTTAAAATACTCCCAAATCATTGGAAGCCTAATGTACCTAATGAATTGTACTCGTCCTGATATAGCTTATGCTATCAATAAATTGAGTAGGTACACTAGTAACCCCGAAGAAGACCATTGGAAAGCGATCATTCGGGTTCTTAGATATCTAAGATTCACCCGTGATCATGGTTTGAACTTTACTCGATATCCAGCAGTACTTGAAGGTTATTGTGATGCCAATTGGATATCGGATACTAAAGATTCAAAATCCACTAGTGAATATGTCTTTACTCTAGGAGGCGCTGCTGTTTCTTGGAAGTCCACGAAACAAACTTGCATCGCACGATCCACAATGGAATCCGAGTTTATTGCTTTAGATAAAGCAGGTGAAGAAGCAGAATGGCTTCGTCACTTCTTAGAAGACATTCCAATGTGGCCAAAACCTGTGCCAGCTATTTGCATTCATTGTGATAGTCAATCTGCAATAGGCAGGGCACAGAATCACATGTATAACGGTAAGTCACGACATATTCGTCGTCGACATAATACCGTAAGGCAATTGTTGTCAAATGGAATAATCTCAATAGATTATATAAAATCTAAAGAGAATATTGCGGATCCGTTAACAAAAGGTTTGACAAAAGAGCTAGTGTATAGTTCATCAAAGGGGATGGGATTAAAGCCTATTACATAAGAGTCGTCATAATGGTAACCCTACTTATATGACTGAGATCCCAAGAACTAAGTTCAAAGGGACAACTAAGTTATGTATGGCTCGCCAGAAATCACCAAGGGACTAAAAATTCCCTACCCATTCCTATGGTGAGAGTGATATCTGCAACATTTGTTGTCTGCAGGGGCATAAGGATGAGCTTTGCTTTTAATGATTACTTATATCTTGATTAAGGCATAAAATCAAGACGAGTATAAGAAGATACTCACAATAAGAATCACCTATATGAGTGTTGAACTGGGGCCGGTTCTATGAGAATGAAAGAGGCTACATTCTCTAGAAACACTCATGAAAACCAAGAGCGTTCAAGGCCAAAATGAACACAACAGTGAGAACCACGATGTGTTAGAAGATATTTTGTGTGAAATCTATTGTCTTGGCTTACACAAACGGCTGAACAATTCAAGGCATCGCGTCCATTGGTTAGCTAGTAAGTCCGATAGGTTATCACTAGGGAAGGTTCAAGGCCGAAAACTACCTATCCTGATGCAAGATATTTTCGACTTATACTCTTTCGTTAAGTCTGCATATTGTTGCATTTCCGTTGTCATCAAATTCCATTAATGTGGGGGATTGTTGGAAATGGTTATAAAATTCTGGATAAAACCAGAATTTTTTCCTAAGTTTGGTCTAATTTTTAGGTGGGCCCCGTGCATCGATTTACACGGGTCAAAGTGGTAACGCGTTCTATGCCGCGTTGTGATTCACGTGGTATATTTGGTTGCTCAAAACCATTACCGAGTGAATGGGAAATTGAAGCCAAAGTGTGCTCCATGGAAATGGAGTTTTGGTGGAAAATCCTTAAAGGTATTGAATAAGGCTTGTCCCACATTGATTTGGTGGGAGGTTTTGAAAGGGTTTATAAGGCATGTGTTTGGTACTTGGGGTGTGCCCCAAGGGGTACCCAAGTGTTTTAGAGGGAGAGGTTATGGGCAAAATGGGCTAGACCCATTGGACCCAAAAACCACCACGCCGCCGCCGCCGTCCGGGCGGACTGGGCTGGGCTGGGCCTGGGCTTGGGCGCGGGTGCGTGGTGTGTGGTTGGGCTTGTTCGGCCTAATACTAATCTTTTTGGGCCAAAAACATTTGAAAGAATTCAAATTAAATTGGTTTGGATTTAATGTTCATCCAAACAAGGCCCTTCCCGTTTTCAAACAGAATTAAACTAGTTTGGATTTATTGTTCATCCAAACGAGGCCCTTCCCGTTTTCAAACAGAATTAAATTGGTTTGGATTTATTGTTCATCCAAACAGGGCCCTTCCCGTTTTTTGAACCCAACAGATTTAAATCTGTTTGAATTTCAAACTAAACAGTGCCTAACCTGTTTGTATCTGTTTAATTCAAATTGAACAGGTACAGTACCTATTCAATTCAAAACCTAGAGCCACCATTCCATCTATAAATAAGACAACCCTCATTTGGATTTAGTGATCTTAAATTTTCGTCCTTCATAATTCTGAAAAACATTCTCTTCATGTTGCTGCATTGTTTTCTTGTTAGAGAGAGTATAAACACTTAGTGTGTTCGTTAGGCAAACAATTTGTAGTGCTGCTATTGTTTGTAGTAGATCATTTTATCCTAGGAGATAGACGTCCAAATTCTGAAAGCACCGTGGAGAGGACGAATCTGTCTTAAGGACACAGTGTTAAACACTGGACTTGATCAAAAAAGTTATTCAAAGAAATTAACCAAGTAAGTTGTTTAATTTTATTTCTGTTTTTTATTTGTTTATTTAATCAGATTTTAATTTTGTTTTTGTAACAAAATAAAATCTGTTTTTATTTATGTATTTTATATTTTGAGTTTGATTTTTGTAATCAAGCAAATTCTCTCCTTTTCTTTATTTCTTTAAATTCTAGTTGTTGTTTTGTACACAATAGAATTAAATCTTTTAAATACAGTGAAAATTGTACCAACACAATCATCCAATAAAAATTATTAGACATACAAAATAGGATCTCACAGTTATATTATCAATACCAATAGGACTCATCAGAGCAATAAAAAAAATATGGGACTCATTGGAGTAGTTGTTTCTGATATGGGCCTTTCTAATAATTTTTCCTAAAAAGGAACTTCAATTTGTCCGACAATGTCAATTTTTAATTTGCTATACACACAACTATATGGAAAATTATTTGGTGATTAGGCAAGTCTATGTGGTGCTTCTACTTGATTTCTATTGGTCAAAATAGTAAGACTCAATACTTTTTGTTAGTATTTTAGAGACAACATGATAAGTATCATGTGATGAATGGTGTGAAGTTAGTGGCAGACATAAGAATTATTATTAGGGGGGTTGCGTTCAAAATCCACAATAAATTTTTTATTTTTTCATTCGGTGAGAAATCATGGTACATAAATATATTGAAGAGAATGTATTATTTTGCCCTCCAAATTTTCACGCGTTTTTCAATTTGATTCCCAAATTTCAATTAATATCAATTTTACATCTAAACTTTTGAAATTTTGATAAATTTGGCCCCTGCCGTCACATTCCGTTTACAATTGGAAGGAATATGCTGACGTGGGGGGCAAATTGGTTTTTAAAGTATAGTTTGGGAGGTAAAATGAAATTTCAAATGAACTTTGGTGTTACGTCAGCACATTTATTCTAATTATAGACGGAATGTGACAGCAGGGGCCAAATTGATCAAAATTTCAAAAGTTTAGGTGTAAAATTGATAGTAATCGAAATCTAAATGTCAAATTAAAAAATGTGTGAAAATTTGAGAGGCAAAATGATATTCCCTCTATATTGAAATATACACTTTCATAACTATAAAAATTGAAGTATTATTTAATCTAAAATAGGGAAAGCTCAACCCTGGATATAGGTTTTAGGCAAAGTCTCAACTATAACTCTTTTTGACATTTAAATATTATTATTTATTGTAACCTTTTAATGTAAAATACATTTATCTATCATATTGGACACTTTTTTTTAAAGCTTCGTTATTGAGGGTCTTTGAACAATGAAGTTTTTTAAGTTTAACTATTTAAGGTATTTGAACAAGGAAGAAATTTATCATACTTTATTATTAGAATGATATTGTTCCCCACTAATAATCAATTATCACCCCTTATGCAGTTGGATAAAACATCAGTATAAAAATTAGAGATCCTACTATATAAATAAATTACTATAAAATAAAAACATAAAAATACCATACAAGCTTCCATAAACTTAGGAGTGTAAATTTTAATTATATCAAAAATTTATTAATATAAATAATAAACTTTATTATTTATAAGTTTTTGAAAATTTATTTCCTTGTAGGGGCCACCTCTCTTAGGAGTGATGAGATTGTTGGGGAGCCCATCCCTTCTCAATCTACCAAGTGAGCCAGCAATACACCATATGTTAATGAAGTTTTGAGAATGTTTGGAAGGAACACAGCATCGTAGCTACCCCCTTCGTCCGCCAATGTTAGAAGTATTATTTCAAAGTTATCAAATAATCACTCTTAATTATAGGGCTCACCTCCTTTGTTTTGTCACATCATTATAGGTGAATTTAAAATCTCAAATTTTTTTCAAAAAAATTATGTAAACCATGAAAATTTTAAGAATAAAAACAACTATTGCCTTTCACAAAACATTGCAATTACAATTTTTGCAAAATATTTTGCAAGATAAAAGCCAAAGATGAGCAGTGTACCATACCCCCTTTCCCACTTCCAAAGATTTAAATTTTATTTTCTCATAATTTTCTTTATTTACGTTTTCTTTTTTGGTTCCAATCTATACGTGTAGCAAAGATGAAGGTCGTAAAATACATTTTTTTTTTTTTTTTTGGAACTAATAAACAAGCAAAGGTTGGTCACTTAAAATCGATGACAACAAGGTTCAAAAGTAAGACTGCACACGCTAATGAAGTCCAGGCTTGAAAAGGTACAAATGTAGAAACATTGACCACACCTCACCGCATGAAGAACAAGCCTATCAAGAAGACTTGGGGTATTTTCTGAATGCATTGGTTTGAGTGGCAAGCCACGAAGTGATAAATTACCAAGAAATCATATTAGAACAAGTCACTTAGTTGAAATTTGCCATTTGTCTCTCTCTAGTTTCCATCTATCTCTTTGATAGTCGGTGCAACTAGGGAATGTTGATACATGAACAAATGCGTTTTAATTTGTAGGGGGCCTTGCAGAATGTACAAGGATTATTCATATTTGTTTTAGGATATTTAATGTGCAAATCTCCCCCCTATCTAAGGGGGTGGTGTAGAATTTTGTTTAGGATTGTAAGAAAAGCCTGGAATATACCCCTTGTAAACGTATATATTTCATTGTCTTTATTTTATGATTTAGTTATCAAAAAAAAAAAAAAAAAAAAACAAAAGAGAAAAAGAAAAAATTTGTTGTGGACCACTAATTGGTCAATTGTAGCCTATCGTTGGTCCATTATAGAAACTTTGGAAGCAATCAATATTAATTCCAATCCACTTAAATTGATTGCTTCCAAAGTTTCTATAATGGACCACCGATAGGCTACAATTGACCAATTAGTGGTCCACAGCAAATTTTTTCTTTTTCTCTTTTGTTTTTTTGTTTGTTTGTTTGTTTGTTTTGTTTTGTTTTGTTTTGTTTTGTTTTTTTTTTTTTTTTTTTTTTTTATGACTGCAAAGATGAAGGTATTTTATGAAGGTAGTATCTTATGAATTAGACGGTATTATCACTTTTACAGGACTGTATTTTATAACTTTTTAATGAATTAAGATTTTTATTTGAATATGTTAAATGTGTTGGAAATGTAGTAACTAGTAAGTGAGAGTCAATTTTATAAAAATTGACTTATGGAATTTTAAAAGGAAAGTCATTTTTGAAAAAATAATGTAGACATATTTTCCTTAAAAAATGTTTTAAACTTACTTTTTATTCAACCAAATAAAGAAAAATTATATCAAAACAAATGGAGCCTTAGTGTCTTTTAATGGATTATTAGAAAAATTATTTTTTAAAAAAAGATTTGTTCCTTATAATAAAATACATTTTTAATTTTTTCAATTTAAATTTTGTTCTTTTAATTTTTTTTAATCTAATATGTTAATTTTTGTTAAGTGAACCTGATGAAAAAATAGTATTTTAATCATTAAATTTAACGAAAATAAATATTTTAGACATTTTATATATGTCTATATTAAATTTAATGACTAAAATATTTTTTTCCATCAGTTTTATTGAATGAAAATAAACAAATGGTGTAAATTAAAAAAAAAAATCAAAAGATTAGAGTTTAAATTGAAAATATTAAAAATTCAGAATTTATTTTGTTATAATAGTAAATTTTTTTTAAATAATTTCTTCTAGATTTTTTATATAAAAATTAAGGTTGATCAAATTCATCATAATTCAAAGAATAATATTATATACATCAATTGATAAAGCAACTAGTATACTAATAGATGATGTGACAGAATTTTAGAGGTTTTAAATATTTGTAATTTGTATAATAGGTAAGGTTAGTAATAATGTCATAAGGTATGTTAGTACATTAATTGGTATACCAATTGATGTATGCCGTACCATCGTAATTCAAATAGTGTTGAGTATAGAACTAATATAATCAAAAGGATATATTTTTAAAGAATAATTTGGAAGAAAAAATAAAATTGTCTATTACGATTGCTTCCAAAACTGCTATAAAATCGTCTATTTCGTGTGCCTTTAGGTGCCAACCTAGTTGGGATCCAAATGCTTCACTGTGATGCTTTTCGCACCCTCATCTTTATTGATGTAAATTATAATTCTCGTTATGTTTTTCATCAATAAAGCTTTTTTTGCCGTTCAAAAAAAAATAAAAATAAAAAAAAATAATAAATAAATAAATCGGACCCAAAGATAATTGATGGTACATAGCTTCCACCACCATCATTGTCAATTTTCATTTCCATCCTATTGCGATTATTTCTCAATCAACATCCAATTCTCGATCAAATCAGAGGGGAACCTAAAATTTTCTCTATTACGATTGCTTCCATCACCATCAATATTAATTTCCATCCTATTTCCATATTGTAACCTTCATCCCCAAGTCTTTCAGTGTCTCTGTCTCAACAAACTTTTTTCTTTTAACGGCTCACATTTTAAGAAGATAAAATAGTATTAAATAAATTTCTTTTTATTTAAAAAAGCCTAGGAAATTTCATATTATAAAATATTAGCGTAATTCCAAAATACTATGCACAGTTTCAAATAAATAATTAATAATTAATTTTAAAATTAAAATTAAATAGTTAAAAAAATAAAATTAATTAAATTTTTTCTATTTTTATCACAATTTCGCTTATGATTTTTTTCCCCTACCATTAATGCTATGTTTTAAGTTTTAAATAATAATAACATGAATCATAATGTAATTAGTAAAAATTAAACAAAAAATATGATAAATTATAAAATTACACATTTTAATTTTTATTTTTGGGAACAAAAACTACACAGATGATAAAATATAAATACATTATTATTTTCTAAGGGTTTCATAATTTTAGTTTGCCGTATATTAGATGATATCATAAACTATGTGAAACTCAATAATTATTATTATTATTTTTTACTAATTACATTTTTTTTATTTTGCCATATAATAGTAATAATAATAATAAATTTTTTGTGAGACTCAATCTAGCAAAATTTGTTTAAATCAAAAAAAAAAATTGAATAACAAAATGAAAATAACAAACAATGAATTAACAGTGGTCCTCATCCTTTTATCTTTCTAGAAATCAGGATTTTACTTACCAAGTACAACTTTTAGATTTTCTCACACTCGCTAGTTTTGACATCTCACATTGGGCCGATTTTCTTATTCTTCTCTCACTCACCTTTTCTTAACGGATCTTCATAGCACGAGTATAATTTTTTTAAAATTATTTTATAAATCATAATACACATGTTACCTAATTTAAATAAATAATACATGGGTTTAAATACATAGATCCCTTGGGTTAATACACATGCTACCTAATTATTTTTCTTTTAGCTATGCATGGGTTTAAATAAATAATACATAGATCTCCATGGATCAGATTAGTAGTCTCCCATGGGAGATGATATTAGAAAAACAATCCCTTTGGGATTAGAGAGGGATTTACTGCTTTGTCCTCTGGTCATTTTGCTATCATTTTTTTTTTTAATTATTCCACCATTTTTTACTCCACCATTTTATATCAAAATAATTTAATATAAAAATAAGTTTTAATATAAAAATATAATAGTATAATAATATTTGCAACAATTTTTTTTGTTAAAATAAATAAAATAGTACCAAAAATATATATATTTATGAAATATAATTTTAATATTAAAATATATAATGCATTTATTAGTTGGAATAAGCCAAAATTTGATAGTAATGTAATAAGGGTATTTGTGAAATTTTACATGGTTAATCTCACTTCTATCTCTTAAAACAAACATGAAATATTGCTAGTCTACTAGTTATCAAACAAACATAATTTTTCTTAGTCCTCTCACTAACAATTCTCCCCAAGATACATCTGAAAACAAACGGGCACTTATAGTTGTGCTAGACACTAAAAGTGATATAATCTAATTGACTCAATATTTATCTCAACTTGGCTATAATCTAATCATTAGAGAATTGCCTTATTCTACGCCTAAGCATGAACCACTTAACTCATTTATTGATTAAACTGGTGAATAAATATATGTTAGTATTTTTTATAATAAAATAAGAAATATGTACATGTTTATGCATAGTTATTTGAAAAAGTCAAAACTTGATAAAATTTTATATTTATATTTAAAATTGTTACATGAATAGTTAAGTATATTTATGTGTGAAAAAATTATCCAAGGTCAACTTAAAATAGGCACATTGTTCTAACCATACTTTGGACCTAATTTAAAATTTTGATTGGTCAATTAATAGAAATAGTTGGTAATAATCAATTTACATTTTATATTTAAATTGTATTATAATTTCTCAGGTTTTGAATAGTATGAACTAATTTAAGGGATAGTACTTGCATTAAACATTAAAAGTAGTTTAGAAGTTAGATTAAAATCAATTTTTATGTCAACAATTAAATTCTTGGAGAATTATCTTCATTCATACCTGATTCATGATCATTTAATCCACTTTTGTTTTTTTGTTTTTTTTTTTTAAATTGGTAAATATATTATGATTATTTTTTATAACCAAAATAAGAAAATCTATGTATATTTTTGGCATATTTATTTTTTGTAAAAAAATTATATATTTATATTAAAAATTATTACACAAGTATATTTATGTATGAAAAAATTATATAATACTTGGTCGATCTAAAATATGGAGCTTGTTTTAGTCCTACGTTGGGCTCAATTTAGGGGTGTTTTGGGAACACACTAAAAAATCTAAAAGTCAGCTTTTTATCCATTGTGTCACATCACCTCTTACATAAAACAGTGAAAAAAGTCGAAAAAGTCGAAAAGTCAACTTTTTACCATCTTCCCAAAACACCACTTAAAAACTGATCGGTCAATTAGTGAAAACAGTTAATAATAATTAATTTAAACTTATGTTTAATAATTTGTTAAGTTATGATGGGTATGAGCTAATACTGAACCAAATATTAAAAGTAATGAAGAAATTGAATTTTGTTAATTTTTATGTGCAAAATACCGTCAAATCCGCTAAAATCGCACTGATCTGCATTAATCCACGTTGCTCTATCCGCTAATTGCAGATTAAACTTTAAATTTTATAATCCGCCTTTCAAACCGCTTCGCTCCGCTATAGTTAATACATATATATTTTTTAACCTCTAATGAAATATCAAAGTAAAAATGGGTGTGAGAGAGATTTAAAATGTGAAATTTGCTATGAATTAGTAGTTATATATATGAAACATATATGTAAAATTAGTTTGTGTAATATATATGAAAAATATTATACAAATTAGTATTATAAATTATGTAAATGTTTGATAATTAATTAGAATATTCTTCAATCCGCCCAAACTGCCAAAATCGCAATTTGTCAATTCGCCGTTCAATTTGTAATTTTACTTTCAAATCGACCGAACCACACCGCACACAACCCAAATGCTATATAGTCAATCCAATTTTTAGATAATTGTTTTGGTTCATGCCCAACCATTACATTGCCCATTTATTTATTTTCTAAAATGGTAAAAATATTGTAAAATTTTTTATAACCAAAATAAAAAAATATGAATATATATATATTTGGCATATTTATTAATATTCTAAAACTTCAATTAAGAAATTATATATTTATTCTTAAAATATTTCTAATAGTAAATTATATTTACATCTAAAAGAATTATTTAAGATTAGATTAAGCTAGTTCATAGATTTTATTTTTAGCATAGAACTTGATCAAAGAATTGAAATCTCAAAACAAATCATAATTTTCTATTTAAATTTTATTTGATACAAATTTTCACGTAAAATGTTTTAATATTTTAAAATAATTAATTATTTGTAAAATGAAGTTACCATTATAAAAAACACTAAAAAAAAAATATCTTTTAGTAGTGTGAAAATTCATTAACTCAAGAAATTTATGATTTAGCATAAATATTAGTACTTATGAGTGTACAAAACAAATCAAAAAAGAAAAAAGAATTTACAAAAGAAATTAAATGTGTGTAATTAAATCAAAATATTTTGAAAGTTCCTAATTTTTATCATGAATTTTAAAGATTTGAGAGTAATTATATATGGTATGAATAATATAGTAATATAGTAAGAAACAAGTTAAATTTTTTTTTAAAGGAAATAAAAATCAATGTGAGAGGATTAGGTTGGAAAGATGTGAAATATTTTTTTATCTTTTCTTTCGAAAATTATAAATTATGAAATTATTCATATTTTAAAAACTATTACTTTAATGGATTAGTCAATATTACTTTTTAAATTTATTTTTTAATTTAATAAATTTACAAATTTATTATGAGATTTTAAAACTTTCATAATATTGCTCTCAAAAATCCTCTTCTACTTATATATTGGATAGATAGATAGATTATATACTACCTTGATGAAATAATCTATTCATCCATTACAAAAAAATCATGTCAAAGTGGCTTACTGTGCTCTACACTGCCCTTGTGTGGTGTTGCTATTTCTGCAGTATCCCTGCGGCCACTTCTACGGGAAATAATGAGACAGATGGAGTTGCATTGCTCGCCTTCAAGGCTGCAATTGTTGAAGACCCATTTGGTGCCCTCTCTTCCTGGAATCATTCACTCCACTACTGCCACTGGAACGGCATTTTGTGTAGTCATCGCCAACATCCTGATAGAGTCATTGGGATAACTCTAATGTCCCAAGGCCTGGTTGGATTGCTCTCACCTCATGTAGGAAACCTCTCCTTCCTCAAAAGTATCGTTCTTCAAAACAATAGCTTCCACGGCCCAATCCCACATGAGATGGGTCGCTTGTTTCGGCTACAAACAATAGAATTCAGCTACAATTTGTTTGGCGGTGGAATACCCAACAACCTTTCTCGCTGCTCAAGACTTGAACGGCTCAACCTCACCCAAAACAACCTAACCGGAAACATCCCAGCTGAGTTGGGCTCTTTGTCAAGGCTTCGAACTTTAGTCTTGAATTCAAACAAGCTTTCAGGTACCATCCCTCCTTTCATTGGAAACCTCTCATCTCTTTCCAGTCTCTCTTTAATGGAATGTAATTTACACGGGAAGATTCCGGCGGAAATTGCTAGGCTTCGACGCCTGATACGTGTCCGGTTATCGATCAATAACCTATCTGGCAAGGTTCCATCTGGCCTATACAATATCTCCACCATCTATATATTCTCACTAGCCTTTAACCAACTTGAAGGAAATATTCCTCCTGATATAGGCTCCACACTTCCTAATCTCAAGTTCCTTTATTTTTGCGCCAATTCGTTTACTGGAACAATTCCTACTTCACTGTCAAATGCTTCGGATCTCGAATCGATACAATTATGTGAAAATGATTTCAGCGGCACAATGCCGAGAGATCTTGGAAAACTTCTGGGTCTTCAATGGATAACTGTTTCTAAAAATCGGTTGCAGGATGACCTCACTTTTATTTCGTCTCTAACAAATTGCACTAGTATAGAAATTATTGATGCGGCTATGAATCTTTTTAGAGGTTCATTGCCTAACTCCATATCTAATCTCTCCACATATCTTAGCTGGATGAATTTGGAGAATAATCAAATACATGGAAGCATTCCTTCAGGCATCCGGAACCTCATCAACCTCAGAGTCTTGTCTATAGGAACAAATAATCTTGCTGGACCTATTCCATCCTCCATTGGCAGACTTCATAATCTGCAGACTCTAGTGTTAGCCCAGAACAAATTCACAGAACTTCCATCTTCGCTTGGTAATTTGACTTCGTTGACTACTCTCTACTTGGAAGAAAACATCATCCATGGAAGCATACCTCCGAGTTTGGGCAATTGTAATAGCTTGTTGAAATTAGCCCTTTCTCAAAATAATCTCAATGGTTCAATACCCCCTGAAATTATGAGTCTCTCCTCCATTTCAATATTCCTCTTGTTAGATCACAATGCACTAACTGGTTCTCTTCCATCAGAAGTCGGGTCTCTGACAAATCTTGGACACATGGATGTATCCTATAATAGATTATCAGGACCCATACCAAACACGCTGAGCAACTGTTTGAGTTTGGAATGGCTTCAGTTGGAAGCCAATTCATTTGAAGGAGAGATACCTCAAAGTTTGAGTATGCTGAAGGGCTTAAGAGTATTGGATCTTTCGCACAACAATTTGTCAGGGCTGATCCCAAGTTATCTAGGTGAGCTTCAACTAGATATGTTGAATTTGTCTTTTAATATGCTACATGGAGCAGTTCCCATACAAGGAGTGTTTCGAAATTCAAGTGCAATTTCAATTGTTGGAAATAATGAGCTATGTGGAGGTATTGCAAAATTGGACCTTCCTCCTTGTCCATCCTCCAAATCAAGCAACAACAAGCTATCTCACAGGATGAAAGTGATCCTACTGGTGGTTGGTCTTGTGATATTTTTATCTTTGTTTGTTAGCTTCTTTATATTTCTTCAACGGCGTCATGTTTCAAAAAAGAAGACCTCTAGCACGCCATCAATCAAACATCAATTTTTGAGGGTTTCTTATGCAGAGCTTCTCAAAGCCACCAATGGATTCTCAGAGGCTAATCTAATTGGTGTTGGGAGCTATGCTTCAGTTTACAAAGGGATTCTTGATCACGTTCAGATGGTTGTTGCAGTGAAAGTGCTCAATCTTCAAACTAGAGGAGCTTCTAAGAGCTTCATGTCAGAATGCAAAGCACTAAGAGCCATAAGGCACCAGAATCTTTTGAAAATTTTGAGCGTTTGTTCCAGTGTGGATTTCCATGGTAATGAGTTCAAAGCTCTGGTATATGAATTTATGGCCAATGGAAACTTGGGCAATTGGTTGCATCAAGTCAGAGTTGGAGACCATGAGCAGTTGGAGGAACCTAGAAATCTTAAACTAATCCAGAAGCTGGACATTTCAATGGATATTGCCTCTGCACTTGAGTATCTTCATTGTGGTTGTGAGTTGACAATTATTCATGGTGATCTAAAGCCAAGTAATGTTCTTTTGGATGATCAGATGATGGCCCATATTGGAGATTTCGGGTTGGCAAAAATTATTTCTACCGTTTCAAGTGATGTGGCACAAGGTCAAAGCAATTCAGTTGCAATAAGGGGAACCATAGGCTATGTTGCTCCAGGTAGAAAATCTTTTCAATTTCCTTGGAGTAGAAATATTGAACTTGCAATAGGAAAAATATAATATATATACACACACATGAATACATTTCGGCATAAACATACAAACCATGGCTTCTACAAAATAGTGGGCACCTACATGGTTTTAATCATTATTTTTATGCAGATTCCATGCCATTTATGAATGCTCCTAATGTGTGCTTCCACCTCCTCACTGTTAGCAAACCAAGTACTAAGTTTACTTTGTTTAATGTGATCGTCCTTAGTATAAATATTACCATTGAAGTGTACACCATTCAATGTGGCCATGCTTAAACTTGGCTATGGAAAACTTGTGTTAATCGTCTGTGCCTCCTTTGTTTGTTTTTTTTTTTTTTATATAAATATTCTTTATGTAATTTTAGTATGAAATTTTAGTCTGATCAAAATAGTCCATGGTATCTATTAATGGAAAGAATTAATATACTAGTTTGCTACCAAAGCATTTTCTAAAAACTTACTCATTGCTTGGAAACTTGTATAGTTGATTCTGACGGAATATCTCATGCAAGACTAATTTTTGTTTCCTTCAATAGAAAAATACAATCAAACTATGTCATTCTCAACAATTGTCTCACTTAGTCAGTTGCAAACACAAACAAAAATATTGTAACTGAGGGGGACAGAATTAAGGACATCAGAGCATTAAAAGTTTGTTGAGTTTCATTAAAAAAATTATTAAATACATCTATTGAGATTATAACTATGCCAACTAACTAGACTCATTTTTCATGCTAACATTGGAAACAATTTGCAGAGTATGGCATGGGGGGCATGGCTTCCACACTAGGGGATGTATACAGCTTTGGGATTCTTTTACTGGAAATGTTTACAGGTAAGAAACCAACTGACGATATGTTCAAGGATCATCTAAATCTTCATAACTTCGTTAAGAATGCATTACCTGATCGAGTGATGGAGATTGTGGATCCTTGCATCCTATTGGAGCATAACACAAGAAGATGGATTAAAGACTGCATGGTTTCGATTCTACGAATTGGGGTTGCGTGTTCAATGGAATCGCCAAGAGATCGAATGGAAATGGGGAGTGTTATTAGTGAATTGTGTAAGATCAAAAATACTTACATGAATGAAGTGTTGAACCAAGACTAGGAAGTTGGAAGAGGTTTTGCAACATGAAAACCAAAGGTGTGTAGCATACCCTCTTGACCTATGCATATGCATATTGAAATAGAAAATGCTATACTCAAAACAAATTTTTTTATTCGAATTTCTAAGCACTATACATAGAGACATGAATTTTGCCTATATTTGTTAATATGGCCCTTACTAAATTTGTGACTAGTGGTCAGAAAATCTGATGAGAAATTCATGTATCTATAACATTACTCTACATCTTTCTCTATTGAAGCATCTCAATTTCATTTTCTCATTTTTATTTTTATTTTTTTTAGGGGGAGCGAGGGGGGGGGGGGGGGGTTAGTGAACTAAAGCATGTTTATTTTTTTGTTGATCAAGGTTACTTCCAAGGTCCTCCATAAATGGTTACCTCAACAATATGCTACTTCAACAACCAGTAGAATACAAGTGGTAGCTTTATGTTATTGTTGCCTTAGCAATCTTTAATCTATTGCTTGATAAGTAACTGTCACTTTCCTCCTTTGGTTAGATTGTATTATATCAAACATATGTTCATGTGGGATGTTATGTTTCTAGCTAAGATTGTGTGCTTGGGATTACCAATATTTATTCCTGTTAAATTAAAACTATCATTTCGTTGTATCTTGACTTTTCCTTGAAATTGCATGTCCATGTATCAAAAATTATTTGTTTTGTAGCTTTGTTTGACATTATTTTAATTTGCCTTTTAGTCATGGTAACTCTGTGTAATATAGACTCATGCACTACTACCACTAGGTGTCTCACTAGGACATATATATAAGTGACAGTTGAGCTATCATGTTATATAAGCTCTATATTGCATTGGAAACAAAGGAAAATATGTAAAAACAAAATCTTGATATGGGTGTTTTTGGAGATCTCAATTGAGCCAAATATGCCTTGTCATATGCTACAAAGAATCAAAATTCAAAAATACATACATTAGAAGAGACACATTACATAAAGAAATAAAAGATTATTGACTTGAGGGGCTTAATTCCACCAGACGACTCTATCTGACTCTAGTAACAAACAAACATAGTTTTGGATGGTATATATGCATACCTTTGTGGCTCAGCGTAAAAAGCGTCTAAGATACTAAAGTGATCGGGTCCAACATCTTGCCGCTTGTTAATAGGTTCAGAAAAGTTGTCTTGACAACACTGATGTTTCCTTCAACACAGAAAATGAGACTTTTCTTAGCCGTTGGCTGCACATCAGAATTGGAACTGTCCTTTTAACTCTTCATCCACAATCTCTTTGATAAAAGTAGCAATACTCTCTTAGCATGGTTTCTGTGAATAATTCCCACTGAACTCTGCAAGAACTCCACCATCTTCTGACTGCAATTCCTAAACAATTGCAAGACATTAAAGAAAATCCTTCTCAATATGGAATGTTTGAAGTTCATAGTTCGTATATTATAAAGTTTCATTCAATTCATATTGAAAAATGTAGTTCTAAGTTTTGAAGTACAGTACTATGTATTCAAAATTCAGTGACTATAGCAATGACCATGCTCGAGGCCCAATTATAAAGTTCGGGCAGATCAACTGAATTCACTTCAGCTTTCGTTATCCTCAATACAAGACAATAAATTAACAATATATTTTTGTAAAGAACACAACAAAAGTATAGATTCCAAGCACTATAAATCTACCACAATCAATTATCTCAAAATTATTATTATTAATTTTAATTTCAATTCATATAGTCCAATTAGAAATAGTCTATCCAAATTTGTCTATAGTATAGGGGGATAAAAGATAGTTTCTTTAAGTGGGTGGAAAGGTGGTTGTAGTCACTGACAGACTGAGCACAAAGGGGAACGCTACATTTTTATCTCTGTAGATTCTTTTGAGCTCTGCAACACCCTTCTTCTCCACTAGCTTAAACCCTAGAGGGAGACAATGAATTAACAGCAATGCATGTGATGACCGGTCATGTTATTCATTTGTTCCTCTTTGTTTAACCTCGGTTTACGATTGTTATAGCATCCGATTTTAGTGTAAGGTTTTGGTTTGACCGTTGGATTGTTGTTTTGAAAACTCCTCAAAAAAAAATTTCATTCTTATTTATTGCTATTCTGAGCTTCACATGTTTCGGAAGGTGCTGGTTGGATTCAGAGTGCCCGGGGTTGAGCAGGAGATTTTTTGGGCTGGAGGGTTGAGCCGCATGTGCGGGGCCTTGGGCTGCACATGAAGGAGAGGGGCCGCACGTGCGGGAAACAGGGGAGTTTCTAGGTTGCATTCTGCTTAAAAGGCATGTGCGGAGGGAAAGTGCGGGAGAGTGCCGCACGTGCGGGGATCAGTGCCGCACGTGCAGGAAGCATGCTCCGCACGTGTGGGGGCAAGTGCCACACGTGCAGGACGGGCTAAGTTTGAAAATCAGCTTTTCTTCTTTCCTTGGGCTGTGTGTATCTCATTGTTTGTATGTCACTCTCTCTCTCTAAAAAGCCTTTTCTCCTCCTTCTCTCTATATTTCCTACATCAACACCCACTTAATCTTTGATTTCTCCAAATCCATAAACATTTTGACCTTAGTTCCTTAATTAAAGTTGAAGAGCTCCTCAAGAGCTACTTTGTGTGCGGTAAAGATCGGGATTCGTCCCCGTTGATTTTTGATGGTTTCATCTCTTTCTCACCAAGAACTTGAGGTAGGGATTTTTTTTAGAGTTATATATATATATATTTTTGCAAATTTTGGTTAATTTCGAGATTTCCTCTTTAATTGTTGTGAAGATTGGTTTTTGGCTCTAGAAGTTGGTGATTTTGTAAGAGGAGTTCACCTTTTGTTTCTTTTTAAATATTTTCTTGAATAGTTGAATCAATTGACTTAAGAATGATGTTTTGGTGAGGTTTTACTAAGAAATGAAGAAATGTCTAGTTTTGGTGAAAACCTAGAAATTGGGGTTTTCTTGGAAAATGTTGAGAAAAAATGGATTTTCTAGGGTTAAATGAAGGAGTGAGTGGAAATTTCATATTGTTTGTTTGCAAATATGGCAGCTTCTTGATGCATGAGGATTTGGAGACCTTACTTGAATTTATTGTTAAATGCATATACATATGTAGTTATGAAATGGCAAATTGTTGAGTTCCATGAAATATGAGAATTGTAATTTTGGACGTTGATGTACAAAACATTGCATATAGTTGTGAAATGACTAAATTGTTGAGAATTGTACAAGATGAGGAAATGTAGCTACTTGTTGATAGATTTAATTGAACATGTGGTTATTTTGTGAAATAACATTGGAGAGAGGAAAATGAGAAATGTGGTTATTATGGTATTATTGTTGAGATACTTGAAAATGGAGTAATGTCATGAGGCATTGATAATTGTTGCATTACATACTTATTCAATTGATTATTATACATTTTGAATTGAGTTTGGAACGTTTACATTGAAAAAAAGAATATTTTGAAATGAGAATTACAGAAATGTTTTGGGGTAAATACGTTGGTTAGTCTGGATAGGAGGTGTAGATGAGATTGATTAAGTTGGCCTGAGTGTCCGGGGTGAAAGATCGAAAACACGCGCAGAGGAAGTATCACTTCCCTTCCGGTTAGCAACCGGTAAAGTGGGGCTTTGGTAGTGTTAGTTATGCCTACTTACAGACACCAACCTAGGGATCACCTGAGTCGTATTTACAACCCCTCTGAATTAAATTGTAAATTTCTGAATTGTTGAGATTTCAAACTATCATTGAGCATGGTGGCTTGTAAAAGATGTGAATGAAATCCTCTTTTAATTGGCATAGCATGGCATGTGCATTTCATATTGGGAATCTTGCATAAATTTATATACTTTGTTAAGAATTCTCTATTGGGCTTTATGCTCACCCCTATGGGATTTTGGTGCAGGAAAGGACGTGGTGAACCCGCCAATCTAGGGTGTGGATATATGTACATAGAGAACAAGGCTCTGTTTTGTTGTGATTGTATTTTGTAAGCCTAGGGCTATAACTGTTTGAGTCCAAGAGACTATTTTTGTGTAACCGGGCTTAAGCCTTGGAATTTGTAAGCCCTTGAGGGCATTTTATTTACCTTTGAATTTGACCTTCTACATGCTATAGATTCATGTATGTAATATCATTGAATGTATAATTCGCATGTGGGACTATTTTGTACCAACTTCTATGATCAATGTTATGATGATTGGGGAATTGCTATTATTCTTTAATGAATGTCAGTTGATGTACCAAGATTATGTTGGGTAAATTTTGGGGCGTTACAATGCAGACAATGGATCCTATTTTTCCTAGTATGGGATGACAAGGGTCAAATTAATCCCAAATTCAAATAATAATTAGAAAGACATGAGTTTGATTAATTAATTTATTTAGAATTTCCATCGAGGACGTTCTGAAAAATTGCAAAAGAGACTTCTGGGGGTTGGATTGGGAGAGGAAAAAATAAAATGGAAAATTACAATGACCTCCCCCAATAAACATACACACCATAGATAGCCCCAAGTTGTTGGAATATTACAATTATACCAATCTCTGTATATGTTTTTATACACTTAAGTTAGATAATTATTCAATAGTCTCGTGTCACGCCCCAAAATTTAAACAATTAAATATTAAATTAGGACTAAACCCCAATCAATATTTCATCATCCAAATCCTAGGGGTGAAACAAAATCTAAACGTTCTCGTCTCCAAATGGTTTAAGTAAATTTCCATCCTCAAAAGATTACGAGGGATAAAAAAAACTAACGAAACGCCAACCAAACCATCCACCATAATTTCATAACTAACCAATACCTTCAACATTAAAGTAACAATAAATAGTCAAAACAACTTAAATAATGTAAAGTTACAAACCATGCCAAATTATCAAGATACTAAGGTCATAAAAGAAATAATAAATACATAAACTAATATCAATCCTAAGCTCAAGAAAACAAAAGACGTCCAAACGACATGTCCTACGATCATAGTTATTTCTTGTCACCACCATAGTCTCAACTAATCCTGCAAAGGAAGCTCGGCTGCGCTCAAATAAAACGCACCCGAGATGCCAAAAGACAAAATGGGTCAGTATACAAGTATACTAGTATGAGTACAAGATTTGACACTCACGTGTCCACCAGACACAAACAAAAATACATTTAATTATTGTTATGGGACAAGACAAGTAGTTCCATCCGCACCGAGACGAAGAGGTAGTTTCCCGAGATATGGTGACTTTAGTTTCTTGCCTGTACACAACGAAATATAAATTGAGTATAAAATAAACAAAATAAAAATAAAAATGTAGTGGGTCAACCCTGCATAAAAAGTTAGTAAGACCCACCATTCTGCAAAAAAAATAAAGTTAGTATAATTTAATCATAATTAACTTGCTGAAGAAGTATAAAAATGCACCGTTTTATGCTTAAATAATTCGAATTGACCAAAACTCAAAGAACAAAAGTTGTATAGAATCAAAATTCCTAAAAGACAATATGAACAAATTTAGTATAAATTGAATAGGTTGAGAGAAAAACTTCATAGAAGAACCTAGACAGAATTCAACCAAAAAATTTGAAGTTGAAAACGAAACGAAACTGTCCTAAGATAATTGTTTTCGGAAAAGTTCAAAACACGAAAAGTGTTTAGAATAATGTTTTGCTTCGATTTACGCAAAATCAATAAAAATGAGCTCGTTTCATGGGTTAAAACAACATCTAAAGTCTGCCCTGCTAAAATAAATAAAAACTATTGTAACCAAGATCATCTGATTACAAGTTCTAATCGATCGTTTTAGTACAAAGTTAAAATACAAAAGTTGTCTAGAAGTATGTATACATGCCTCTGCCCAAATTTTGTAATTTATTGAGGTTGATTATTATCTGTTTCAGGATGTACAAATCAATACAATTCAAACTATACATATAAGTTCATATTTAATTCTTTGTACCTTAACTCCACCACTGCAGCCCTTCACTTCCGGCCTACACATATATCCCATGTGCCTCCTGTGTACCTAACACCTCTCTGAAGCCAAACTTGCATGGGGATATCGTCCCGAGTTTGACCCACACTCCGCAGATGGTTAGCATATACGTACGTGCGTAAATCAAAGCACTGGTCTACTCATAAAAACGAGGTAACAATATATATATACACAATCTCTCATCTACTCATGAGAACAAATATAACAATGCCAAGGCTGAGGCATTAAAATAAATCTCAAAATCCTCACTTTTTTTTATACACTCTTTCTCACCAACACTCAATTAAAATAACAATCCATGGAGTCATGGTGGAGTGTAAAGAATTTATCTATGGGTTCTAAGTTTATTTTAATTTCATATATCCATGAATGTGATTACAATCATAAAATAAATACATATAAAAACCCTAAACCTGACATGCACAACTAATCAAAATAATTAAAATCAATCTATCATCTTCATGTAAATACAAAATCAAACTAACATCAAATAAATAAAAATAAATAAATAAAAACAACGAATTAAACATAAATCAAGAGAAGTGGATTTTGTACTCACAATTATTTTTTTGAAGATCAAACAAATATTTGAAGAACTAATGGAGCCACCGAAACAAAACCTTAACCTTTTTTTTTCTTTTCTTTTTCTTTTTTCCCCTTTCCTCTTCTTTCCCACCGTCTCTCTTTTCTCTTTCTCTCCTTCTCGGTTTTCTTTTCTTTGATTTCTCACAGTCTCTCTCTCTCTCTCTCTCTCTCTCTCTCTCTCTCTCTCACTCACTCACTCACTCACTCACTCACGGCTTGCTCCTCTTTGTTTTTGTTTCTCTTTTCTTTTCTTTAGTTTATAACCTAATCACTAATTATATAACCTAATAGTTATTATATTATATAATATAAATAAAACATAAATAAATGTGATATATATTTTATCAATATATAAAGCACTTTTTTTATATATATATAAAATATATAAATATTCGAATTACTCCGATATAATTGACTATCACATTAAATTAATTAAATGCCACATTAAATTCCCATATAACCACACAATTAATAAAGCCAAAAAATAAAATAAAGTAATAATAATCATAATAATAATAAATAATGACTTACGAAAATTAAGGTCACCATATCTCGGAACACCACTCACCATGTGTCATTACTTATATGGTCTTCAAACCAATTACCTAATTGAAAATTTTACAAGACATAACAACTGTTTTTGTTAAGAAGTTGAGAGACAATGAATTACTCACTTAGTATGGATTCCAGTTTCTAATTTGTCGACAGTAGCACGTAAGCTACGTCATATGATATTTTTGGACCATTCAATAGTTTTCATTTGTAATCATGGTTCTAAATCGCGATATTAGAATACGTAATCAATTGTGAAATATCAATTTCAGGAGTATCAATCGATTTGTATCAAAATCGAGTGTCATGATCGTGAAATTTTAAAAATCATTAATGGGATGTAGATGGATGTAGCAATTCACCATAAAAGTTACTTTTTGATACATAATGGAAACAAGCCAATAAACTCACAAAATCTGATCTCACCACAAGATCGGGTTTTATATGACTCGAATGTATCAAAAGTCATTACGAACCCACCGTTACATAACATCTAATTTTTAAAACAATACGTGTTGTAGCCTAGCCTACCATTAGTAAATAAGATGAAATATGACATCATTTTTTGAATTAAAATATCAAAATTACCGTTATTGTTTTTAAACTAATTCCTCATATGAAGCGATCAAAAACACTATTTTTTTTGGGAGTACGTGTAGCGATCCCAGTTTTTCCATTTCACCGAGTATGTAGGGGGTTGAGCTGCCCGGTCAGCTCGCGGGGGTCCAGGGGGCAGCGCCCCTTGGCGGGTCCTAGGGCAGTGCCCTGGCGGGGTTGACGGGCATCGCCCCCAAAACAAAAATGCAAAATGCATTTGAAGTTGCTTGTCCGCTCGAGCGGGAGAGCAAGCCGCACGTGTGGATTTCAGGGGAGAGTAGCTTGCACACTGCTAAAAAGGCAGGTGCGGGAGTGAGGTGCAGTGGGTTGGTGAGATCCGAAATTTTTTCCCTTTTCTTCTCTCTTTAGGCTGAAGTTGAATCACTTTTGTATATCTCTCTCTCTAAAAGCATTTCTTCTCCCTTCTCTCTACATTTCCTACCAAAAACCTCACAAGATCTTTGATTTCTTCAAATCCTTTAGGATTTGGATCTACGTTCTTCATCAAAGTTGGTTAGCTCCTCGAGGGCTTCGTTGTGTGCGGTGAAGATCGAGTTTGGACACCGTTGATTTTGGGGGTTTCATCTCATTTCTTCTTCAAAACTTGAGGTAGAGATTTTCTTAGAGTTATATATATATATTTGCAAGATCTAGATGATTTTCAAAATCATCCTTTGATAGCTTTGAAAATTGATTGTTAATTCAAGAAGTTGAGCGATTTTGAAAGTGGGTTTGTCTCTTGTTCTTTAAAAATAATCTTATGGGTCTTGATCTTCGTTGATTGAAGAAAAGATGATTTCGGAAAGTTTTCTTTCAAAAGATTTGAGTTGTATAGTTTTGGTGAGAAAACCTAGAATTTTGGGATTTTTTTTTAAAGAGACTGAAAATCCATGAATGATATTGTTATATTTATTTTGTGTATCAAAATAAATGGATGTTTGGAGAATTTCTTATTTATATTTATATAAATGATGAATTTTAGGGAATATGAGAATTGTTGTTCATTTTGAAAATTATTGTTCAGAACGTTGAAATAGTCTTGAAATGACTAATTGTTGAGGATACTTGAGAAGAGGGAATTGTGTTATTCCTCGGATGATGAATTGGAATAAAAGTATTTAGTGTGTTTGGTTTGAGTTTTTTGAATTAAGTTTTTTGAAAACTGAGTTTTCTGATTTTAATGTTTTTTTATTTTTAGTGAATATTTTTAAAATTTTAAACATTTTTTTTTACTTTTTTAGATGCACCTTACTTAGATGTATCTAAAAAGTAAAAAATTTGTGAAAAAATATTTTTAAAAATTAATAAATACATAAAAATACAAAAAATGTTCTGAATTCTCGTATTTTTTTTTGTATTTTTGGTATTTAGTAAATTTTTAAAAGGTTTTTTTCAATTTTTTTTTTTACTTTTTAGGTATATGTATGTTAGGTATGTTTAAAAATTAAAAAAAATTGCTCAAAATATTAAAAAAATTCAGTAAAAACAAAAAAATACGAAAAATAAAAAAATAGAATTTTCTGAAAAGTATTTTTGAAAAATGATAACCAAGCATATTAATTTATATTCATCTTGTGTTATTGGCATATCAATTCATTTGATTACATTAAACTTTGAAAGTTGATTTGAAAATTTGCATTGAGAAAAAAATGTTGAGAAACAAGTTTCCATGAATTGGTTTTGGGATAAATACGGTGGTAAGTCTCTTGACAGGTGGTGTAGATGAAATTGAATAGGTGTCGAGCGTTCTAGTTAATACTGGTAAAAATGACAGATTATAGATGTCGAGCCTTCCAGTCAATACTGGTAAAAATGACAAATTGGTAGTACTTGTATAGTCTACTTGCAGACACCGACCTAGGAATTACCAGAGTCGTATTTACCGCCCTTGAAATAAATTGTTAAGTTTTGAATAATTGAAATTGCATGATATCATTGAGCATGATGGTTTTCAAAAGATGAAAATGTGATTTATCTTCAAAAAGGGCATAGCATGGCATGTGCATTTCATCTCTCGAGACCTGTATAAAATGTATATACTTTGTTAAGAATTTCCTACTAGGCTTTATGCTCACCCTACGGAATTTTTGTGCAGGAAAAGATGTGGTAATCCCACCCAACTAGGGGCGTGGAAGTATGTGTGTTGAGAGTACAATGCTCTCATTTTGCTGTGACTCTGTGTGTAAGCCAAGGTTGTGTTTGTGTGGGTTTGAATAACCGTTTTGTGTAACCAGGCTCAAGCCTTGGAAACTTGTAAACCCCCTTGGGGGTATTTATTTGTTTATTTACTTGTTGTTGGATTAATGTATTGTTGCATGAAGAACTATTGTATCATATAATGTAAGTTTGGAGATTTATATTCGGTTTTCCTTGAAAGAGCCATGATTGTTGTATTATCATTTGGGCTAGAAATTTGGGACGTTACAGTACGGGCTTAACAAATTTGAATATCTCAACTTCATAGGTGAAATTGGCATATTGTGAAACTAATTTGTACCAACGTCAATGATCTAAATCGTTATTTTAATATGATAATTATGTATGCAAAAAATGAATTAATCAAACATAAATAATCACATAATCAAATTACATATATTATAATAAATGGGTAGTTTATTCTTAAAAAACATATAGACTGTATAAATAAAATGATCTAATAGTATGACAATAAATATTGATCTACTTAATTTTTTACATGAATAATTTTTTTAGTTAGTTTATAAAATAAAAAGTTTAAATCACCAAAATAAGTCTAAGTTAATCCGCTAATGAATCAAAAATTGAGATATTCATCCTTAATAGATCCCAACTCTTTCTTTTACCACAAACAATAATGAGACAAAAAATTAATAATAATAATAATAAATTAAAAAATTACGAAGGTCATGTTTGGGAAGTTTGGTTTAGGTTAAAATAGCCAATAAAGATAAAATAAATTTAAATAGTCAATAAGACAAAACATCACATCCAAACCATAATCATTTCACTTTTTCTCTTACAATCATCAAATCAATTAAAAAAATAATCAACTACCACCACAAACACAAAATTTTTAGTTAAATTAAAATAGTCAAAAAGAAAAAAAATAAACTAAAATAACATGTTCCCAAGCTGGATTAAAGTCGATGGAGCCGCAATGGTAAAACTGAAAATCAAAAAGTAGGATTGATCTCTCATCCTGTCATAGAATTCATTTCGACAACAACCCACTATTGGAAAATCCACTTTTAGCGGCGTTTAAAAAACGCCGCTATAGGTACTAAAAACGTCGCTAATTCTTTTTGTGACGTTTATTACCAAATGCCGACAACGCGGCCATCGCTATAGCTTTATGGAATTTGAAAAACGTCGTTATATTAGTATAGGCAGCGTTTTTAAAAATGTCGCCAAATGTTCTACCTAACGGTACTACGACGTCACTATGACATTTAGTGACGTTTTTGAAATGCCGTCGTATCTTTTTTTAAAATCTGATTGTTAGATTTAAGGTTTAGGCGGCGTTTTGAGAAACGCCATGATATCTTTTTTTTTTTTTTTTTTGAAATTGTGCTAATTTTTCATCTAATCAACTAGTTCTGACTCTCAAGTATTATATTTCATGAATAAATGATGTTTTCTTTTTCTAACCCACAACTTGAAAACAAAAATGTCATAAATCTCATAATCAACAACCATATCCAATGTTCTTAAAAAAAAAAAAAAAAACAAAAACAAAAAGGGCAGCAATTTCCAAAGCCCTTTTGATTTTATATTCATAACTTCCGCCCATGATAGTACTCTTGAACGCAACTCTCTTTGTAGTCTTATATAAATAATTGAAAATTGAACTTTCTAGACACTAACATATCCTCTCATATTACACAAAGTATCTCCCAATGATATACAAGAATCACACACACATATACTCTAGAGAGAGAGGCACTTGAGTCAAATGCAACAAATACAAAGAAAGATATCTCTAACATACAACTTACAAGGATTAGAATACAATATTTACCTCCTAAAAAAAGTAAAAAATATAAAGATAAGGATAAATAGAGAAGAAAGAAATTGAGAGGGTAATTTATGCGTATAATTATGGTCGAGCTAAGATTAGTCTATCCCAGACGCTGGGCCGAACTAAAGGCTAAATTAGGTTTTGAATAGCTCAGTCTGGGTCATCAGGGCGTCAGATCGGTCAGAGATGGGTTGTTGGGGTTCTGACCTAGCAATTCCAAGACCGAGCCACATAGAGGACGGAGGTGTCTGTAATAAAGAACCGAGCTAAGGATTACGACGGCATGCACCATCTTACTGTTAGGACTACGACAGTGTCACCTAAAGCGGCATCGAGCTGTGCAAGCTCAGTTGAATGTGCTATTAGCCGAAGTGGGAGTTGCCACTATCTCACTTGGTAGGCAGTGAGTAAGGTATTATCAGGATAAGCATTATCCTTGGGAGTGTGATTCCTAGAAGGACTCTTATGAGGAGAGTTGGAGTCCTACTAGGATTGTGCCAGGTGGAATCTATAAAAGCTCATGACAGGACCAATGTATAGGTATCACAATTCTTACTCTCAAATACACAAAACTTTTGTGTCTATTACCTATTTTGCTAACTTAGGCATCAGAGAGGTTCCTGGCACATACCCGCCGGCTAGCTCACGTTTGTGGTTTCAGGTAGTAAAGCGACGACGTTTGGAGGAGTGCAAACTTGATCAACAGGATTATACGAGAAGATTATTTCGTGCTCGTACAATTGGAGCCATCTGTGAGAAGCACAAAGAGAATAAACCTTTTAATTGAGTTTCCTCTTCAATTAAATTCAATAGTGCACAATGAAGACTTTCCATATTCTGCTATTGATGGGCAAACCCCGGAAGGGGACGGGAGGCGCGAAGGTTTACCTTTTTTCTCGCCAATGGCAGAATTAGATCCCTAGAGATGGAACCCATGGAGAGACACACGAGAAAGACGGGACTCCAGTCCTCATCGTTCTCAGAGCCCTAATAGGTAGAGGCAGAGGATGGATCCTCGGGTTCTAGAGGATCGCATAAGGGAGCAAGACGAATTAATAAGAAGGATGGCGGTAGACATGGAGATGATGACGCGCCAGATAAAAGGCAAAGGGGTGGTAGAAGAAGAGAGGCGCAAAGACAACATGCACTCTTGCCACTCAGAAGATTGTGATAGGCAAGTCACACCATCATAAGCTGGAAGTAGAGGCCTTAGGACATGTGACACACAGTCAAGGACTTCCAGGACTCGTTTCTCTAGGCCTGAGAGAACGAGGACTGAAAGGTCTCGTACAGAGGGAAGCAATTATTGACCCTCGCATTCACACCAAACGACATCTAGACACACAGAGTTACCTAGGTTGGCAGACTTGCGAATAGTACTAGAGGAAATGGCCCGAAGGAGGGAGGACACCCAAGCTCGCGACCCCAGCAGGGTCTCAGCTCTACAACGGTTGGCTCCTAGGACACATGGGAGTGTCGAGATCGGGATGCCAGTGCCACACCTTGCTTATAAACCAGCGGACAAAGTGTTAGCAAGGTTGTAGAGCTCGCCGTTTGTTCCGGCAATAGAGAATGCACCATTACCCTTAGGTTTCCATCTGTCTAAATTTACAAATTATGAGGGGAAGTCAGACCCCTATATGCACTTTCGCCACTTTCTCCAAGTTATGGCCATATATCAACGAAACGAAGCACTAATGTGTATCTTGTTTCCTTCTAGCCTGGGTGACCTGGGTTTGGCATGGTTTGAGAGGTTGCCAGAAGGCAGCATAGCTTCGTAGGCATAACTTGCGGAGGCATTTGTGACTAGATTCAGGACAAACACCAAGACACCAGTGGAGATTGACTAGCTGCTCTCCATAGACATGGGTGAGAAGGAAACATTGAAGTCTTACAACAACCGATATTCAGAGACTTTTAATCAGATTGGAGATTGCCCCACAAACCTCCCTATCGCACAATACAAACGAGGTTTGTCAGTGGGCAATAAGTTGAGAGATTCAATGACGATGATGCCACCCCTCACAATGGAGGCCCTAATGGAAAGAGTGTATCAACACATCTGGGTAGAAGAAGATGGCGCTCGCGCCAAAGAAAAATCTAGCACAACAGCGATGTCAGACAGAAAACCTGCGGTAAAAGTCAACATGGTCAGCCGGGAAGAACGACCGAACAAAAATAGTAGGGGTAGGAGAGAGGACTCCCAAGCAAGGAAGTTGAGAGTCCGAACCGCCATCACCACGGTGTTCAATAAATCTATCTACCGAATTCTTAGCGAGATACACGATGAACCCTTCGTACGATAGCCAGCCAAGTTGGGAGAAGTGCAAAGGGATATGACGATAGGTACCGTCGCACCTTTCATGATGAAAAGGGGCACCGAATTGAAAACTGTACGCCATTAAGGTAACGTCTGGAAGAGTTAGTAGCCACATGCCACTTGGACCAATATATTAAAAGAGGAGCACAGCCAGCCCTCCAGGACCGTAACAGGCCAGATGGACACTAGCTGACGGTCCACCCCAAGGTGTAATCAGTGTGATACATGGAATCATCGAGCCTGAATGAGTATGTGAACTCAAAGTGCTGATAAAAAAGGCTGAGCACATAAGAGAGGTACTGAGTGCACAACCTACCATGAAAAAGGAAAAAACGGAAGCTACAAACATCATCACCTTTTCTGACAAGGACTTAGCAAGGTTACAAAGCCCTCACAACGACACACTAGTGGTGACTCTGTGTGTCAAGAATTTTGACATCAAACAAATCCTGATTGACCAAGGCAGTTCATGCGAGATAATGTACTATGAGACCTTCAAGCAACTCAAGTTAGAGGACAAAGATCTAGCACCCGCGACATCCCCTCTGGTCGGATTCAACTCGATGCCAGAATGGCTAGTGGGCAAGATAATTTTGCCAGTCAAAGTAGGAACAATGACAAAACAAGTGGAATTTTGGGTATTGAAAGTCCCATCCACTTGCAACATAATCTTGGGAAGAGCATGGTTGCATGCCATGCGAGCGGTGGCATTGACCTACCACCAGGTGTTACAGTTCCCCAACAAAGCTGGAATGATTAAAGAAGTCTTGGGAGACCAAATCATGTCCAATCAGTGCTTTGTAATAGTAAACGGCAATCGGGCTGCAAAAGGGTTCGTGCAAATGGTAGAGAGAGTCAGAAAGCAATGAGTTGTTCGCAGATGTCGACGAGGCAGCCGAACAGAAGGCAGTGGAAGACTTGGTAGAGGTAAGGATAGATGAGAAAAACCCAGAGAGGTTCTTTTTGCTCAGCTCGTCTTTATCTAGCACTGAGAGAATAGAGATCATGGAATTTTTGACCTCTAACATCGTAGTGTTTGCCTGGACGCTGTATGACATGCCTGACATTGACCCTAACTTCATCTGTCATCAACTCAATGTCCACCCAACCACCAGACCAATTATACGGTGAACTCGCCGATCGACACTCCACCACGCAGAGAAAATGATAGAAGAAGTAGGAAACCTACTGGAAGCAAGGGCAATCAGAGAAGTATACTATCCTTGCTAGATTTCTAACACGGTAGTGGTGCCAAAAAAGAACGGCAAATGGCGCGTTTGCGTGGACTACAAGACAGTCAACGAAGCATGCCCGAAAGACAACTTTCCTCTACCATGAATAGACCAACTGGTGGACCTAACTGTAGGACATAACCGACTTAGCTTTCTTGATGCGTATCGCGGTTACCATCAGATCGCTATGTGTGAACCGGACCAGGAGGTCACGTTGTTTACAAGACCCAGGGGATTATATTGGTACAAGGTGTAGCTCAGCTTTTCGCGCTCCCTTTCGGAAGAATGAATAGCCCTTACAGTTCGGACTCCACTTGTGTGATTCTGAATCTGATTTCACAAATGCAATGTGAAGCAGTGGAAACACAAAAAGAGTCCAAATCTGGCAATTTCTTTGGAAAATCGATGTTTTGAATCAAATGCCAAAATGGATTGCTTTTCCCAGATATAGAGTCGCTACCGTAAATATTTTATTTAGGAAAATTTAGGAAACCCATGACTCATGCCAAAGGCCATTAGTCTGTCGTTACCAATTGTCTTGGTTCGGGAACTCAGTGTATGAGAGGGGAAGGTCAATTATGAGCACCCCACTCACCCGATCAAAGATCGCCTCTACTAATTATGATGTGATTCTTATGTACAGTATATGTTATTATTTTATTTTTTACATACTGTAGACACCCCATTTTTGACCGACCTTAAGACTCAGATGTCATTGATTGAGCGCTCGGTGATAGTGCATGTTGTGCTCGTTCCGAGGTTTCGGAGTTTTGGCTGAGAGCCTCGCCTCCGGGCCTCTAAATTCTTTGTGCTTTGGCTCGGTTTGCGAACCAGGCCTTATTTTCCTTGCTTAAGGGAGGGAGAGGTTTTGTAGACCATCTCTTTGCGGTCGTAGACCACTTTTTATGGTCGTAGACCACTTTCCCCGTTTGGAGATTCGTTTTCGATTTTCGGAGCCTTCAGCCGCGTGCCTTGTCTCGGGACCGCTTAACGTTCTCCGTTTGGCATGGTTTTTGAACCACACCTTGTTTCCTTGGCCCAGAGGGCCACTGTGGTTTGGGAGACCACTTTTGTGGTCGTAAACCACTTTTGGTGCTTGTCAGCTAGTTTTCGAGGCTCCTGGCTACGCGTTTTGCCTCCTGAACTTTCGTCTTGCATCCGTTTTGGTTTGTTTTTGGTACAAACCTTGTTTTCCTTGTTTGGAAGGTGGTACAAGGGTGGGAGACCAGTATTTCTCCTTGGAGACCACTTTTCTTCCCGCCAGCCAGTTTTCTGATCTGACAACTGGTCTCCTTGGTCTTTAAGCCACCTTTTCTAGTCGGCCACCCCACCCCTGGCTTGTTTTCAATGTGCTGATCATGTCCCACAATGGCCAACCACTTGTTGTCTTGGGAGACCACTTGTGGTGGTCGGCCGACCACTTGAAGTAGCTGGCCAACCACTTCAAGTGGTCGACTGCTTTTTACCACCTTTTTGGATATATTTTCCTCCAGCTGTGAGCTAGAGGGCATTGAAGCTATCCTCCATACACGTGTACGGAGGGATTGCCTTGAACTTTAGCTTCTCCAAGAAGCTTTGCTTTTGGTTCTCTATATAAGAGAACCACCTCCTCCCTCCTCTAGGTTCAGAAGTTTGAGTCTTGAGGGATAGATATAGACTTGTATCCATTCTTCCTTGTTTGCTCTTATTTTGTGTTCAAAAGTGTAGATTTGTCATACTTTAACACTCAAACACACACTCAAACACCTTACCCTTGGAGCTGAGGTCCCTTGTGGTTGTTCTTGAAGTTCTTGGACTAGTTTTGGCACAAAAAGTGTGCTCGAGTTACAGTTTTAAAGAAGGTCTTCAAGGGTGAGTCTTTAACCCTTAAGTCCCCCATTCTTGCTTAAGCTTTTGGACCCTTTTGCATGTTGTTTTAAGACTAACTCTTAACTGGAAAAAGTTTTTTTTTTGGTCCTTAAAAAGTTTGTTTAAGGTCATTTTTGTGTTTGGGGTTGTCTACCCCCTTTTAGGCCTTGTTAGGCCTTGCTTTGAGCCATCCCTTTAGGCTCTTGTTATCCCCTTCGCATGACCTTTCTACCACAAAAATCCAGAGGATTTTCAGTGGTGGAAAGGTGGTTTTGAGGTCCCAAATAGGAGAGGGTCATCCCCTCTCCTTGTATTTTGAATACTTGCCATATATGCCTCATGTTTGAGCATGTGTTTTAAGCTCGTGTTGGCTTGTTCTTAGCTTGTATTTGTGGTTATTTTGCTGTGGCATGCCATTGTTTTTGCTTGGTTTTCAACCCATGCATGCATAATACACTTGCAGTGTAAATCTTGTAGACTAGTCTTGTATGCTTCATGAAGTAGCATGTCATTCTAGCTCATGTTGAGTCCATTTCAGCATGTTTTTGGGCTTGTTTTACCATGTCATACCTCTGTTAGGGTTTGGTTTGGTTAGCCTTTGCATGCTCCATGCACTTGTAGTGCAATTCCATGAAATAGCCTTACATGCATCATGCTTTAACATGTCATTCTAGCATGCTTTTGGCTTAACTTCAAGAAGCTTTTGTCCATGTTTTAACATACTTTAGCTCTGATTTGTGTTGTTTTGGCCATGCATGACTTGCTTTGTATAGCCTTGGTTCATTCTAGCTTGTTAGCTTTGTGCATCAAGTCCACTAGCATGCATTACTTGGACTATTTAAATGATTTGGCATCATTTGTAATGTGATTTTAGTCCATGTTTCATGGCCATGCACTTGCATTTATCACTCATTCAATGCGTTGGAGGGTTTCCCCCTTTATGCCTTAACATGAATCATTGCATATGCCTTCATGCCTTAGCTTGCGAGCCATCGTTTCAATGCTTATTTGGGGTTATTATGCCATGATATAACTCTGATTTTTGTTTCTTAAGTCATCCCATGCTTGGTCCTAATAGGTGTAGTGTAATTCACCTTATTTGCCTTGTATGCGTCATGTCTTATGCCCCTCATGCTAGCATGTTTTTGGCTTCCTTCCATGCATGTTTTAGACTCATTTTAACATGCTCTAGGATTGTTTTGGGTTTCCTTAGCCATATGCTTCATGTTTTGTATAGCTATAGTACAAGTGTTTTTGCTTGCTTCAAGCTTTGAGCATCTTAGCATGCTTCATTTGTGTTGTGTACATGATTTAGCATCACTTAACATGACATTTCAGAGCATTTAGCATTGCCATGCTCCCACTTCATTCACTCTTTAAGTGCCTTTGAGTGTTGTGCATTATTGCCTAGTTTGTGGCTTAGCTTGTATGCTTGCATGCCTAGGTCTTTGAGCCCTCATTTCAGCATGTTTAGGTCCTTGTTTTGACCTACTTAAGCTCTGTCCATGGTTGGTTCATGCCTTTGTACCATGTATTGCATGTCTCTAGAGTAATCCTCTTTGTTACCTTTCATGCTTTAGGATTCTTGCATGTTGTACTTGTGTTTGATTGAATGCTTTGGCATTATTTCTTACCTCATTTCAGTGCACTTAGTGTTGTCACACTTGCGCATTTGTCACTCTTCGAGCCTTCTTGAGGGTTGTGCTCTTGGGCCTAGTTGAATGGCCAATGCATTGTGCATATATACCTTGCCTTTTGTGCCTTAATTTCATCACCAATGGCCACTGATTTGGGCATGACTGAGGTCTACCCCTATTGGTTTAAGTCCATTGATTATGCCATGTATATTGCATTGAGTGTGCCATATTGTTTCATTGCATTGTGTATGCCATGTAGTTGCATGTTTGCATGCTTAAGTTATATTGCATGTTTGCCATGTTATGTGTTACATTGTGTTTGGAATAGGTGTTAGTCCAAACACGGGAAACGAGGGACGTTTCATACTTATAGTGATAAAACGTGCCTCAATTCCCGGTCGCCGACGATCTTGATCATACATGATAGAGTTTTAGGCCTTATGTGTTTACTTGTGCATTCATTTCATATTGAATTGTGCAACTTCGCCTCTCGGCCATCATGCATTGAAATCCGCGATTGGTGGCCCGAGGGTCGAGAACTACACTCCATTGAGCTTATGACATGATAGGGAGGGTGGTTGTGCACACATATCTTGCAAATACATTGCCATGCCCTTTATTGCTCTCTGTTGCAGCAAACCGGAATTCAGCAGCAACAACTGGTCGACCAGCCAGAAAAACTAGTTTGCCGACCACTTTTTCTGGCCGTCAACAAGGATAGGTGGTCAGCCATGGCTGCAGACACCAACAACTGGTCGACCACCCTCCCACAGGTCCCCAAGATATGTTAGAAGCTTTCTGGAGCTTGGTGCAAGGTTCTGAGGACACTTGAAAACTGAGGCAAATCGGGGCGTCGAATTGGATTTCCGAACGAGGCGACCTTGCATGCATTCCTCTACCTCTGAGGCTCCTGATTTATTACTTTCCTTAGCTGCCATGCTTAGATAGCTAGCTCTTGCTTTGGTTTGTAATTTAATAGTTAATGCGTTTAGCTATTTCAATTCGTTTTGTAATAATTAGTTAACTAGGATTAGTTAATTAATTTGTTGTGTAATAATTAGTTTAATTAGCTTAGATTAGCTAGTTAGCTTCTTATTCGGTCCCTCCTTCGAGAGGGCATATTGTTGTAATAAGCGTGCGTGTGTGTTATGCATGTCTTCCAATCCCCATTTCTTTCTCTCTTTTACTTAACCGCTTACGATGGTTAGTTTTAGGGCACGTTTCATTTAGCATACCTTATGCTCGCATGCATGCATCCATTCATCTGTATTGCATGCACCGGGCTCGGCGCATCATACTAACTGCATTATATTTTAATTTCTATTTGAATACATGTATCAAGTTGCATGTCACATGACATTCTTAGGATAGCCGAGCCTATATTAGTTGCATTTTCGCATGTGTTGCATTAGCCATTTTAACATGAACTAGGATCATGCATGATTTCTAACTAGTTCTTTGTTTTAGCTCGGAGTACATTGTGAGTGTTTACACTTTAGCATACTGCATGTGTGTTAATGTTGTTATGAAAGCATGCTTGCCATGAGGCTAATTGCTTATGTGATATAACTGTCTGAATACCTGTGGGTGAAGGTTGGATTACTTGCATTGGAATAATTCATTGAAATCCGCATTTTAGCCTACTTGCAAGTAGCAAACTTCAAACTATTTTTCAAGCAAACGAACATGCAATGTTTTGTTCCAAATTAGGCGATCTAGTCTGTACTTGTTTGCGGTGCGCATCACGTAGTAAGATTATCTAATTAATTGGAATAAGAGCACATGTGTTTTCAAAAACAAAATATCATGTGTAGTACAGGCCGATCTTTGATCGGGCGAGCGGGGGTGCTCATTGCATGACCTTCCCCTCTCGTACCCAAGTTCCCGAGCCGAGGCAACTTTAGTGATGACGGACACATGGCCTTAGGCACAAGTCAGGGTTTCCTAAATTTCCCCCAAAATAAAATATTTTGGTGGCGACTCTGTATCTGGCAAAGCAGTCCATGTTTGGCACTTCTTTATAAAAATCGGTTTTCCAAAATGATTTGCCGGATTTGGACTCTTTGGTGATCTATTGGTCTTACATCGCACATTGTAAGATTAGATTCAGAACCGTGACATTTGAGTCCGAACTGTAGTAGCTCGGAACAAGATGAGATTCGCGCCGCCCTCGCAAGCGCGGATGTCGGGGAGTTCCCGGGAGCGCGTCTACACACAGGGGGTTAAATTATAATTTACCCTTTTTTTATTCTATAAATTGCACTAATTTTCTATTAATTTTTCATCTATTTAGTCTCAAAGTTTTTAATTTTGGTCCAATTGAAAATGGTTGTGTAAATAGTAAATGTCAAAACCTAATTTAATAATGTCTATGTCATTTCAAAGTTTGAACTACTTAAATCATTTTACTAAGCACTGTAGTTGATTTTTCATGCTCCTCGGAGGGGTTAGTCTCCTCAGATACGATAGCCCTACAGTTCGGACTCCCGTGGTTTTGAATCTGGTTTCATAAGTGTAATGTGAAATAGAAAAACACAAATGAAAGTCCAAATCCGGCAAATCTTAGAAAATCCATTTATCATTATAGATGCCAGAAATGGACTGCATAGCCAGATTTCAGAGTTGCCACCTAAATATATTTGGGAAATTTAGGAAAGCCGTGACATGCGCCGAAGGCCACTTGTCCGTCAGCACCAAAGTGTCTCAGCTCGGCAACTTAGGTATGAGAGGGGAATGTCATGAATTGAGCACCATACTCACCCGATCAAAGATCAGCTTCTACTAATCATGATATGATTTTTATATATAGTATATGCTCTTGTTCTGATTATTATGCTAATATTCCTATGTGAGGCACACAAGTATAGACTAAGTCACCTACTTTGGAATGCTTTGATTTCATACTTTGTTTGAAAATAGTTTTGAATATGCTACTTGAGAAAGTAAGCTCATATATGCATTAATCAAATCATCCCAACTTAAGTGAAAAGCCTTCATCCACAGGCATTCAAGAGGTATATCAAATAAGCACTTAGCCTCATGGTAATATGCTTGATATGGCAACACTAACATACATGCAATATGCTAAAGCAAAAACGCTCACCTAGTACTCAATCGAGGCAAGCCAAAATAGAAGAAAGTAGTTAGAAAATGTATGCTCTACTATGCAAGTGACTAATGCAACACATACAAAATGCAACCATCAGATTTGGCTCCTTAACATGACATATGGATCAATTCAAGACATATGATAGCGCATGTATTCAAACAAGAAATAATTGATGTTTATCCAATGTGATGAGCCGAATCCTAATGTATGAAAAAATTGATGCAAGTCATGATAATGATATGAAACCAAAATATGGTACTACATGCAACCATATTAAGCGAGTAAATAAAAGGGAGAAAGAACCCGGTTTAGAAAATATATATAATATTACAAGTGTGCCCTCATAGAAGAGGGTCCGAATGTCTGAATTTAAACTAATTATTGCAACACCAAATTAACTAATTTAACTAGTTATTTACAATAACTAAATTTAACTAGCTATTACAAGTTTGAATGAATCTAATTAATTAAACATACTACTATCAAAGCATTAATTTAAAAGGACCACAGGAAGTGAAGCATCGCAAGCGCACAAATGAGGACATCCTCTTGGAAATCTATCTGTTCGCTGCTATATTCTATTCTGTTTTGCAGTCAAAAAATTATTTTGTTTTTGCCTCAGCTTTTGCTCTGTTCTGCCATAAAATGACACTGCTTTCATAAACAATGGTGGTCAGCTGGCCTCAAGAAGAAACAGAGCAAAAACAGAGTGTTTCTAGGAGATGTTTATCCTTTCTATCTCTCTCTATCATGAAACTGATCAAGGGAGGAGCAGACTCGATTCACAAACCATCAATTGTCTCAAAGTTGTTGCATGATGATCTATGAACTGATAAGACAAAAGATCAATAAATGAAAATAAAGGACCAACAACACCTCCTCCTTATCATGGAGTTACCTCAAGGGAAGTGGTAGACATTGCTCCTTGAATCATTGGCATCACTAAGAGTGTGTAATAATTCAAGAATGAATGGGTTCAATATAACGTCCGATTGAACCTGACTCAATTTTATTACCTTTTTTTCCCAACTTTTATTCCAATTTTAACCTCTTTTACATTACCTTGCCATTCTTTATTCATTTTTGTCCAAAAGTGATGACTACGTCCATTAAGTGCAAAAAGCGATGAAGAGAAGTGTCAAACAAGAAGTTGTGCTTCACATGAGAGAGATGTAATGCCTTGGTAATGAACCTCCGAAGAGATTAAACCATTAAGCATGGAAAGTTTCTTTCTCATGCCTTGAGCAACAAACTAGTGTTTAAGACGACTCTTAATCAAAGAAAGCAAAGAAATGAGGGAGGTCGCAGAGATGATTAGCAAAAGGTGATCAATAAAGTGAAACTCGCTACATGAAAAATAAGGAATGGAAAGCCATCAACTTAAATGGATTGGTGTCTAAGGCCTAAGCCCCCAAATCCATGAGGACTTACAACACCACAAGCATAGTATTTAAAGGATAACTAAGTAAACATACTAAACAGCCCCTAAATAGCACAAAATAGTGCTGAAAATAAGTTTGAAAAGCTAGAAAGAGTAAGCAAAAATAGAAGAGAATAAAGCTAGTAAGCAAGCCTAAGGAAGGGTGGCCAACCCCTCCACTTTTGGGACCTTAAAATCACATGTTTTTGGCTCTAAAAACTCTGAAAATCAATAGCTAAAATTAAAAAAACAATTGGGAAACACAAGGATATAAGCTATGGAATAAGGTTCTAGAAAGGGTGGTTAACCCCTCCACCTTTGATAGCTTTTTAATCATAAGTTTCAGCCCTTAAAACCAGTCCAAAATATTGTGAAAAAGTACAGAAAAGAGTAGTGTAAGCAAAACAAAATATGGTAAAGATTATACCTCTTGAAGGGAGGATACTCTTTTGTTGACAAATCAAAAGTTGATCACCCTCAAGAGTTGAAATTTTGACTCAATAATCTCAGCAAAAAGCCTCAAAATTCTGGTTTAGGAAGTGTATGTATAGTGTATGTATATTGCAAGATAGAGAGGGAGAGTGTTTGACAAGTTTTTGACTTTTAGCAAATTTTTCTAACATATAACCATGAGGGATGGTCATCTATTTATAGAAAAACAGGTTCCACTATCGAAAATATCTGTATTGAGCCAGCTGGTGCAATGCATGCACATGGGGGGACAATTGGCAGCAAAATATTTGTTGGCCGCTGGACATGGCCGACCGGCCAATAAAAATTGGCATGTAGGCCACTTTTTGGCCAGCAAACCTTTATATGATGACCGGGTACGTTATTTGTCTCGTTCCTCTTGTTTAACCTTGGGTTTGCCTTGTTAGAGTGTCGGGTTTAACTGGGAGCCTTGTCAATGGTTTAGGTTTGTTGTATTTGGAAGCTTATTTCAAAGTCCTCGCTTTTATTTATTTCTGTCTCCAGTTCCTCATGTTTCGGAAGGTGCGAGATTGGGTCTGGAGTGTCTTGTGTTGAGCTGAACGAATTTCCTAGTTGGAGGGCAGAGCCGCACGTGCGAGGCCCTAGGCCGCATGTGCAGGAGGTGAGGCCGCACTTGCGGGAAATAGGGGAGGACCTCGGTTGGCTACTGCATAATAAGCATGTGCGGAAGGAAGTGCAGAAAGAGGTGCAGGGAGATGCCGCATGTGCGGGAGGCAAGCTTCACACGTGCAGGAATGGGTGCCGCATGTGCGGGAGTCGCTGATGTTCGAAAATCTACTTTTCTTTTCCTTCTTGGGCTGTGTGTATATCACTTTTTGTATATCATTCTCTCTCTAAAAACCCTTTTCTCCTAATTCTCTCTACATTTCCTACACCAAACAAGATCAAATCCTTGATTTCCTTAAATCCATTGGATCTTTGACCCAAGTTTTTTCATCAAAGTTGGATAACTTCTCGAGGGCTTCATTGTGTGCGATGAAGATCGTGTTTCAACACCGTCAAATTTGGGGGTTTCTCATCTTTTCTTCTCCAAAACTTGAGATAGGGATTTTCTTAGAGTTATATATGCATTTTTGCAAGATTATATTGATTTAGAACAAATCTTGGGGAGAATGGAAACTTTGTTTTTAACTCATAAGTTGAATATGTTTCTTTCTTTTAAAAATGTGGGTTTTCAAAATGTTTCATAAGAAATCTTGAGATGTTGAGTTATGTTGTTGTTGTTGGAAAGTATTTTCTTGAAATAATGGAATTTTTATGAGAAGGAGACCTCATTTATGGAAACCCTAGAAAATTTGAGATTTTCTTTTGAGAAATATGGTGATGTTATGATATTGATAGATGTTGAAATGAGGAATTTCATAGTGTAAGAGGGTTGTTGATCGGGAGTTGTTGTTAAAAGAAAATGTGACATAACCATGAAATGATTGATTTGTTGAGAATATATGAGTCTGGAAATGTTATTGCTCTTAATGGGTTTATATGGACATGTAGTGATCTTGTGAAATGCATTGGAAAATGGAAATTATGATCACGAATGGAACAAATGTGTGGAAACTTTATAAATGGGAGGATGTTGCATTGCATGGTTAATTGTTGCATTGCATGGATAATTGTTACATTGGCATTTCAATACTTTTGCTTGTTACAAATATTGAATTGGGATTTGAAACCTTGCATTGATAAGAAAATGTTGTGAAATAAGATTGATTGAAATATTTTTGGAGTAAATACGTTGGTAAGTTTGGATGGGAGGTGTAGATGAAATTGATTAAGTTGGCCTGAGTGTCCAGGGTGAAAGACTGAAAACACGCGCGGAGGAGGTACCACGTGCCTTCCGGTTAGCTATCGGTAAAGTGGGGATTTGGTAGTGCTAGTTATGCCTACTTGCAGACACCAACCTAGGGATTACCTAAGTCGTATTTACCGCCCTGTGATCTTGGTTTAAAGTCTCTGAATCTATTGATAGTTTCATGTTATCATTAAACATGATGGTTTTCAAAAGATGTGAAGGTGATTTTCCTTCAAAAAGCATAGCATGGCATGTGCATTTCATTTGGTGAAGTTTGTATAAAATGTATATACTTTGTTAAGAATTTCCTACTGGGCTTTATGCTCACCCTATGGAATTTTGATGCAGGAAAAGATGTGGCGATTCTGCCAAATTAGGGCGTGGACGTATTTGTGGAGAGCACATGGCTCTTATTTTGTTGTGGTGTATTTTGCTAGCCAAGGGCTATAACTGTATGGGTTCGAGAAACCATTTTTGTATAACCGGGTTTAAGCCTTGGAATTTGTAAGCCCTTGAGGGCATTTATTTATTTTTGGATTTGATATTCTACATGCTATAGATTCATGCACTAGAAATCATTGAATGTATAATTCACATGTGGAACTATTTTGTACAAACCTCACAATCAAAGTGTAAAGGATAGAGAACAACTTCTTTTCTTATAATGAGTATTGGTTGATGTAGTTAAATGGTGTTATAAATTTTGGGGCATTACAACTTGGTATCAAAGCTACCGGGTTTGAATACTTAGGGCTCGTGGGGAGTGGTTGTTTTACCACAGTGGGTCCATTTCGCATGATTAGGAGATGTTTTGTATTTTGTGACTATGTGACAACATGTTTATATGACTAGATGGGTATGTGATTGGACTTTTGGGATGTTGTTTGCGCCTATTAAATTCCTTGAGGTCTTATTAGAAGAGTACTTGATCAATACTCGTTCTACTAAGAATTCTTGGTTTTTTCGTGGGACAAATTTCATCATAAAAGAATAATCTGTGTGTGCTTACGTGACTAAGTGCTTATGTGAAGTGAAATTAAATTGTTTGTATGATAGAGAAATATATATAAATTGTTAATATCAAACGTGTGAGGCATGTTGCAAGCACATCTGGGATTATATGCTAAATTGTTTACCTTGTTCCTTAATTAGGATGTCAGGAAGGGGTCAAGCCCGAGGTGGTAGAGGCAGGAGGCACGGTAGGCTTCACCGGGGTGTGCATGATGTATCGGTCCATGAGGTTCCGGTGCAAGAGGAGGGGTTCGGCCAAGCCAATGCGGCCGAGCAAGCGGGCCAAGCTAATGTGGCCGAGCAAGTAAGACAAGCGAAAATTTTGGGGCAAGAGGGCCAAGCCGCAATAGGGGCCCTAGCCCGAGAAATGGCAGGGGCTTTGAGGGAATCGATAAATATGTTGAGGGCGGAGAACCAATCCCGAGAGAACGCCATAGAAACAAGGGCAAGTGTCACGACCCTGACCCGCCCCCGTGGGTTAAGGACATAACCAGCCAGTAATCATGAGATTACCTACGGCCTCAAACGGATCCAAACGTATTTTTAACAGAGTTAATGGGGGCCAAACGAAAGCAAATCAAAACTTTGTCCATAGAGCTGTGCTTATATGGCATATCAAAACGATTATATACATAGACATTAATAACTCACATCAGTAAAACAGTAGCATGAGTTCTGTATAAACAGGATCATATAAGTCCAAGCCAACCCATCAAAACTATATACCGAATTACACAAAGTCTTCGCCATCTCGACAACATAAAATAGATAGCAAAAAGGCGAAGACGGGTCTCATGCGTGAGACACAAGGGCTGACTCTCCAAAACTTGGGTTGTTCTACACAGGCTTCACTGAGGCTGGGTCTGGACTTCTCTTGGCTCACCTACAAAGGCATGAATGAGCGTGAGCGATAGCCCAGTGAATAACATCAATTACAGAATTTATGCAACAAGACGTAGAACAACATTTTCCAAACGGCCTTGGGCCCAATTCATATCTGTAGTTAACACATATAAGGGTAATTTAAATCAAGTAACCATAGTTTCGTACATACTGGCCTTTGGCCCATTCAGATTTACATTCATGACGAAACGGCCTTCGGCCCATTCGATTATGTTAAAACGGCCTTTGGCCCAATCATGTATTTCGAAACGGCCTTTGGCTCACTCATTCATTTCAAAACGGCCTTTGGCCCACTCATTCATTTCAAACGGCCTTTGGCCCACTCATTCATTTCAAAACGGCCTTTGGCCCACTCATTCATTTCAAAACGGTCTTTGGCCCACTCATTCATTTCAAAACGGCCTTTGGCCCACTCATTCATTTCAAAACGGCCTTTGGCCCACTCATTCATTTCAAAACGGCCTTCGGCCCATACATTCGCATCCAAACGACCTTTGGTCCATTCATGTTCATCAAAACGACTTTGGTCCATTCATGTTTAACAAAACGACCTCGGGTCCATTTATGCTTATCAAAACGACCTTGGGTCCATTTATGCATTCATATCAGACTTACGTCCACAATCCCAATTAGCAATTCATAGAGCTTTAAAGGGAGTAAACAATTGGACATTCACAAGCATTCAAATATCGATATTACTCACAGTGATCGGCTTGTGGATTGGCCCTGGAGCTTGACCCTACACATTTCATGAACACAAAAGGGTCATTAACCATTCAATCCGTTCTTTAATTCACGTATTCCTCTTTAGGCTTTCTTATTATCTCATTAACTCATTTACAATGCTTAACATATGCCTAAGAGTGCTTGCAAGTGAAAGAGAACGGAAAACAAAACACAAAATGCAAAAACAGGATTTCAGCAAATAGGGTCCCCGCTCGAGCGTGGACTTCCCCGCTCGAGCGGACCCTTAGGTCTGCAAAAGTACTGGTTGCCTTCAATTCCCGCTCGAGCGCGAACTCGGCCGCTCGAGCGGACTTTCCTGCCTACATAGCTCCCGCTCGAGCGTCAACTTCCCCGCTCGAGCGGGAACCAGGTCTGCAGAAAATGCTGGGAGCTCGTTTTCTCCGCTCGAGCGGCACTTCCCCCGCTCGAGCGGAAGTCAAAATTCTGGAAATTCCAGGTTGTGTTCTTGAGCTTCAATTCAATTTCCCAGCTACCATTCTTGCATGCAAAGGCTCAAATCTCAAATATAATCATACTAACATGGTTCCCTTGCAAGCATTATGAAGTTCAATTTCTTGATTTACCTACATGCATGTCCCAAAACATGACAAACTCATTACCAATATAGTAAATTCATGCATTCAAGCTCATATCTTTAATTATTCAAACATGCAAGGCCATCTTGACTTCATTTCCATTTCAAAGATGCAAATGGTGCCAAAACTCAACAAAACCAAGCTTGCATGCATGATCAAACTTAAATTTTTGCTTAATTGACATGATACATGCTATTTCAACACATTTCATACATGCATGCTTATATCAAGCTTTAATTCCAACAAAACTAACTTAACTCATGCTCTTGAGTACAAACAACCCTCGAACACACAAGATCACACATTATTTCCATGAATTCAAGAGTCAAGGGCTTACCTAGAAGCTCAATTCCTTCAATCTATGGTCCAATTTAGAGAATGGACTTCAATTTCTCCAAACTTGAGTCAAAATAGCACAATTCTCTCCTTCTCTCTCTCTAACAGCCGGCCCTCACTCTCTCACAATTGTCTCTTCAGATTTTTGAGCTCAAATGAGCTAAGGGAGTGTATATGGCCATAAATAAAAGTCCCACTAATGCTTATTTAATAATATTAAATAGTTGGGCACTAATTCACACAAATTTAATCGATTAATCCGTCTGAATCAATTTTCAATTAAACTTCACCGTAGGCTCTAAAAATTATGCCAATCACAATGGCATAGTCAATTCCGGTTCCGCGGCCGATAAGGCCCTCAATTTAATTTCTAAAGTAGATTATTCAAACAGATATTCCTACAATGAACGGATACGAATTCAAAATCACAATTATCACATAATGGCACACAAATCATGCTAAACACATAACCATAAACAAATTAAGGACCAATTTAGCATGTTACAGAACAGGGGTATCACAGCAAGTTTCCTCACTAGGGAGTTTTTGCAGGCCAAACCGGATGAGTTCCATGGTGGCCCCAAGCCCAAGAAAATGGATGAGTGGCTCGAACAAATAGTGAAGACATTTGAGATGCTCCATATTGCAGATAGCGAGCTAAGGGTGACTCTATCTAGTTATTATCTCATGGGGGATGCAGGCCAATGGTGGAAATATGCCAAGGGTAGAGTGGAGCTGACGTGGGAAGCATTTGTGGTTGCTTTCCAAGACAAGTATCTACCTCCCACTGCTAGGGAGAGGTTGAGGCAAGAATTTCAGGACCTCAAACAACTTAATATGTCTATGGCTGAGTTTGAGGCGGCTTTCTCTAGTTTGTCACAGCTTGCACCGGGGTTGGTGGCAACGGAAGAGCAACATAGCATTGAATTTGAGAAGAAGTTGAGAACCAAGATTTTGTTCAAGGTTGCCGAAAACATGATCCGGAACTATGATCGTCTTGTGGAGGCGGCGGCACATGTGGAGATTACAGTACAAGCCAAGGAGGAAAGAATTCGGGGTTCAAGGTCTAAAGGCCAAGAGTCACAGGGAGATTTTAGACCCAGTAAGAAGAATAGGGAAACCTTTTCATCCCAATCCCAATCACAACAGTCTAGATCTACCTTTCCCTTGCCTAGTGCGGGCCCGAGGAAGAGCGCACCGGGTAATTTCTCATGTTTCAAGTGTGGCCAACTGGGTCACAAAGCCTTTTCATGCCCACAGAAGGGAGAAGGATAGTAGATGTTACCACCACCACCACCTAACCGATCCAGAGTCAGTCCCAGAATAGAGGGCAAGGACTTACTTGCTTTCAGTGTGGTTAGCTGGGGCATATGAAGAGAGTTTACTCGCAGTGGGAGGGCATCTGGCGCATCAGGCGCATCAGGATCGAGCAACTCAGAGCCACTAGCAGGCTCACTCAGTTCAGACTTCATGAGCTAATTAGGGAGCCGCTTTGGCTCAGTCAGTGCAACATGCCTATGCTCCAAGAGATGAGCAGGTTGATCAGAGACTACAGGTGCGCGTGTATGCTGTTACTGCTCCAGAGCAGTTACCAAGATCCTCAGTTGTGAGAGGTATTTTTGTTGTGTGTAATTCTTTGGCTAATGTGTTGATAAATACGGGTGCATCTCATTCATTTATATCTACTACATTTGTTTTTGTATTGGGGTTAGAAGTGGCACGGTTAGCGTCTCTGCTCAGAGTAGAGTCACCAGTTGGAGGTACGGTTGATTTAGATCGGGGGTGTCGTGGTTGTGAGATAGAGATTGCCGGGCGTTGACTTTCGTTTTCTTTTGTGTTGCTAGACATGTCGAGTTTTGATGTCATTTTAGGCATGGATTGGTTATCTTCGTACCAAGTTGTGATTGATTGTTACTGCTAGAGAGTTACAGTGTGCACCTCGAGTGGTGATTGTTTTTATTTTCTGGGGGACCTGGTTGATAGGGTCTTGTCGCTAGTTTTTGACCCTCGTAGTAGGAGCAAGCTTAGTGGCTTTCTTGCAACTCTCTTGGATAGTGAGAGTGACGGAGCCCGTGTTGAATTGCCATGGGTAGTTTGAGAATACCTGGATGTCTTTCTCGAGGATCTTACTAGTTTGCCACCCCACTGGGAGATCGAGTTCTCCATTGATTTAGTGTCTGGCACGACACCGATTTCCATGGCGTTGTATAGATTTGCATCCGCCGAATTGCATGAGTTGAAGATTCAACTCCAAGAGCTTTTAGACAAGGGCTTCATTTGCCCTAGTACGTCACCTTGGGGAGCACCAGCTCTCTTTGCGAAGAAGAAGGATGGATCGTTGCAGTTATGTATTGATTACTGCAAGTTGAACCGGGTTACCGTTAAGAACAAGTATCCTCTACCTAGAATAGATGATTTGTTTGACCAACTTAGAGGGTCTCGCAGCTTTCTAAAAATAGATTTGAGGTCAGGGTATTATCAGCTAAGAGTCCGGGAGGAGGACATCCAGAAAATGGCCTTTCGTACACATTATGGCCACTATGAATTTCTTGTAATGCCTTTTGGGTTGACTAATGCACCGGCTTCCTTTCTCAACCTTCTTTTTCTAAGCTATCAAGTGATTAAAGGCCATAATCCTCTTTTCCTCTAAGTCTTGCAACTCAACCGACATGGCTTCTATATATTCATCCATAGGAATATCCAAATGCCTGGCCAGTCGATTAGACCTCACTGTTATTTCTAGGGGCAACACAGCATCATGCTCATACACCAACTCATATGAGTTGTTCCTGTGCTATTTCTTTTTGATTTTCTATAAGCCCAAAGCACTTCTGACAGAAGGTTATGCCAATCCCTAGGATTGTCTTCAATCATCCTCTTTAAAGTGTTCTTGACAATCTTGTTTGTTACCTCAGCATGCCCATTTGCTTGAGCATAATAAGGGGAGGAATTCAATACTTGAATGCCTTATTCTGTGGCAAACCCTTTAATCTCATCCCTATTGAACACTGTGCCTTGATCGACAATTATGGATTGGGGTAAACCAAACCTATGGATCACATTCTTTTTTAAGAACTCAATGACTTGAGTCTGTGTCACCACTTTTAAAGGTATTGCTTCTACCCATTTGGTAAAGTAATCAGTGGCTACTAGTAAATAAGAATGTTCTTTTGAAGAGGCTTGAAAAATGTGCTCTATCAAGTCCATGGCCCATCCTCTGAAAGGCCAATGTTTCACTACTGAATGAAGACTTATAGCTGAACTCTTTGAATATTGCCATGTTTCTGCTAATTTGGGGCTTAAATATCTTTATCTGCTATTACTTACTCTCTTTACTAGGATTCGATAGTATTTTATTAAGGGGAATCTCTAATCTTCCTCTGTCACATCAAAGTAGAAATAGGCAAGAAATTTCCACACCTACTCTTAATGTAGAAAAGTTTCTTCTCTTAATTCGAATCACCCTTTCCTAAGCTTCCATAGGTATTTTTAAACTAGAAGTTGCTTGAGCCATCTCATTGGCTTCGTTATTCTCTAATCTATACTTGTGTGTAAATGTTACATGGTCAAAGAAACTGATTAACCATTTGACCTCAGTTAGATACTCCTCCAGAGCACCACTTATACACTTGAATTCTCCCAAGACTTGCTTAATGACCAACTGTGAATCCCCCAAAACTTGAAGACTTCTAATTTTGAGCTCTATGGCTAACTCTAGGCAAATTATCAGAGCTTCATACTCAGCTTGATTACAAGACTGAATATGTTGTGTCTCCAACTGATATGCAAATTGGTACATTTGCATATTTGATGCAATCAACACAATATTGCTCCCACTCCTTCATCTATCTTTGAACCATCAAACATCAACTTCCAAGGTTCATTCTCTACCATATTGATTTCATATAAATCTAAATCGACAATGTACAAGGGTGTTCTGTCAGAAAATCAGCCAAGGCTTGCCTTTTGACTGCTTTTTGTGACACATACTTGAGACAATATTCAATTAATGCTAAAATCCACTTGCCCTGTCTTCCTCTCAAGATTGGTTTAGACAACATGTACTTGATAATATCTATTTGTGCTATCACAAACACTTCAGTAGGCAACATATAATGCCTCAGTTTAATGGCTGCAAAATAAAGTGCCAAACATAGCTTTTTGATAGAATTATACCTAGTCTCAACATCATTTAACCTTCTACTTAGGTAGTAAATGGCTTGTTCATGACCCATATAATTTTCTTGAGCCAATAAACAACCAATCTATAGGTCAGAAACTGAGGTGTATAACTTCAAAGGCTTTCCTGCCACTGGGGGCATAAGCATTGGAGGGTTCGCCAAGTATCTTTTGAGTAAATCAAAAGCTTCTTAATGGCATACTTCCTACTTAAACTCATAGTCTGACTTGATTTTTATCAAAGGAGAAAGTGCTAAAGTTTTCTTAGCCAAATTGGCTATGAATCTCCTTAAAAAATTCAGTTTCCCAAGAAAAATTTGTAACTCTTTTTTGTTGGTTGGGGATTTTGATCCTAAAATGGCTTTGGTTTTATTAGCATCCACTTCTATCCCTTTGTGGTATACTAAGAAGCCCAGAAAATTTCCAACAGATACCCCAAATGCACACTTTAAAGGGTTTATTTTGAGTTTGTAGGTCCTCATCCTTTGAAATGTTTGCTACAAATGTTCCAAATGTTCATTAAAACTGTCAGATTTGATGGCTACATCATCTATGTAGACTTCTAAAAATTTTCCAATCAAATCATGGAAAATAAAATTCGTTGCCCTCTGATATATTGCTCCTGCATTCTTTAATCCAAAAGCATGGCTACTTCTTCAAATGTCCCCAAAGCACCAGGACACCTGAAGGCTGTCTTATGTGTACCCTCTGGGTTAATAAAAATCTAATTATACCCAATATGACCATCCATAAAAGACAAAATCCTACTTTTGGCTGCTGAATCCACTAACAAGTCTGCCACTGACATGGGATATTCATCCTTGGGAGTTGCTAGATTTAGTTTTCTAAAATCTATGCACACTTTTAACTTGCCATTTTTCTTCATAACAGGACAATATTAGATAGCCACTAAACATTCATGGCTGTTCTAATAAAACCTGCTTTGAGCAACCTTTCAATTTCCTCCTTGACCAATAAGGTGACTTCATTGGTCATCCTTCTTGGTGGTTGTTTATGGGGAAGGAAATTTCCTTTAATTGGGAGCCTATGCTCTACTAATGCTCTGTCTAATCCAGGCATTTCTTCATAATTCCATGCAAAGCAATCCACATACTCAGAAAGCAAACCAACTAGTTTGCTCTTACATTCATTAGATAGATGAGCATTTACGTAGATGGGCTTCTTACAAGCCTTACTCCCTAAGTTATATTCTTCCAAAGGATCCTGCACGTCTACCTTGAGGTCATTAAGCTTGGCAGGAGTAGCCTTCAAATGTTCCAGTTGCACCTCTTTATAACTCATAGGGCTACTGTCGATAACACATTCTGCCCAAGAACAATTGGGCAAACACTTAGGGCTAAACTTACTCTCTAAGAAGAAATAAAAAAGCCTAGAAAAAGTAGATTTAATTAAATTAGTTGTCTCATCCAACTTGTCTTCTTCTGTCACTTGTACTTGCATTACTCTTGATCTTCAGCAATCTCTTCTCTCACAAACCTTTTTTTCTTCTGCATCAGGCTTAGCTTGGCCAATTCCTGGCCATCTACTTAAAACCTTCCTCAATGAAGGTCTTGAACTCCTCATTTGTCAAACTTTTCCGTTGGGACTTAACTTCTTCTTCATCAATCACAACTGGACCCAAATCCTCATCATACACCACAACTTCTATGTTATTAATATCAACAACAAAAGGATTTGCATCTGCCTAGTAAACTTCCATCCCTCCTTTACCACCACTGGTTAAGAAGATCAATGCCTGGTGTAGAGAAGAGGGTACACAACCATTAAGGTATATCCAATCTCTACCTAGTAGCACATTGTAGTTAGAGGTGGATGACCTGGAACAAACCTGAAGTCACTACTCCCCTGGCCTCAGATATCCACCAGCAAGTTACTTATGTTCACATCAATAGAAGAAGTTATAACAAATTTCCCATACTTCAGTGTCCTAGAAGGAAGAATGTTGACAATGGCTCCATTATCAACAAACCCTTTCACTGGAACCCCATCTAAATAAGCTCTGACATATAAAGGCCTTAGATGCCTATGAGCTTGTCTTCTGGTTTTTACAGCATAACATTTTCTCCATTGACAGATCTAACCACCTTAATTACCTCATGGCTTGGTTTGTGTCTCAATCACTGCTACATGAACTACTAGTTCAGTCAAATCTTCAACGTCACCTACAAATTTATCTAGTTGGTTTGGCTTGGCCTAAAACCTCTGAGGGATGGCCATAATCATGTTGTACTCCTTAGATAGAGGGAAAGAACCAAAATGAATGGCAGCCAACTTCTCTCCAAAGTCGCCCCCAAAACTATCTGACTTGACTTCATCTTCTTTAACTCCCTCGTTATTATTCATGTCATCAATAGCCATCTCCTGGAACCCCTTTCATTACCACATCTTTTCCATTGTTGTCATTTTCATCTACCATTAAATCTTTCTCCCGCTCTTTCAATTTTTGCCTCAGCAAAGCCTTCTCAGAAAGCTTCTCAATAGGTCTGTCTCTGCCTTTTCTGGCTCCATTTTCCTTTTTAGAATTTGAATTGGTTGTACTAGATGGGCTCTAGAAGTTGAACCCTTCACTCTCTTTCCTCCAGTAGCAGGAACTAATCCATCTATAGTCCATACTAAATCTTGGCTTCTAGCTAGCTTATCCTCTGCAGCTGTAGACATCATAGCATGGAACCGTCTTTGTTCTCTCCTTTTCTGAGTTCTTGTTTCCCACATTGGTCTCCAGCCACTCATGGGGAACTTTAGGTGAGACACTCCTTGCCATCCTAGATGAGATGGTACTGGAGGATTTACCATCCTTGGTTGAACTAGTTGCATTTTTGGCCTCACTCTTAGGCCATGATGCTGCTGTTGAAATCCTCCAAATGGTCTCACAAAATGTTGATGCCCTCCATATAGCCTTCCAGTCTATTGATGGCCACTATGTGATGCACCAGATTGCTGGTGCTGGCCACTGTATTGCCTAGTTAGAACCCTTGGACTTCCATAAGGCTTAGAACCCTTGTGTTGTTTGAGCATGGCCCTCACATTACTTGGTCCACCAAAGCATGGATGAACAGGGGCTCCTCGGAACAAGAATGGAGCATCATCCTTACCATAATTCTCCGTAGGACCAAATATCCTTCGATTTGTTCCATCATAGAAAAAACAATCATTGCTGAAAATCTGCAGATCACCATAACCCATAGTGTTGAACCTCAGGCCAACATTCTTTCCAATTTTCTAAATTCCATCAATCACAATGGCCTTGTTTTTTTCTTTCTCAATACCACATTTGAAACAAATGAACCTCTCACCAGGTTCTTCCTAAACTTTTTCCCTTTTGCTTCTTTTACTATCTTCTCCATCCACTCTTTGTTAAGCTTCTCTAATTCTACCAGGAGAACTCTGGGATTTTTGTCCTTCTTCTTTTGATCAATTGTCTGGAAGTCAGTTGATACCATGTTAATCTCCACCAAGTTTGGAAATGGATCCTATCAACTGCTATAACCCTTTTCTTTCTCGGCATATTTCAACATTCCTTTTTGAATTAAGTCCTTTACACAATTTCGAAATGTACATAATTATTAGTAGAATGCCTAAAAAATTTATGCCATTTACAATACTCCTTGCCAACCCTGTCCCTTTTTTTGGGAATGTTGTGGCCAGGAGTTAAAGTTAAAAACGTGTTTGCTAACAACTCATCAAATAAGGCATCTGCTTTTGATAAGTCAAAAGAGTACTGCCTATGCGACACATGCACATTCTTTTTTGGCTAGTTGTGTTGCTGGCATACTCACAGGTTTTCTAGCTTTCTTTAATGTTTCACAGACCACAGGCTTTTTACCTATTATTTGAGCCACATCTATGCCTATATCCATGTCAAACTCAACCTCTTGGTAATAAGTCTCTAATGAGGCTGCATTTCTCTGCTACTCTTCTCTAAGAATGGCCTCATAACTAGTTGCTCTTGAAGACAACTCAAATAGGTCTCTAAACATCATACCTTCAAATTTTTTTCTAAGTTCAAAATCTAAACCATTCTGGGCTAGTCTTATAACTTCTATTCTAGGCATGTACACATGACATCTGTTTTTTGCTTTTTTAAACTTGTCGATGTACTGTTCTGCACTTTCTCCTTGCCTCTGTTTAAATTTTGACAAATCCGTCATTGTCACTTTAGGCTCAGTTCTAAAAAACTGGGCATGAAATTGACTCTCCATTTCTTGCCAAGTATGAACAGAGTTTTCTGGCAAGTTAATAAACCAAGTAAATGCCACTTTCGATAGAGAATGAGGAAAGAGTTTTAATTTTAAATTGTCATCATAGCCAGGTTCTCCACGTTAGAGTATGAACCTGCCTACATGCTCTATGGTTGATTGTCTCTCTTCTCCTGTAAATAACGTAAACTTATGAATCCTATAATTTATAGGAATGGGGGTTGTTTCTACCATGGAAGGTAAGGGCTCCTAAACATTAGCCTATCTGGCCTTCTCAAGCCCGAGCCATACATTTCTTTTATGATGTTCATATTTGCTGCCTATTATTAATCTGGGGGTCTAAGTATTATTGTTGATGTCCTCCTCCTTGGACTTCTGGTTAGAAGTAAGGAAAAGGGGGACCAGGCCCTCTAGGCCTTAGATGCATCATGTTAGGTTCATAATATGGTTGTTGCATGGCATGGTCTCGTATATTCTAAGGCCTTACTTGATTAATTGGCCTATTTCTTTGTTCTGCCATGGCCTGATAACCTGCTATAGGCCCATCGAATGCATGAGTACCATACATTTGTGGCCTTGATTGCTCCCCTGGTCTCATTTCCATATTATTTAAGTTGTGATTAAACATTAGGTTTGTGGGGTATTCCCTCTCAAACACAGGATTTATGGTCATTCCCTCCTCATATCTTTCTTGGATTGTGGGAGGTCTATAAAATGACACAAGTTCATTTACATTTTCATGCTGTTGAGGGGCTACAGGAGATATGAATTGTCTTATTTCTTTGTTTTGCCATACACAGACATAGAACCAATTGTTTACTGAGTATGTAGTAGAAGAGCCCTTCTTGGATCAACAGAAGGACAACTAGACTGGCCAGTTTTGGCCACATTTGGCCATTTCGTTGGCCTATTTCCTATCTGGCCACTAAATGGCCATCACCTAGGTTGTCCTGCACTCCTTCAAGTCCACCATCCAACTCTTCTCCATCTTCAACCCTTTTTATCAGGATCTTCAAAGACTCCGTGTTGTTTCTTCCTAGCTATCACTTCAAATTAGACAGGTCCCACTGGGTGTGCCAAAATATGTTAGCAAAAATCTGGTTTGGGTCAAATTGACAAAGGAGATTTGACAGAATAACCAAGATTTCACAAACAACAACAGATCAAGCAATTGTGGTTTGGAATGTTTTATGCCTTGACAGTTTCAAGGACTTCTTTGGAGGTTGTAATGCGAAGAAACAAGTGAGAATAAATTGAAATTCGATTGAAGAATAAGTAAACTTGCCACTTAATCAAAAGAATTAAATTACAAGTCCAATATATATAACAATCGACAGAAGAAAACTTGGCCACAGAGGCTGAATTACAAACAGAAATACTCCTAAGTACAAAAAACTATTGCTAACTAGGTTATGCTACTCCTAACCACATAGGTTGTATGTTGTTGAAGACCTTCTTTACTTTGAATTTACAGCCTTTATACTGCTGGTCCTGCTACTTCTCCATTTCCTGCATAACTGCTCATGATCTCCATAACCGCTGGTAACTGCTTTTCTGCTGCAGCATTCTCTTCCTCTTGCAAACAAGGCACATACCCTACGTCATTTGCATGCCTAACTTCATGGCTTGACACCTGGGCCACGTTTGGCCATATCTTATTGCACTATCAGATGAATCGACAGGAAAAACTGCGCCTGCCACATTTGCTCCTTTGACTGTCTCGCTTTTAATAGCTGCTCTGCATTTTGGGACTCATATTCCACTATAACCTCGTGGTCTTCATCCCTAGCATCCACTGGATCAACTCTCTGCATATGTTATGCTCAATCAACAGAGAATATAACAGTGCCAACAAGTTCTTTAATCGTTTTCCGATTCTTATAATCAGTAATAATTTTAGTTATTTCAATTTAATTTCAGTTTATTTGTCTTTATCGATTTATTTCAAAAAGTCATTGAGCCGTTCACAATATACAATTACAAAACTGGATTTTTTATTAATTATAATTTTTTATTTATTTGTTGATTGACCTCTGTCCGTCAACACCAAACCAATTTTTTTATTAACACTAGGTCTTCTTCGTGGTCAATTATTGTACTACTTTCAAAATGTGACCATGAAAAAAAAAAATTAATTAAAGAACTCCCTAACGTTTACAAGACGGCAAGTGGGTGGACGCATTTTATCCAAAAACAAAAATAAAAAAACAAAAAACGAGACGACAAATGGTCCGTTGTCTTGTAATAGAATTGTAAGCCACGTCTCTATTTAAAGAGACCCAAGACTCTAAGGTCGTCCATGTGTAATCCGTATAACCTATATATTTAATTTGTTATTTATATTTTAATTCTAGAAAGTAGTTCTCCAGTTCAGATTTGGACTACAGCACATTTTTTGGATTTAATTTTAATAATTCAAATCGTTTATTTTATAAATTTTTTTTTTATATTCATCCACAAAATAAAAATAAGTTGATTTGATAATTGTAATTTGTTTAATTTATTTTGTTTGTAAAAAAAAAAAAATGATGAATCCAAAGCAATACTGAATATATATTTCACTTGTCAGCACAGTCTAGGATCATTGACAATCTAATCTACTAAACCATGGGAATGCTTAGTTTAATTTTCCTAATGCAAGTTCAAAATTTTCATTCAAAGGAAATTGGAAAGATTTTTGTATCTGGAGCAGCGTAGCCTATGATTTCTCTTATTGCAATTGAATCACTTTGAGTTGATTCTGACAGGTCTTTTCTCAAGACTTTGGCCTTGGTTGTTTGGGAACATATTATTTTAATATTTTTAAAATTTTTATAAATAAAAATAAAAATAAAAAGAGTAGTGTGATAACTTACAGTAATTTTTTCACTAAAATATATAATTAAACAAACGAGACCTTAATTTCTGTTTGCTTAAATGAGAAATACAATTAAACTGTATCATTCTCAATGATAATCTCACTCGGTCACTCGTACACACAAACAAAAATATTGTTATCGACAGATATTAAATGGCCGTTACATCATTCATTGATGGTAACAATTTGTTCCAGTAAGGGTGTGTTTGATTGGACGGACTGGAAAAGGGGGGATTAGAATCCATCGGACTTGAGTCCTGGAACTGTGAATTCTCCGGACTATTTGGTTGGATTGGATATGTATCCTGTGTTTGTTTTTTCATGGGATTAGATATCTGGATAGGACTATTTTCAGTGAATCCAACGTTTGGTTGGACGGACTGGATATGATAAATGAACAAAAGACTATTTTACCATTTTTCAATTGTTTACTAAGTAAAAGCAATATTAAACATATCTTTAATATTTTAATTATTTTTAATAACATTAAACATACTAATGGTTAAATTTTGTTTAAAGATATTTAAACATACTAATATTGATAAAATTTTTTGACTGGTACAGATTATTTTTATTTAAACAAATAAATTTTTAGTAAACATTAAACATACTAATGGTTAAATGTTTAAAATTTTTATTTAAACAATTAACATTGAAATTATTTTGATGTACAGATTATGTTTAAAACAATTAACAATTAACAATTAACAATTAAATAAATGTTGATGTACAGATTATGTTTAAACAATTAACAAATGTTAAATGTAATTAACAATTAACAAATGTTGATGTAATCAAATGTTGATGTATTAAAACATAATTTAATAGATGTTAAATAAATATACATGTTGATGTACAGATGTTGAAATAATTTAATAAACATGTTGATGTACAGATGTTTAAATGTTTAAATAAAACATAATTTAAATAAATGAAATTATTTATTGTTGAAATTAAACATTTAATTGTTTAAATAAAACATCTATTAAAACATCTATTAAATTTAAATAATGAAATTAAATAAAACATAAACAAAATTTTAAAATAAAACATCAATAAAATATCTATAAAAAATTATTTTAAAAATTAAATAAATAAAACATTAATAAAAGTTAAATAAAATTATTTTATTTTTAAATTGAGACATTTAAATTTTATTAAATATAATACATAATTAAATAGTAGAGGGTCAAAATTGTCATTTTCGCATCTAATCCAAACAGTGATTAGTCCCCCAAAACAATCCCACACCCCCCCCCCCCCAGGACAGGATAGTCCCTCATATGGGGGACATGGAGTCCGGCTGGACATGGAGTCCGGCGGACTAAAAAAAATCAAACGACGGATAAAGAGGGAGGCCGGACATGGAGTCCAAATAATGGATAGTCCCCCCCTTATCCCCTCATATGGGTGTGTTTGATTGGACGGACTAGATAAGGGGGGATTAGAATCCATCGGACTTGAGTCCTGGGACTGTGAATCCCCCGAATTATTTGGCTGGATTGGATGTGTATCCTGTGTTTGTTTTTTCATGGGATTAGATGTCTGGAAAGGACTATTTTTAGTGAATCCAACGTTTGTTTTTTCATGGGATTAGATGACTGGATAGAATAATGAACAAAAGACTATTTTACCCTTTTCCAAGTGTTTACTAAATAACAATATTAAATCTGTCTTTAAATGTAATCTTTATTTATAATTGATTAGTGGACCACAATTAATTATGTAATTTTTTCAAATGTTTTTTTTTAGCACCATTGTTTTTTTTTTCAAAGTTTGAAACATATATTTTTCCAATATTTATATTTTTTAATGGTCACATTTTTTCAATATAAATAAGACCATGTCCCTTCTAATTTTTATCCAACACAAAAATTATTTCTCCAACACAACTTTTGAAGCTGAGCTTAATTTAGTAGAACTTGGCACAGTGGTTTGTTGAGCTTGAGTTTGAGTTGAAAAAACATGCTATTTCAAATTATGCTTCCTAAAACAAGGATGTTCAGAGTAATTATTAGGAAATGATATTCACACTTCCCTTTCAGGTTATTTTTTTTGTCCTCTTACTTCTCACTAGGGGAGTTTGAATCTCATTTCCCTAATTAAAACATGTTCCAATCTGTTTGCATGAATTCAAAATTATATGTATCTGCCATTTCCACTGCTAATTGTATCCATTTACAATGAAATTAGTGCAGACACATATTGGCAAGCTACTGGAATATTCATCAGCATGAAATTGGTGTTTTTTCAATTAACAAATCACAAGCATTCCACAACTAATTATGCCTAAACACATATCAAATGGATCAAATGCAATAGAGTAGCAGAAACTGCATTTTAGATAATATTCTGTTATGAAAAGAACTTGTCATCTGTGGCCAAGAACATGAATTGCTCCAAAAATTATTTCTCCAACACAACACACCAGCACTTCATGGTCTTATATCCAACACAACAGTACTCCATAAATGAACAAAAATTATCTCGACACTAGCACTCCAACACTCCATAAATGTCCAACACAACAGACCAGCACTCTATAAATGAACAAAAATTATTTTTATCCAACACAACACACCAACACTTCATATTGACACCAACAAATCCACAAAACACACCAATTAACAATCATCCAAATAACTGTGTACAGCAACCAAAATAAAAACAACCAACATGAAAGTGGTATATGTTCATAAGGATGTCAGTAGGTACAAATATTTGTTCCTACAACTAGTAGTCTTCAACAACAAAAACAAAAGCATCCCATGACTAGATGAGTTAGAGGCACCAAATCATGATATAATAATTTAACCCACAAAATATGGTGCTTGACAAATAAAAAAAGCAACAATTAAGTCTACGGAGCATAACCCAAAAACCAAATATTCCCATCACATGTCACAAGTTTGTTATGGAGCATTCCTACTTAGCAACCTCATTACCCACCTCAGCCTATCATCATGTGTCAAGCTGAAGAACATGTCAAGCTTTTGGACATCATGGGATATGATTTCGCAAGCATCTAACCTTTCATCTACGGTAATTGGCAACTTTGTAAGTTCATCATTTAATGATGCTCGTTTTGATGCAACATCATGTGAATACCCCATCCTTTTTCCAATGAATTCCAGCTTCTCATTGGTTTTACCCATGACATCCACCAACTTGTCAGTAAACATAGACAGCTCTTCAACTACATCATCATCAGATCTTGATCTTTTCTTGTCTTTCTTTTTGGCAAAACTCTCACAAGCTCGCTGAGTTGCTGAGTTTGAACAATCCATTCCTTCACCAGTGTGACTATTTACTCCCATTTGTTCAAGAAAAGTGTCATTATCTGCAAGGCCATGCAACAATACATCTTCCTCAGCATTCATAGCCTCAACTGCATCAGCAGGCCCTTCAGCAAAATATTTGAATCCATTCATCAAAATATGGGAAAGTTTTGTTCCTCAAGTGTTTTGCATCAGTGTCCCTTTGCAATGACCAACTAATCCCAGTTAATATAGGAAAGTGTATTTCAAAAGTAGTTACATAAACATGTAGCAATTAAAATAAAAAAATTAAAAAAAAGTGTCTACATCATGGTAACTTTACCCGAACATATGCCTCCCATACACTATCACTCTCCACATCGATTCTTTTTTCAGTGTCATTCCATCCAAACCCACTAGTAGCAAGCATACCGGACACAGAATTATAGTGCTTCTTCCATATTTTAATTTTTGATTCAATATGGGGACAACCACGTAAGTCTGTCCCAGGTAATATATCCGCCAATTTAGTTTCCAGTCTCGTAAGATAGCCCACCTTGAAAGCATTATCAACTTTCATTCCTTCATTAACAATGGACACCAATGCTGAAATTAGAGCATCCTTTCACGTGGGCTCCAAATTCGCCTTTGTTTTGACCGAATCAACCTTGTCATTCTTTTTCTTACGAGAACTGGATACCTCATTATCCATGCCTAAAGTAATCATTCAACATTTCATACGCATTACAATAAATCATTAATAACTCATAAAATAAATTGTCAGATATTAATAAAAATACATTTTCAACATCCACATTGTCACATATTAATAAAAATACCTCATCAAATAATTCAACATCCACATTGTCAGATATTAATAGAAATACATAGCAATGTCACATTAAAAATTTAAATGGTTTAACAACAAATCAAAGTAGAGCACAATAGTAATGAAAATTAACACTAAACTATTCTCATCCAGCCCCCCCACTAGCCAACCAATCATTGTACAATTGCATAGCGAGTGTATCCTGCCACACAGTCCATTCATTAGATGTCTCAACAGTATCAATGAAATCATCTCCCATTGGCGGTTGATTTTCTCCGTCATCATCGTCATTCTCTATAGGGTCAACTGCCATCTCTCGTCGAATGAAATTGTGTAACAGGCAACATGCTGTGATAATACGATTTTGGGTTCTAATGGGGTAGTATGATGCACTGCGAAGTATTGCCCACCTCATTTTCAACAATCCAAAACACCTTTCTATGACATTCCTGGCTTGTGCATGTTTCATATTGAAATATTCTTGGTAATTATTTGGAGTTGCCCCTTCTCTCCAAATGGACACATGGTATCGCTGACCACGGTAAGGTGCTAAGAATCCTTGCCCATTTGTATAGCCTGCATCCACTAGGTAGTAGTAACCTGTGTGTGGAATGTTATGCATTAAACTCAATTATTATACACGAACTTAGGAAGAATTAAGTATCATGAAATTACCATTTGGAATCCTTAGGCCATTAGGCCGATTGATCGCATCTCTTAAAACCCTAGAGAAGGCCGCTGACCCTTCCCACCCCGGCAACACATATATGAAATTCATTTGTTGGGAGCAACTCCTAGAACATTAGTAGCAATATCTCCCTTTCTTGTCCTATACCTTGCTTGATGAATCAGGGGTACACGAACTCTAATAAAGGTGCCATCAAGTGCTCCAAGACAATTCTAAACAAACCAGTTGAATAGTTATTGTAATTGTTATGGTTTTTTGTTTTGGGTAAAATAGAGAACAAAAGGAAATCAAAAAAATAATGTAAAGTTACCAAATTTGTGGACAATATATTTACCTGGAAGCAATTCCACCGTGGATCTGTGTTTGCTTCGGTAATAGGATTTGGTGTACTAAGTAAGTTGGCTTGTAGGCGTAGCACAGCCTTTAACACATCATTGACATATCGACTAACAGTCTGTCCAGATCTATAGAAATTGAACTTAACATTTCGTATTTTCAAATGTTGTGCCAAAATGAAGAGGAAGAAGGCCACCTTCTCTTCTAAAGTGACATGTTTTGAAGGTCCTAACCCACCAATTGTATGAATCATATTGCACAAAGTCATAAAAGAACGACGATCCATACGGAGTTGTTCAATGCATGTTATGTCACTTTCTCTCACTAAACGGTTAATATGATCCATTTGTTCTTGCAACCGATTGGGTCCTCTAATAAGATTACGTGGATACTTAGATAAATACTTCTTCAAGATAACTTGAATGACAACAGAAGCTACAGTGCATAAGGCAAATAGCTCTTGCATTACAACTTGCAGTACTACGTACAATTCAAGCTCATCATTACTCTCATCGTCAAAGTCATTGATATTCTCATCCATCTATAAAAATAAATTATCATACAAAAACCATTTAGAATTACAAATAATATAAAGAATGAAACATATAACATATAACAATCTACTTTTCACTTCAAGAGAAGTTTTAAATGTAGAAAAACATGACAAAACTTCAAAAAGTTATGTGCTTTATATAATAGATATGTGCTTTTCAAGTACTGTTGCCAACATGGCTAGAAAATTTGGTTCAAGAGTGTCAAATGGAAGAATGGCAGGCACATAAGTATGGTGGGTTCAAATGGGCAGCCAATGGAACTTAAAGGAGGGAGTAAGTGCAGGGACTACTATGTGCAGTTTACATTCTTTGCAGGGACTATGAACTCTTTTTCAATTTACATTCTTTATTCTTTGATTGCTTTATGAAGTAGTAACTGGTGAACTCCTATAATGATAGTGGCAGGTAGTAATTAAAGTCTGAAATTACATGGAGATTTATTTAGAGATTGAACAATTTTTATTGGAGTTCCATTAAGAATGGGCAGACAAGCAAGTGAACAAAATTTTATGGGAAATTGAAATGACACACTAGTGGAATAACAAACAACAACAATTTGACAAAACGCATCGAAACATGTTGAAACAATTAACTTGTGTGGACATGAATCTAGAATTTTTCAAAATGTTTAAGATTAAATTTTTCATTATAGTTAAATTTTTCAAAATGTGACTCGTACATTTTGGGATTTTATCTTTTTAACATTGATATACCTTGATATATTAGTTGAAATGAAATTATGAAAATCACAAACATGTATAGGCCGATTTTGATATGTATCAATTTGTAGCCGATTCACATCGATTCAACAACCATAAAAGCTCTTTTTTGCATGATTTAAAAAAATTCATGATGGTAACACCCAATTCTCGATAAATATGATCAATATTCTCACTATTATTTCTTTCAATATTATGATTTAAAATCATAATCGAAAAAGAAAAGAAAAGAAAATTCTATCACAAAATGTTTTGACTATGGTACATACTAAAATCTCAAGAAATGGAATGATTTATTCATTATTTTATTTTATTAATGGCTTTAGGTCTCCATTGACCACTTTGAGGAAAACAAACACAACTGTTCGTTGTTTGGCAAGCAAGTATTGTTTGAGCTTCATGAATTTATTTTATTAATGACTTTAGGTCTCCATTGACCACTTTTTGAGGAAAACAAACACCAGTGTTCTTTGTTTGGCAAGCAAGTATTGTTCGAGCTTCAAGAAAAGAAAGCCACCAAAAGCCACCAAAAACAAACACCATAACTGTGTTTAAAAAATAAATGGCATATTTATAATCATACTTTTCATTTATCTTTATTAATGGTTGTAATTATTAGATTAATTTAACTTATTTTATAAAAAAAAATATATATATTTAATAGATTAAATTATCAAAATGGGTTAAGGAGGAGCATGGGGCTGCACTATAGCAGCCCTTCAGATGCTCTGTTTTTTTGTTAAATGAGTTCCAAGTGCTAACAATGGCAAGGCAACAAAGATTACAACAAAACATGACTTCACATACTCTGTTTTTTGTTAAATAATAAGTTCCAACTACTAATAATGGGAAGGCAACAAACTTGTATACAAACCCAGCACCATTAACAACCATTAACAATTAACAATGAGTTGCTGCTGTTTTTTGAAGGCTCAAAAAAAAAAAATAATAAAAAAATACAACAACAACAACAACAACAAATACAGACCCACAACCCATCAAAATAGGCATACCATAAACAAAATCCCTCAAATCTGGTTTGATGAAGAGAGAAAAAAAAAAACTTGAAAGAAACAAAAAAATAACTACAGAGAGAAAACAAAATTGAACCAAATCAGCCACAAAAACAACCCAAATTGAAATAAAAAATATATACCAAACAAAATGGAAGATGTAGAAAGGGTTTCAAACCTGAGTGTAGATGATGAAATTGAGCCACAAAACAGATGAATCGCCTCTAGGGTTTTGCCGTTTTGCCTCTTCTCAGCAAATGATCTGTGCTCTCACAATTACAGAGGAAGCAAAATATATAATATGAGGGCAAACCGGTCATCTCACCCCTCTAATCCAAACAGTGTATAATCCTACCAAAATTATCCTACACCCCCCCCCCCCCCGGGACAGTGGAATCCCCATATGAGGGATAAGGAATCCGCCGGACATGGAGTCCGGCCGGATTAAAAAAAAACAAACAACGGACAAGGAAGCTTTAATGGATTACAATCCAAACAGTGTATTGTCCCCCCCCCCCCTTATCCGGTCAATCAAACAAGTGTAATAACTTTTTTCTTATTTTAAAATAATGATATAATTATATGATTATTGTATATACATTCGATAATGGAGAGGAGTTTTGAATCTGACACGGCATGAAAAATGATGTTGGATTGCATTGAAAAAAATTATTAAATAAATTTATCTATTGGGATTACAGCTATGACAACAATAACTAGACTCACTTTTCACACTAGAAACTGTTGGGTATACCTCTTTATTAGAGTGTGGGATTCAATTGGTTTATTAAAAGAATTTTAATTTGGTTTGGTTTGGTTTAGGTATAATATATTTTAATATATTATATCTAATTTGTGGAGACCCAATCCAATTTGGTTACAACTAGGGTTTTGATAAAACAAACCCTAGAATTAACAATATATATGTTGTTTATGGTTTTTGCTCAGTGTGAAAAGAAAAAAAGCAGCCGTTTTTGTGAAGCAGCAGCACTTCATTGATCAATTTGTTTTGTGAGATAGTGCATGTGGAAAAGTCAATCTAGTGGCTTAATTGATTAAGGTGTGGAATCTTCGGTTGGCTACTTCGGTTTCGGCTTCATAGTTGGATGATTTAGTTCGTTATTTTGGATCTTCTTCAACTCTGATTTATGAAGATTTTGGTTTTTCTATTTGGTGAGGTTTTTCCTCTTGTTTATTTGTGATTATTTGGAATTCACCTAAGGGTGGTTTTATGAGATCGTTCGTGTCTCGTTTGTAATCGTTTGGAAACCTTTTGGTTGATAGTGGAATCAGATTTCGATCCCGTAGACGTACCTCACATTGAGGGAACTACGTAAAAATTCTTGTGTTGCTTTTGATTTAATTCTTTCCACATTAGTTTTTATTCCCATTGATTGATTTACTTATGGGGAATCACATATTTTCCCTAACAACTGGTATCAGAGCTTACGGTTTATTGGGGTTTATTTATTTGTGTAAATCAATGGAGGGGAATGTGGGTCGTATGTCTAGCTTCAATGGAAGCAATTGGGTAACTTGGAAAACTAAAATGGAGGACCTATTATTTTGTAAAGATTTGTATGGACCCATTGAGGGTGATAGTGGCAAACCCGAGGGTATGAAAGATGATGAATGGAATAGGCTTAATCGAAAAGCCGTTGCTGTTATCCGTCAATGGCTTGATGACAGTGTGTTTCATCATGTTGCTATTGAAACTTCAGCACATGATTTATGGAAAAAATTAGAAGGCCTTTATGATAGAAAATCAGCCACAAATAAAGCTTTTCTGTTTCGTAAGTTGGTTAATTTAAAATATAAAGAGAGCAACCCTATTCCGGAACATCTAAATGAAATAAATAGTATTGTTAACCAACTTGCTTCTATGATAATTGTTTATGATGATGAGTTGCAGGCTTTGATGCTACTTAGTTCTTTGCCCCAAAGTTAGGAGACTTTGGTTGTGACGGTTAGTAATTCGGCACTTGATGGAGTTGTCACAATGGGCCAAGTCACTAGTAGCTTGTTGAATGAAGAAACTAGAAGAAAATCAGCGGGTTCCTCTCATTCGGAAGCATTTGTTGTGAAAGGCCGAAGCAAAACAAGGGGGAGGAGTAAAACTCCTCATGGTCGTGATCAAAGCTGTGACAAATCAAGAGATGGTTCTTTTTCAAAGAAAGACATTGAGTGTCATTATTGCCATGAGAAAGGGCACATGAAGCGAGAATGCCGAAAGCTCAAGAACAAGGAGAAAAGGCGTGACAAAAGTGTGGATAAGAAGCAAGAAGACACAACAGCAGTTACTACCGATGATCTCATAGTCGTTTGTGAAGATGATTGTATCAATTTTGTGGGCCAAGAGAGCAATTGGGTGATTGATTCCGGTGCTTCTTTTCATGTGACTTCTCGAGTTGATTTCTTCACTACCTACACCGAAGGAGATTATGGTTTTGTTCAAATGGGTAATGAAGGTTTGTCCAAGATTATTGGCATGGGTGATGTTTGCTTGGAAACAAATTTGGGCTGCAAGTTGTTGCTTAAAGATGTGAGGCATGTTCCTGACATTCGCCTAAATTTGATCTCTACTGGGAAGCTAGATGATGAAGGCTTCAACAACAAATTTGGTGATGGAATATGGAAGCTCACAAAGGGTTCTTTGGTGGTGGCTAAGTGTAAGAAGACTCATACACTTTATTCGATGCAAGGAAAAATTTGTAAAGGTGTTGTCAATGCACTTCAAGATGATACTTCTACCGAATTGTGGCACAAGCGGCTTGGCCATATGAGTGAAAAGGGGATGCAAGTATTGTTCAAGAAAGAGCTTCTACCCGGTTTGAAAGGTACACATCTTAAAACTTGTGTTCATTGTTTGGTGGGTAAACAACATAGAGTTTCTTTTCATAAAAATGTTGCTTCTAGGAAAGAAAATGTTTTGGAGTTGATTCATTCGGATGTTTGTGGTCCTTTAAAAGTTAGAACACATGGTGGTGCACTTTATTTTGTTACTTTCATTGATGATTATTCAAGGAAAGTTTGGGCTTTTCTACTAAAAACTAAAGATCAAGTTCTAGAAGTATTTAAGCATTTTCAGGCCATGGTTGAAAGAGAAACAGGGCATAAATTAAAGTGCATCTGATCAGACAATGGTGGTGAATACATTGGACCATTTGATGAGTATTGTCGCAGCCAAGGTATTCGGCATCAAAAGACAGTTAAGAAGACTCCTCAACAAAATGGAGTTGCCGAGAGGATGAACCGCACCATTGTGGAAAGAACAAGGAGTTTGCTTTCACAAGCTAAATTGCCAAGATCCTTTTGGGGTGAGGCATTGAAGACAGCGGTTGACGTGATCAATTTGTCTCCTTTCTATCCTTTGAATGGTGATGTTCCAGAAAGAGTTTGGACCGGCAAAGATGTGTCTTATGAGCACTTGAAAGTGTTTGGTTGCCGAGCTTTTGTTCACATTCCAAAGGATGAGAGGTCCAAGCTTGATAGTAAGTCAAGACAATGTATTTTTCTTGGCTATGGGCGTGATGAATTTGGGTAAAGATTGTGGGATCCGGTCGACAAGAAAGTCATTCGAAGCCGTGATGTTGTGTTTCTTGAAGACCAAACAATTGAAGACTTTGGCAAAGGTGATCAACCGGAGCAAAAAACTAGTAATCTCATTGACATGGATTCATCTCCTTCATCTTCAGTTGACGATGAAAACGGGGGAGATGTGCAGCCACCTATTGAAGATGTGGAGGATGATGCTAATCCTAATGAAGTTGAGCCAGAAATTGAGGAAGAGCATCCAACTCAAAAACCGCCACCACAACTTGAGTTGAGGAAATCTACAAGGGACCGACAACCTTCAAGAAAGTATCCTCCCAATGAATTTGTGTTGATTTCCGATCAAGAGGAGCCTGAGAGCTACCAAGAAGCAATTGAGCATGCAAAGAAAGATGATTGGAAAAAGGCCATGGAAGAGGAGATGAATTCCTTACTTGAAAATCACACTTATGATTTAGTGAAGTTGCCTAAGGGGAGGAAAATTCTGAAAAATAAGTGGGTTTTCAAATTGAAGAATGATATCAAGAATCTGAGGTACAAAGCACGTCTTGTTGTGAAAGGCTTTGGGCAAAAGAAAGGCATTGACTTTGATGAGATTTTCTCACCGATTGTGAAGATGTCTTCTATTGGGTTGTACTTGGCATGGCTGCAAGTATGAACCTTGAAGTTGAACAACTTGATGTGAAGACTGCATTTCTTCATGGTAATCTTGAAGAAGAAATTTACATGGAGCAACCAAAAGGTTTTGTGGAGAAAGGGAAAGAGAAATTTGTTTGCAAATTGAAAAAAAATTTGTATGGCCTCAAGCAAGCCCTGCGGCAATGGTACAAAAAATTTGACTCTTTCATGATGAATAATGATTTTTCTAAAACCACTTCGGACCATTATGTGTTTGTGAAAAATTTCCCGGATGGCAAATTTATTATTTTTTTGCTTTATATTGATGACATGTTAATTGTTGGTCAAGATTCTACCATGATAAACAGGTTGAAATTGGAGTTGAGCAAGTCTTTTTCTATGAAAGATTTGGGACCGGCAAAGAAAATACTTGGTATGAAAATTGTTCGTGATCGCAAAGAGGGATTGATTTGGTTGTCTCAAGAAAGCTACATCGAGAAAGTTCTTGAGAGGTTCAACATGGATAAAGCAAAGCCGGTTGGTTCTCCACTTGCGGGTCACTTCAAGCTTAGTTCGAATCAATGTCCTACAAGTAAGAAAGACAAGGAAGAGATGCAGAAAATTCCTTATGCTTCAGCAGTTGGTTCTTTGATGTACGCCATGGTTTGTACAAGGCTGGATATTGCTCACGCCGTTGGTGTGGTGAGTTGGTTTCTCTCTAATCCGGGTAAAAAACATTGGGCAGCGGTAAAATGGATTCTGAGGTATCTTCGAGAGACTTCGAAGGTATGTTTGTGTTTTGGAGATGGTAAGCCGGTGCTTGATGGGTTCACAGATTCTGACATGGCCAGTGATATTGATTCTAGGAAATCTACTTCGGGGTATTTGACGACTTTGCAGGGGGAGCTGTGGCATGGCAATCTAAATGACAAAAATGTGTTGCTCTCTCAACTACCGAAGCTGAATTTATTGCCATTACAGAAGCTTGCAAAGAAGAGTTATGGTTGAAGAATTTTTTGCAAGAGTTGGGTTTAAAGCAAGAAAAGTATGTGCTTTATTGTGATAGTCAAAGTGCTATTCACTTGAGTAAAAATTCTACTTTTCATTCGAGATCGAAACACATTGATGTGAGATACCATTGGATTCGTGATGTGTTAGATTCGAAATTGTTACAACTCGAAAAGGTTCACATGGATGATAATATTTCGGATATGTTGACTAAGACTTTGTCGAGGGACAAACATTTGAAGTGTCGAACTTTGGCGGGTATGGTTGATCTCTCCACCTAAGTCGGTAGGGGGAGAATTGTTAGGTATACCTCCTTATTGGAGTGTGGGACCCAATTGGTTTATTAAAAGAATTTTAATTTGGTTTGGTTTGGTTTAGGTATAATATATTTTAATATATTATATCTAATTTGTGGAGACCCAATCCAATTTGGTTATAGCTAGGGTTTTGATAAAACAAACCCTAGAATTAACAATATATATGTTGTTCATGGTTTTTGTTCGGTGTGAAAAGAAAAAAAGCAGCCGTTTTTGTGAAGCAGCAGCACTTCATTGATCAATTTGTTTTGTGAGATAGTGCATGTGGAAAAGTCAATCTAGTGGCTTAATTGATTAAGGTGTGGAATCTTCGGTTGGCTACTTTGGTTTCGGCTTCGTAGTTGGATGATTTAGTTCGTTATTTTGGGTCTTCTTCAACTCTGATTTCTGAAGATTTTGGTTCTTTATTTGGTGAGGTTTTTCCTCTTGTTTATTTGTGATTATTTGGAATTCACCTAAGGGTGGTTTTGTGAGATCATTCGTGTCTCATTTGTAATCGTTTGGAAACCTTTTGGTTGATAGTAGAATTGGATTTCGATCCCGTGGACGTCCTCACATTGAGGGAACCACGTAAAAATTCTTGTGTTGTTTTTTATTTAATTTTTTCCGCATTAGTTTTTATTCCCATTGATTGATTTACTTGTGGGGAATCACATATTTTCCCTAACAGAAACAACTTGTAGAATATGCCACGTTAGAGGATGTATTCAATTTTAGAATTCTTTTATTAGAGATTTTTACAAATAAGAGACCAAATGACAATATGTTTAAAGATCATCTAAATTTTCATAACTTCGTTCAAAATACTTTGACTAATTGAGTGATGGAGATTGCAAATCTCTCCATCCTATTGGAGCATAACGCAAAGAAGTTGGATTTAAGACTGCATGGTTTCTATTATGAGAATTGGGGTTGCATGTTCAATGGAATCGCCAAGAGATCAAATAGAAATGGGAAGTGTTATTAGCGAATTGCATTAAATAAAAAATACTAACATGAATGAAGGGTTGAACCAAGACTAGGAAGTTGAAAGAGATTTTGCAACCTGAAAGCTAAAGGTGTGTATCATACCCTCTTGAGCTATGCATCTGTATACCAAACTGAAAAATATTATACATAAATGAATTTCTTACCTGATTTTCTTTTTACTATATACAAAGACATGGATTTCACTTGTATTTATTAATGTGAATTTCAATACTTTTGTGTCTAATGATAAAAATAATATAGTGAAAAATCCATTTATATATAGCATTACTCTATCAAAATGTATCTTTCCCTCTTTTGAAACATCTCAATTTCAATTTCTCATTTTCTTTCTTTTTTATTTTTATTTTTATTCCAATCTATTGGGTAAGTGGACTAAAGCATTTTTTCTATATTGGGTAAGTGAACTAAAGCGTGCTTATTCAAGGTTACTCCTAAGTCCTTCAATAATTTATGTAGCTTCAAGTGAGGTATCACAATGCACTACAGGAAAATGGGGTTATAACGGCGTTCATACAACGGTGTTTTAAGGAACGCCACTTTTTAGTGCACATAACGGAAAACCGTGTTTCTATGTTTTACTTAAAAAAAAGAAAAGAAAAGGTCACCGTGAATATACTCTGTTATCTATACAGAGGTCCATCTCTCTCCTTCTCACACTTAGATCTCACTCTCTTACACACTGCTCTTCTCTCTCGCAATAGAACTCTCTCGACGGCTTTGCTCTGGTTGTTCTTCATCGATCTCTATCGCTCAAGGGCTTTTCTCTAGCTGTTCTTCGTCGAACTCGAACTCGATCTGTCTCACTATTAGCTTCAACCAGTGGCAGAGCCAGAAAATCAAATTAGAAGGGGCACTTATTAATTATAATATTGAAAAATTTTACAAAAATATTTAACGCAAGTTTTTACGATTGATTTCGAGAAACATCAAAAAAAATAATGTTATTTATAACTAGTATATCATGGATAATATAAAAAAATATGGATATAAGTCTTAAAATAAATTATATAATGATAAAAAAAAATTTATACAAAATTTGATTAAAAATTCAATATAGTGGTAATACCACGTCATCATTAGTATGTAATATCACAAACTAATAGTAAATAAACACATAGAGAGTGAACCTCACATGTCAGATGTAATTAACAATCCAATAAATTTCATATCTTTATAGTGAGATTACTTATACTTGCATATCAATAATAATGGCATCACCGTTACATTCAAAAATTTTCATAGATGATATGGTTTATAATAGTCTCTTCATTTTCATTTAAAACAACCATTATTGTTCTTATAATTTTTAAAATGTCATTGACATTTCACTCTAATAATATTTTTGTACTTTTTTTTTATTTAAAATATTTTCTTTATATTTGCAACAAAACAACAACAACAACAATGCCCAATTAGTGCACATTATGTTTGTTTGAGAGGAGAAAGATTGAGTACACACTTAACCTTTGACATAATGCACAAAGTGGTGATCCCAAGACTTAAACCCATAATCTTAAGGTTATTAGGCCAAATCTTAACCATTGAACCAATAGTCACCCCCCTTTCTTTATATTTGCAAAAAAAAAAAAAAAAAAATCCCAAAATTCAGGGGGGCCCGTGACCCCCCTCGTCCCTTGCTGCCTCCACCACTGGCTCCAACCTTGAGTTTGCAAATCGCAGATCCAAAATCGATATCTTTATTGAACTAGATCGACTTTTCATCTCAGGTACATTTTTCATTCTCTTAATTGGTGTTCGAGTTGAACTATCATCTTCTATACTTTCTCATTGTCAAATTAGATCTGCTGATTAACTCTCTAATTTTTTCATTCTCAGATCAGATCAGATCGTTATCATTCTTGAACCAGATCGATCTCTCTTGCTCTTCATCCCAGGTACATTTTTCAAATCAATCATTATTCATTTTCTTAGATTTCATTTGCTAATAAATTCGTGTCCACATATTGGGAGAATCATTCTCTCCTCTTTGTCTTGACAATTTTAGTTTTTTTTAAAAAAAAAAAAAAAAAACTAGTTTATATAATTTGGGATGATCTTGTTGTTCTAGTTCTTTAGATCATTTACGATTTTAGCATTGTAATCTGTTTGGGAGGAAACTAGTTAATATTCACTTGATCTCTGTCTTTTATTTGAATGTCAATAACCTTTGTAAGTTTCTATATCTACTTATCTTGTTGTTTGGCTTGTGATATGCTTTCTAGATCAACTTTTCAGTTGATAATGTGTTAATGATATTCAGTTTCTGGAGTGTCATATATTTGAGAATATCCATTTGTTGGGAGATCAGTAGATTACATGGGTGCCTCACTCCTTTGAGATTTCTTCTTACAGTTAGCATATTCGCTACATTTTGACTTTTGTTTCAGAACAATTTCATCTTTGGTGTAACATTCATTTAATTGAATGTATGGTATGTATATTTGTATAATTAATTAATTAATTTTTAATATGACATTTTATTCATGTTATTTGTTTTTGTCAAATGCAGGTTCACATATCAAAGAAAGGAAAGAAGAAGAAGAAGAAGAAGAAGAAGAAGAAGAAGAAGAAGAAGTAGATATAACAAAATCAATGAAAGAAGGCCGTTGGAATCTACTGAACTCAAGGTTAGGACTGTTCCTAATTTTAGTTTATTTGTGAATTTTAATTTATTAATGAAGTTGAATTTGTTTAGGATTTTATTCTTAGTTTATATTTGTTTCCTTATTGGCATTTACTAGTTTGGTTTGCCTATATATTGCTTTTGATGAACTATCAGATTTGGGCATTGATTGAATATTGAAGAACTGATATTGCATTGGGAATGTGTTCTCAATTTCTTATCTTGTCTCTCTTATTGATTGGATATGCACACACAGTCATAGAGATTAAGAGACGGCACACATATAGATATTTCATTTTTTTGGAGGTGAAGAGGTTGCTCAACCATAATTTCAACCCTACTTCTTATTATTAGGTATTTCATTTTCTGTTTCTATTTTTGAAATTTTTTTGAGCCTTCCCTAATTTTACCCATAAAGAAATTGCAATAGAGCATAGTTTTGATGTAGCTCAAGGTTGAGGTTATAATTGTTCGCAGTTATTCTGTGCCTTGCTCAAATTTCCACTTCTTCAATGGCTCTAACCACATACATTATAAGACTTGATTCCTTTTCTCTATCATATTCCTTTCATAGTTACAAAATTTTAAGATCTACTGATCATACATGGGCTCAAAATTCAATACAATTTTAGCCGATTTTTGCAATTGAGTTTCAAGGCTTTGATTTATTGTGCTTCTCCTTATTTATTTATTTATTTTTGATTCAAGTTGAAATGGAGAACAACATAACAGAGTTTCAGTACAGACAATTAGACAAAACAGAGGGCATCAAACCCTACTTGAACTAGCAGACACCATGTCTGCAATTAGAAAAGAGGAGATAGAACTAGGATGGTCATCAAGGAACACCAAATGCTCAGATTGGTTGACTCCAATGTTGGCAAGTGCATCGGCACGTTGATTTTCTTCTCTGGGGATAAAATGGATGCTGCATTTGCATCAATTCAGTATGAAGTTAGCATCCTCTATCAGAGCTCTATAGGGGGAGGTTCTTTCAGCTCTATCCTGAATCTGCTGCATTGTAAGTTGGGAATCTATCTCCAGCTCTATGTTGGCTATTCTTTTTTGCATGATGATTGTGAGGCCTCTGTAAATACCCCAAAGTTTTACTTCCAAGCTTGTGCAGTTTCCTAAGTAACCATGGTAACCCCACAGCCAGGTGCCAGTTTCATCCCTTAGTAAGCCTTCATACCCAGACTACCATGGGTCACCTTTAGAGCTTCCATTTGTGTTTAGTTTTAATTTCCCTGCAAGAGGAGCAAACCAATTAATTAGTGTTGGTTCTGAGTAAGAGAGGTAAAGGGGTTTTTGAAAAGCTTCCTGAATTTCTTTGGCCTGTTGGAATATTTTAGCTGTACTGACATGGGCAGGTTGGGTTTGACTGTCAAACACCTTCTTATTCCTATCTTTCCAGATATTCTAGATGGCTGTTAAGAAGGTTATAGGCCATTGGAGATCAGACCTCCTGCCTCTACAATGCAGGTTAGATTTTAACCATACAGGGAAAGGTTTGCTGTCTGCTGCAATCCACCAAGAAAGATCTTTCAGGTGGAGCCAGATGGCTTTTGCTTTGGTACAACCTCTTATTAGATAAGGCATGTCCTCTCTATGGGTTTGGCATCTGTGGTACAGATTAGAATTAGTGAGTTTTCTTATCAGTCTCATCTGGTTTGTAAGGAGCCTACCATGCATGACCAACCAGAGGAAGGTATTAAGCTTGTGAGGAGCTTTTATTTGCCATATCCATTGCCAGTCCAAGCCATCTTCCTCCTATTTAGGAAGAGCATTATAGGCTATTGAGGTAGAGAAACTTCCATTTGTAGTTCCTTGCCAAATTGGGGTGTCCATGAAAGTCACAAATCTAGGTCTGTAAATACAAAGGATGTTATCCTTGTCTTGTTGGGAGATGAGATGCCGGATTGGGGTTAGATCCCAGTTACCTTCTGCATCAAGAATGGAGCTGACAGTAGTTGTGTAGTCAATATCAGAACTTTGAATGGTATTGCATAGAGGTTGAGTGCCACACCACCAATCAGTTCAGAGTGAGATGTTCTCCCCATTCCCTACATTCCATTTGATGTTAGCCTCTAAGATCTCTCTGTTTTTAATTATACTCTTCCAAATATGAGAGGCATTTCTCTTCATGGGCCAGTTAGAAAAGGAATGGTGGTGGAGATATTTAGATTGGAGGATTTTATACCAGAGGTTCTCAGCATTGGTAATAATGTCTAGCCCAGCTTGGATATTAAGGCAGAATTCTGCTCCCTAGTTTTTCTATTTCCTAGCCCACCTAGTTTTTTACTTTTGCAAACTTGGTTCTAGTTCACAAGATGGAATTTCCTGGCAGTGTCAGTACTGCCCTAAATGAAGTTCTTGTTGAGTCTATTAATTTTATCACAAATAGATCTGGGAATTTCCATAGTTTGCATAAGATGGTTAGGAATAGTTGAAGTAACAGATTTCACATGGGTAACTCTGCTAGCCAGAGACAGAGTTCTAGCTTTCCAGCCTGACAATCTAATATTAAGTTTGTCAATGATATCTTTAACATGGTTTCTACTAAGTCTGCTATGAAGAACAAGAGTTCCTAGGTATTTACCATGGTCAGTAGTAAGGGATATACCACATTGGTAGCTGAGAGGAAGAGCCTCTCTCCTAGGTATGTTAGGGGAAACAAAGAGTTTTGACTTTTGGTTGTTAATTTTTTGGCCAGAAATTTCACAAAATTCATTCAAATCTTCCATGATGCAATCACAATTTCTTCTGGTAGCTTAAGCAAAAAGAATAAGGTCATTAGCAAAGAAAAGATGAGAGATAGGGATGCTATGGTTAGCAACCTTAAGACCTTTCCAAGCTCCACTCTGAGTTTTGAGTCTAATCATATTAGAGAGGTTCTCCATGCAAAGCACAAACAAATAGGGGACAAGGGATGTCCTTGTCTGAGGCCTCTCCCAATATTAATGGTAGGCAGCCTCTCACCGTTCCAAAGAATAGAAGAGTTAATAGTGGTAACACAATTCATAATGAGACTGATCCAATCAGGGTTCAAGTGAAGTTCCTTATGTGTGTGGTGAACAAAATCCTAGGATATACAATCATAGGCTTTCTCAAGATCAATCTTGAGAACCATACCACCATGTTTACCTTTCCTGTTCTTGAGTGTGTGAATGATCTCTTGAGTTATGATAATATTATCAGTGGTAGTACGACCAGTGATGAAGCTACTCTGGTTAGGGCTAATGAGATCAGGAAGCAAAGGTCTGATTCTCTTAACAATGAGTTTAGTGACGGTCTTGTAGGTCACATTGCACAGGCTTATGGGTTTAAATTGCATAATATTTTCAGGATTGGCTAGTTTTGGAATTAGAACAATAAGAGTTTCATTGACCTCTTTGGGAATAGTTTTAGTGGAAAAACAATGTTTGACAAAATTACACAAAGAAGGTCCCACAATGTTCCAGTTTTGATGATAGAAAATAGCTTGCAAATCATCAGTCCTAGGGGCTTTGAAGGCTTTTATGGATTTAATGGTTTGCCAAATCTCATGATTGGTAATGGGGGCTTGCAGGTTCTTATTGTCCTCTCTAGTAAAACAAGTATTGTTAATGTCCCTCCAGTGTTCAAGAGTAAGACTCTCCCCAGGTGTAAACAACTCACTAAAATGATGGATGATATGGTTCTTGATGTCTTCAGCATTAGATAGCCAACTACCAGTGTGATTCTTAAGCAGGTTGATTTTCAACTTTTTGCGCTTATTAAGGATGGATATGTGAAATTTTTTTGTATTGTTGTCTCCTAGGGTAATCCATTTGACTCTGGATTTTTGGAACCAGATGAGTTCTTCTTGAAAAGGGTCAAGTTATATTGTTTAATAAGATCTTGTTCAAGCAGTTATGGGAATAGGATTGTGTTTAAGATTTTTGGATGCTTTCTATACGAGCCAAAATAGAGACATTAGCAAACACATCCTTATTCCAAGTTTGCACATTACGAGTAAACTCATGGACAGCTTCCACAAAATTAGAGTTCATGTTAGCCCAGGATTTAGAGACAACATTAGAAAAAGTAGGGTGGCAAAGCCAAGCAGCTTCAAACCGAAAAGGCCTGTTGTGAGGATTAGAGGGGTGCATACCTTGGGTGAGAACAACCAATGGAGAATGCTGAGTAGGTTTGGAGTAGTGTCCTCACAGTGCCTTTGGGAAATAGGGCTCTCCATTTGTCGTTGCTCATGGCTCGGTCCAGTCTCTCCATGGTGTTTGCCAACCCTTTCCTATTGTTTGTCCAGGTGAGTCTAGGGCTGACACTCCCAAGGTCGATGAGATTGCATTTATTAATTTGTTCTGTGAATTTTTGAGCTCGGTTATGGTTGTAGTTAAGAGATAAGCTTCTTTTTTCATTCTGGTTAGTGAAGTCATTAAAATCCCCTACAACAAGCCAAGGTTTAACCATGGTATGAGCAGTTTCTTCAAGGTTATCCCATAATTCCTCCCTTTGAAAAGAGTTAAGGCTGACATAGACAACTGATAAGATCCGTTCCTTATAGTCCTCATTGTGGATGGTAGCTTGAATGACTTGGTTGGTGGCATGAGAGGCTCATATGTTGACTTGTGTTGTGTCCCAAAGTAGCCAAATCCCTCTTGCCCTTCTTGTTGGGTCCGCTATGGTGGCTACAATGAACCCCAAGTTGTTGAACAAGTTGGCCATAGAGCTGTAGCAAACTTTTGTTTCCATAAGTATGAGAATTGCTGGTTTGTGGATGCTGATAAGCTCTCGCATGTTACGTTTAAAGGCGTTATTGCCTGCCCCTCGGCAGTTCCAAAATAGCATATTGATAGAATCCATAGCAGGGTATTCAGGGAGGGGGTCAGTAACCAAGCTTGTGAGGATACTTCGAATCCTTCTATGATCTTGGTCCCTCGATCGCATGGATGCCATCTGAACTGAGAGAGTTGATGGACCGCTCTGTGAGTCCATCTTGGCTCTATGCTGAGTCGTAGCTGTTCGATCCACCATACCGTAGTGACGAGGTGAATTGCTTCTCTCCCTTGATCTAACAATAGACTCAGAGGGTGGTTCTCCATCTTGTGTGTTATGACCTTCGGTCGTGTGATCTCGTCGGTCTCCATGGTGGATTCTTGGGTCAGGTGGTTTCCTGTGTTTGGGGTTTGAGAGGTCATCTCTGATCCTCAGGATGGGATCTGAGGATGGTGCATTTGGTGTGTGGTTAGGAGGTACGTCTTTAACTATCTCACCCGTTGAAATTTCTAGGGTTTTAATTTCTTTACCCAAAGGACTGGGATTGACAGTCGACTGAGCAATAGACTTGTGGCTACAAGTTGTTTGAGGCAGAGTGTCTCTGTCTTTAGCTTCGTTAACCTTAAGGGAGGGCTGATCATGGTTACTCTAGATGTGATTCTGATTTTGATTCGTGGCAGACTGGTGTGGGGGCAAATCTTGTGGAATGGCTTTGGTCGTACTTAACCCAGCATGGGTTTGAGGGTGTGGGCTAGATAATTCCTTTTCTAGGCCCAGTCTTGAAGTTTTCTTTCCTCTACCGTGGGCCTCTTCTTGTTGGATTCCTTTGCCCAGTTCGGTGAACCTGTTTGTATTTGGGCTTAACCCAGTTGGTTGGGCCTTTCTGTGATTTATGGCTTGCGAGTTCTCTTAGTGACCATCATCCAAGGCCCGTAGGTATCTTCTTCTCCACCCGTTTGTTGCAGGTTACCGTTGGTACCAGAGGTAGTCGTTGTAGCTGGAGCCTTGTTCCTTGAAACGGCTAGTTGGCTTTCCTCCGCCGGCGGCATGGTTCGGTGAGCCTCTAGGCGTTTGGGATTTGCCGCTTTGTATTTGCATAATTCCTTGCGATGGTCTACCCTGCCACAAAAAAAATAGAATGAGTGGATTGATTCATATTCGATATTATAGCTTTTCTGACCTAATATGAATCGTGGACATAGTGGGCTGCTTAGATCCACTTCAATGCACACTCGAGCAAAGCGATCTCTGGTTGCCATGGCTGTGGTCAGATCAATTTTCAGAGGTTTACCAATCTGCTTGGCGATTGCATAAAGGACCTTCTCCTAGAAATATTCAATCAGAAGCTCCGAAAACCAAACCCACATAGCGGTAAAGGTTTCAAAAGCTTCCGACGCCTTGAACTCAGGCTCTCATTTACGCATTGTGAGGTAGTGGTCCATGATGACCCACGGTCCTCCTGAGTAAACTCCAGCACAATCATCTAAAGATGAGAATTTGAACAAAAAGTAACTGTTGCCTAGATCTATGGCATTAAATTCCTCCTGTAGGCCCCATATGTTTTTAACTCTTGTACAGAGCATTTTGTACCCGATGCTTTTACCCAGTAGGCAGACTATTAAGGTATTAGTCCAAGGTTTGCGAATCTGCTCCAGCAAGTTCTTGGGGAGATGTACTTGTGGGATACGCTGATGGTACTGATGAATACTATCATCAGGGATGTGGGTGTCTCCATCATCATCTTCCTCATCCACCACCGAGAGTTGATCCATATTGTCATCAAAGTAGAAATCGTTGTTTTTGGGAGCTGCTAGAGCTTCCTTAAACAATTTTAACTTCTGGCCCTCAGTAGGTGAGGGATGAGTTATAGTGGCTTGCAAATCATGCTCAGACAAATGGTGAGAGGACAAGCTAGGGATTACAACAATATCCATGTCATCGTCACCTGTATCGTCTTTGCTTTCGATCTTCTTGGTGCTTCGGATCAGATGATCTTCCTCTTCTTGGGATTTCGTGATTGAATCTAAGTTGCAAGTCATTGGGTCACTCATCGGAGATGATCTTTGCAATCTTTACTAAGTAGTACTATTCAACTACACTTGGGTGTACGTTAAACATATAAATTAATGGTATTGACTATGATTCCATATGTATCACCAACAGTTCAATACTATTGTGATTTGAATAAAATTAGAGACACCTGCTCCTCCTTATACAACTTCACTATGTTTGATTTATTTTCAACACTTTCATTTCTCAAACTTGTTTCAATATTTGTAATCGCAAGATCCAAGTTAATACTTACTAAGCTAGCAAGTGAAAAGGAAGTTGATTGAGATTATTTATACAAATTTTCCCTATTTCAAATGTTAATGCAGCAGCAGTCTTACGTACTATTTTTTTTTATTATGTTTATGATTAAGGATCCAAGGACAAATTTGTGATGATATAGAATCCGAATTTTCATGTTTTCTTTTTTCCTTTTTTTTTTTTTTTTGTTTGGCTGTGTGGATTTTTCAGGATTTGGAGATATATGTTTTGTGTTAGTGTATTAAGACTTTAGATATGGCATCAAAACCCTTCATGGCAAGCAGATCGTCTCTATCGACAAACTCAGTGTGCCGGAGTCACAACATGTTTCAAGCATTTGAGCTCTGCGAGAAGTTGGCGATTTTTATTTTTTATTTTTTATTTTTGGATTGAAAAGTACATATATTTTGTGTAGTAAAAATCTCATGAAATGTGCAATTATATTGGATATATAAAAATTGTGATTAGCTTGATGCATAGTTGGCGTATGGATATGTAAATTTGAGCCATTTGTGTTCTTAGTTAAATTCTCAAGCTGTTTCTTAGTTAAATTCTTTCTTCTTTTTTTTTTTTTTTTGGGAGGAATTAGTTAAATTGTTTGGCTTATACTTATAGGGGTTGTTTAGGATGAACTATATAAGTGCACTTTTTGACTTTTTGACTAAAGAAGTCGAGGAAAAAAGATGTATGCTTAGGATAACTTTTTGACTTTTTACGAAAAAATATATATTAAAATATTTTATCAACTAACAAAATTACCGAAGTGCCCTTCTGAGCATTGACTTGCATTGTGCTGCGTTAGTGCATTGTGCTGCTAACTGCTGTGCTATTTTTTTATTTTATTTTTATTTATTTATTTTATTTTTAAATTTCTATGCATGTCATTAAGGATTTTTTAGTCTTTTTGCCCTTTGTGTATGCTGACTTTTTTTATTAGTGAATAGTGTTTGCTTTTTTGCTTTTTGTCTATTATTTTTTTTAAAAAAAAGGTGGTGTTCTTTGAAAAAACGCCACTAAATGACGTTATTAGGATGTCATATGTTAGTTTGTGACGGAAGTTGAAGTAGACGTCAAAGATTTTGTGGCGTTATAAACTATTGTGGTGGCTGTATTAGCGATGAAAATTTTAAATGTCGCTGTAAATTTTTACAGTGTTTTTCAGCTTTTAGCGGCATTGAAAAAATGTCGCTAAAACTTAAATTTCCGGTAGTGACTGTAAAAAGTTTCCAAGCACTGAGCAAGATTTTGGAAAATTATTTGGTTGCGAACTAGTATATTAATTCTTTCTATGGACTATTTTGATCAAACTAAAATAAAATTTCATGATAAAATTATATAAAGAAGATTTTTTGAAAAGAGAAAGAAGAAAAAATAGAGGAGGAGGCATAGAGGATTAACTCAGGTTTTCCATAGCCAAGTTCAATCATGGCCACACTAGACAAAGTAAACTTCTATAGTAACATTTACACTGAGATTAAGCATGATCACATTAAACAAATACTTGGTTTGCTAACAGTGAGGAGGTGGGTGGATGAAGTGGCTGCAGTGATGTTGCACAACAAGTTGCACCACCAAATAAGTGCACTGTAGAGTACAGTAAGCAACTTTGCCATGATTTTTTTAATGATGAATTGAATTTATTTATTTATTTTTAATCAGGGTGCTGTATAATATTTATAATGTAAAAATTCCGAGTTTTTTTTTTTAAATTTTTATTTTTATTATGGGTGTATTTTCAAATAATTTAAAGGACAAATTACATTAGTGGTTTTTACATTTTGCACCTAATGTCATTTTAGTCTCTACACATTTAATTGACTCAATTTTGACTTTTAATTTTAAATTTTGTGTCAATTTGGTCTAATTGAGAATGCTGTTAGTATTTTTAACGAAAAATAATTATTGTATTGGTTGAAATCAACTCACTAAATTCAGTAAATTTATAATTTGCTCTTAAAAATATAATACATACCATTTATGTACGTATTCTCTATAAAAAAAAATTATAAGAATTTTAATTAATTGGATCAATTTATGACAAAATTCAAGATCAAAATCAAATCAATTGAAATTATAGGAACTAAAATGATATAAGAACCAAAGTACAGGGACTACATAGGTATTTGTCCTAATTTTAAAGACAGAGAGAGAGAGAGAAAAAAAAAAAAAAAAACTAGTTGAAAAAGACCTGGATGAAGTTTCCAGACGCCAATAGGATGGAAATTAGACCAAGACCAGTGTGTCCCTATTTTCTAAGAAAAAATCAATAATATGTTAGAAATATTATAGATGTAGGATCCATTACTTAATTGGTGTTTTTTGTATGCTAGTTAGTGTTTAATATTATTGAAAAAAGAGTTGGGTTTGCCTTCAGTTTATGATCTAGATTGGAGGGTATTGTTTAGGCCGGTGGGGTCTATCGCTGGTCTCGTTTCAATGATCCGAACTGTTTATTTTGTAAAGCTTTTTATGTATGTTATCTATGAAAAAATTTAAGTTAATTCGATAATTTTAATATCTTTATTTTTATTGTATTTTGTCTTAAAAAAAAAATAGATTTTTAGAGACATGCGATAAAATGAACAAGTTACAATTGTCTGATCAATCTTTTTGTTTGTTTGTTTGTTTGTTTGTTTGTTTGTTTTTTTTTTTTTTTTTTTTTTTTTCTGCATGGACAATATAAACAAAGGGCCTTTCAAAATAAATGATTCGAATTTTTAGAACAAAACCTTTATTTAATCCCACGGCCTGAACAATGCCCAAACGAGGATGGGAAGTAAGCCCGAACCCTTAGAAATTTTTTTTTGCCAGGGAGCATGAATGGGTCAATTGTTTGTGGGAAATGATAGAATGTTATCGGAATATCACGTGTTCGTACTTCTTAACCAATCATCATTCAATATACACTCTTATGGTTCTCGATCACCTAACATAATATTTCACTTGCCCACTTCTTCCACCAATCACAATATTATAAAATATCTCGTGTTTATACTCCAGAATTATTGAATAATTACCCGTTGTTTGTAGCATGACTTTGGGTACTGATTTATTACAACTTTAAAAAGCAATCAATTCAAGCCGATGGAGCCTCCATGGAAAAGAGAAAAGAAAGTATGAGTTATCATCACTCTGGAAAATTATTCCAAAGCTGACCTTATATATTGTGTAGCCTTTTTTTTATACCAAGTTTTAAGTATTTGGAATTAATCAATTTTTTTTTTATAGATTTATTACACTTTTTACCCCTAAACTATCATCAAATTATCTATTTAGTCCTGAACTATCAATTGAATCTATTTAGTCCTGAAAATATATAAATCAAGGTCTATTTAGTCCCTAAAATGATTACAAAAATAAAATATATACCTATATGTATTATAAATTAGTAAAAAACCCTCTCCAATTAAGATTTTATTACAGAAAAATCTTTTAAATTTTTATTTTGTCTTTAAAAGATATTTTATTTCGTTGTGTGTTTAAATTAATATTAAAGTCTGATTTTTTAGTCTTACTAATAGATTATATGAATATTAAATATACTGAACAAGTAGAATTGGATAATTTAAATAATAACACATCTCTACAAATAGTAATAGAACAAAATAATATATTAATTAAGTAATAAAAAGAACTTAGCGAAAAACTTAAAAATAATCAATTAGAAATTATAAACGAAATCTGACATATAATATTAGATATTAAGGCAAACACGTATCTACTGTAGAAGATAAGTAAAAAATACTATAGATAATTACCTTTATCCTTATAAAGGAAATTCAATATATGGATTGGCCCCCACTTTTCAAAGACAGAATAGAAATTTAAGGTTTTCTTTTAAAATAAATTTTTAACTAAATAGGGTGTTTTACTGATTTATAATATTTATGAGTTTATATTTTATTTTTATAATCCTTTTAGGGACTAAATAATTTTTTATTAAGTACTTTAGAGATTTAATAGATTCAATCGATAGTTTAGGGACTAAATAGATTTTGATTTATATATACTTTAGGGACCTAATAAACACAATTGATAATTCATGAACTAAATAGATAATTTGATGATAGTTTAAGGATACAAAGTGTAATAAATCCAATTACTATTCATAAAATGATTGTTTTAGAGCGATAAACAAATTCGTTTGAGACCAGTTTTCTAAAAAAGTTGAACTTAATATTTTAAATTTATTAAATTTGCAAATGATACTTAAACAACCTACTAATCGGTTCAACTCAACCTATTTAACTAAACCAGGATTTTTTTTTTTTTTAGGTAGACCTGAGGATTTGAAAGTCATATGTTCCTTAAAAAATTCCCAAGAATCTATCTTCTTTCATTTTCTAATGCTATGGAAACTCTTTCAACAATTAAAACATTTTATTTTTTAATTTTTATTTATTTATTTATTTATTTATTTGTATATGACTCAATTATTATTGTAAACTTATTCATTGTTTTCAAAACAATGCTTAAAACCCTTAAAACAACGCTCTAAGAAATACTTCTGAAAAATCTAGAAATCCCCTACATATTGATTTGTGATTATGTATCAATTTTAACGAGTAAATAGCAATCACAATCAAACCATCAAAGACAAATCAACACAACGATTTAACGTGGAAAAACCACAATTGGAGCGCCTCTAACTGTGATAAAAAACCACGGGCAAAAGCCACAAAACAATCCACTAACAAGACATAAAGGAATTACACAAGTGTACTCTCAATTACCTAGCGATTCCACGCCCGAATCGAACTGACCCCTATATGTCTCTTCCACCACGGCTTTCACCTTGGAATTGTCTTACCCAACGTTGAATCCACAACGCCGATGTCTAATCAAGACGATGAGCCACTCCGGAATCTACCAAAACTTCAGGCCCGAATTCCACAGAATCCACCGAAGAACAAAACTCTCTTTTTTCGATTTGCTTATTTTTACTATTTTATTTCAGTATTTTATTTTGATATATATATATATATATATATTTATGTATATCGGTTTATAATCTGTATAAAAATAGCTTATATTATTTGGTGATGTTTTTTGTTCATCATATTGTAAATTTCAGTATGTTTTAGACCATGATTACTTATTTTATAATTTTAATCTAATTATATGAATCTGTTTATTTTATTTAAATACATATTTTATACAACAATCTTAAAACATATTTTATGTTTCCCATGATATTAGATCAATCTGTTACATTAGATTTACTTATGTTAGTAATCTAGGATATAAAACAGATTCATAGTAATCATATTACTTTCCTGGAAACTTTGTAAATAAAAAAATGAATTTGTTTTCCGAAAGCCAACGGGTTTTCTAGAGAGTCAACAAACCTTTTGTGCAATTCCTTCTACTCGCTGTTTCATGTATATTCAGGATTAGGAATTCAATTAATAAAACACTTCTCATATGCATGTGTGTAGTTCTGTTTTATCTACATGTAATTTATGATCAGAAGTTCTAATTTTCATTAGTATATTATACCGAGTAGTTCATTGATCTTGTTAATAAATAAATATATAAAATATTAAATTCCCATGGTTTGTAATCATTCCGCAGGATTTTTTAATATGAACAAGAGCCCACTGTGTAATATATGAACCCATGATTTTTGTGCTAATGCTTTATTTATGATAGAATAAAATATACATGCTTAGGGAGTCAAATTTTTCAAGTAAATAACTAGTTTATTTATGATAAACTGCATGTATTTGGGAAAAACAATAATAGTTGTATTATTGTTTAACTTGTATGTCTTTTTATTTTAATGTAATTTGCATATTCATGAGTGTTTCAATTTTTAGTTAATATTGACATGCTAGCTATTTTCTACCTTTCTAATTTAATTCACATCTTTTTTAATTCTAGATTTAAGTTAAATTACACGCTTATTATTTTTTAGAGTTCTAGAATTGTTTGCATGAGTTTATTTCTAATTTCTAGTTTAACTTACATGTTTATTGCGCTAGAGTTATTTGCATGATTGCTAGGATTATTTACATGTTTATTGTGTAATAATTTCCTATAACCATTGCTTATTAATTTTATTTTAATTCTTGCAGTTATTAGGTTTTTGTAACTTGTCTAGCAATTTATTCTTTACTTATTTTTACTATTAATTAGATAGCTAGAAGACACTTCCTTTTCATCTCTCTTTGGTCTCTACTTTGCCAAAAGCAAAGAAAAGCTGAGGGGATAAATTTTTGTCCTCCTTCAATCACTACTTTGCCAAAAGCAAAGAAAAGTTGAGGGATGTTTTTGTGAATAATGTGTATTATATTTTGTTGTGTTTTTCTGTTAACTTTCTTTACATGAATACCTATGCGAAATGGAATGAAAAAAAAAATGCAAAATCAAATGAATAGAATTTGGGACTGAAAAACCAAAATTTTGGACTACTAACATTTTTGTTGAACAGAAATACCTAAGCGTTGAAAAAGATTTTGGACAAAAAGAATCCTAATTTGGATTGTTCACTTTTCTTTATATTTGAAGCAATTTTTTGCTTGTGTTCAGTAGTGGTTAATTACCTAATTTTTGAAGCAAGTTTGTTTGCTTGTAATGTTGGAAGCATTTTATTTGTTTGTATTTACTATAGCAATTTTTAATTGCTTATAATTTGGTTAGGAAGTTTTAATTGCTTGTAAAGTTTGTAAACTTTGTTTGTTTTAACCTAATTTATCCATTGAAAAAGTTAATTCTCAATTTGCATCCCATGGATTAGGAGTTAACATACTCTTGAAAGTTTTGTCTAAGGTTAACTGGGTTTTAAGTGGGACCGGTGTAACCCCTATAGTCTTTCGGGAAACTTTCCTGACCATGTTCGATTCTAGGGTAAGTGGTGAGTCTAGTTTTGAATTAAATTTCCAACTTTGAAATTTTTTAGTGTTAAGTTTAATTTATGAAAAACAGAATAGTGAAATTCTGTTGTGATTTTTCAGAAATGACTTCAAGAGGTGACAAACAGAAAATGTTGTTCCACCTGACAACCTTAAGCCTTGCGAGGTTCTTAAAGGAAGATCTAAAGAGATCAAATGTGATTAAAAGAAATCATAAGATTGCATAATAATATCTCTAAATGAATCAGAGGCAATTAGTATGTTATCCTTGGGTTAGAATGTATGATTGCTATGTGACTTTCCTTAAGAGCAAAGATGAGACAACTCGTTAGGGTGGATTAATGCATTTTTTGAATTTTTGTAATTCTGAATATATTCTTGAATTGGTGGCTCCTAGTGAGTGCAATGACGTGATCCCAGTGAGTGTAATGATGATTGAAAAATCTAGAAATCCCCTAGATATTGATTTGTGATTATGTAACAATTTTAAGCAGTATATAACAATCCCAATCAAACAATCAAGACAAATCAACACAACGATTTTAACATGGAAAAACCACAATTGGACACCTCCAACTGTGATTAAAAAACTACGGGCAACAGTCACAAAACAATCCACTAAGAAGATTTAAAGGAATTACACAGGTATACTTTCAATTACCTAGTGAATCCACGCCTAATTGAACCAACCTCTATGTGCCTCTTCCAACCCCGTCTTCACCTCAGAATTGTCTTTACGATGAGCCACTCCAGAATACACCGAAGCTTCAAGCACGAATTCTTCAGAATCCACCGAAGAACAACTCTCTCTCTCTTGTGTATAACAAACAAAACCTTTGATGTACTCTCTTTAAACCATGAGTTGAATACTCAATAAAACATCAAAGAAAACTAACAAAATATCCCCAGATATAAACCTTAAGATCCAAAAAGAAGATCTGGAGAAAGTACCCTTAGCTTTGGGAGAAAACCAAGTATTTATAGAAAACCAAAAGTAATCCTAGATTTGGAAGAAAACCAACTCCTTAAGAAATCTGGATTTTGAAGCTCGCTCGAGCGAATATTTTCTCGCTCGAGTGAGGAGCTTAACATTCGTGATTTCTACTAGTGCCTTAGCTCGAGCGACGAATCCTTGGCTCGAGCGAGCAATCAACTCTTTCAGGTTTTTGTGTGGACGCAATCTGTCGCTCGAGCGAGAACTCCTTGGCTTGAGCGAGCAAGCCTTAGCTCGAGCGAACAAGGGCGGACATGCAATTTTGAATGCAATTTTGTATTTTGCTTCGGCCGCGAGCTGACCGGGCAATCTTGAAAGTATTGACATCACAAACTTCTCTACAGAGCACGATTCGGGTTGGATTTGCCTCTAACAACTCATAGCCTCACTAAAATAAAAATGTGAATAAAATTACAACGCAAAGGAGTTTTGTCAAACGGGGTTGCCAACAATAAAAACCTAACAATGATTTCTAGTAATAAAAGAGTCTACTGATCCTATGTCAAGATGTGATTCCTAGTAGTGGAGTGATTACTGATCACATGTCAAGATATTTTGATTCCTAGTAGTGAAAAGTCTATTGACCACATGTAGAGAATTTAGTGATTCCTAGTGATAAGACTACTGGCCGTGTTATGAAGTTCCGAATAGTAGACTATTGAACATTGGATCTGTGTTTCCTAATAGTAAGACCATTTACTTCAAAGTGACTTGTTTGAACCGAACATGTTTTGGTGCCTTGACTTCAGGAAAAGAATTGACTCTGAATGATGTCTTGTTTGTGCCGGACATTCGTAAGAATCTTGTCTCGGGGTCTCTCTTAAGCAAGCATAGTTTCCGTATGGTGTTTGAGTCTGATAAGGTCATCTTGACCAAGAGCGGAGTCTATGTTAAAAGGTATATATCAGGCGGTATGTTTAAGCTAAATATAATGACTATTATCTCAAAAATGAATAAGAAATCTTCTTCTTCTTCTTCTTCTTTTTCTTCTGCTTATATACTTGAGTCCCCTGAATTGTGGCATGGTAGATTGGGCATGTGAATTTTAATTCTTTGTGTAGATTAATCAAGTTAGATCACATACCATCTTTCCAGATTAATCCAAATCACAAGTGTGAAATTTGTGTAGAAACAAAATTGACAAAGACTTCATTCCATTCTGTTGAAAGAAATACCGAGCCTTTAGATTTAGTGCATAGTGATGTATGTGACTTGAAAGTCGTATAATCACATGGTCACAACAAGTATTTCATCACTTTTGTTGATGATTGCACTAAATTCTGCTATTTGTATTTGCTTAAAAACAAAGATGATGCGATTGGTAAATTTATTCTTTTTAAGAATGAAGTTGAGAATCAACTAAGCCGAAAGATCAAGGCTTTGAGAAGTGATCGTGGTGGAGAATATGAATTGCCATTTGTTGAGATTTGTGCTCAATCAAGAATTATCCTCTAAACTGTAGCCCCTTATTCCCTTCAGTCAAATGGTGTTGTTGAAAGGAAATATATGATGTTGAAAGAAATGATGAATTCAATGTTAATAAGTTTTGGGTTGCCACAAAACTGGTGGGAGGAAGCAATTCTATAATGACTCGGATCCTAATATGTATCGGATTGGTGTAAATTGGTGCCTGTCACCTTAAAACTTGTATGGTTTTCGGACTCTTGGTATTGATGGGTTGGCAAAGTGAACCTTAAATATTATAATTGAGGACCCTTGGGTGATGTTTGGAAACTTGATTGAAGCCTTAGAAGGTATTTAGGAAAGATTAGATCAAAAGCCCCAAATTTGAGTTTTTATTTTTTGACCAACCTTCACTCTTTTGCCCTTTTCTCCTTCCATACTTTGAATTTGAATGTGAAGCTAGAACCATTGGAAATCTTGTTTCTGGGGCTTTGATTTGGACACAAGAACGACCTAAAACGGAGTCCGAACAAGAGAGTTATGCTCGTTTGAATTTTGTGTGTCTGAGCTGGCAGCATGGTCGCTTGAGCGAGCTTTTCTTCACTCGAGCGAACTGTGCGATTTTCAAAGATTCTGAGAACTTCTTTTCTACGCTCGAGCCAAGCTTCCTTCTCTCGAGCGACCAGGTCGCTAACATACATTATAAAGTGACTTTTTAGCCCAAAAACTTTATTTTTCTTCCTCTCTTCTCCGCCCATCTTCCAAATCCGAAACCCTAACCTTCCAAACTCTTGATTTCTCTTCTTTTTACCTAAGATTCACCCCAAATCTTTCAAGAAGGTTGAAAAGCAAGCATAGATCAAGACTTCTACCAATTGTTTTACGATTTCATTAGAGTTTCGAGTTGGGTCTTCATTTTTGGCTTCCATTCTTGAGGTAGGGAGTTCTCTTAGCCTTAAATATATATGATTCAAAGTGATTTTGGTGACATTTTGGGATTTTCAGTTGATTATGGGTTACAAAACACTAATGGCTAGTTGTTTATGTACAAATGGGGTTTTCACTCAAAGTTTTAAAGGGTGTTGAATGTTTTGGCATATTGATAAATAATAATTGATGATTTTAGGATTTACCTAAGAAAAGAGGAAAACCCCCAATTTTCTCTAAAACCCTAGGTTTGAAATGTTGAGTGAAAAGGGGATTTTTAACTAATTGGTAGTTTTATGTTAAAATTGACGTTAATATGGTATTGGAATACGTGGAGATATGAAATGGGTAAATCCTAATAATTTGATGAAACTAGTGTGGGGATAGAAGTTGTGGATTAAATCATTTTGGAACCTTAGCTTGGGAGTTTAATAAAAAATGAGATAACTTACCTAAGTAATGTTTATAAGTGGAATTGAAGTCGTTTTGAGTTGATATTCATATGATGTTGGAACGATGGAGAATTTGGGATTGATGTTGCTATATTAGATGATTATGGAAATTGTTGAGATTGCCTTGCTTATGTTTCATGTTAATTGTTTTTGTAGTAATGATTTGAACCTTAGGCAAACTATGATATTGGCAAACCAATTACATTGCATTGCATCATATCTTCATGGATTTGGGATCAAGTGTGCAGAGTTAATTAAAAATGGGTTATTTTGAAATGTGTTGTGTGTGTGTTGAGGTGCCCAATTGCCCTTCCGTGCTTGTAGGCCGGAAAATGTGAAGATGTTATTGGTATGTTGGTAAAGGTGCCTAATTGCCTTTCCGTGCTTGTAGGCCGGTAAATGTGGGGGAAAAGTTACAATGATTGATAGGTGTCCAATTGCCCCTCCGTGCTCGGTGGTCGGAAAATGTGGAGATGTTTCAAGAATGAAATGGGTGTCCAATTGCCCCTCCATGCTTGGTGGCCGGTAAATGTGGGGGTTTTCTAAAAGTAAGAGGTGCCCACTTGCCCTACTGTGGTTGGTGGTTGGTGGTTGGTAAATGTGGGGAGTGTTTGTGACATGTAACGTGGAGTTTGTTACAAAATGAAGGTTCATGATTGAATCAATGGTTAACAAATTGGGTCAAACTTGGAATACGAATCTAGCATCTTACAAATTGGTTTTCTAATAAAGTCAAGTTGTATGCATGGTATGACATTGCATGAACATAATCACTTTGAGCATACTTATTTGTTGTTAAGTTTATTTCCTACTGAGCGTCAAAGCTCACTCCCTTTTTATGGGCTGGATATCCTAAAAATCCAGGTGATGAAAGTGTACCATGATAATGTCGAAAAGCGAATGGAATTCAATGTGGAGCACCGAAGCTTCTTTGATAGTGTTCACCTACTGCCTTTGAGCTTGTTTGTCGAGTTAGGAATTTTATTTGTTTGAATCAAGGCTCTTAGTCTTGAAAGGTGTAAGCCCTTGTGGCAATTTAGATGGATATTTTTATATTACCATGTATTGTAATTTTATTACTTTGAGCTTGACAAGAAATTTATGAGAACTGTGATAGATCCCAGTTATTGAATTGTATACCTTTGCTTATTGTTCATATATTGGGTTGGTAGCATATCGTGGTGTAAATATCGGGGCATTACAAATTCTCTTCGCGAATTACATTTTAAATAGAATACTTCGGAAGAAAGTGGACAAGACTCCATATGAATTATGGAAATGTCGCAAGCCTTTCTATAATTTCCTACGAATGTGGGAGTGTCTTGCAAAAGTAGCAGTACCTACACCCAAGCGGATTAGGATAGGTCCTCAAACTGTGGATTGTATATTCATTGGTTATGCACAGAATAGGTTTCTTGTGCACAAGTATGATATTTCAGATATACACAAGAATACTATAATGGAGTCAAAGAATGCGTCTTTCCTTAAAGACGTGTTTCCTTTCCATATCCGAGGAGAGGATCAAGGTTCTGAGAAAGAACTTGAAGATGATCCTAATGATAATGATCAAGATGAAGAAGTAGATGAGCCAAGAAGGAGTAAAAAGGCTAAGACTTCCAAGTCTTTTGGTCCGGACTTCTTGACTTATATGTTAGAGGGTGAACCTCAAACTTCCATGAAGTTATGACTTCACTAGAAAGTCCTTTGTAGAAAGAAGCGATTAAAAATGAGATTGACTCCATTTTACAGAACCATTCTTGAGAGTTGGTTGATCTACCCCCAAGCAGTAAGGCTTTGGGGAGTAAGTGGATCTTTAGAAGAAAGATGAAGGCCGATGGGTCAATTGATATGTATAAAGGTAGGCTAGTTATCAAAGAATACAAGCAACAAGAAGGCCTGAATTATTTTGATACGTATTCACCTGTAACAAAGATTACTTCCATTCACATGCTGGTTGCGATAGCAGCTTTACGTGGTCTGGAGATACATTAGAGGGATGTAAAGATAACTTTCTTAAATGGAGATTTAGATGAAGAAATCGACATGGAGCAAATCGAGGGGTTTTCAGCTCCAGGGCAAACTAAGAAAATCTGTAAGCTTGTCAAGTCATTATTGGTTTGAAGCAATATATTGTCAAATGGGTTTAGAATCAATGAGTGTGACAAATGCGTATATGTCAAAGAACTTGACATAGGTTATGTCATTTTGTGTCTATACGTTGATGACATATTCATTATTGGTAGTGATGATGAGATGATTAGAGCTACCAAGAGATTGTTAAACTTTAAGTTTGACATAAAAGATATGAGCCTTGCAGATGTGATTCTGGGTATTAAGATATGAGCCTTTGGTGTTAAACATTGTCTGTTATTCTTTATTCGGTCAATTTTTATTCATGTAGGGGATTGTTGAAAAAAAAAAAAATGGTTTGAATGGAAAAAATTGTTTAATTATGATAGTTTTTGATGAGTATAAAAACCATTTCATGATGGTTGATGAGTAAGAAAACCATTTTATGGTGGTTGATAAGTTTGAAAACCATTTTATGGTTTTTAATGATGATAGCTAATGTTTCATGATGGAGATGCAAAGAACTCTTATTAATAGGAGTTATGTTGGTTAGGAAAAGAGGTAAAGGATAGTAGCCCTGTACAGGGCCGGTCCTGACCTAAGGTAGGCAAGGCTTGTGCCTTAGGCCCCAAATTTTGGCCCAAAAATAGGGCCCCAAAATTTAATAAATTGTTATAGGCCCAACCCTTTTTTTTTTTTTAAGATCAATTTAAAGGGCCCCAAAATGTTTTATTGGGCCCATGTAAAATTTAGCCCATATTTATTTATAAATATGGTTGGCCCATATTTATTAAAATGAAAACATATAAAAAAAAAAAAAAAAAAAAAAACAACAACAACAACAAACAAAAACAAAGGAAGTGTTTGGGCCCAACCCAAACCATACATACACTATATACAACATCACTTTCACTTCAGTGTACTGGTTTTGCTTTCAATCTCTCTCTCTTTAATGAAGTAATGAAATGAAGAAGGCAATATGTACCAAGTTCAAGGCAAGGCAGACGCAGAGCACAGCATTGTTGTGAGCGACTCACTCTCACTCTTTCACACACTCCTTCAGCGACTCACTCTCTCTCACACACACTCTCTCTCATGGTAAGTCCTCTCTCTCACTATTAGATTTTATTAAATAAAGTTGCCCTAATTTTTTTCTACATTCTTTCTCTATCAGTTAGTGGAATAATAAATTTGCCTTATTTTTTTTTACCTTCTTTGTCCATTAGATTTTAGTGGAATAAATTGTAGACACCCCATTTTTGACCGACCTTAAGACTCAGACGTCACCAATTGAGCGCTCGGTGATGTTGCATATTTTGCTCGTTCTGAAGTTTCAGAGTCTCGGCTGCGAGCCTTGCCTCTAGACTTCCGGGCTCTTTTGTGCTCTGCCTCGGTTTGCGAATCGGGTCCTGTTTTCTCTATTTTCTCTTCCCGAAGGGAGGGAGAGGTCTTGTAGACTATCTCTCAGTGGCCGTAGGCTACGTTTCATGGTCGTAGGCCATTTTTCCCGTTTGGAGGCCAGTTTCCGGTTTTTGGAGCCGTCGGCCGTGCGCCTCGGTTCGGGACCGCCTAATTACCTCCGTTTGCTCCGGCTTTTGGCACACACCTTGTTTCCTCTCTCTTGAGGGACACTGTGGCCCGAGAGACCACCTTCGCGGTCGTACGCTACCTTCGGTGCTTAATAGTCGATTTTCGGGGCCCTAGGCCGTGCGTTTTGGCCCCCAAACCCTCGTTTTGCATCGGTTAGGGTTCATTTTTCGTATGGACCTTTGTTTCATTGCTAGGGAGATGGTAGGATGGTGGGAGGCCACCTTTTCCCCTGAAAATCCAGTTTTCTCATTTTCTCTCTCCTAAAGCCAATTTTTATGACAGAAAGCTGGTTTTTCTTACTTTTGAGCCACAATTTCTGGTTTTTCACACCACTATTATGCTGTGCTCATCTGGGAGGCCACCAATATGGGTAGGCCAACCAGTAATTCTTCTTGACCCTTTTGAACCCCCATAAAAAGCTAGTTTTTCTCTCTCCTGGGTCATATTTTCTGGTTTTTCACTACACAGCTGTATTCCACTCATCTGGGAGGCCACCTTTCTGGGTAGGCCGACGAGAAAATCTTGTTGAACCTTTTGACCCCTGGTCGGCCGACCAGGGAAGGTGGTCGGCCGACCACCTTGAACCTTTTGAACTGGTCAGCCAGTTTTGCCTCTGTGAGTGTGTTCCAGCTGTGCCAGTTGTTCTGCACTTGACCCACTGTCCGAGGGTTTTGTCCTTGTTTTGGCCCTTTTAAAGGTGGTTTTCACCCCTTTGCTTGGTTCAAAAGGGAGTTTGAACCCCTCTCATGGCTTCTCCAAGAAGCCTCACCTCTCTCCCCCTATAAAACACACCTTCCACCTCCATTTGCAAGGGTTAGAAGCTTTGGGCTGAGATATATACATACAACCCTCCATCTCTCTACTTCAAGCCTCCAAACACCCTTGTTCTTGGCCATTTTACACTACAACTCCTAGCCTACCACCTCCACCATCCATTCCATCCCCTTGAAGCTGATTTTCAGAGGTTGAGAGCTCACAATCTTGGACCAAAAGCTGCTGCATTGCTATGCTACAAGGGTAAGTCTCCATTTCCCCTTTTCTTGCATTCTTTTGCTTCATTTCTTAGCCCTATTTGAAAGCATTTCTGGGCTTCAACCTAAACTGTGAAGTGTCTTATTTTGAGCCCCTCTTCAACTTTGTTTAAGGACACTTTGCTGTTTGAGGTCATCTACTTCCTTGTTTGCTCAATCTCTCTTTTAGGGTTATTTTTGCATCCTATTTTAGCCTTACTTGTGAACATTTTCGAGACTTATTATAAACTGGGAAAAGTCTTGTTTTGACCTCCTCTTTGAGTTTGATAGAGGTCACTTTTCTGTTTGGAGTCATCTCCTTCCTTGCTTGCTTTATTTCCTCATGCTTTGAGCCATACATTTGAGCATTTGCATTGGCCTTGTTTTGGCCTCTTAGCCACTGAAATCCAGTGGATTTTCAGTGGCTTTGATGTGCCTTTGAGCTCCAAAACCATAGAGGGGTGGCCCTCTCACCCCTCATTCTCTTTACTAGCATTGTTGGCCTTCCAAAGGGACTCTATTTTGCATGCATTGAAGTCATGTTTCAGGCCTCATTTTGTGGGTTTTAAGGTCTGCCTAAGCTCTATCAAGAGCCCATTTTGCCATATTTTATGTCCCTTATGCATGTGTAGAGCAATCCCATTCAAGGCTTTTCAAAGGGACCTTTCTTTGCATGTTTCCTAGACTGATTTCAGGGCCAATTTGGTGGGTTTTAGGGCTTCCATAACTCATTTCCAGAGTTGGTTTGGTCATTCTAAGTGTCTATCTTGTATGTGTCAAGTAACCCCTTGCATGGCCTTTCAAAGGAACTCATCATTTTTGCATGTGTTGGCTACATTTCAGTGGTTATTTGGGCATATTTTGACATGTTTTATTCACTGTTTTTGGCTGGTTTTATGAGTTCTCATATGCTTCGTATACATGCCATATAAACCATGCTTGCTAGCCAATGTTGCATGTTGTTTTAGCCCATCATGTTAGCATTTTTTTGGCCATGCTTTAAACTAGTAATGTGCATGTTTTGGGACTGCCTTGGCTCTGTCTTTGTACTTCATAGTCAAATAATGCTTGCCTTGCATGGTTATGGTTCAATACATGTGCCTAGTTTTGAGTTTCGGGGCCTATAGCATGCATTGTATGACATATTTGCACGATTCAGGACCATTTAGCATCATGTTTCAGTGCTAAAATTTACATGTTTGAATGCCATGCTTCATCCTTGCCATGCCTTTGTAGACGTCCCCGAACGCCCCGGGAGGGTTAAGTCCCGTTCCGTTCATATTGGGGTCACTACAGTTCGAAGGACTCAAATGTCACGGTTCTTAATCTTGAACCAAAGAGTCCAAATCCGGCAAATTGATTTTGAAAACAGATTTTTTTGAAAGAAGTGCCAAACATGGACTGCTTTGCCAGATACAGAGTCGCCACCTAAATATTTTTTAAATGGGAAATTTAGGAAACCCTGACTCGGTGCCAAAGGCCACGTGTCCGTCATCACCAAAGTTGCCTCGGCTCGGGAACTTGGGTACGATTGGGGAAGGTCACTTCGTGAGCACCCCCGCTCGCCCGGTCAAAGACCGGCCTCTACTAACCATGATATCTATTTTTGAAAACATTGTGTGTTCTTGTTCCGGTTATTAGCCTAGGTTACTATGTGATGCTCGCAGCAAATAAGTATAGACTGAGTCGCCTGAATTGGAACAAAACATTTCATGTTTGTTTGTTTGAAAAATGGTTTGCTACCCGCAGGTAGGCTTAAAATGCAGATTTTGCCACCCTCAGGTGGGCTTAGAAGAACAATGGTTTTGCCACTATCTAGTGGGCTTAAAAAACAAATATTTGATGAATTGTCCCAATTCAAGTAACTCAACCTCCACCCACAGTCATTCAAGGCAGTTATATCACATAAGCACATAGCCTCATGGTAAGCATGCTATCATGGCAGTACTCACACGCGTGCAAGGATGCTAAAGCATAAAAACTCACCGAGTACTCCAAGCCAAAACAAAAGCTTATTAGAAATCATGCATGATCCTAATTATACAGAATTGCCTAATGCAACACATGCAATAATGCAACTATAGCAGGCTCGGCTATCCTAAACATGGCATATGGAATGCTACAGCTAACACGTATTCAATTTGGAATTGAAATACAAATGCAGTTAGTATGATGCGCCGAGCCCGGTGCATGCAAAACAGATGAATGATGCAAACATGCTGTCATACTGTATGCTAATTGAAATATGTCCTATATCTAACCATCATAAGCGGGTAAATAAAAGGGAAGAAAGACGTGGGGTTGGAAGACATACATCACACTCACCCACACTTATTACAATTATGCCCTCGCGCAGAGGGTCCGAATAAATAATACAGTCCCGAATAATAGAATATTATAGTCCGAATAATATACAAATTCCTAATTAATTAACAAATTAACTAAGAAAAAAACTGTAAACTGGCATGCAAGCCAGGGGGTGCCTTGATTCTGATGAGTGCTGCAAGTTTGGGCTGCCTTGCGCGGAAATCCACTGGGATGCCCCAATTAGCCTCTGTTTTGCAATGTTTCTCGAAATGCGTGCCAGACTCCGAAAAGTTGCTGATTCTCTATTTTGCTGCAACAGAGAGCAGGAAAGGGGCATAGCAATGTATTTCACAAATATATGCATGCCTCGATCCTCGTGCCACCAATCACGCATATCGATGCATGATAGCCGAGGAGTCGAATTGCACAACTCAATATAGGATGAATGCGCATGAATGCTATAACAAAACCTAACTCCATCATGGATAATCCGGAGTGTCGGTGACTTGGGAATTGAGACCCGTTCCGTCGCTCGGAGTACGAAACGTGTCTCGTTTCCCGTGCCCGGGCTAACTCCTATCCCGAACACGATGCGATATGCATGATATGCATGAAATGTAGCTAATATGCAACCCTAACATGCACAATGTCATGGAATGGCATACACGCTATATGAGGTAATATATAACTGGGCATACACAATGCTAGGGGTGAAATGGCATACGCAATGCAATAATGGGCTTATACCAACATGAGAGAGCCTCAACCATACTCACACAGGAGGCCGTTGGATGAAAATGAGATGTCTCAAAATGCGTGCACACGGGCACGCAAACCGAGGAGATGGCATACGCAATGCAATGAGACTAAAATGGCATACAGAATGCAAAATGGACTTACACTAACATGAGTGAGTCTCAGCCACACTCACACAGGAGGCCGATGGATGAAAAATGAGATGTCTCGCAATGCGTGCACACGGGCACGCAAACCGAAGAGATGGTATTAAGGCATGAAATGACATAGAAAATGATATGCAAACATGCCAATGGAATTTCAGCATTGAAATATGGGGGAAAACAGTCCTGAAAGATGGCGAAATGACACTAAATGCAAGGAATGGTCCCGAAATGCGAATTTAGGCATCCGAAGTGGCCTACAGCTATGCAATGCATGCACAATATGGACATGGAATGAAAATACAGTAGAAAGGAAGCCCCAAGACAAGCATTTTCCAGTCTAAAATATGGCCAAACAGCAAGCATAGATAGGGCAACAATGGCATGCAAAAATAGGGGCCAAGAGAGGGGTATTGAAGTAGATGGTAAATGCAAAGCCCAAACAACAAAACACCCTTTTACAATACTAAAGAGGGACCAAAAATATGAACATTTACAGTAGATGACATCCCCCAAATCAGTGTAAAAATGTGCTAAAAATGCCATGCAAGAAATAGGCCATAAGAGGGTATAACATGAAGTAGGCTAAACATTCATCAAACAAGAAAAGACCCTTAATAAAATATATCCAGTGGGTCAAAAAATGACCATTTCTAGTTCTGATGATGGCCGAAAACAGAATCTAGATAAGCCTAAAAAGGCATGCAAAAATGGGGGCCAAAGAGGGGTATAATGGTAGGTATAACATGGAGGCCCCAAACAAGGTTGATCCCTTCTACAATGTTGTATAGGAACACAAAATAAGCTTACTCACAGTTCATGACATGCTCCAAAACAATTTACATATAGGCCAAACAAATCATGCAAATTTACAGTAAATAGGAGAGATTATGAAGCAAGTGCAAGATAGGGGGCCCAAAAATGGTTGAGTCCTTCTTAAATGTTGAAGAGGGGCTCAAAATAGGCCCTCTTACAGTTTACATTATGCTCTAAAAAAGATCACACATGGGCTAGAAATTTCATGCAAAATAATGGCATACCAAGGGGTATTGAAACAAGTACCAAATGGAGGGCTCAAACAGGGTTGAGCCCTTGATCAAACATGAAGAATGGCTCAAAAAAGGCCTAGTTTCAGTTAGGGTCGGAGCTCAAAACAATAAGCAAATAGGCTAAGAAATTGACGCAAAAATGGACTACAAAAGGGGGAAATGGCAACTTACCCTTGTAGACAAGTCTTGGCTGCCTTTTGCTTGAAGAATGGATGCCTCCTAGCCTCTGAAAAACTCCCCTTGCTGCTGGAAATGGAGTGGTGGTGGTGGTGCTTGGTAGTGATGGAGAAATGGCACCAAACTTGAGAATTTGAGAGAGATGGAGAGAGATATGAGTGTGTGTGCTTGAGGCAAGTTTTTCTAACTCTTGAGAGAGTGTTGGAGCTGCTGTTATAAAGGCCAAAGAGAGGGAGCAAGGTGGAGGGAAATGACACCAAGTTTCCCTCCTCAAGTCTTCCCCCGGATAGAGATATTTTTGGGGGAAAACAGCTATACAGCTGTAAAGTGCCAATTGTGAGGATCAAGGCCGGCCAGGTATTTTGGTTGCAGGTGGCCGGCCGGCCACCCCCTATGGCCGGCCGGCCAAGGGGAAAAAATGGGAAGTTGAATTAATGGCCGGCCATAGGAGAAAGGTGTCCTCCCAGGTGTGCTAAACAAGACCCTGTGGTTCAAATTTGGCAACTCTAAAACAGGAGAGAGAATAGGCCATTTTAAAAAGGGGTTCAAAAGGGTCAATAACAATTACTGGCCGGCCATGGACTTTTAGGGTCCTCCCATGTGTGTACAACACAAATATGTGGTTTGGGCTTGAAGAAAATGCTCCTAGGGTGGTCAACACTGGCTCGGAAGTGAGAAAAACGGGCGTCAGAGGGCGCCGGAGGAGCATAACTGATTGCTGAGACAATTGCTGGCCTCCCACCCTTCAGTGACCTTCCTTATAATAAAACAGAGGTACCTGCCAAAAATGAACGAAAACCGATGCAAAACGAATGCTCGGGGACCAAAACACGCAGTTCGGGGTCCCGAAAAAGGCTGTTAAGCATCGAAAGTGGCATTCGGCCACGAAGTGGGTCTCTCGGACCCCAGTGTCCCTCGAAAGGGAGTAAATAAGATGTATGCCTAAAACCGGAGGAATCGGAGATGGTCAGACGGTCCCGAACCGAGGCACACGGCCAGACGGCTCCGAAAACCGGGAATCGGGCTCCGAAATGGGCAAAATGGCCTACGGCCACGAAATGTAGCCCACGGCCACTGAGAGATGGTCTACGAGACCTCTCCTTCCCCTCAGGAAGAGAAACAGAGAAAACTGAGTCTGGTTCGCAAACCGAGACAAGGTACAGAAGAGGGTTCGGAAGTCCGGAGGCAGGGCTCGCAGCCGCGACTCTGAGACTTCTGAACGAGCACGATATGCAACATCACCGGGCGCTCAACCAGTGACGTCTGAGCCTTAAGGTCGGTCAAAAATGGGGTGTCTACAGCCTTGTTAGGGTTGCATGTTGTGCCTTAGGTTCGGTCCTCGGTTTGCGTGCATGTGTGCACGCATTTCGGTTGTCTCATTTTCATCTTATGGCCGCTGATGTGAGTGTGGCTGAGGTCCACTCATATTGGTGTAGGCCCATATTGCATTGTGTATGCCATCTTAGTCCATAGCATTGTGTATGCTAGGTTGTATGTTAGAGCATTGTGTATGCCATGTTATATCGAGCATTGTGTATGCCAGTTCATAGCATTGCGTATGCTAGGTTGTATGTTAGTCGTATTCATGCATGTCATGCATATTGCATCGTGTTTGGGATAGGAGTTAGCCCAAGCACGGAAAACGAGGGACGTTTCGTACTCCGAGTGACAGAACGTGTCTCAATTCCCGGTCACCGACACTCCGGATTAACCATGATGGAGTCTCAGTCTTGTTGTGTTTTCATGTGCATTCATTTTATATTGAGTCGTGCAATTCAACTCCTCGACCATCATGCATCGAGATGCGTGATTGATGGCACGAGGATCGATGCGAGCATACATATGTGAAAATACTTTGCCATGCCCCTTTCTTGCTCTCCGTTGCAGTAAATCAAGGATCAACATCCTTCAAGAGCTTTGCACAACATTCCGGGATTAATTGCAAATAGAGGCAAACCGGGGCATCGCACTGGATTTCCGCGCAAGGCAACTCAAGCATGCATCATTCATCATCCGGAACAGAGCTGAGGCGGTCTATGGGCTTGCATGCTAATTTACTGCTTTCCTAGTTAATTTGTTAATTAATTAGGGTTTTGTACTTATTCGGACTGTAATTATTTATTCGGACTGTATTATTTATTCGGACCCTCCGAGAGAGGGCACAACTGTAATAAGTGTGCGCGCGTGTGATGTATGTCTTCCAACCCCACGTCTTTCTCCCTTATATTTTACCAGCTTATGATGGTTAGTTTAGGGCATGTTTCAATTAGCATACAGTATGATAGCATGTTTGCATTCATTCATCTGTTTCGCATGCACCGGGCTCGGCGCATCATACTAACTACATTGTATTTCAATTCCGAGTTGAATACTTGTTAATTGTAGCATTTCACATGCCATCTTTAGAATAGCCGAGCCTGCTATAAGTTACATTTTTACATGTGTTGCATTAGGCATTTCTGTATAGTTAGGATCATGCATGGATTTCTAACATAGCTTCTGTTTTGGCTTGGAGTACTCGGTAAGTTTTTGTGTTTTAGCATCCTTGCATGCGTGTGAGTGACTACCATGATAGCATGCTTACCATGAGGCTATATGCTTATGTGATATATCTGCCTGAATGCCTGTGGGTGAAGGTTGGGCTATTTGGATTGGAACAAATCATCAACTGTGAGTTTTAAGCCCACTAGATAGTGGCAAAACCATCTTTTCTAAGCCCACCCAAGGGTGGCAAAATCTGCATTTTTAGCCTACTTGCGAGTAGCAAACCACTTTCTAAACAAACATGAAATGTTTTGTTCCAATTTAGGCGATCCAGTCTATACTTGTATGCTGTGCGCATCACATAGTAAATCTAGGCTAATAACCAGGATAAGAACGCATAATGTTTTCAAAACTAGATATCATGGTTAGTAGAGGCCGATCTTTGATCGGGCGAGCGGGGGTGCTCACGAAGTGACCTTCCCCAATTATACCCAAGTTCCCGAGCCGAGGCAACTTTGGTGATGACGGACACGTGGCCTTAAGCACGAGTCAGGGTTTCCTAAATTTCCCAAAATAAAATATTTAGGTGGCGACTTTGTATCTGGCAAAGCAGTCCATGTTTGGCACTTCTTTAAAAAAAAATCTGTTTCAAAAACGATTTGCCGGATTTGGACTCTTTTCGCTTTCTTTTGTTGCCCCTCTTTGACAGAACTCTAAAGTCATACGTGACGGGAGTGAATGTCAAAGCCCAGAGACGACCCATTTTTGACAAGGCCGAAGACTTAGACAAACATGCAAGATAACAAAGAAATGTGTCCGCAGGCAGGGGCAAAAGGCAAGTGATAATGCAAGAAGCCGAACATAACTTATGATCATGCAAAGACAGCTGTAATGAAGCAAATATACACAATAAATGCAACAATTTTAAGCAAGAATGCAAATCAAACTACATTTCATGCAGTAAGAATGTAAGAGGATTATACAATTCTCGTTACGTCTCACATGGAGAATACAATACCGTCCGGCTCGTCTGGTCGCGCCAGCTTCAAATGAACCATACATACAATATCGTGCCTCATGCTGCTGGGGGTCTTTTGCTTCTTCTTAGTCGAACCACAGGTACTACTTTTCTCCCTGACTATGATCGCAGCTTTCCCTATTCTGCAACAGGGTGACAGACTAGGTTGGTTCAGTATCCAGAATTGAGGTGCATACACATGCTATCTCAATCTATGGGGCTGCCATACAGATTTCAAGCTGAGGATATACCTCTGGGTATTTAAACCAGACTTTAGTCTCGGAAATCCCAAACCTTTGCATTCTAAGCAAGAGCCATTCAAACTCTAGTTTCCACCGTCTCAGTTGGTCTCCTAGGAACTCACCGCAAACAAAGGCAGGTGGCTATACCAGACCACCGGAAGTCGTTCGGGAACGACAAACACCAAAGGAATTGCACCTTTAGAGGATTTAAGGTCTCCTAGACCAGAGAGTGCACAAGACAATGCGAATAAAGGTGCAAGATTTAAGGTCTCCCAGACCAGGTGAGTGCACAAGACAGTGCGAGCTAAAGGTGCACAAAACAGTGCGGGCAGATGCACAAAATAGTGCGATGCTAAAGGTGTACAAAATAGTGTGAGCAGGGTGAATGCACAAAACAGTGCGATACAGGTAAGGTGCGCAAGATAGCGCAATGCAATGCAGTAACAAGTGCAGGTGAGGTGCGCAAGGTACGCGATACAATGCACTAACAAGTGCAGGTGTGGTGCGCAAGGTAGCACGAGCATAAACTGCACAAAACAGTGCGAGGCGCAAGAAAGCGCGAGTGTAAATTGCACAAAACAGTGCGATGTGCAAGAAAGCGCGAGTGATAAACTGTAGAAAATAGTGCAAGGCGCAAGAAAGCGTGAGTGATAAACAGCAGAAAATAGTGCGATGCACAAGAAAGCGCGAGTGTAAACTACAGAAAATAGTGAGATTGAGATACAAAGTGTGAGTGCACAAGATAGTGTGAGTGATAAACTGCACAAGACAGTGCGATGCACAAGAAAGCGCGAGTGAAATGCATGCATAATGCAAGTAAAGGTGCACAAAACAGTGCGATGCGCAAAATAGCGCGATAAAATACATGCACCATGCAAGACTTGGCACACAGCTTATGACATAGCATTCTATTCATTTGGCACACAGCTCACAACACAACACTTTGTTTGTTTGGCACGCGGCTCACAACACAAAATTCTATTCTTTCGGCACGCAGCTCGAAACACAGCACTCTGTTTATCTGGGCACACAGCTCTTTTAGGCACACAGCTCATTTCAGGCACATAGCTCGTTTTTGGGCACACAGCTCCTTCTTTGGGCACGCAGCTCATTCTTCGGGCACGCAGCTCACTTTTCGGGCACACAGCTCATTCTTTGAGCACGCAGCTGTAGACACCCCATTTTTGACCGTCCTCAAGACTTGGACGTCACCGCTTGAACACTCGGTGATTACCCATGTTCGTGTTCGTCTTGAGCTCCCGGAGGTCTCGGCTATGCGCCTTGCCTCAGGATCTCTCGACTCGATTGTTTCGTGTCTGGTTTTGCACCAAACACTTGTGCTTTGCCTTGGAGGGGCAGGGAATGGCTTGTGGGCCATCCCCACACTCCACCGGCCATGGCTTGAGGCCACCAGCTGTGTTTTGTTGCCACCGGCCAAATGTTTGGCCGACCGACACTCTAGATGGCCGGCCGGCTATCTTTTTTTGGTCAATTGCGTCTTTGGCCGGCCGACTACTGTGCATTTGCTTTTGCAGATATTTTGGTGTAGCTGGCATGCACTTGGCTCCCCTCCATACACGTGTATGGAGGGATCTCTCTCTTTAGAAGCTTGTCTTGTAAGCTTACGAGACTAAAAGCTCTATAAAGAGGAGCCTTCTCTCCCCTTTTGAGGGGTTAGACTTTTTTTTAGACAGCTTTTTTTAGGGTTTGAGTTTTAGGGTTAGGGTTTGTTCATATCCTACCTCTATATCTCTCTCTTGTGTGTGTTTTGTCTTACTTTTGCTCACAAACACCCACCATCACACCATCCCTTGGAGCTGAGGCCCCTGAGGGTTGTTTTGGAGGTTTTAGACTGATTTCAACCTAAAGAAGCTGCTGGAGCTCCATTGGTGAAGAGGGTCTTCAAGGGTAAGAAGCTTGTCCCTTTATTCCCCATTATTGCACACTCTTTTTACCTACCTTGCAACTATTTTTGAGCTTTGTGTATAACATATAAAAGTTATGTATTTTAGTGCTCTAAATAGTTGGTTAAGGTTTCTTTAAGCTTTGGGGTTGTTTGACCCCTCTTAAGGCTTGTAAGGCTCCATTTTGTGCCATTTTGAGTGAGGATGGTGCCTTGAGGTCCTAGGAAGGAGAGGGCCACCCCCTCTCCTTGTTGTCCTTGAAAAGGACCATTTTTGCCTCTTGAGAGAGCACCATGTTTAAGTGTGTGTTGGCCATGCCTTAGCTGATTTTCGTGCTTATTATGTCATGATATGCCTCTGTTTTTAGTTGGTTTTGGTACACCATGCTTGTTTAGCATACATACCTCGTAATGCCATGATTTGCCTCAATACATGCATAGCATTTAGACTACCATGCTTTTGTGTTTTGGCCAAGCTTTGAGAAGCTTACATGCATGTTTTGATGTGCCAAGGGACTGTTTTAAGTCATTTGAGTCATTCATGCCCCGCTTTGTATAGCTACCATGTAATCCCTCTTGTATGCCTTAAGCTTTGGCCCTTCTAGCATGCCATCCTTGCTTTGTTTCAGTGGTTTGGAACCACTTGCCATGTTATTTCAGACCTCATGATGTTCCTATATGCTCGCATTTGATCCCCCTTTAATGTGTTTAAAGGTTGTTGCCTTATGCCTTTTGTTTAGGCCTTGGAGTATGCTTGCATTTTTAGACCACTTAGACGCCATCTAAGTACATCCTTAGCTTTGTTTAGGTCTGCATTAGACCTATTTTAAGTCCCCTTGGCCTTGTGAGGCTTGGTTGACTTAGCCTTGGTTAACCCCCTTTGGCTTGCCTTAAGTTTTGGACCTTGGTTGCATGCCATGCTTGTCTTGTTCATTTGATTTGGCATCATATTCAACATGATTTCAGAGCTTTTCATTGCATGCTAATTGTCCATGTTTGCATCTTCTTAGGTGTGCTTAGAAGTTGTACTTTATGCTTGAGTGTTGGTCCATGTTTTCATGCATGTTTGTATATCAATTAACCCTCACTCCTTAGCATCTTGGCCACTATTTTGGGCTTAGTATAGAGCTGTCCAATTAGTGTAAGTCCCTCATTTGCATGTTGTTGCATGCACTCCTTGTATGTTGTAGCATATCGGTGAGTTGTTGCATGGTTGGACTTGCATGTTTGAATGAAGTCACATGTTGGCTTGCATACTTGAACACCCACATTGCATCTTGCCTACTTGTAGTTGCATCGCTTCATGCCTTTCATGCTTCTTTACTTAGGATGTGTGCCTAACATGCTTTGCTTGCTTGCATTGTCCATGTTGCATACTAGTTCGCATGCTTAGATTGCATTGCGTTGGCATGCATGCTTGGCCTCTTGAATTGCTTGTGATAGAGGTTAAGCCCCATTGTTTGATTATGTGCATTGCATTCCATATTAAAATGCACACTTGATTCTTTGGGCCATCATGCATGGAAATGCGTGATTGGTGGTCCGAGAATCGAGGCCCATGTCCCTTTGAGTCATAAACATGATAAGGGATGTGATTGGTGCATACATTGCTTGAAATGCATTGCCATGCCAAGTCTTGCCCTCTGCTGCTGTCAAACACAGATTCTGCAGGAAGATTTGGCCGGCCGGCTATCTTCATTGCCGACCGGCCATCATTGTTGGCCGATGGATCAAATTTGTGGCCGGTGACCATTCTATATGGCCGGTGGTGTTCTCCTTCAGCCGGTGGTGTTCCCTAGTATCCAGAGAGCAAACCCTGAGACTTTGGCAGTCATCAGGGGAGCAGAGCAAGGAAAACAGAGGCATCTTGAGCATGGCAGTGGATTTCCGAGCGGAACCGAGCGCGCATGCATTGAGCCCTCTGCTGAGGCTGCTGTTTACTGCTTTCTTAGATTAATTAATTTGCTTAATTAATTTATTGGTCTGTAATATTTAATTAGCTTGTCAGTTAGTTAAATTGTATTATTCTTTTGGTCCCTCCGAGTGAGGGCGTATTTGTAATAAGTGTGGGTGCGTGTGTGCATGTCTTCCAACCCCCACTTCTTTCTCCCTTTTACTTACCTGCTTTGATGGTTAGTATTAGGGCATATTTACTTTAGCATACCTTATGCTACGCATGCGTGCATCATTCATCAGTATTGCATGCACCGGGCTTGGCACATCATGCTAACTGCATAAGTATTTCAAATTTAACTTGAATACATGCTATCTGTGCATTTTCACATGTCATCCTTAGACTAGCCGAGCCTATTCTAGTGACATTCCGTATGTGTTGCATTAGGCATTTAAACATGGACTAGGATCATGCATGATTACTAACTAGTTTCTGTTTTGGCACGGAGTACTAGGTAAGCTTTTATGCTTTAGCATACCGCATGCGTGTGAGTGTTGCCATAACAGCATGATTACCATGAGGCTAGCTGCTTATGTGATATAACTGGTTGAGTGCCTGTGGATGGAGGTTGAATTACCTAAATTGGAATAATGCATTAAAACTATGAGTTTTAAGCCCATTCGAGGGTGGCAAAACCTGCATTTTAGCCTACTTGCGAGTAGCAAACAATTTTCAAAACAAACGTGAAATGTTTTTGTTCCAATTTAGGCGATTCGGTCTATACTTGTTTGCTGCGCGCATAACATAGTAATTCTAGGCTAATAACCGGAATAAGGGCATGTAATGTTTTCAAAACAAGATATCACGGTTAGTAGAGGCCGATCTTCGGATCGGGCGAGAGGGGGTGCTCATAGCTGACCTTCCCCAATCGTACCCAAGCTCCCGAGCCGAGGCAACTTTGGTGATGACGGACACGTGGCCTTTGGCACCGAGTCAGGGTTTCCTAAATTCCCCCATAAAAAATATTTAGGTGGCGACTCTGTATCTGGCGAAGCAGTCCATGTTTGGCACTTCTTTCAAAATCTGTTTTCTCAAAACGATTTGCCAGATTTGGACTCTTTGGTTCAGATTGAGAACCGTGACACAAATCGAGTCCGAACTGTAGCGAGGTCCCCCCGCGGGCTTGTTACAGTTTCTGGCGACTCTGCTGGGGAATTTAGAGAGCTTGACTCGAATTCGTGATATCCTGTTTTGATTTCATTTATGTGTCTCTTTGCATTGCATGTGCATTGGTGCGCCTAGGACACCGTGTTTGCCATCTGCCATTCCTGAACGGTTTGCCGGAGGCTTGTCTTGTCAAGACATGACCATAAGGCTGACCGGTTGTGGGCTCTGACAGTATGGGAACACAAACCCCAGTTTTACCGGGGCACCCTTTTCGACCATTCGACCTAGTGCATATCGAAATCCATAGTGACCATTCCAAACTAAGACAGGTTGCTTGCCCGATGTTAGGTTGTTTGAAAAACCACTGCGTGCGTAGTAAAACCCTAGCTCCTGACAAAATAGGACAGGGAAACCCTACCCCAACAATAGGGGTGTTTTGGCTCTCTTTTACTTGCTATGTGCTTTTAGAGTGTATCTCTACAGGAACGCACATATCAGTTTGCAAATTTGAGTATCAGGCCAGAGGGCACCAGTGTTAGTATTTGTGAGAATCAGTTATATCTGTGGGTATCCGATTCAGTATTTTGAAGCAGTGATTCTGGGGAACAGTGATCAGTAGTAGAGTACAGTTGCTCGGCTACACCTGTGTTTGATCCGTTTGGGCTGAAATGCGGCTTGTTTTTTCCTTTCAAGGTTCGAAGAGTTGATACAGAATAGTCAGTGTTCACCCTTTGCTGAGGCAAGACCTATGATGACGCAGAATTCGGAAGAGATTGTGGTTATGACAGCCGCATTAGATCAAGAAATCACTCTGCAAAGTGAGACCAATGTCGATGTGCCGCATCCACCCAGGTCGCCTGCCGCGCACCCGATCTGGACCCCGCAGTTGTATCAGGCCCGTGAGCCCACCACATTCGAGTTGATGGGGATGATAGGTGACCTCCAGAGGTCCGTGGCGGATCTCGCCTACGGAATGTCAGCTTCGCCACCAGCTACACCATATGCCGGGCATTTTGTACCCCAGGAGCCCCCATTACTGGGACGGATTGTGATCGAGCTTAGCCAACCGGAGGTGGCCTCCAACTATAACAATGACATACCAACATTAACCCAAACCCTCGATCAGGCTGAGGCCAGAGGTAAAGACAAAGTAAAGGCAGATGCCGATCCCATTGAACAACTGCTGTGGGCAGTCAAGGCTTTGAAAGCTGGGGGGATGAGTAAGCAACAAGTATTCGCAGTCCTGACAAGACCGTGGATGCTGTTTTCCCCAAGACCGCTGGATGATGTTTTCCCCGCTCCAACTGAAGACAGTACCTAGCCAATCAGAAAACCAAGATAGGCCCCGTCATGCCAGAACAGTTCCTCCTATTCCCAACCTTGCACCTGGGAAGGATCAGAAAGTTAAGGCAGTGCCTGCCGACCCGTTCGCTAGTGCGTCTAGCAAGAATACTCAGACTTCGAAGTACCTGCCCCGAGGGCGCAGGGTCTTTCACGCTCTTTACATGCCATTGTCCAAGGCACTTCAGATCCTGGCCGAAAGAGGGCACCTTAAACCCCTGGAGCCCAGGCCTCTCCCGAAGAATCTCCCTCCCACACATGATGCTGCCTTGTACTGCGCGTACCACCAGCAAACAGGTCATGCTACCGATAATTGTTTCCGCCTCCGTCATGAGGTGCAAGATTTGATCGACAACGAGGTTATCCTCCCGCCCACCTCAGCCAAGTCCGTTACTACTCAGCTATTGGATTTTGAGGATACTGATACTGCGAGTATGTAAATCAGGAAGTGAACCACCTGCGGGCGACGCTTGGTATATTTTGGATCCGGCGTCTAGCACGCATTTTTGAGCATCTGCGACTGCTAGTTTTGTAAATTCTAGCTTGGGTGTCGAGTCAGTCTTTTGTTTTGTTTTGAGTCTGTCTCATTGTCGTGAGTCAGTCCTTTTTGCTTAAGGGTCTGTCTTGTTGTAGCGAGTCAGTCCCTTGTATAGAATACCAGGTGATTCCGGGGTTGTCGCCTCGAACACCGTTTTGTTTTGTAATTACTCCTTTTGCTTTCTTTTTGAGTCTGTCTCTGCTGTGGAGCCAGTCGCAACCAGGAAATTTGAATGAAACAGCTGCGGCTATCATGTTCCGTGCTTATTGCTATTTGGGCTCGTTGTGCCAGAGGATTTGGATTGAACGGCCGTGCATTCCACCTGGCTCTCTCATATCCTGAAAATCATTGTAATGACCTTTAGTTTTTCAAAACTGTTTTTGAACACTGTGGTGATGAAAACGAAGAGGAAGGAATTCCTCGGGTTTTGCAAAACTTTGATCAATTTGAGAGAAAGATAGGCATGCTAAGCTTTTAATGAATGAAATCGTGCTTGTTAGCGTGAATACTGAAAAGGACCCTGGCTTGACCCAGACTGGTTTCACACTATCTTCAGCGCGAGCGATTTGTCGCTTTCTTAAAAACTTTTAAAAACAAAATGTTTTGCGCGGTCCTGTGAAGACCTGTGTGGAATCGCTCTCAGCCTTAAGGCTCAATTCGTTTGTTTTCGAACCTCGAACCCTAGATTCGAAGCAGAACGTTCAACGGTCAACCGCCACGTAAGGCCCGTGTGGCCAGATTTGAAGTAGCCCTCGAGCAAGAGGCACCAAGATCAGATCAAGAAGGTCGGATCTCACCGCAAGAAGCTCGTGAAGCAACGTGATGAATCCTTCTGCAGATCAATATAACAGCCACTCTCCTGGATACAGAGGGCTTCAATTTCAAAACCATTTGGCATGGACTTGTTACACTTTTACCCTTTGAGAGGCTCGCTGGCCGAAAACCCGGAAGGGCGACCTAGGCAAAGGTTAGAGCAAGGAAAAAATATACAAAAGAAAAAAAAGAGAAAAGCAAAAAGAAAAAAAAAAAAGAAGAAACATACAAAAAATTCAAAAAAAAATACAAAAGCAAAAAAAATATATGCAAAAATAAAAGAAAGAGAAAAAAAAAAAAAAGGAAGCTCGCAAGGTCGAAAACCTGCAACGGGCGCCTTGGCAAAAGTTAGAGCCTAAAAAGTGAAGGTTAAAATACCCGAGTGTACCTTAACCGGAACTACGTAAGGCTTGATTCCCATGTTTGGGATACGTAGGCAACTTCATCCTGAAGTCCAGCCCCCAACGCTCTCATAGCGTCTCAGTCCATGTCATGGTTTTGATCACCTTTGCCTCCTCTGAATCCGATAGTTCGGTCGTGACAACCGGAACTACGCCATCAACTTCATCCTGAAGTTCAGCCACCAACGCTTTCACAGTGACTGTGTCCATATATTGGTCCTGACCATCATCGTCTTCTCCATGTCTGAGAATTCGTTTGCAATCATCACCGACGAGGACTGGTTTTCAGCATGCTGCGGCGTCATCCAAACAAGGGGCAACTTTCCGTTGCCATGAGTTGCTACGAGTCACCGTTTAAACCAGGGGCAACTTTCCGTTGCCATGCATCCCTTTCAAGCAAGGGGCAATTTTCCATTGCCTCCAATCCGAGATTGCGCATCTCGAGGGTAGGTTCGTGCTCGTTGAGCATCGACCGTTTGCAAAAATAGTTTTGAAAATTTTTACTGAGGTTGACTATTTTCTCGAAAACTATTTCATTTTCCAAAACTAGACTATTTCTGAGACCCAGACGGGAAAATTTTCAGTGCTCATAGTCTAACTTGCATGATTTTCAAATCAAAAATCGAACAAGCATGTTAATTTAACTCTCATTTTGGTCAAAACTGTTTTAGTAGAAAACTAAAAAATGGTCAAGATGATGAACTAGGGGCACAGTCGAGTCAGGTGTTCTGTCTTTCCCCCGTTGTCAACATACTTGCCAGAAGGGCACTTTATTCGCCAGAAAAGGCGCAATTGAAGCTGTCAGTAAAGGGCTGAAAGCTCTCAACATACTCGAAACAACGAGGTATGAAGCCAAGTGCGAAGCACAAATCGGAACAGATCAAGATACACCATTTCCTGTCTGGAACATCGACTAGACGTCACAGGAAGAAATAGCCGCGGGCCAATAGTATTGGGCGTGAACCCACAACTTCCTATTCACCCATTAATAACCCTGGGGAGGGACAAAAAATGAGAGAATAAAGAATAGAGAGATGTACGATGAGAGAAAAAGTAAGGAAAGGGTTTTGAGAGAAAAACCGAGCCTGAGGGCCGAGTGATGTGAGAATCACAAATCAGAAAGGGTGGGAAACATACCCGGAGGGACTGGCTCCCCGAGATCTAAGGTCTTTCGTTTTTGTAAACACGTCCGTGTGTCGTGTCTTTCGTCTTGTTTAGCCCAACTTTTGTTTTGGGTCTTTTCCGAGCGTGTCTCGTTGTGATTAGGACGTGTGCCTTTCGTTTGAGTCTTTTTCCACTGTGTTCAGTTGTAGGCTCGATACCCCGGTTGAAAAACCATTTTTCAAAAAATCGTTTGTGCTCAGAGTGCTGTGCCATTCTCTACATTTAGGCGAAGCAAAAGAAGAAAGGGAAAATTTGGGGTATCTGAGTGTGTTTCAGTTTCAGCCGGTTCCGCCTTTATTCCGTCTTGTCAGATTGGGCTGTTTGTTCAGGATTTGCCGTGTGCAGAATGAACCGAATGCTGTGTTATGGGTTGTATGCCGATTAGTCCTCAGTAGAAGTAAGGGCTGTGTGTTCAGAATCGGGCAGTGGGTTGCTTGGGTTGTTTTACTATTAGTGGGTTCGTTATCTGATTATTACAGTGCAAGTGTTCAATTTTCAGACAACAAATCAATTTCATTTACATTGAGGTGTAATATGGTGTGATGCAATGCAAAGTATGAATATAAAAAGTAAACACTTTTTCAGACAAAAAAGTTTGTTTCGCAGTACAAGGTACCCTAACTACTAACAAAAGGAAAAAGTACGAAAAGAAGAAAAACAGCAAAAATCCGGGTCAAGTAGCCTCAGGCCTAGGGGTTCGTCCTAGTCCTCTTCCTGGATGAAGGTCCAGGAGCATCATCAGCATCGTCATCAGAGCCCGAGTCAGTGCTACCTCCGGTCTCCTCCTCAGATGACTCCGCCTCTGCCTCCGCCTCAGACGACTCCTCGTCATCATTCGGAACCGGCGCCCGAGAGCTACTCCCGACATGAGTGCGCCCCACCTTGGTGCGGGGGAATACTCTGCCCTCCTTATCTCTCCCTCGAACAGGAACGGAAGGTCCAGTTGGAGCAGCTCCTACAGTGGGAATCTGGAAGGGGGCTGAAAAAGTACGAAAGGCAAATACATCAGTATACTGTGAGCAGTTTATCAGTGTAGAATGCAATGTATGAGTACAGTGTGTGAATACTGTGAGCAGTTTATCAGTGCAGATGCATGTATGAGTACAGTGTGTGAATGCCGTGAGCAGTTTATCAGGAGTTAGAGTGCTTCAGATTATGTGAAGCAGTTTATGAATGGTTTGAGACCGTGGTCAGAAGAACATACCGGAATACTGTAGAGGGCCAGAAGGTCGAAAGTCCTCTGCAACATCCCCATCATGGAGGCATTCAGCTCCAAGGACTCCCGGGTGTACTCGGAGGAAGCCTGCAAAAGTATTAGATGCATCAGTATTCTGCAGAGTATCAAAGAAATGAAATGGAATGAAATGACAATGCAGGATGCGAAATGCAATAATGCATACCGGAGGCAAGTCGGGGACACCGACCAACTCGTGATCAGCCGGGGGAGGGGCAAAGGGGATCTGGTAGGTCGCCCCACCATGCCCTCTGTATGTCAGTGAGGTGGGCAGTGCGGGCCAACCAGCCCCCCGCCCTCTCTGAGCTCCACCCCTGCCACGAACCCGGGCCCTCCTCAATGCTCCCACTCCAGCTCCCGCTCCTGCCCTAGCTGCGGGCGCCACGGGCCTCTCTCCCTCAGCTCGACGGCCACCGCTTAGAGGCCGCATGATGTACGTCTGCACGTACTCTCTGTAATCGCCGATGCCTGTGAAGCAGATCGCCTCCCAGCCGATCGTGTACTCGGCTATCTGCTCGGCGGTGAATCTCTTCGGTCTCCCTCATGTCCCCGGAGGGTGAACCACTAACTATCTGCTCTGGTAATCCTAGGGTCTGGCGTAGGAAACGCTCACCTAGGTACCAAGCCTAACAGACCGGGCCCTCCAGCAGAATCCGGAAACGCGAGGTCTCCTTAGCACGCTGCAAATCAGTCTCGAATCGTCGCTGGCAACGGAGCCCAAGGCTGTCCAGGTGATCTGAAAATGAAATACAATTTGTTATCTGCTGTTATTGAAAATGCAGTGAAAAGAGACTAAATAAACTATAAAGTTGAACGTACCTCTGCGGAGTGATGGTGTCAAAGTAGCGGCGGAAGAAGCTAAACGTCTCCCGGGGCCTCCGCACACACCTCCCGTCGAAGCGTCGTGAGAACGGGACGACGAGAGGGGTCTCCGTGTCTGGCACTGGGGCTAGTCTGGGGAAGTAAGCATAGACCCACAACTGCAGAGCAAATACCAGTATGCTTATCAGATAAAGCAGAATGCAGAATAAAGCAGAAATAACAGAGCCGTGTATCGTGCAGTGTATTGTGCAGACAGTGTATTGTGCAGAATGTACAGTGTGAGCAGTGTACAGTTAGTGTAAAGCAGAGTATAGGCGTGTGCCGTGTTGTACAGTATACAGCCAGTGTGAAGCCGACTACAGTGTGTGCAGTGTACAAAAATACAGATATAGAAAGTAGGAAAATAAAGCAGAAAAAGAAATGTACCTCCCAAGCGTGCGCAGTAGCCCCCGAGCAACTGTCCGCTGTCGTGGGAAGCCGAGCTCATATATCCGTAAAGCGTAGCCAGAACGGCGCCACCCCAATCGTAGTGCAGGATTTGAGTGACATCCACTAAAGCGCTGAGTAGACAGAGGGGCACGGTATTTCGCCCGGTCAGCGAAAATAGTGGTCCCCAGCAGGAACATGAGAAAGCCCGCGCGTATCTCTCCACGGCCTCCTGAGTCATCGGAGCCTCCTCAACAAAGCTGGCTGGACCCTAACTGCACCTCGAACCAGGAATAACGAACGAATCCTGGACGGGAGAGGTGGCACCCTCGCGCCAGGCAGATAGATCTGAGCAGCGGTCCACTCGTCCATATCAGTATCAAAGGGATCGGATCACCCCCTACCCCGATGCCTGTTGGGCATCGAGAAATCATAGGGAGTCATCGTCATGTCTCCCGTCGCAGAAAGATGGAACGAGTCGGTGGGTCCCACCACCTCTCTCCGCCAGAGCAGCGAGGAGAGGCCTGCTCACGGTAGTCTGGATAATCCTCTGCAAAAAGGCCGAAACCGGCCTGATCCACAATGTGGCGAACCGCCTCGGGTAGCTCCGCATACCAGTCTCGAGCGGTGATATTCCCATACCCGCGGACGGTATGGGAATCCCCTGTTTTCAAGCACACACAATTGCGAAAGCAATGCTAAATATACCGGTTTTATAAGGCATGCAGAGTTGAGGCAAATATAGCATGTGTGCGTGTTTTCAGATTCAAACAGATACCGGGTGCCGGTGTGCTTACAGTGAACTACAGCGTGTGATGCGTCAGCATGTTTTGAGTGGTTCAGGTCAAATACGCATGTGTGCGTGTTTCAGATTCAATCATGATACAGTGTGTTCGGTGTGCTTACAGTGAACTACAGCGTGTGATGCGTCAGCGTGTTTTAGTGGTTCAGTGCGAATATAGCATGTGTGCGTGTTTTCAGATTCAAACAGATACCGGGTGCCGGTGTGCTTACAGTGAACTATAGCGTGCAATGTGTCAGCGTGTTTAAGTGGTTCAGTGCAAATATAGCATGTGTGCGTGTTTTCAGATCCAAACAGGTACCGGGTGCCGGTGTGCTCGTAGTGAACTACAGTGAATGGTGTGCCGTGTGTTTGAATGGTTCAAGGCCAGTGCGGTGCACGTGACAGTTTCAGACAGATATCAGTTGCAAGTATGTTCACCGTTAACTACAGTGTACAGTGCATCAGTGTATCTGAGCTAAGCAGTTAAAGAATGTGATCGGCTATGGCAGTTTTATATTCTACATTGCGAAAAACAAAAAAAACAGAGGAGGAAATGTTACCTCGGAAGCGCCGAAGGACAGGTGAGATGTAGGCTCACGCAGGAGAAGCTCTGGTGGCATCGCCCTGTCAAAGCTCCGAAACTGGCGAAGTCCATCGGGAGGCAAGACATGGATCGCCGGCCGGTAGGTCGCCGGGTCGAATGGACGCACACTCAGGGGGAGAAGCTCGACCCCGGGATCCATCTCGTGATCCGGGGGAGTCCCGCCCTATGGGATATCATCCGCCATATCAAAGGTGACGAGAAAATGGTCGGAAAAGGAAAATAAAGCTAGAATACGAAGGGTCAATGAAAAGTCAACCCCCGGGAGGGTGGAAAATGGCCGGAAAAGCCGGAGTATGGGAAATGTGGGAAAATCAAGGAAAACTTGGGGGGAACAAACCCCAAGAGGCGGAAATCGAAAAGGAAACACCGAAACAAAGAAATGTTCGGATGAAAATGTTCGAAACGCGAGGGAGATCGCGAATCGGACGATGGAACGGGGTGCGAAACGCGAGAAAATCGAGCAATGAAGGAGGAAAAGTGCTCTAGAGAGAGAAGGAAGTATTTTCGGCTAGAGAGGAATGAGTAAAATAGGTTTGAAGCCCTATTTTAAAAGACCCAAGGCGAAAAGTCAAAACTGCCCCGAACCAGGCATTTTGGCCGGTCGACTACATTTTTGGCCGGCCGGCAAATATTTTGGCCGGTGATGTTTTTTGGTGGCCGGTGGATGGCCGGTGGCTCTCTCTTTCGGCCGTGATGCCTCCTATAACCTTTTTTGGGTCATATCTGTGGTTTGGCACCTTTATTGTTCAAGATAGTACAAGAAAGGCATTCCGAAGCTCAACCGGCCTCCGTTTTGATCTCGGACCATGTCTTTTGGTGTGTGACACTCAAATTCGTGCAAGGTGTATCCTTTCTGTATCCTCTACAGATTCAAAAGTTGCCCCATGTGCATCAATTCAATCGCGTTGTGTGCATTTCAATTCAATCGCGTTGTGTAGCGCACCGCACTGTCTCGTGCATTCCATTTCTATCGCACTGTCTTGTGCACTCGCGTTGTCTAAACGCCTCGCGCTGTCTAGCTCATCACGCTATTTTGTGCATCGCATCACTCGCGCTATTTTGCGCACCTCACTCGCATTGTCTTGTGCACATACGGTCTAGGAGACCTTAAATCCTCGAAAGGTGCAAAACCTTTGGTGCTTGCATGTCTGCATATGTTGTAGCGCTCATCATCCCTTGAATCGTTATGCATGCATACACGCATCGTAACACGTACAACTTGCATGGATGTGAATGCTGCTCACGTGCATTGTCATGTATTTCAAGCCGCGCGTCGTCGCGCATTAAAAAAATTCATGCATTGTCATGCATTTCAAACTCGCATGCATTGTCATGAATTTCAAAGTCACGCGTTGTCACGCGTTCTAAGTTCATTTGCATTGTTATGCATTTCCCCAGCGTACGGTCTAGGAGACCTTAAATCCTTGGAAGGTGCAAGACCTTCGGTGCATTGGTGTACACGGTTCATTTGCTTTGTCATGCATTTCAAAAGCCGCGCGTTGCCGCGCATTTCACATGTATGCATATGTCATGCATCATTGTAAATAGTGCATATGTCATGCATTTCAAAAACAAAAACAAAAACAAAAAATATAGTGCATATGTCATGCATTTCAAAAACAAAAACAAAAAGTGCATATGTCATGCATCATTGTAAATAGTGCATATGTCATGCATTTCAAAAACAAAAACAAAAAATATAGTGCATATGTCATGCATTTCAAAAACAAAAACAAAAAGTGCATATGTCATGCATCATTGTAAATAGTGCATATGTCATGCATTTCAAAAACAAAAACAAAAAAAAGTGCATATGTCATGCATTCCATTGTAAATACTGCATATGTCATGCATCCCATTTTATATAAAGTGCATATGTCATGCATTCCATTGTAAATACTGCATATGTCATGCATCCCATTTTATATACTGCATATGTCATGCATTCCATTGTAAATACTGCATATGTTATGCATCATTGTAAATATAATGCATATGACATGCATCATTTTAAATACTGCATATGTCATGCATTTCAAAAAACAAAAAAACACACATGCATATGTCATGCATCATCAAAATATAGTGCATATGTCATGCATTTTTCTGTAAACATCCATTGCATATTATAGATATCGCATTGTAGCTTGCATGCATCCATTGCATCCCCTTCCATCTATGGCTTGTGCCTTTCCTTGTTGAGCTTGGTCTGATATGTGCTCATACTTTTCACGTCGAAGCACAGTTCTGCATGTGTACGCGCCTATTCCTTGATGAACTTGGTTTGAGGGTGGCAGCACCTTTTTTGTGTTAGACGCGGTTCGTTTGTGTACATGCCTTTCCTAGGCAAGATTTGGTTTGGCCTGCGTGCCTTCTCCATCGTATCTATCCATTCCAGTGCATATCGCATTGTAGCTCGCATGCACCCATTACATCACTTCCATCTATGGCTTGCGCCTCTCCTTGTTGAGCTTGGTTTGGTATGTGCTCATACTTTTCACGTTAAAGCACAGTTCTGCATGTGTACGCGCCTATTCCTTGATGAACTTGGTTTTAGGGTGGCGGCACCTTTTCTGTGTTAGACGTGGCTTGTATGTGTACATGCCCTTCCTAGGCAAGATTTGGTTTGGTTGCATGCCATATCCACTGTATATATTACATTGTAGTGTAATTTTTGCATCCAGCATTAGGATTGTTGTCCTTTCGTTAGCGGGTTGTTTCCTCACTTATGTCATTCCACCCAATACTTGTTCTTGCATCCGTCTACATCACTCATAGTTCTGCATGTGTACGCGCTTTGAGGGTTGCGGCACCTTTTCTATGGTAGATGGACTTGTTACTTCCATCAATCTATTTGACATTTGTGTGGTTTTGAACCGCTCATGATTGGATCATGATTCAATTGCATTGCATTTCGTTTGCATTGTTTCAATTGCATTGTATTTTCATTTGCATCATTATACATAGTTTTGTATATATTGCATGTCATTTTGCATGTTATGCATGTTGCTAACAATATTGTACCTGTTAAGTTTGCTTTCTTTGCAGGCACGATATTGTATGTACGGTTCATTTTGAGGCTGGTACAACCAGACGAACCGCACAGGTATTGCATCCCCCGAGTGAGACGTATCGAGAATTGCATAATTCTCTTACATCCTTTCTGCATTGTAGTGTAGTTTGGTGTATGCTTGCTTAAAACTGTCGCATGTTATGCTTCGTTACAGCTTTCTTTGCACGATCATAAGTTATGCCCGGCTCTGTGCATTGTCTTGCATTTTGCCCTTGCCTTCGGGCGCATACCTTTATTGTCTTGCGTGCTTTGTCTAAGTCTTCGGCCTTGTCAAAAATGGGTCGTCTCTAGGCTTTGACATTCACTCCCGTCACTTTGTGACTTTCGAGTTCTGTCAAAGAGGGGCAACTGTAGACACCCCATTTTTGACCGTCCTCAAGACTTGGACGTCACCGCTTGAACACTCGGTGATTATCCATGTTTGTGTTCGTCTTGAGCTCCCGGAGGTCTCGGCTATGCGCCTTGCTCAGGATCTCTCGACTCGACTGTTTCGTGTCTGGTTTTGCACCAAACACTTGTGCTTTGCCTTGGAGGGGCAGGGAATGGCTTGTGGGCCATCCCCACACTCCACCGGCCATGGCTTGAGGCCACCGGCTGTGTTTTGTTGCCACCGGCCAAATGTTTGGCCGGCCGGCACTCTAGATGGCCGGCCGGCTATCTTTTTTTGGTCAATTGCATCTTTGGCCGACCGACTACTGTGCATCTGCTTTTGCAGATATTTTAGTGCAGCTGGCATGCACTTGGCTCCCCTCCATACACGTGTATGGAGGGATCTCTCTCTTTAGAAGCTTGTCTTGTAAGCTTACAAGACTAAAAGCTCTATAAAGAGGAGCCTTCTCTCCCCTTTTGAGGGGTTAGACTTTTTTTTAGATAGCTTTTTTTAGGGTTTGAGTTTTAGGGTTAGGGTTTGTTCATATCCTACCTCTATATCTCTCTCTTGTGTGTGTTTTGTCTTACTTTTGCTCACAAACACCCACCATCACACCATCCCTTGGAGCTGAGGCCCTTGAGGGTTGTTTTGGAGGTTTTAGACTGATTTCAACCTAAAGAAGCTGCTGGAGCTCCATTGGTGAAGAGGGTCTTCAAGGGTAAGAAGCTTGTCCCTTTATTCCCCATTTTTGCACACTCTTTTTACCTACCTTGCAACTGTTTTTGAGCTTTGTGTATAACATATAAAAGTTCTATTTTTTAGTGCTCTAAATAGTTGGTTAAGGTTGCTTTAAGCTTTGGGGTTGTTTGACCCCTCTTAAGGCTTGTAAGGCTCCATTTTGTGCCATTTTGAGTGAGCTCCGGGACCATTGAGTTTGGGCCTCCTCACCACTGAAATCTTGAGGGATTTCAGAGGTGAGGATGGTGCCTTGAGGTCCTAGGAAGGAGAGGGCCACCCCTCTCCTTGTTGTCCTTGAAAAGGACCATTTTTGCCTCTTGAGGGAGCACCATGTTTAAGTGTGTGTTGGCCATGCCTTAGCTGATTTTCATGCTTATTATGTCATGATATGCCTCTATTTTTAGTTGGTTTTGGTACACCATGCTTGTTTAGCATACATACCTCGTAATGCCATGATTTGCCTCAATACATGCATAGCATTTAGACTACCATGCTTTTGTGTTTTGGCCAAGCTTTGAGAAGCTTACATGCATGTTTTGATGTGCCAAGGGACTGTTTTAAGTCATTTGAGTCATTCATGCCCCGCTTTGTATAGCTACCATGTAATCCCTCTTGTATGCCTTAAGCTTTGGCCCTTCTAGCATGCCATCCTTGCTTTGTTTCAGTGGTTTGGAACCACTTGCCATGTTATTTCAGACCTCATGATGTTCCTATATACTCGCATTTGATCCCCCTTTAATGTGTTTAAGGGTTGTTGCCTTATGCCTTTTGTTTAGGCCTTGGAGTTTGCTTGCATTTTTAGACCACTTAGACGCCATCTAAGTACATCCTTAGCTTTGTTTAGGTCTGCATTAGACCTATTTTAAGTCCCCTTGGCCTTGTGAGGCTTGGTTGACTTAGCCTTGGTTTAACCCCCTTTGGCTTGCCTTAAGTTTTGGACCTTGGTTGCATGCCATGCTTGTCTTGTTCATTTGATTTGGCATCATATTCAACATGATTTCAGAGCTTTTCATTGCATGCTAATTGTCCATGTTTGCATCTTCTTAGGTGTGCTTAGAAGTTGTACTTTATGCTTGAGTGTTGGTCCATGTTTTCATGCATGTTTGTATATCAATTAGCCCTCACTCCCTAGCATCTTGGCCACTGTTTTGGGCTTAGTATAGAGCTGTCCAATTAGTGTAAGTCCCTCATTTGCATGTTGTTGCATGCACTCCTTGTATGTTGTAGCATATCGGTGAGTTGTTGCATGGTTGGACTTGCATGTTTGAATGAAGTCACATGTTGGCTTGCATACTTGAACACCCACATTACATCTTGCCTACTTGTAGATTGCATCGCTTCATGCCTTTCATGCTTCTTTACTTAGGATATGTGCCTAACATGCTTTGCTTGCTTGCATTGTCCATGTTGCATACTAGTTCACATGCTTAGATTGCATTGCGTTGGCATGCATGCTTGGCCTCTTGAATTGCCTGTGATAGAGGTTAAGCCCCATTGTTTGATTATGTGCATTGCATTCCATATTAAAATGCACACTTGATTCTTTGGGCCATCATGCATGGAAATGCGTGATTGGTGGTCCGAGAATCGAGGCCCATGTCCCTTTGAGTCATAAACATGATAAGGGATGTGATTGGTGCATACATTGCTTGAAATGCATTGCCATGCCAAGTCTTGCCCTCTGCTGCTGTCAAACACAGATTCTGCAGGAAGATTTGGCCGGCCGGCTATCTTCATTGCCGACCGGCCATCATTGTTGGCCGATGGATCAAATTTGTGGCCGGTGACCATTCTATATGGCCGGTGGTGTTCTCCTTCAGCCGGTGGTGTTCCCTAGTATCCAGAGAGCAAACCCTGAGACTTTGGCAGTCATCAGGGGAGCAGAGCAAGGAAAACAGAGGCATCTTGAGCATGGCAGTGGATTTCCGGGCGGAACCGAGCGCGCATGCATTGAGCCCTCTGCTGAGGCTGCTGTTTACTGCTTTCTTAGATTAATTAATTTGCTTAATTAATTTAATGGTCTGTAATATTTAATTAGCTTGTCAGTTAGTTAAATTGTATTATTCTTTTGGTCCCTCCGAGTGAGGGCGTATTTGTAATAAGTGTGGGTGCGTGTGTGCATGTCTTCCAACCCCCACTTCTTTCTCCTTTTACTTACCTGCTTTGATGGTTAGTATTAGGGCATATTTACTTTAGCACACCTTATGCTACGCATGCGTGCATCATTCATCAGTATTGCATGCACCGGGCTTGGCACATCATGCTAACTGCATAAGTATTTCAAATTTAACTTGAATACATGCTATCTGTGCATTTTCACATGTCATCCCTAGACTAGCCGAGCCTACTCTAGTGACATTCCGTATGTGTTGCATTAGGCATTTAAACATGGACTAGGATCATGCATGATTACTAACTAGTTTCTGTTTTGGCACGGAGTACTAGGTAAGCCCTTTTATGCTTTAGCATACCGCATGCGTGTGAGTGTTGTCATAACAGCATGATTACCATGAGGCTAGCTGCTTATGTGATATAACTGCTTGAGTGCCTGTGGATGGAGGTTGAATTACCTAAATTGGAATAATGCATTAAAACTATGAGTTTTAAGCCCACTCGAGGGTGGCAAAACCTGCATTTTAGCCTACTTGTGAGTAGCAAACCATTTTCAAAACAAACATGAAATGTTTTGTTCCAATTTAGGCGATTCGGTCTATACTTGTTTGCTGCGCGCATAACATAGTAATTCTAGGCTAATAACCGGAATAAGGGCATGTAATGTTTTCAAAACAAGATATCACGGTTAGTAGAGACCGATCTTCGGATCGGGCGAGAGGGGGTGCTCATAGCTGACCTTCCCCAATCGTACCCAAGCTCCCGAGCCGAGGCAACTTTGGTGATGACGGACACGTGGCCTTTGGCACCGAGTCAGGGTTTCCTAAATTCCCCCATAAAAAATATTTAGGTGGCGACTCTGTATCTAGTGAAGTAGTCCATGTTTGGCACTTCTTTCAAAATCTATTTTCTCAAAACGATTTGCCAGATTTGGACTCTTTGGTTCAGATTGAGAACCGTGACACAAATCGAGTCCGAACTATAGCGTGGTCCCCCCGCGGGCTTGTTACAGCAGCTCACTTTTCGGGCACACAGCTTGTTTTGAACACTCAGTCTATAACACAACATTCTGTTTGCATTTTGAACACACAGCTCAAGCACTTGAATTTCTGAACACGCAGCTCATGCTTTTGGTTGTGAACACGCAGCCCACTGTTTTGAAATCTGAACACGCAGCGCAAACTTTTTGTCGTGAACATACAGCCCACATTTCTGAAATCTGGACACACAGCTCAGACCTTTTGTCGTGAACACGCAGTCCACTTTTTTGAGATTTGAACACACAGCTCAAACTTTTTGTCGTGAACACACAACCCACAGTTTTTGAAAGTTGAACACGCAACCCAAACTTTTGAGGTGAACACACAGCCCACAGTTTTTGAAATTTGAACACGCAGCCCAAACTTTTGAGGTGAACACACAGCACACACTGGTTGAGAGTTGAACACGTAGCTCACTGTCTTTGAAGTCTGAACACGCAGCCCAAATTTTGAGGTGAACACACAGCACACACTGGTTGAGAGTTGAACACATAGCCCAAACTGTTGAATTTTTGAACACGCAGCCCAAATTTTGAGGTGAACACACAGCACACACACACAGCTCACTGTTTTTGAAGTCTGAACACACAGCTCAAACACTTGATGTTGAACACACAGCTCGTAGTTTTTTTGAAGCCTGAACACACAGCTCAAACACTTGACTTTCTGGACACGCAGCTCAAATTTTGATTGTGCAAACGCAGTACACACTTGTTGAAAGTTTGAACACGCAGTCCAAACTCTTGAACTTCTGAACACGCAGCCCATTTTGAATGTGAACACGCAGTACACATTTGTTGAAATTGAACACGCAGCCCAAACTTTTGAATTTCTGAACACGCAGCCCATTTTTTGATTGTGAACACGCAGCACACACTTGTTTAAAGGTTGAACACGCAGCCCAAACTTTTAAATTTCTGAACACGCAGCTCATATTTTGATTGTGCACACGCAACACACACTTGTTGAAAGTTTGAACACGTAGCCCAAACTTTTGAACTTCTGAACACGCAGCCCATTTTGAATGTGAACACGCAGCACACATTTGTTGAAAGTTGAACACGCAGCCCAAACTTTTGAATTTCTGAACACGCAGCCCATTTTTTGATTGTGAACATGCAGCACACACTTGTTTAAAGGTTGAACACGCAGCCCAAACTTTTGAATTTCTGAACACGCAGCTCATTTTTTAATTGTGAACACGCAGCACACACTTGTTTGAAGGTTGAACACGTAGCCCAAACTTTTTGAATTTCTGAACACGCAGCCCATTTTCGAATGTGAACACACAGCACACTCTTGAGGTGAACACACAGCCCACAGTTTTGAAAGTTGAACACGCAGCCCAAACTTTTGAGGTGAACACACGGCCCACTATTTTATTTGCACGCAGCGCATATTGAACACATAGTTCTTACATTTCACTTTTGAACTCACAGCTCATTCATTTCATTTGCACGCAGCTCATGCATTTGATTCTGAACACGCAGCTCATACATTTTCATTTGCACGCAGCTCATGCATTTGATTCTGAACACGCAACTCATACATTTTCATTTGCACGTAGCTCATTCTTAATTCTGAACACGTAGCTCATAAATTTTCGTTTCTGAACACACAGCTCATTCTTTTCATTTTGAACACGCAGCTCACACATTTCAATTATGAATACGCAGCTCATTCTTAATTCTGAACACGCAGCTCATAAATTTGCATTTCTGAACACATAGCTCATTCTTTTCATTTTGAACACGCAACTCATGATACAACACTGCTCGATCTGAACACGCGGCTCATAACACAGTATTCTTTTAATTTTGAACACACAGCTCATTCTGAACATACAGGATGCGATGACGGAACTTGCAGAAGTTGAAAGAAACTCAGATGCCCGACATTTTTTCCTTTTTTCTTTTGCTTCGAAGTCTGGAACCTATATAGCTTCAGATAGGTCCCGGTTTTACTGTTTTCACATGACCCGGGTTGAACCCTGCGGTTTTTGAAAGAACAAAATCTCGTTTTGCACAAGCATGGAGAATGGCACAGCACTTTGAGCACAAAGCGATTTTTTTTTTTTTGAAATTCAAATTGTGAATGATTTCTCAACCGAGTATTGCGCCTACAACTGACCACAGCCAAAACGACTCAACAACGGAAAACAAAGGTAGAACAACCTAAACACAACTCAACAAAGGAAAAACAAGGTAAAACAACCTAAACACACCGAGTGACACTCGAAACGACTCAAAACAAGAATCGAGAGAAAGCAAAAGACACGACACTCAGACGTATTGGAAAGACGAGAGAACTCTCAGATCGCGAGGAGCCAGTTTCTCTAGGTATTTGTTTCCCACCCTTTCTAATTTGTGATTCTCACATCACTCGGCCCTCAGGCTCTGTTTTTCTGAAAAAGCCCTTTCCTCACTTTTCCTCTCAGGGCACATCTCCCTATTCTTCAATCTTTCGTTTTTTATCCCTCCCCTGGGTGGTTGATGGATAAACAGGAAGTTGCAGGCTCGCGCCCCTAGCATAGAGCTTTCAGCCCTTTTGTTGACAGCTTCAACTGTGCCCTTTTCTGGCAGGTAGAGTGCCCTTCTTAGCAAGTATGGTGCCCTTTTTGGCAAATGTACTGACAACGGGGAAAAGACAGGAAGCCTGACTCAACTGTGCCCCTAGTTCATTATTTTGACCATTTTTGTTTTTTGGCTTCTGCTTAAAACAATTTTAACCAAAATAAGAGTTAGATTAACGCACTTGTTCGATTTTCTGATTTGAAATCATGCGAGTTAGGTTATGAGCACTGAAAATTTTCCTTTTTTGGGTCCAAGAAATGGTCCAGTTTTGGAAAAATGGAATACTTTTTGAGAGAATTAGTCAACTTCATTAAAAATTCTCAAAAATTATTTTTGCAAACGGCCACTGCTCAACGAGCATAGAACCCACTCTCGAGATGCACAACCTCAGATTCGAAGGAAAATTGCCCTTTGCTTGAGGGGAGCTGCGTGGCAAGGGAAAGTTGCCCCTTGTTTGAACGGCACTGCAGCACATTGAATGGCAACGGAAAGTTGCCCCTTGTTTGAATGGCACCGCAGCGCATTGTAGTCAGTCCTCAAAGTGACGAAAACAACCAAATTCTCGGATACAGAGAAGGCAAAGATGATCAAAACCATTACATGGGCACAATCAATTTGAAGTGTTTTACGGCTGGACTTCAGAATGAAGTTGCCTACATATCCCAAAGATGGGAATCAAGCCTTACGTAGTTCGGGGTTAAGGTACACTCGGGTATTAACCTCTCCTTTTGCGCTCTAACTTTTGCCAAGGCCGCCCTTTCTGGGTTTTCAACCTTGCGAGCTTTGTTCTTCTTTTCTTTTCAATTCTTTTCATTTCTTTTCTTCTTTTTTCTTTTTCATCTTTTCTTTTCATTTTCTTCATTTTTCTTCTTTCTCTTTTTTCATTCTTTGCATTCTTCTCTTTTTTTTTTCTTGCTCTAACTTTTGCCTGGGTCGTCCTTCCGGGTTTTCGGCCCAGCGAGCCTCTCAAGGGTAAAAGTTTAGCTTTGTCCATGCCAAATGGTTTTGAGATCTTGAAGTCATTTAAATCTAGGAGAATGGCTGTTGTTCGCTAAGGATGTAGAAATCCATCCAATGGAGGGTGAATTTGCCCCTAGTGTTGTGGATAGGATCTCGGTTGTCCTTCAGCACTGTCTTCTTCTTTCCTCCCTTCTGGAGTTTGGCATTCTTGCCGATCTTCATTGATTTGTGGAATGATCCATCTTTGGCTCTTCTAGCACAATCTGGCATCTTTTGCCCCTAGTTCGAGGGCTGCTTCTGATCTAGCTTTGCAAGCTTCTTTTGACGACGTCCGACCTTCTTGGTCTGACTTTCTTGCCCCCAGTTCAAGGGCTGCTTCTGATCTGGCCACACAGGCCTTACATTGTGGTTGACCGTTGAACATTCTGAATCTAAGTTCAAGGTTTGAAAGCCAGGGGTCGAGTCTCGAGGCTGAGAGCGATCCTAGGCTGCACAATCTCAAGAGCGTTTCCACACAGGTCTTCGCAGGACCGCGCAAAACATTTTTTGAAAGTTTAAGAAAGCGACAAATCGCTCGCGCTGAAGACAGTGTAGAACCAATCTGGATCAAGCCAGGATCCTTTTCAGTACTCACAGTAACAAGCATGATCTCAATCATTAAGGGCTTAGCATGCCTCTCTTTCTCTCAACTGATCAAATTTTGCAAAACCCGAGGAATTCCTTCCTCTTTGTTTTCACCGCAGTGTTCAAAAAGAGTTTTGAAAAACTTAGGTCAATACAATGACTTATAGGCACAAAAGAGCAGGTGAAATGCGCTGCCGTTTAATTCAAGTTTGCTGGAACAACAGGCTCAAAGCAGGAACAAGCACAAAAGCATGAAAACCACAGCTGTTTCAATTAGATCTACTAGTGTAACTGGCTCCCCAGCAGAAACAGACTTAAAAGAAAGCGAAAAGACAAACACAAAACAAAATAGTGATATCTGAGGTAATGCTGCCGGGATCACCCGACTCTAACAAAACAGGACTGACTCAGTATAACAAGACAGACCCAACTGACTCAGTATGAAAAGACTGCCTCAATACAACACAACAAGACTGACTCAATACCCAAGTCAGAAAGTACAAAAATCAGTATTCGCAAATGCTCAAAATAGTGCGTGCCATACGCCATATCTGGAGTAAACTGAGTGCCGCCCGCAGGTGGTTCATTCCTCGATCACATCACATTATCCCCCACAAGTTCACTGATCAAGTGTCGATAGACTTTGCAGGACCTGGTGCGGGGATGACCCCGTTGTCAATCAAATTTTGTATCTCGTGGCGGAGACGGACGCAACTGTCGGTGTCATGACCGGTTTGTTGATGAAAAGAACAGTACTTAGCCGGGTCATGCTTTTGAGGGAGAGGATCGGGTAGAGGCCGAGGCTCCAGGGGTCTAAGGTGCCCCCTTTCAGCAATGATCTGGAGCACCTTAGACAAAGGCATATAAAGGGCGTGGAAGACTCTGCGCCCTCGGGGCAGATACTTCGAAGTTTGCTGACTTTTGCCGGACGCACTGGCAAAATGATCGACAGGTGCCGCCTTGGCTTTCTGATTTTTTCCCGGTGCAGGGTTAGAATTTGAGGGAACTGTTCTGGCATGACGGGGCCTATCCCGATTTTCTGTCTAACTGGAACTCCCCTCGGTTGGAGTGGGAAAAGCATCATCCACAGTTTTAGCCACCACTGCGAATATTTGCTGTTTACTCAATCCTCCGGCTTTCAAAGCCTCGACTGTCCACAGCAGTTGTTCAACGGGATTGGCATCTGTTCCCACCTTATTCTTACATCTGGCCTCAGCTTGATCGAGGGTTTGGGTTGCTATATCAGAGCGAAACCCGGTTACTGTTGACACGTCATTGCTATAGCTTGAGACAGCCTCAGGTTGGCTGAGCTCGATCACAATTCGCCCCAATAACGGGGGCTCCTGCGGTACGCAATTCCTGGTGTAGGATGGGGTTGGTGGCGAAGCCGACATTCCGTAGGTGAGATCAGCCACAGATCGCTGAAGATCACCAATCATTCCCATCAATTCAAACGTTGTAGGCTCACGAGCTTGACACAACTGAGGCGTCCAGGCTGGGCGCGCGGCAGGCGACCTGGGCAGGTATGGTACATCAACATTGGTCTCATCCTGCAAGATGATTCCTTAGTCTAGTGCGGCTGTCATAACCACAATTTCCTCTGAACTTTGCATCATCATAAGTCCACTGAACTGATCGGAGGTGATGTAACTGGTGACTGACGGATCAGATGAACCGGTGAGCCCTAACTGGCCTTTCTCTGCCTTGCCTTAGCGAAGGAGAACACTGGTTGCTCTTAAACGAGTCTCTGAACCCTCTCCCCTGAAAGAGAAAACAGGCAGCATCTCAGCCCAATCAATACAGACATGTACATAGTTGAAGTATTGTATTCGACCACTGATCACTGTGCCCCAAACTACTGCCCCAAAACTGAATTTGATACCCGCAGATATAACCGATTCCCAAAATACTGAATTGGTGCCCACAGGCCTGATACCCAAACTTGTAAACTGATACATGCATTCTCTGTAGAGACGCACTCTAAAAGCACATAACAGATAAGTGAGAGCCAAAACACCCCTATGTTGGGGTAGGGTTTCCCTGTCCTATTTTGTCAGGAACTAGGGTTTCACTACGCACGCAGCGGTTTCAAACAACCTAACATCGGGTAAGCAACCTGTCCTAGCTTGGAATGGTCACTATGGATTCCGAATATGCACTAGGTCGAATGGTCAAAAGGGTGCCTCGGTAAAACCGGGGTTTGTGTTCCCATACTGGCAGAGCCCGTAACCGGTAAGCCTTATAGCACGCAGCCTCTGGCAAACCGCTCAGGAATAGCATATAGCAAACACGGTGTCCTAGGCGCACCAATGCAAATGTAATGCAAAGAAACACACAAGTATAATCAAAACAAGATATCATGAGTTCGAGTCAAGTTCTCTAACTCCCCAGCAGAGTCGCCAGAAACTGTAGACGCGCCCTTGGGCCTCACTACAGTTCAGACTCAAATTGTTACGGTTCTTAATCTGAACCAAAGAGTCAAGTTCTTAATCGTGCCGGATTTGGACTCTTTGGTTCAGATTAAGAACCGTTACAATTTGAGTCTGAACTGTAGTGAGGCCCAAGGGCGCGTCTACATAAATAATTTAGCCCTAATTTTTTTACCTAGGCATTTATCAGTTTTAATTGAATAAATTTTTTGCCCTAATTTTGTTTCATTAAATTATTTTTTTATAATTTGTTTGCTATCAGATCAATGGATTGTGATTTATGGATTGAAGTGTTTGTAATTTGTGGATTGATTTGCAGTGTTTGTGATTTATGGATTGAAGTGTTTGTAATTTGTGGATTGATTTGCAGTGTTTGTGATTTGTGGATTGAAGTGTTTGTGATTTGTGGATTGATTTGAAGTGTTTGTAATTTTAATGATTATATGTTCAAGTATACTTAAATAAAAGATTTGTGGATACTTATCATTTTATGCATAAATTTTTTATTAAAAAAAATATATTAGAGGGGCCCCATTTTCATAATTCGCCTTAGGCCCCACAAATCTCAGGGCCGGCCCTGGCCCTGTAATTATTGAAGGAAAGCCACCAAGAGAAACAAGGAAAAAAACTTACTCCTCTCTCCCCTGTTGTGTATAAAAAGAGACCTTCTTCTTTGAGTATTCTACACAAAATTTTTTGGCTTCCATATTATATAGTCAGTTTGCTCATAGTATATTCTTCTTGTGTGAGAGAGTGTTGCTATTGTTAGTTTGTCGCAGCTAAACGTAAGGTGCTTCTGTGTTAACGGATTTCTAACCGTCGTATCTTAAGAGATAGACGTCGACATACCTCTAGCACTCTCAGTGAGGCGGCGAATCTGTTTCAAGGAAACTGTGATATCACACAGATTTTGATTTGCTTATTTTTACTATTTTATTTCAATATTTTATATTGATATATATATTTCTATATATTAGTTTATAATCTGTATAAAATAGCTTATATTATTTGGTGATGTTTTTTGTTCATCATATTGTAAATTTCAGTATGTTTTAGTCCATGATTACTTATTTTATAATTTTAATCTAATTATATGAATTTATTTATTTTATTTAAATATACATTTTATACAACAAACACATGGCTCCCTACCATGCCATACACATGGCTCCCTCCATCATGTTGAATTGCAATTCAAAGAATTTCACACCATTCCTAATTTTCACTTTGGCCAAAAACACCATAATAATTATATTATTATCTTTTAGTGAAAAATAATAACTATTTAATATTATCAATTTAACTGTTTAATATTATACGATAACTAATTTAGTTTAAGGTATTTCAAAAATAGATTATCGTATTAATTCTGTAATAGGTATTATTCGGGGTGTTACAGTCACAGTGGGAAAGGGTACAACCACCCGTCAAAAATTATCAAACATACAAAATAGAATCTCATAGTTATATTATCAATACCAATAGGACTTATATAAGAAATTGAAAAAATATGAGATTGATTGGAGTAACTGTTTTTGACATAGGACTTTTTGATAATTTTCCCTAAAAGAACTTCTTCAATTTGTCCAACAATGTCAATTTTTAATTTGCTATACACACAACTATATGGAAAATTATTTGGTGATTAGGCAAGTCTATGTGGTGCTTCTACTTGTTTTCAATTTGTCAAAACAGTAAGACTCAATAATTTTTGTTTAGTATTTGAGAGACAACATGACAAGTATCATGTGATGAATGGTGTGGAGTTAGTGGCGGATGTAAGAATTATTATTAGGGAGGTTGTGTTCAAAATCCACAATAAATTTTTTATTTTTTCATTAAGAGAGAAATCATTGTACATAAATATATTGAAATACACACTTTCATAACTATAAAAATTGAAGTATTATTTAATTTGAAATAGGGAAAGCTCAACCCTAGGTAGACGTTTTAGGCAAAATCTCAACGATAACTCCTTTTTACATTTAAATATTATTATTTATTGTAACTTTTTAATGTAAAATATATTTATTCTATGAAGTACAGACACCTCTTCAAGAGCTGTGTATCAGTGTCGGACACGTGTGGGACACGTGTCCAACACTCTCCCAAGAGTGTCCCTTTTGTTTTTGAATTTTTTGCAAACAGACATGTTTGGGACACGTTTTGGACACTGCGTGGTTGAAAACATAATTTCTAAAACTTGAAGTGGGGGTCAAATTGTAAAAAACAAAAATTAAACAAATTTGAAACCCTAGAATCAAACAGATTGAAGAGAGAGAGAAGAGAGAAAGGGTTGCTCTTTATTATGAGAGGGTTGCTCACATAGGACTTGAACCCCCAACCTTTATTATGAGAGTTGGATAACATACCACAGTGGCACAGAGTCATGGGTCATAAATATTAATTCCAGTCCACTTGAATTAATTGCTTCCAAAGTTTCTACAATAGACCAACGATAGGCTACAATTGACCCATTAGTGGTCCATAGCAAATTTTTTTCTTAGTACTGTCTTGTAAACTTTTTTCTTAGACACTGTTCTTGGTCATAAATATTAGTAGTGTCCTGTAAACTTTTTTCTTATACACTGTTGTTGGTCCACTGAAAGATTAATTTCCATCCTGGTGCCGTCTTGTAAACTTTACCAAGTCTTTCAGTGTCACTGTTTCAACAAAAACCGAGATCTTTTTAATTTATTTATTTTTTTTGTGTCTGATCTTTTTACATTGGCCTTGGTCCATTATAGCAAATTTTTTCTTAGAAGATAGGGACACTTTTCTGTCTTGTAAACTTCACTGGAGTCTTTTAGTGTCTCTGATTGAACCAACTTTTTTTTTAATGGTTCACATTTTAAGACGATCATAGACCAAACTAAAAGACTTATAAAATTTTAGATTACAATATTACATACTACCCTGAAAAAATAATCGATTCATCATAAATAAAAAATAAAAAAATCATGTCAGAGTGGCTTACTTTGCTCTGCACTGCCCTTGTGTGGTGTTGCCACTTGTGCAACATCCCTGGAGCCAGTTTCATCATGGAAAATGAGACAGATAGAGTTTCATGATTTTTTGTCAAAAAAATTATGTAAACCATGAAAATTTTAAGAATAAAAATAACTATTGCCTTTTACAGAACATTTCAATTACAATTTTTGCAAAATATTTTGCAAGATAAAAGCCAAAGATGAGCAGTGTACCATACCCCCTTTCCCCCTTTCATTTTCTTTCTTTCTTTTTTGGTTCCAATCTATTCGTGTAGCAAAGATAAATTTATTGATCTGTTCAATAAGTCTTCATTGGGGAAGAGGTTATTTGGTGTTTTTGAAGTAATGTTTCACACCATTCACTGTGTTACATTAATTCTGTAGCGAACAATAAAGTAGGGGGTCCCACTCTTTCAACCAATAAAAAGTAAGTTGATAGATCACATGAATTTGCATCAGGACCATTGTATAATTTTCCCTTTTGGGTCTTTTTTCCTACTTAAGCGTATTTATGGGTTAAAAGTTGATAACAACACAGCAGTATAGGAGAGTGCAGTCCACAACAAACAGTGTAAATAAGAACCCAAAAACACGTACAATTGACCCATTGGTGGTCCATAGCAATTGTTTCTTAGAAGACACTGGTCTTGGTCCACTATGACAGATTAATTTCCATCCTATTGCCGTCTTGTAAACTTCACCAAGTCTTTCAATATCACTGTTTCAACAAAAATTGAGAATTTTTTTTTTTGTCTGATCTTTTTACATTGGCCTTGGTTCATTAGAGCTTGAATCCATATTAATGATGATGTGATATTATTGTTCTACTGAAGACGTTGGTTCGATTCAGTTGATATTTTGAATATATTGATCCGTTTAAAAGGTCTTTTGGGACTCTCTCTTCACTAACATGTTTATGGGTTAAATGTCGACAACAATAGTTGAATAATGTTAGAGATTCTTAAAATATCATAGTTGAGCGGTTGTTTTTGGACCTCTTCTCACGATTTCAACGTGGTTAGAGTGCTCCCCTTCCTCACACGATTTCAGCGTGTTTGGAATTTATCCCAGTTTGCGTTGAAGACGCGCTGGGTGGGTTGTTTTAGGACCTCTCCTCATGATTTCAGCGTGGTTTGAGTGTCCCGTTCCTCACACGATTTCAGCGTGTTTGGATCTTATCTCAGGTTGCGTTGTGCACGCACTTGAGCGGTTGTTTTCGGACCTCTTCTCACGATTTCAGCGTGGTTAGAGTGTTCTTTTCCTCACACGATTTCAGCGTGTTTGGAATTTATCCCAGTTTACGTTGTAGACGCGCTGGGCGGGCTTGTTTGGACCTCTTCTCACGATTCCAGCGTGGTTTGAGCATCCCGTTCCTTACGCGATTTCAGCGTGTTTGGAATTTATCTCAGGTTGCGTTGTGCGCGCACTTGAGCGGTTGTTTTTTTGACCTCTTCTCACGATTTCAGCGTGGTTTGAGTGTCCCGTTCCTTACGCGATTTCAGCGTGTTTGGAATTTATCTCAGGTTGCGTTGTGCGCGCACTTGAGCGGTTGTTTTTTGGACCTCCTCTCACGATTTCAGCGTGGTTTGAGTGTCCCGTTCCTTACGCGATTTCAGCGTGTTTGGAATTCATCTCAGGTTGCGTTGTGCGCGCATCTGGGCGGTTGTTGTTTGGGCCTCCTCTCACGATTTCAGCGTGGTTTGAGTGTCCCGTTCCTTACGCGATTTCAGCGTGTTTGGAATTTATCTCAGGTTGCGTGGTGCGCGCACTTGAGCGGTTGTTTTTTTGACCTCTTCTCACGATTTCACCGTGGTTTGAGTGTCCCGTTCCTTACGCGATTTCAGCGTGTTTGGAATTTATCTCAGGTTGCGTTGTGCGTGCACTTGAGCGGTTGTTTTTTGGACCTCCTCTCACGATTTCAGCGTGGTTTGAGTGTCCCGTTCCATATGCGATTTCAGCGTGTTTGGAATTCATCTCAGGGTGCGTTGTGCGCGCATCTGGGCGGTTGTTGTTTGGGCCTCCTCTCACGATTTCAGCGTGGTTTGAGTGTCTCGTTCCTCACACGATTTCAGCGTGTTTGGATCTTATCTCAGGTTGCGTCGTGCGTACACTTGAGCGGTTGTTTTTTGACCTCTTCTCACGATTTCAGCGTGGTTTGAGTGTCCCGTTCCTTACGCGATTTCAGCATGTTTGGAATTTATCTCAGGTTGCGTTGTGCGCGCACTTGAGCGGTTGTTTTTTGGACCTCCTCTCACGATTTTAGCGTGGTTTGAGTGTCCCGTTCCATACGCGATTTCAGCGTGTTTGGAATTCATCTCAGGTTGCGTTGTGCGTGCATCTGGGCGGTTGTTGTTTGGGCCTCCTCTCACGATTTCAGCGTGGTTTGAGTGTCCCGTTCCTCACACGATTTCAGCGTGTTTGGATCTTATCTCAGGTTGCGTCCTGCACGCACTTGAGCGGTGGTTTTTTGACCTCTTCTCACGATTTCAGCGTGGTTTGAGTGTCCCGTTCCTTACGCGATTTCAGCGTGTTTGGAATTTATCTCAGGTTGCGTTGTGCGCGCACTTGAGCGGTTGTTTTTGGACCTCCTCTCACGATTTCAGCGTGGTTTGAGTGTCCTGTTCCTTACGCGATTTCAGCGTGTTTGGAATTTATCTTAGGTTGCGTTGTGCGCGCACTTGAGCGGTTGTTTTTTGGACCTCCTCTCACGATTTCAGCGTGGTTTGAGTGTCCCGTTCCTTACGCGATTTCAGCGTGTTTAGAATTTATCCCAGGTTGCGTTGTAGACGCGCTAGGCGGATTATTTTGACCTCTTCTCACGATTTCAGCGTGGTTTGAGTGTCCCGTTCCTCACACGATTTCAACGTGTTTAGATCTTATCTCAGGTTGCGTTGTGCGCGCACTTGAGCGGTTGTTTTCAGACCTCTTCTCACGATTTCAGCGTGGTTTGAGTGTTCTGTTCCTCACACGATTTTAGCGTGTTTGGAATTTATCCCAGGTTGCGTTGTAGACGCGCTGGGCGGTTTGTTTTTGTTTACCTCTTCTCACGATTTCAGCGTGATTGGAGCCTCCCTCTCCTCACACGATTTCAGCGTGTTTGGAATTTATCTTAGGTTGCGTGGAACGCGCTTCTGATTGATTTTCTTTGTTCTTCCTCCACTCACGAGTCCAGCGTGGTTGGCATATGTCACCATTTTGCATCTATTGTACTCTCTGTTGCATCGCATCTATTATCTATTGCATCACATCTATTACATCCATTGCATCATATCTGTTTTATTGACCGGTCTAGGAGACCTTAAATCCTCTAAAGGTGCAATTCCTTTGGTGTTTGTCGTGCCCGAACGACTTCCGGTGGTCTGGTATAGCCACCTGCCTGTGTTAGCGGTGAGTTCCTAGGAGACCAACTGAGACGGTGGAAACTAGAGTTTGAATGGCTCATGCCTAGAACGCAAAGGTTCGGGATTTCCGAGACTAAAGTCTGGTTTAAATACCCAGGGGTATATCCTCGGCTTGAAATCTGTATGGCAGCCCCATAGATTGAGATAGCATATGTGTGCGCCTCAATTCTGGATACTGAATCAACCTAGTCTGTCACCCTGTTGGAGAATAGGGAAAGCTGCAACCATAGTCAGGGAGAAAAGTAGCACCTGTGGTTTGACCAAGAAGAAGCGAGAGATCCCCAGCACCATGAGGCACGATATTGTATGTACGGTTCATTTGAGGCTGGTGCGACCAGACGAACCGCGCAGGTATTGTATCTTCTCCGTGTGAGACGTGGTGAGAATTGAATAATTCTCCACATTCTTAACTGCATGAAATATAGTTGTTGCTTTGCATTCTTGCTTAAAACTGTTGCATCTATTGTGAATATGTGCTTCATTACAACTTGCTGCATCTGTATGATCATTGAGTCACCTTCGGCGTCTTGCATTGCCAGTTGCATTTTGCCCTCCCCCTGCCTGCGGGCGCGCCTGCGGGCACATCTCTGTTTATCTCGCCTGTTTGTCTAAGTCTTCGGCCTTGTCAAAAATGGGTCGTCTCTAGGCTTTGACATTCACTCCCGTCACTTATGACTTTCGAGTTTTGTCAAAGAGGGGCAACTGTAGACACTCCATTTTTGACCGACCTTAAGACTCAGACGTCACCGATTGAGCGCCCGGTGATATTGCATATTGTGCTCGTGCGGAAGTTTCAGAGTCTCAGCTGCGAGCCTTGCCTCCGGACTTCTGGGCTCTTTCGTGTCTTGCCTCGGTTTGTGAACCAGGCTCCGCTTTCTCTGTTTTCTCTTCCCGAAGGGAGGGAGAGGTCTCGTAGATCATCTCTCAGTGGCCGTAGGCTACGTTTCGTGGTCGTAGGTCATTTTTCCCGTTTGGAGCCCAGTTTTCGGTTTTTGGAGCCGTCGGCCGTGTGTCTCGGTTCGGGACCGCTTAACCACCTCCATTTGCTCCGATTTTTGGCGCACACCTTGTTTCGTCCCTTTTGAGGAACACTGTGGCCTGCGAGACCAACTTCGTGGTCGTAGGCCATTTTTCCCGTTTGGAGCCCGATTTTCGGTTTTTGGAGCCGTCGGCCGTGTGTCTCGGTTCGGGACCGCTTAACCACCTCCGTTTGCTCCGATTTTTGGCGCACACCTTATTTCCTCCCTTTTGAGGAACACTGTGGTCCGAGAGACCAACTTCGTGGTCAAAACGCCACTTCCGAAATTTCCCTCATTGTTTTGCTCCATTTAAATTGGTTTTTTTTTTTCCCCCTCTTTTTTTCCCCCTCTTTTTTCCCCTCTTTTTTTTGGGTTTCAAAGATGAGTCCCTCTATATAATACACCCTTGAGCTCCATTTTTAAGGGTTAGACACTTTTGGCTTAGGCTCATAACCCTCCTCCTCCTCCATAACTCTCCATTTTCAAGTTCAAACATCCATTTTCTTGCACCATTTGCACTACAACCCCTAGCCTATCACCTCCATTACTCATTTCAGTACCTTGGAGGACATTTGAAGAGGTTGAAAGCTCAGATTTTTGGACTAAAAGCTGTTGGAAAGTTGTTCTTCAAGGGTGAGTCCCTATTTCCCTTAAACTTGCACTTTTTTGCATGATTGTTTATCTTTACTTGCAAGTATTTTTGGACTTCGAGACAAACTGAAAAAGATCATATTTTGAGGTCATCTTCATGTTTGATTAAGAACTTTTTGCTGTTTGAAGTCTTTTTCTCCCCCTTTGTTCTTTACCTCTCTTTTAGGGCCTATTCTTGCATGATATGTTAACCCTGTTTTTAAGCATTTATGGGCTCTGAGACAAACTGTAAAGTGGTTTGTTTTTAGCCCTTATTCAACTTTGTTGAAGGACTCTTCACTGTTTGAGGCTTCCATCTGTCACTTGCCTCTTTATCCCTCTTTTGGCCTTATTTTTGCATGTTTTGTTAGCTCCTTGTGCTTGTATTTCTGGGCTCTGGTCTGAACTGTAAATAGCCTTATTTTGACCCCCTCTTCATGTTTGATCAAGGGTCTTTTGCTGTTTGAGGCATCCTTTTTGTACTTTATGTTTAAACCTCTTTTTTAGGCCTCATTTTGCATAGTATTTTAAGCATGCTTGTGCACTGTTTTGGGTCTGGTCATCAACTGTAAAATGCCATATTTTTGGCCCCTCTTCAACATTGTTGAAGGGCCTTCCTATGTTTGAGGCCAGAAACCATCACTTGCTTCTTTGTCCCTCTTTTGGCCCATTTCTTGCATGAGAGCTTAGCCGTACTTGTGTTTGTTTTTGTGGCTTTCTATAAACTGTAAAATACCATATTTTGGGCCCCTCTTCAACATTGTAGAAGGACCCTTCTCTGTTTGAGGTCAGAAGCTGCCACTTGCTTCATTATCTTGCTTTCGGGGCCGTTTTTGCATGCTAGTTTAGCCCCATTTACGTTCGCTGTTTGGCCTTACTTAGAACTGTAAATATGCTTATTTTTGGGCTGTCTTGATTCTGTCTTCACATTCCATGTTCAAATAATGCATGAATTGCATAGTCATTGGTCATTTCGTATGCCTAATTCCATGTTTCGGGACCTATTTCATGCATCGGGTGTCATTTTGCCATCTTTTGGGGCTGTTTTGCATCAATTTTGCTACTGAAATTTGCATGCTAGTATGTCATATTCCATGTCTTGCCATGTGTCTTGTTAGAGTGTCATTCGGTGCCTTAGGGTCGGTCCTCGGTTTGCGTGCACACGTGCACGCATCTCGAGTTGTCTCATTTTCATCTAATGGCCTCTTATGTGAGTGTGGCTGAGGTCCACTCATGTTGGTGTAAGTCCATTATGAGTTGTGTATGCCATTTCATTCCATAGCATTGTGTATGCTAGGCTGTATGTTAGCGCATTGCGTATGCCATGTTACCTCGTGCATCGTGTATGCCATTTCATAGCATGTTGCATGTTAGGTTGTATCTTAGCTACATTTCATGCATGTCATGCATACTGCATTGTGTTCGGGATAGGAGTTAGCCCGAGCACGGGAAACGAGGTACGTTTCGTACTCCGAGTGACGGAACGTGTCTCAATTTCCCAGTCACCGACACTCCGGATCATCCATGATGGAGTTAGGTCTTGCTGTGTTCATATGTGCATTCATTTCATATTGAGTTGTGCAATTCGACTCCTCGGCCATCCTGCATCGAGATGCGTGATTGGTGGCACGAGGATCGAGGTATGCATATATATGTGAAAATACATTGTCGTGCCCCTTTCTTGCTCTCTGTTGCAGCAAATCAAGAATCAGCAGCCTTCCGAAGCTTAGCATGCATTCCAAAAACAATTGCAAACAGAGGCTAATTGGGGCATCGCAGTGGATTTCTCCACAAGGCAACGCGGACATGCATCATTCATCATCTGGAGAAGAGTTAAGACAGTCCCTGGCTTGCATGCCAGTTTATTATTTTTCTTAGTTAATTTGTTAATTAATTAGGGATTTGTACATATTTGGACTGTATTATTCATTTGGACTGTACTATTCATTTCGGACTGTATATTATTTTATTCGGACCCTCTGTACGAGGGCATAATTTTAATAAGTGTGCGTGTGTGTGATGTATGTCTTCCAACCCCACGTCTTTCTTCCCTTTTATTTATCCGCTTATGATGGTTAGATTAGGGCATGTTTCAATTAGCATACAGTATGATAGCATGTTGCATTCATTCATCTGTCTTGCATGCACCAGGCTCGGCGCATCATACTAACTGCATCTGTATTTCAATTCCGAGTTGAATACATGTTAGCTGTTGCATCTCATATGCCATGTTTAGAATAGCCGAGCCTGCTATAGTTGTATTTTTGCATGTGTTGCATTAGGCATTTCCGTATAGTTAGGATCATGCATGGATTTCTAATCGGTTTCTGTTTTGGCTTGGAGTACTCGGTGAGTTTTATGCTTTAGCATCCTTGCATGCGTATGAGTGACTGCCATGATAGCATGCTTACCATGAGGCTATTTGCTTATGTGATATAACTGCCTTGAATGCCTGTGGGTGAAGGTTGGGTTATTTGGATTGGAACAAATCATTGACTGTGAGTTTTAAAGCCCACTAGATAGTGGCAAAACCATGTTTTCTAAGCCCACCCGAGGGTGGCAAAATCTGCATTTTAAGCGTACTTGCGAGTAGCAAACCATCTTTCAAAGACAAACATGAAATGTTTTGTTCCAATTCAGGCGACCCGGTCTATACTTGTATGCTGTGCGCATCACATAGTAAATCTAGGCTAATAACCGGAATAAGAACACATAATGTTTTCAAAAATAGATATCATGGTTAGTAGAGGCCGATCTTTGATCGGGCGAGCGGGGGTGCTCACGAAGTGACCTTCCCCAATCGTACCCAAGTTCCCGAGCCAAGGCAACTTTTGGTGATGACGGACACGTGGCCTAGGCAAACGAGTCAGGGTTTCCTAAATTTTCCAAAAATAAAATATTAGGGGGGGACTCTGTATCTGGCAAAGCAGTCCATGTTTGGCACTTCTTTCAAAAATCTGTTTTCTCAAAACGATTTGGCCGGATTTGGACTCTTTGGTTCAAGATTAAGAACCGTGACAACAATCGAGTCCGAACTGTAGCGAGGTCCCCCGCGGGCTTGTTACACATAGCTTCCACCACCATCATTGTCACGACCCGAACCCGCCCCTATGGGTTAAGGCCATAATCGGCCAGTAATCACGAGATTACCTACGACCTCAAACCAAATAAGATAAGACTCATCAGAGTAAAAAGGGCCAAACGGAAGCAAATTTAAAGCTTTGTCCATAGAGCCGTGCTTATATGCACACCATAACATTCCATACGTACATATGTTAATAACTCACAACAGAAAGTGTAATGACATAAGATTCTATACAGGCAGGATCATCTAAACTAAGTCAACCCATGAAAACTATATACAGACGTATTCAAAACTTTGCCAACCTGACAAAATGTAAATACATAACAAAAGGGCGAAGACGGGTCTCGTGCGTGAGACACAAGGGCTGACTCTCTCAAAACCTTAGTTGTTCCATACAGACTTCACTGAGGCTGGGTTTGGACTTCTCTTGGCTCACCTACAAACACATGAATGAGCGTGAGTGAAAGCCCAGTGAATAATATCAAATCAAATACAGAAGTTACATAACAATGTAGAACAACATGTTCCAAACGACCTTGGGCCTAATTCCTATTTCTATTGAACAGATATGTAACTATACGAAATTCAAATCAAGTGACTGTAGTTCCAAACATTCTGGCCTTTGGCCCATTCAGATTTCCATTCATGTCAAAACGGCCTTCGGCCCATTCATTTATGTCAAAACGGCCTTCGACCCATTCATTTCTGTCAAAATGGCCTTCGGCCCATTCGTTTACGTCAAAACGGCCTTCGGCCCATACATTCGTATCAAAACGGCCTTCGGCCCACTCATTCATGTCAAAACGACCTTAGGTCCATTCATATATGTCAAAACGACCTTCGGTCCACTCATTTCTATCAAAACGACCTTCGGTCCATTCATTTCTGTCAAAACGGCCTTCGGCCCACACATTCGTGTCAAAACGGCCTTCGGCCCACTCATTCATGTCAAAATGACCTTCGGTCCACTCATTTCTGTCAAAACGACCTTCGGTCCATTCGTTTACGTCAAAACGGCCTTCGGTCCATACATTCGTGTCAAAACGGCCTCCGGCCCATTCACTCTATTATTCAGATCAAACTGGCCTCAGGCCCATTCAAACTTTCGTATCAAACTGGCCTTCGGCCCATTTATCCTTTCCTATCAAACTATCATTCATATCAGATTGTCGTTCATATCAGATTATCATTCATATCGGATTATCATCCGTGTCAGACTATCATTCATATCAGACTATCATTCATGTCAAACTGGCCTTTGGCCTATTCGCTCTTAGGCATAGTAAGCTGTAGACACCCCATTTTTGACCAACCTTAAGACTCAGACGTCACCGATTGAGTGCTTGGTGATGTTGTATATTGTGCTCGTTCTGAGGTTGCGGAGTCACGGCTGCGAGCCTTGCCTCCGGACTTCCGGACTCTTTTATGCTTTGCCTCGGTTTGCGAACCAGGCCCTGTTTTCTTCATTTTCTCTTCCCGAAGGGAGGGAGAGGTCTCGTAGATCATCTCTCAGTGGCCGTAGGCTACGTTTCGTGGTCGTAGGCCATTTTTCCCGTTTGGAGCCCGGTTCCCGGTTTTTGGAGCCGTCGGCCGTGTGCCTCGGTTCGGGACCGCTTAACCACCTCTGTTTGCTCCAGTTTTTGGCATACATCTTGTTTCCTCCCTTTTGAGGGACACTGTGGCCCAAGAGACCAACTTCGTGGTCGAACGCCATCTCCGGTGCTTAATAGTCAGTTTTCGGGGCCCCGGGCCGCGCGTTTCGGCCCCCGAACCTTCGTTTTGCAACGGTTTGGGTTCATTTTTGGCGGGGACCTTATTTTCATTGTTAGAAAGGTTGTAGGAAGGTGGGAGGCCAGCAATTGTTTTGAAAAACCAGCTTTATTCTTTCATCGCTCTTCATCGTCCGTTTTCTTCACTAGAAAGCTGATTTCTTCCATTCCCGGGCCACTTTTTCTGACTTTCCACCACACGATTGTGTTGTACACACCTGGGACGCCACCAATATGGGTAGGCCAGCCAGTAATTCCCCCTGACCCTTTTGAACCTTTCTAGAAAGTTGGTTTTTCTCTCTCTTGGGTTACATTTTCTGGTTTTTCTCCATACAGCTGTGTTGCACTCACTTGGGAGGCCACCTTTCTGGGGTGGCCGGCCAGCAATTTTGTTGACCCTTTTGACCCCTGGCCGGCCGGCCAGGGGAGGTGGCCAGCCGGCCACCTGAACCTTTTGCACCTGGCCGGCCAAACTTGTCTCTCCTGGTGCATTCCAGCTGTGCCAACTGTGTTGCACCAGATCCTCTGCCCGATGGTCTGTCTTTTGGGGGGAAATTTGAATTGGTTTTTCCCCCCTTTTCTTTCACTCCTCTCCCTCTATATAACCAGCACCCACCTCCATTCTAGGGGTTAGACATATTTGCTAAGGCATACATCCATCTCCCTCCATAGCTCTCTCTTCCAAGCTCTAAAGTCCATTATCCTTGGCCATTTGCACTACAACTCATAGCCTACCACCTCCACACTCCATTCCAGCACCTTGGAGGTCATTTGCAAAGGTAGAGAGCTCACATTCTTGGTCCAAAAGCTGTTGGAGGTCGGCTCTACAAGGGTAAGTCCTCATTTCCCCTTTTCTAGCCTTATTTTGCTTCATATATTAGCCTTGTTTGTGAGCATTTCTGGGCTTCGAGCCAAACTGTAAAGTATCTTGTCTTGAGCCCCTCTTCAACTTTGTTGGGCTCTTTGCTCTTTGAGGCCATCTACTGCCCCTTTCCCTTTATCTCTCTTTTAGGGCTATTTTTGCATCATATTTTAGCCTTACTTGTGAGCATATTCGAGATTTGTCATAAACTGAAAATAGTCTTATTTTGAGCCCCTCTTCAACTTTGTTGAACGGCTTTTTGCTGTTTGAGGCCTTTTACTGCCCTGTTTGTTCAATCCCTCTTTTAGGGCCGTTTTTGCATGATATATTAGCCTTATTTGTGAGCCTTTTTGGACCTCCACCTAAACTTAAAAAAGTCTTTTTTTGACATCATCTTCATGTTTGATCCAGGTCTATTTTCTGTTTGGGGTCATCTTCCCCCTATGCATGCTTCATCTCTTCATGATTAGGGCTATGCATTAGAACACTTGCATTGGCCATGGTTTGACCTCTTAGCCACTGAAATCCAGTGGATTTTCAGTGGCTTAGGTGTTATTTTGAAGGCCAAAATCAGAGGGGGGTGACCCCCTCTCACCTTGTTTTGCTTTGATGGTCTTTTTGGCCTTCCAAAGAGGCCCTATCTTGCATGCTTTGTTGACTGATTTTAGGGCCAATTTGATGAGTTTTAGGGCTATCATATTTGATTTCCAGAGTTAATTTTTCCATCCTAAGTGTCCTTGATGAATGTGCTTAATAACCCCTTGCATGGCCCTCTAAAAGAACCCATCATTTGTGCATGTGTTGGCTGCATTTCAGAGGTTATTTGGACATGTTTTGGCATGTTTTATTCACTGATTTTTTCTGATTTGATGAGTTCTCACCTGCTTCATGTACATGCCATGTAACCCATGTTTGCTAATTAATTTTGCATGTTATTTTAGTCCATCATGCTAGCATCTTTTGGTCATGCTTTGAACTAGAAATGTTCATGTTTTGGGACTGCCTTGGCTCTGTCTTTGTGCTTCATAGTCAAATAATGCATGCTTTGTATAGCTATAAGTCAATACATGTGCCTAGTTTTGAGTTTCGGGACCATTCCATGCATTGGGTGCCATATTTCCATGCTTCGGGATCATTTAGCATCATGTTTCAGTGCTGGAAATTACATGTTTGTGTGCCATCTTTCATCCCTTGCCATGCTTTGGTAGAGTGGCGTTTCATGCCTTAGGTTTGGTCTTCGGTTTGCGTGTATGCGTGCACGCATTCCGGTCATCTCATTTCCATCTTATGGCCGCTGATGTGAGTGTGGCTGAGGTCCACTCATATTGTTGTAAGCCCATATTGCATTGTGTATGCCATCTTAGTCCATAACATTGTGTATACTAGGTTGTATGTTAGAGCATTGTGTATGCCATGTTATATCGAGCATTGTGTATGCCAGTTCATAGCATTGCGTATGCTAGGTTGTAGGTTAGTCGCATTCATGCATGTCATGCATATTGCATCGTGTTTGGGATAGGAGTTAGCCCAAGCATGGGAAACGAGGGACGTTTCGTACTCCGAGTGACGGAACGTGTCTCAATTCCCGGTCACCGACACTCCGGATTAACCATGATGGAGTCTCAGTCTTGTTGTGTTTTCATGTGCATTCATTTCATATCGAGTCGTGCAATTCGACTCCTTGGCCATCATGCATCGAGATGCGTGATTGATGGCACGAGGATCGAGGCGAGCATACATATGTGAAAATACTTTGCCATGCTCCTTTCTTGCTCTCTGTTGCAGTAAATCAAGGATCAACATCCTTCAAGAGCTTTGCACAACATTCCGGGATTAATTGCAAACAGAGGCAAACCGGGGCATCGCACTGGATTTCCGCGCAAGGCAACTCAAGCATGCATCATTCATCATCCGGAACAGAGCTGAGGCGGTCCATGGGCTTGCATAATGCTAATTTACTGCTTTCCTAGTTAATTTGTTAATTAGGGTTTTGTACTTATTCGGATTGTATTATTTATTCGGACCCTCCGAGCGAGGGCAATTGTGTAATAAGTGTGCGTGTGTGTGTGATGTATGTCTTCCAACCCCACGTCTTTCTCCCTTTTATTTACCAGCTTATGATGGTTAGATTAGGGCATGTTTCAATTAGCATACTTATGCTTGCATATTTGCATCATTCATCTGTATTGCATGCACCGGGCTCGGCGCATCATACTAACTGCATCGTATTTCAATTCCGAGTTGAATACTTGCTAGTTGTAGCATTTCACATGCCATGTTTAGAATAGCCGAGCCTATTATAGTTGCATTTTTGCATGTGTTGCATTAGGCATTTCTGTATAGTTAGGATCATGCATGGATTTCTAACATAGCTTTTGTTTTGGATTGGAGTACTAGGTAAGCTTTTATGCTTTAGCATCCTTGCATGTGTGTGAGTGACTGCCATGATAGCATGTTTGCCATGAGGCTATGTGCTTATGTGATATACCTGCCTGAATGCCTGTGGGTGAAGGTTGGGTTATTTGGATTGGAACAATGCATTGACTGTGAGTTTTTAAAGCCCACTTGAGAGTGGCAAATCATCTTGTTTTCTAAGCCCACCTGAGGGTGGCTAATCCACATTTTAGCCTACTTGCGAGTAGCAAACCGTTTTCAAAATAAACATGAAATGTTTTGTTCCAACTCAGACGATCCAATCTATACTTGTATGCTATGCGCATCATGTAGTAAATCTAGGCTAATAACCGGAATAAGAACGCATAATGTTTTCAAAACTAGATATCATGGTTAGTAGAGGCCGATCTTTGATCGGGCGAGCGGGGATGCTCACGAAGTGACCTTCCCCAATCGTACCCAAGTTCCCGAGCCGAGGCAACTTTGGTGATGACGGACACGTGGCCTTAAGCACGAGTCAGGGTTTCCTAAATTTTCCCAAAATAAAATATTTAGGTGGCGACTCTATATCTGGCAAAGCAGTCCATGTTTGGCACTTCTTTCTAAAAAATATGTTTTCCAAAAACGATTTGCCGGATTTGGACTCTTTGGTTCAGATTAAGAACCGTGACATTGAGTCCTGAACTGTAGTGAGCCCAAATGAACCGGAACGGGATTTCCCTCCCGGGACGTTCGGGAACGTCTACAGTTTCTGGCGACTCTACTAGGGATTTAGAGAGCTTGACTCAAACTCATGATATCTTATTTTGATTACACTTATGTGTTTCTTTGCATCGTATGTGCATTGGTGCGCCTAGGACACTGTGTTTGCCTTCTGCTATTCCTGAGCGGTTTGCCAGAGGCTGCGTGCCATAAGGCTTACCGGTTACGGGCTCTGCCAGTATGGAAACACAAACCCCGGTTTTACTGGGGCACCCTTTTGACCATTCGACCTAGTGCATATCGAAATCCATAGTGACCATTCCAAGCCAGGACAGGTTGCTTACCCGATTTTAGGTTGTTTGAAGCCGCTGCGTGCGTAGTGAAATCCTAGCTCCCGACAAAATAGGACAGGGAAACCCTACCCCAACATAGGGGTGTTTTGGCTCTCACTTATCTGTTATGTGCTTTTAGAGTGCGTCTCTACAGGAATGCATGTATCAGTTTGCAAGTCTGGGCATCAGGCCTGCGGGCATCAGCATCAGTGTTTTGGGAATCAGTTTACCCGAGGGTATCAGATTTGAGGCAGAATTTTGGGGCAGAAATCAGTAACGAGTGCAGTCATTCAACTATGCCCATATCTGTTCTAGTGAAATCAGGCTGAGATGCTCTATGTTTTCTCTTTTGCTAGGTAGTCTTGGAACCGTAGCTTCAGAAGGCTTCGATATCCCCCGGATTCATTGGACTTGTGTTGATAGACTTTGTCAGGTCAGAGATTCAGTTCAAGGGTAACCAGTTTTCCTTCGCCAGTGGTAAGGCAAAGAAGGGCCAGACAGGGTTCATTGGTTCATCTGATCCGACAGTCACCAGTCACATCATTAGTAGACCCGTGATGGCACAGGGTTCGGAAGAATTAGTGGCCGTGATAGCAGCGTTAAATCAGGGAACTGCCGTGTAGGATGAGACTAATGTTGAAACGCAACACCCATCTGGGGCATCTGCCTCACATCTAGCTTCGGGGCCCCAGCCGAACTTTGACCCACTTCCACCAGCTGAAAATTTGCAGGGTCCGGATCCCCAAGAAGGGTTGACTCAAGCTCAGGTGCTCAGACCCCTGGTGCAGCCTAATCAGAGGCCTTATTCCCTTGATGTTAATGAGCTCGATCCGACCGCGGTGAAAATTGCGAATCTTGAGAAGCAATTCAAGAAGGCATAGGGCCTTAACTCCATTCCCGACATTGAGGATGGGCATACTGAGTCTGCCGTACGGCTCCCAGATAGATTTAAAATGCCATATATTGACCGTTTCGACGGGTCTGGAGACCCAATGGTACATATCCGACTTTTCTTGGATGTCCTGAAGCCGATGGGTCTGACCAAGCCACAGAAACTCTCTCTATATGGAAGAACCCTGTCGGGTGTAGCAGCCACTTGGTACGCCAAGTTGGAGGACAAAGTGAAGCAAGACTGGGAAGAATTGGCTAAGGCCTTTGTCGATCAGTATTCCTACAATACCCAAGTCGAAATGACCATCCAAGAGCTTGAAGCAACCCGCCAGAACCCAACAGAGCCTTTTGTAGAATTTGTTGCGAGGTGGAGAGCAAAGGCAGCACAGATGACAGATCGTCGCCCTTCTGAGAGGGATCAAGTGCAGATGATGGTGCGAAACCTCGACCATGATATGTTGCAAAAGTTGATAGTCGCTCCACTATTCACTTTCAAAAGTTTGCATGAACTGGGGGTTCAGGTCGAGAACGCGTTCAACAACGGGATCATTCCCAGAACAAGTGAGCCGACAAGGAGGGCGATTGCAGGAAGCACCAATGTTGGTAGTAGCACTATTCCCGAACCCACCGAAATCAATACAATCGCCACAGCCAACCCTTTTGCCAAACCAAGCCTACAACCAGCCGGCCCAGCCCGCGCTCAGGGCAGAACTTTCACCCCCCTCTACATGAGCCTGACTAGCGCACTAAAAATCTTGATGGAAAGAGGGCATCTAAAACCCCTCGATCCTCAACCTCTTCCTGACCCACTCCCAGCCAGACATAACCCCTCCAAATACTGTGTGTACCATCAGCAGCGCGGTCATGGCACCGATCGTTGCTACCGCCTTCGTCATGAGGTCCAAAATCTCATCGACAACCGGACGATAGCTCCACCTTCAGACCCCAATGACCAAACATCTCCTGCCCATCTCAATCTCATCCATATATTACCATCCACCTTCGACCCCAGCATATACATCACCCTGACCCATCTACCCAAGCCTGAGGTGTTCATTCCAGAAAGCATGGACTTATGCATGATGGGCACACCTGAACCCCAATCATCTCAAACCCGTGAACCCACTACTTCTGAGTTGATGGGAATGATTAAAGATCTTCAAAGAACTGTGACAGATCTGGCCTCCGGGACATTGGCTCCGTCATCGACCACACCACATACTGGGAATTTCATGTCAAAAGGCTCTCCAGTCTTAGGACGGGCTGCGTTTGAGGAATGCCAATCCCTTGGCAAAGTGGAGGCAAGTGGGAAGAACAAGGTAGGGGCGGGCATGGATCCCCATGAACATCTTCTGTTCGCTATTGAGGCTTTGAAAGCAGAGGGACTAAACAAAGAGCAAGTCCTCGCAGTTGTTGCAAAAACTGTGGATGACACTTTCGCTACTCAAGTTGGGGGCAGTCTGAATCAAAGGGAAAACCGGGAGAAGGGCCGTCATACCAGAGACGATCCTGTTAGCTCTAATCCTTCACTCGGAAGAGATCAGCAAACCAGGCCAGCACCTGCCAATCCCTTTACTGGTACGCCCAGCAAAAATCCACAAACCTTGAAGTACCAACCCCGAGGTTGGAGGGTCTTCCATGCCCTCTATATGCCTTTGTCCAAAGCTCTCCAAATCCTTGTTGGACAAGGCCATCTCAAACCCCTTGAGCTTCGGCCTCTCCCGAACCCTCTTCCGGCTACGCATGATGCTGCCAAGTACTGCGCGTACCATCAGCAAACTGGCCATACTACTGACAACTGCTTCCGTCTTCGCCATGAAGTACAGGATTTATTTGACAACGGGGTCATCCTCCTACCGAGCTCAGCAAAGTCTATCAGCACTGGATCGGTGAACTTGGGGGATAATGTGATGTGATCGGGCGATGAGCCAGCTGCGGGTGGCGCTCAATTTACTCCAGACGTGGGAATCGCACGCACTGTTTTGAGCATTTGCGAATGCTAGTTTTGTAGTTTCTGACTTGGGTGTTGAGTCAGTCCTGTGGTTTTGTTTTAAGTCTGTCTCTTTGTTTTGAGACAGCCTTTTTGTTTCGGGTCTGTCTTGTTGTATCGAGTCAGTCCTGTTTTGTTAGAGTCAGGTGATTTCGGGAGTGTTACCTCGGGCATCACTATTTTGTTTTGTGTTTGTCCTTTTGTTTCCTTTCGAGTCTATTTCTGCTAGGGAGCCAGTTGTGCCGACAGTTATGAATGAACGGCAGTGATTTTCACACTCTTGTGTTCGCTTCTGCCTTGTGCCGGTTGTGCTAGAAGTTTGAATGAAACGGTGGTGCATTTCACCTGCTCTTCTGTGCCTCGAAATTATTGCATTGACCTAAGTTTTCAAAACTTTTTTAGCACTGTGGTGAAAACAAAGAGGGAGGAATTCCTTGGGTTTTGCAAAAATTTGATCAATTGAGAGAAAGAGAGGCATGCTAAGCCCTTAATGAATGAGATCATGCAAGTTAGTGTGAGTACTGGGAAGGATCCTGGCTTGATCCAGATTGGTTCTACACTGTCTTCAGCGCAAGCGATTTGTCGCTTTCTTAAAAGATTTCAAAAAATGTTTTGCGCGGTCCTGTGAAGACCTGTGTAGAATCGCTCTTGAGATTGTGCAGCTTAGGATCGCTCTCAGCCTCGAGACTCGACCCCTCTGCTTTCAAAACCTTGAACTCAGATTCAGAATGTTCAACGGTCAATCACGATGTGAGGCCTGTGTGGCTAGATTTGACGCAGCCCTCGAACTAGGGCAGGGAAGTCAGATCAAGAAGATCAGATGTCATCAAAAGAAGCTTGCGAAGCTAGATCAGAAGCACCCCTCGAACTAGGGGCAAAAATGTCAAAGGTGTTCGAAGATTCAAAAAATTGGGATGTTTCTCAAGCTAACAAAGATCGGCAAGAATGCCAAATCCCAGAAGGGAGGAAAGAAGAAAGAATTGCTGAAGGATAACCGAGTTCCTATCCACAACCCTAGGGGCAGATTCAGCCCCCCATTGGATGGACTCCTGCATCGTCAGCAAACAACAACCATTCTCCTGGATTCAGATGACTTCAGGATCTCAAAACCATTCGACATGGACAAAGCTACACTTTTATCCTTGAGAGGCTCGCTGGGCCGAAAACTCGAAAGGGCGGCCCAGGCAAAAGTTAGAGCAGGAAAAGAAAAAAAAGAACAAAAAAAGAGAAAAGAAGAAAAGAACAAAAAAAGAAAAATGCAAAGAAAAGAACAAAAAAAAGAAAATCAAAAAAGGAAATGAAAAAAGAATTAAAGAAAAAGCTCGCAAGGCCGAAAAACTAGAAGGGCGGCCTTGGCAAAAGTTAGAGCACAAAAGGAGAGGTCAATACCCAAGTGTACCATACCCCGAACTACGTAAAGGCTTGATTCCCATCTTTGGGATACGTAGGCAACTTCATTTTGAAGTCCAGCCGTAAAACACTTCAAATTTGACTATGTTCATGTAGTGGTTCTGATCATCTTTGCCTTCTATGTATCTGAGAGTTCGGTGGTAATGGTCACTATAAGGATTGGTTGCCATGCGCTGTGGTGCCATTCAAACAAGGGGCAACTTTCCGTTGCCATACAGCGCGCTGCGATGCCATTCAAACAAGGGGCAACTTTTCGTTGCCATGCAGTGCCGTTCCAACAAGGGGCAATTTTTCATTTGTTTTGGATTTGAGGTTGTGCATCTCAAGAGTAAATTCTGCGTCGGTTGAGCAGTGGCCATTAGCAAAAATAGTTTTTGAGTTTTTTTAATGAGATTGACTAATTCTCTCGAAAATTATTCCACTTTTCCAAAACTGGACCATTTCTTGGACCAAAAAAAAAAAAATTTCAGTGCTCATAATCTAACTCGCATGATTTCAAATCAGAAAATCGAACAAACGCGTTTATCTAACTCTTATTTTGGTTAAAATTGTTTTAAGCAGAAGCCAAAAACAAAAATGGTCAAAATAATGAACTAGGGGCACAGTTGAGTCAGGCTTCCTGTCTTTCCCCCGTTGTCAATGCATTTGCCAGAAAGGGCACTCTACTTGCCAGAAAGGGCACTGTATTCGCCAGAAAGGGCACAGCGGAAGCTGACTGCAAAAGGGCAGAAAGCTCTCACATCCTCCAAGCAACGAGGTATCAAGCCAAGTGCGAAGCACGAACTAGAATGGGGCAAGATATTCCACTTCCTCATCTGGACAGATCTGATCACGCCCAAATTCCCCAGTAGAGCATCGTCAACCGATGTTAGCTGCAGATTTGCTACACACCCAGTTGTAGCGCAACTCCTCTGTGGGAGGAACTCACTAGCTATGCGCATAAGAAAAAGAATCTAGCAGAATGCTAGGGGCATGACCCCACAATTTCTTGTTCATCCATCAACCACCCAGGGAAGGGATGAAAAATGAGAGATTGAAGAATAGAGAGATGTGCGATGAGAGAAAAAGTGAGAAAAGGGCTTTTTTCAGAAAAACCGAGCCTGAGGGCCGAGTGATGTGAGAATCACAAATAAGAAAGGGTGGGAAACAATACCCGGAGAAACTGGCTCCTCGTGCACCGAGAGGTCTCTTGCCTTTGTAACACAGCTGAGTGTTGTGTTTGTGTGTTTTCTTTGTCTCGATTCTTGTTTTGAGTCGTTTGAGTGTCAACAGATGTGTTTAGGTCATCTTATCTTTTTTTTCTTTTGTTGAGTTATGTTTAGGTTGTTCTACCTTTGTCTTCCATTGTTGAGTCGTTTTGGCTGTGGTCAGTTGTAGGCTCAATACCCGGTTGAGAACCCCTTTTCTCATTTCAATTTCAAAAATCGTTTTGTGCTCAGAGTGCCGTGTCGTTCTCCACATTTGTGCAAAACAGGATTGGTTCTTTTATAAAGCCACAGGGTTCAACCCAGGTCATGTCAGAATAGTAAAACGAGGACCTATCTGAAGCTATTTAGGTTCCGGACTGCAAAGCAAAAGAAAAGAGGGAAAATTTGGAGCATCTTAGCATGTTTCAACTTTAGAAAAATCCGAGACTGCACTCCAGGTGCACCTTCTCAGGCCTCGCCATTTCTCTGGAGTATGAGTGTATCTCGATCCTAAGTGTAAGCCTGCTCCAAGTCAGAGTGGTAGTCCAAGCAGCACCTGAGGGTTTCACATGCAAATGTTATCTCTCGCCAATATGAACAGGGTGTGCCCTTTTTGAGCTGAGTGTGTTGCAAAGTCCTCTAAGAGGTAAATCAGAGGCACCAGAGTACATATTTGATGCTCCTCTATTGCATAGAATGTGAGCTTTCATATACACTGTTGTTGCATGCGTGCCGCGCATCGTTATGATTCATGCATAGAATATGCTTGTTTTCGATTCCGCATAGAATATGCTTTGCTTGTCTCATACATAGAATATGCTTTCAATATTACATAGAATGTGCTTCCATACTTGCATAGAAGATGCATTTTTCTCGCACTTTCTTGTGCATTTTATCTCACTCGCACTGTCTTGTGCACTTACACTTTGTATCTCACTTGCACTGTCTTGTGCATCTTCTAGTTGTATCTCACTCGCACTGTTTAGTGCATTTCAAATCAATCGCGCTGTTTAGCGTATCGCACTGTTTTGTGCATTTCAAATCAATCACGCTGTTTAGCGTATTGCACTGTTTCGTGCATTTCAAATCAATCGTGCTGTTTAGCGTATCGTACTGTTTTGTGCATTTCAAATCAATCGTGCTGTTTAGCGTATCGCACTGTTTTGTGCATTTCAAATCACTCGCGCTGTTTAGCGTATCGCGCTTTTTTTAGTGCATTTCAAATCATTCGCGCTGTTTTGCGCATCGCACTATTTTGTGCAGATTATCTTTCGCGTTGTTTTGCCCATCGCACTGTTTTGTGTAGGTTATTATTCACGCTATTTTGCGCATCGCACTGTCTTGTGCACTTTCGCATTTCTAATCACTCGCGCTTTCTTGCGCATCGCACTGTTTTGTGCAGTTTACACTCGCGCTGTTTAGCGTATCGCACTATTTTGTGCAATTTACTTTCGCGCTTTCTTGCGTATCGCACTGTTTGGTGTATTAAATTGTATCATTCGCGCTATCTTGCGCATCCCACCTGCACTTGTTAGTGCATTGCATTTCATTTCGCGCTATTTTGCGCATCGCACTGTTTTGTGCGCCTTACTTGCATTGTGCATGCATTTTATCGCGCTATCTTGCGCACCTTATTTGTATCGCACTGTTTTGTGCATTCACCCTGCTCGTACTGTTTTGTACAGCTTTAGCATCGCACTGTTTTGTGCATCTGTTTAGCACTGTTTTGTGCATTCACTCTGCATCGCACTATCTTGTGCACATTATTTTTTTTGTATCATTCGCACTGTCTTGTGCATTTCAAATCAATCGCACTGTTTTGTGTAGTTTACATTCGCGCTATTTTGCGTATCGCACTGTTTTGTGTAGTTTACATTCGCGCTATTTTGTGTACCTCAATCGCACTGTTTTGTGCAGTTTATCATTCGCGCTATTTTGCGCATCGCACTGTTTTGTGCAGTTTACATTTGCGCTATTTTGCGTATCGCACTGTTTTGTGCAGTTTATCATTCGCGCTATTTTGCGCATCGCACTGTTTTGTGCAATTTACATTCGCGCTATTTTGCGTATCGCACTGTTTTGTGCAGCTTACATTCGCGCTATTTTGTGCACCTCAATCGCACTGTTTTGTGCAGTTTATCATTCGCGCTATTTTGCGCATCGCACTGTTTTGTACAGTTTACATTCGCGCTATTTTGCGTATCGCACTGTTTTGTGTAGCTTACATTCGTGCTATTTTGTGCACCTCAATCGCACTGTTTTGTGTAGTTTATCATTCGCGCTATTTTGCGCATCGCACTGTTTTGTGTAGTTTACATTCGCGCTATTTCGCGCACCTCAATCGCACTATCTTGTGCTTTGCATATCGCATCGCGCTATCTTGCGCACCTTACCTGTACTTGTTAGTACATTGCATCGCACTGTTTCGTGCACCTTCTTAGCACTGTTTTGTGCATTCACTCTTCACTCACACTTTCTTGTGCACTCTCTGGTCTAGGAGACCTTAAATCCTCTAAAGGTGCAATTCCTTTGGTGTTTGTCGTGCCCGAACGACTTCCGGTGGTTTGGTATAGCCACCTGCCTATGTTAGCGATGAGTTCCTAGGAGACCAACTGAGACGGTGGAAACTAGAGTTCGAATGGCTCATGTCTAGAACGCAAAGGTTCGGGATTTCCGAGACTAAAGTCTGGTTTAAATATCTAGGGGTATATCCTCGGCTTGAAATCTGTATGGCAGCCCCATAGATTGAGATAGCATGTGTATGCGCCTCAATTCTGGATACTAAACCAACCTAGTCTGTCACCCTGTTGGAGAATAGGAAAAGCTGCGACCATAGTCAGGGAGAAAAGTAGTACCTGCAGTTCAACCAAGAAGAAGCGAAAGATCCCCAGCAGCATAAGGTAAGTCATTGCCAATTGCCCCTGTAAGGTACCTTTACCTCTTAGCTATTACACTGCATTTTAGCCACTACATTACAGTGCATTGCATAAATCCTGAATTTTCGAACCGGCTTCGCGTAGCGTATAAGTCCAATTTTCAAACCGGCTTCGCGTAGCGTATAAGTCCAATTATCAAAATCTTCCCGCATATCATTTTGCATCCTGCCCCTGAACTACGCTGGTTTGATTCCTTGCAAAGGGATACGTAGGCAGCCTGCGGGCACAACCATTTATTTATCTATATCTCGCCTGTTTGTCTAAGTCTTCGGCCTTGTCAAAAATGGGTCGTCTTTGGGCTTTGACATTCACTCCCGTCACTCCTTGACTTTCGAGTTCTGTCAAAGAGGGGCAACTGTAGACACCCCATTTTTGACCGACCTTAAGACTCAGACGTCACCGATTGAGTGCTTGGTGATGTTGCATATTGTGCTCATTCTAAGGTTGCGGAGTCACAGCTGCGAGCCTTGCCTCCGGACTTCCGGACTCTTTTATGCTTTGCCTCGGTTTGCGAACTAGGCCCTGTTTTCTTCGTTTTCTCTTCCCGAAGGGAGGGAGAGGTCTCGTAGATCATCTCTCAGTGGCCGTAGGCTACGTTTCGTGGTCGTAGGCCATTTTTGTCGTTTGGAGCCCGGTTCCCGGTTTTCGGAGCCGTCGGCCGTGTGCCTCGGTTCGGGACCGCTTAACCACCTCCGTTTGCTCCGATTTTTGGCATACAGCTTGTTTCCTCCCTTTTGAGGGACACTGTGGCCCAAGAGACCAACTTCGTGGTTGAACGCCACCTCCGGTGCTTAATAGTCAGTTTTCGGGGCCCCGGGCCGCGCGTTTCGGCCCCCGAACCTTCGTTTTGCATCGGTTTGGGTTCATTTTTGGCGGGGACCTTATTTTCATTGTTAGAAAGGTTGTAGGAAGGTGGGAGGCCAGCAATTGTTCTGAAAAACCAGCTTTATTCCTTCATCGCTCTTCATCGCCCATTTTCTTCACTAAAAAGCTGATTTTTCCCATTCCCGGGCCACCTTTTCTGACTTTCCACCACACCATTGTGTTGTACACACCTGGGAGGCCACCAATATGGGTAGGCCGGCCAGTAATTCCCCCTGACCCTTTTGAACCTTTCTAGAAAGTTGGTTTTTCTCTCTCCTGGGTTACATTTTCTGATTTTTCTCCATACAGCTGTGTTGCACTCACCTGGGAGGCCACCTTTCTGGGGTGGCCGGCCAGCAATTTTGTTGACTCTTTTGACCCCTGGCCGGCTGGCCATGGGAGGTGGCCGGCCGGCCACCTGAACCTTTTGCACCTGGCCGGCCAAACTTTTCTCTCCTGGTGCATTCCAGCTGTGCCAGCTGTGTTGCACCAGATCCTCTGCCCGAGGGTCTGTCTTTTGGGGAGAAATTTGAATTGGTTTTTCCCCCCTTTTCTTTCACTCCTCTCCCTCTATATAACCAGCACCCCACCTCCATTTCTAGGGGTTAGACATATTTGCTAAGGCATACATCCATCTCCCTCCATAGCTCTCTCTCTTCCAAGCTCTAAAGTCCATTATCCTTGGCCATTTGCACTACAACTCATAGCCTACCACCTCCACACTCCATTCCAGCACCTTAGAGGTCATTTGCAGAGGTAGAGAGCTCACATTCTTGGTCCAAAAGCTGTTGGAGGTCAGCTCTACAAGGGTAAGTCCTCATTTCCCCTTTTCTAGCCTTATTTTGCTTCATATATTAGCCTTGTTTGTGAGCATTTCTGGGCTTTGAGCCAAACTGTAAAGTATCTTGTCTTGAGCCCCTCTTCAACTTTGTTGAAGGGCTCTTTGCTCTTTGAGGCCATCTACTGCCCCTTTCCCTTTATCTCTCTTTTAGGGCTATTTTTGCATCATATTTTAGCCTTACTTGTGAGCATATCCAAGATTTTCCATAAACTGAAAATAGTCTTATTTTGAGCCCCTCTTCAACTTTGTTGAAGGGCTTTTTGCTGTTTGAGGCCTTTTACTGCCCTGTTTGTTCAATCCCTCTTTTAGGGCCGTTTTTGCATGATATATTAGCCTTATTTGTGAGCCCTTTTGGACCTCGACCTAAACTGAAAAATTCTTGTTTTGACATCATCTTCATGTTTGATTCAGGTCTATTTTCTGTTTGGGGTCATCTTCCCCCTATGCATGCTTCATCTCTTCATGATTAGGGCTATGCATTAGAACACTTGCATTGGCCATGGTTTGGCCTCTTAGCCACTGAAATCCAGTGGATTTTTAGTGGCTTAGGTATATTCTTGAAGGCCAAAATCAGAGGGGGGTGACCCCCTCTCACCTTGTTTTGCTTGATGGTCTTTTTGGCCTTCCAAAGAGGCCCTATCTTGCATGCTTTGTTGACTGATTTCAGGGCCAATTTAATGAGTTTTAGGGCTATCATATTTGATTTCCAGAGTTAATTTTGCCATGCTAAGTGTCCTTGATAAATGTGCTTAATAACCCCTTGCATGGCCCTCTAAAAGAACCCATCATTTGTGCATGTGTTAGCTGCATTTCAGAGGTTATTTGGGCATGTTTTGGCATGTTTTATTCACTGATTTTTGCTGGTTTGATGAGTTCTCACCTGCTTCATGTACATGCCATGTAACCCATGTTTGCTAGTTAATTTTGCATGTTATTTTAGTCCATCATGCTAGCATCTTTTGGTCATGCTTTGAACTAGAAATGTTCATGTTTTGGGACTGCCTTGGCTCTGTCTTTGTGCTTCATAGTCAAATAATGCATGCTTTGTATAGCTATAAGTCAATACATGTGCCTAGTTTTGAGTTTCGGGACCATTCCATGCATTGGGTGCCATATTTCCATGCTTCGGGATCATTTAGCATCATGTTTCAGTGCTGGAAATTACATGTTTGTATGCCATCTTTCATCCCTTGCCATGCTTTGGTAGAGTGGCGTTTCATGCCTTAGGTTTGGTCTTCGGTTTGCGTGCATGCGTGCACGCATTCCGGTCATCTCATTTCCATCTTCTGGCCACTGATGTGAGTGTGGCTGAGGTCCACTCATATTGGTGTAAGCCCATATTGCATTGTGTATGCCATCTTAGTCCATAGCATTGTGTATACTAGGTTGTATGTTAGAGCATTGTGTATGCCATGTTATATCGAGCATTGTGTATGCCAGTTCATAGCATTGCGTATGCTAGGTTGTAGGTTAGTCGCATTCATGCATGTCATGCATATTGCATCGTGTTTGGGATAGGAGTTAGCCCAAGCACGAGAAACGAGGGACGTTTCGTACTCTGAGTGACGGAACGTGTCTCAATTCCCGGTCACCGACACTCCGGATTAACCATGATGGAGTCTCGGTCTTGTTGTGTTTTCATGTGCATTCATTTCATATCGAGTCGTGCAATTCGACTCCTTGGCCATCATGCATCGAGATGCGTGATTGATGGCACGAGGATCGAGGCGAGCATACATATGTGAAAATACTTTGCCATGCCCCTTTCTTGCTCTCTGTTGCAGTAAATCAAGGATCAACATCCTTCAAGAGCTTTGCACAACATTCCGGGATTAATTGCAAACAGAGGCGAACCGGGGCATCGCACTGGATTTTCGCGCAAGGCAACTCAAGTATGCATCATTCATCATCCAGAACAGAGCTGAGGCGGTCCATGGGCTTGCATAATGCTAATTTACTGCTTTCCTAGTTAATTTGTTAATTAGGGTTTTGTACTTATTCGGATTGTATTATTTATTCGGACCCTCCGAGCGAGGGCAATTGTGTAATAAGTGTGCGTGTGTGTGTGATGTATGTCTTCCAACCCCACGTCTTTCTCTCTTTTATTTACCAGCTTATGATGGTTAGATTAGGGCATGTTTCAATTAGCATACTTATGCTTGCATATTTGCATCATTCATCTGTATTGCATGCACCGGGCTCGGCGCATCATACTAACTGCATCGTATTTCAATTCCGAGTTGAATACTTGCTAGTTGTAGCATTTCACATGCCATGTTTAGAATAGCCAAGCCTATTATAGTTGCATTTTTGCATGTGTTGCATTAGGCATTTCTGTATAGTTAGGATCATGCATGGATTTCTAACATAGCTTTTGTTTTGGCTTGGAGTACTAGGTAAGCTTTTATGATTTAGCATCCTTGCATGTGTGTGAGTAACTGCCATGAGAGCATGCTTGCCATGAGGCTATGCGCTTATGTGATATACCTGCCTGAATGCCTGTGGGTGAAGGTTGGGTTATTTGGATTGGAACAATGCATTGACTGTGAGTTTTAAAGCCCACTTGAGAGTGGCAAATCATCTTGTTTTCTAAGCCCACCTGAGGGTGGCAAATCCACATTTTAGCCTACTTGCGAGTAGCAAACCGTTTTCAAAACAAACATGAAATATTTTGTTCCAACTCAGACGATCCAATCTATACTTGTATGCTGTGCGCATCACGTAGTAAATCTAGGCTAATAATCAGAATAAGAACGCATAATGTTTTCAAAACTAGATATCATGGTTAGTAGAGGCCGATCTTTGATCGGGCGAGCGGGGGTACTCACGAAGTGACCTTCCCCAATCATACCCAAGTTCCCGAGCCGAGGCAACTTTGGTGATGACGGACACGTGGCCTTAGGCACGAGTCAGGGTTTCCTAAATTTTTCCAAAATAAAATATTTAGGTGGCGACTCTGTATCTGGCAAAGCAGTCCATGTTTGGCACTTCTTTCTAAAAAATATGTTTTCCAAAAACGATTTGCCGGATTTGGACTCTTTGGTTCAGATTAAGAACCGTGACATTGAGTCCTGAACTGTAGTGAGCCCAAATGAACAGAACGGGATTTCCCTCCCGGGACGTTCGAGGACGTCTACATAAGCGTTTGTCCATAATTCAAATTACAGACTTATAGGAAGCTAAGCAATTGGACAAATAGCATATTTCAAATAACTTTATTAAGATACTACTCACCGTGATCGGCATGTGGATTTGCCCTGGAGCTTGACCCTACATATCACATAACACATATGGGTCACAAATAATTCAATCTATTCTTTAATTCACATATTCCTCTTTAGGCTTTATTCTTATCTCTTTAATTCAATCACAATGCTCAATGCATGCCTAAGGGTGTTTAGAAGTGAAAGGGAACGGAAAACAGAACACAGAATGCATTTTCAAAATTTCAGAAAACAGGGTCCTCGCTCGAGCGGACCCAAGAGGCCTGCAAAAGTACTGGTTAGGTCGAATTCACGCTCGATCGTGCACTCTGGCGCTTGAGCGGAAGGCCTCTCTACATGGATCCCCGCTCGAGTGTGGACTTCTCCGCTCGAGTGGATACCATGTCTGCAAAAAGTGCTGGGAGCACAAAATTCACGTTCGAGCGGCGGTTTCCTCGCTTGAGCGGACATCAAACTTTCTGGAAATTCCAGAACTGTTCTTGGAGTTCAATTTTGGTATTCAAAGGTCTCAACTCATGATTTCAGTTCCAAAAACATATAAACACATTATGTTTTAAGGGTACACAAACAATATGAAGCTAATTACTCAAAATCATGGTTCAATTCTCCAAAATCAATCAACATTCTTGTATAATCATGGCTTATGCTTTCAAATCCCATATGAGCTTCACATCTTCAATGATTAATCATGCATGCAATCTTTTAACTCCAATTCCATTTCAAATAGGTCAAATGATGCTCCAAATCATGAAGCTACACAAAACTACTCATGCATGTAAGGTTTGATGCTCCATTCCTCATATTTAACATGCTACATGCTAGAACACCCAAAATTGTAACAATTATGCACATGCATGTTCATTTTAACTTCAAATTCAACTCAACCTTGGCCATGAGCTACCATACCACTTGATTTCACAAAATTACAACATTAAACTCATGAATTCACTTACCTAGAGGCCCAATCCTTCCAATCTCTAGCAAATTCTTGAGTAATCTTCCAAAATCTCCAAGTTTCTTGACCAACCTTCAATCTCCTACTCTCTCTTCCTCTAACCAACCCTCTCTTCTCTTCTTTGAGTTTATGATCAACCAAAATGAGGCTAGGGAGAGAGAGATTGAGTGTATAAAGGCCCCCACTCTACCATTATTTTATTATAAAACAATTGGGCACTTAATTCATTAATTTCATCTGATTAATTTGATCCAAATCAATTTCTAATTAAATTTCACCGTAGGCTCTAAAAATTATGCCAATCACAATGGCGCAATCAATTTCAGGTTCTGTGGCCGATGAGGCCTTCAATTTAATTTCCAAAGCAGATAGTCAAACAGATATTCCTGCGGTGAACAAATAGAAATTCAAAACCACATATTTTCACATAAATGGTACACAAAATTGTATCAAACACGTAATCACATGCATAATAAGAACCAATTAACATAATTCGGGACAGGGTAATCACAATCATTATCAATATCAGTATCATTTCCATCCTATTGCGATTGCTTCTCTTTTTTTTTTTTTTTTTGATCAGTGAAACCAATTAAGAAGCATTCATAGATAAGCTAGAAACAAACAGGGGAGGGGGGGCATGCCACCCAATTTACAGGAAGATAATCGCCTAATCTAGCTCGTGCAACCCAGTTTGCTGCACTATTAGAACTGCGAGGACACCATCTGAAAGAGAGACCACACTTGTGTGCTAGAGCCATGATATCAGCCACGATGGCAGCACACTCCCAAGGAGGGGCATCCTCAGAAACACTCAGCTTGAACGGAATTACGATTGCTACCTTGATGAAGTAGTCAACATTCAATTCTCGATCAAATCAGAGGGCAGACCTAAAATTTTCTCTATTACGATTGCTTCCACCACCATCAATATTAATTTCCATCCTATTGCCTGTATTGTAACCTTCGCCACCAAGTCTTTCAGTGTCTCTGTCTCAACAAACTTTTTTTCTTTTAATGGCTCACATTTTAAGAAGATAAAATAATATTAAATATATATATCTTTTTTAAAAATAAAAATAAAAAGCCTAGGAAATTTCATATTATAAAATATTAGCGTAATACCAAAATACTATGCATGGTTTCAAATAAATAATTAATAATTAATTTTAAAATTAAAATTAAACAGTAAAAAAATAAAATTAATTAAATTTTATCTATTTTTATCACAATTTCGCTTATGATTTTTTCCCCTACCATTAATCCTATATTTTATGTTTTAAATAATAATAACATAAATCATAATGTAACTAGTAAAAATTAAACAAAAATTATGATAAATTATAAAATTGCACTTTTTAATTTTTATTTTTGGGAACAAAAACTACATATATGATAAAATATAAATATATTATTATTTTCTAAGGGTTTCATAATTTTAGTTTGCCATATATTAGATGATATCATAAACTGTGAAACTCAATAATTATTATTATTATTATTATTTACTAATTACATTTTTTTATTTTGTCATATAATAGTAATAATAATAATAAATTTTTTGTGAGACTCAATCTAGCAAAATTTGTTTAAATCAAAAAAATTGAATAACAAAATGAAAATAACAAACAATGAACTAACAGTGATCCCCATCCTTTTGTCTTTCTAGAAATCAGGATTTACTCACCAAATACAACTTTTAGATGTTCTCACACTTACTAGTTTTGGCATCTCACATTGGGCCGCTTTTCTTATTCTTCTCTCACTCACCTTTTCTTAATGGATCTTCATAGCACGAGTATAAATTTTTTAAAATTATTTTATAAACCATAATACACATGCTATGCATGGGTTTAAATAAATAATTAAAAATTAATTTTAAAATTAAATAATAACATAAAATTTGTTTATAATAAATAAATAAACTGTAGTAGAATGTATTTTTTAAAAAGTACAATAAAATTACAAAAACTATATTTATTTACAATGAAATATAAATGTATTTTGTTTTATAAATTTTACAATTTAGTTTAATTTATATCAGAGATAAATTATATTTGTCAATTTATTAATTACCCATTGTCTATTTTGTAAAAGTTTAAAAATATGCTACTTATTTATTAGGCATAAAATTATATTGTTTCTCCTATGTCATAATTCACGAATACAAAAGAATAAGAGCTTGCTTAAAGATTTAGGGTCCGTTTGTTTTGGGTTATAGGAGATGGGATTGGATTAGGATGGATAAAGAGTCCACTAATATTGTGTTTGTTTACAAAATGGAGAAGGGGATTCACAATATCTTGGGATTATGATAGACCTCCATGGATCAGATTAGTAATCCCCCATGGGAGATGGTATTAGAAAAACAATCCCTTGGGATTAGAGAGGGATTTACTGTTTTGTCCTATATTATCCTACCTAATTTACTTACACTACTTGATTAATGCAGTCTTTTCTCTATCATTTTTTTTAAAAATTATTCCACTACTTTTTACTCCACCATTTTATATCAAAATAATTTAATATAAAAATAATTTTTAATACAAAAAAATAATAGTATAATAATATTTGTACCAAAAATTTTTTTATTAAAAAAATAAAATAGTACCAAAAAAATATATATTTATGAAATATAATTTTAATATTTATAAAATATATTTTCAATATTAAAATATATAATGCATTTATTAGCTGGAATAAGCCAAAATTTGATAGTAATGCAATAAGGGTATTTGTGAAATTTTACATGGTTAATCCTACTTCTATCTCTTAAAACAAATATGAACTATTGCTAGTCCACTGGTTATCAAACAAACACAATTTTTTTAGTCCTCTCACTAATAATCCTCTCACTAACAATCCTCCCCAACCTACATCTGAAAACAAACGGGCCCATATAGTTGTACTAGACACTAAAAGTGACATAATATTAATTGACTCAACATTTTATCTCAACTTGGCTATCACCTAATCGTTAGAGAATTGTCTTATTCTACGCCTAAACATGAACCACTTAACTCATTTATATACATGTTTTATGCATAGTTATTTGAAAAAGTCAAAATTTGATAAAATTTTATATTTATGTTTAAAATTATTACACGAATAGTTAAGTATATTTATGGGTGAAAAAATTATCCAAGGTCAACTTAAAATAGGCACATTGTTCTAACCATACTTTGGACCTAATTTAAAATTTTGATTGGTCAATTAATAGAAATAGTTGGTAATAATCAATTTAAATTTTATATTTAAATTATATTATAATTTATGAGGTTTTGAATAGTATGAACTAATTTGAGGGATAATACTTGCATTAAACATTAAAAGTAGTTTAGAAGTTAGATTAAGATCAATTTTTATACAAACAATTAAATTCTTGGAGAATTATCTTCATTCATACCCAATGCATGATCATTTAATCCACTTAATTTTTTTTTTTGTTTTTTTTGTTTCTAATATTTGTAAATATATTATGGTTATTTTTTATAACCAAAGAAAATCTATGTATATTTTTAGCATATTTATTTATTTATTTATTGTAAAAAAAATTATATATTTATATTAGAAATTATTACACAAATAATTAAGTATATTTATGTATGAAAAAATTATATAATACTTGGTCGATCTAAAATATAGAGCTTGTTTTAGTCCTACCTTGGGCACAATTTAGGGGTGTTTTGGGAACACACTAAAAAAAGCTAAAAGCCAACGTTTTATCTATTTTGGATCACATCACCTCTTACATAAAATAGTGAAAAAAAGTCAAAAAAGTCAAAAAGTCAACTTTTTACCATCTTCCCAAAACACCACTTAAAAATTGATCGGTCAATTAGTGAAAACAGTTAATACTAATTAATTTAAGCTTATATTTAATAATTTGTTAAGTTATGATGGGTATGAGCTAATACTGGATCAAATATTAAAAGTAGTGAAGAAATTGGATTTTGTTAATTTTTATGCTATATAGGGTTGTGCAAAATACCGTCCAATCCGCTAAAAAGTAAGAAAATCTATGTATATTTTTAGCATATTTATTTATGGGTTAATTACACTAATGGTCCCTATAGTTTGGGACTTATGTCACTTTGATCCCTGACTTTTCAATTGTGACACATTTGATCCTGAATTTTGAACTTGTTCCAAATAAGGACAATTGAAAATATCATTATATTTTTCAAGGATAAAATCATCAATTTGATAAAATATAAACTAATTTGACAAAAATAAATGTCAAAAAAATATTTTTAATTTTTTTATAATTATTTTTATCTACCAATGATAAAATTATGTAAAATTAATAAAAATTACATGATTAATTTTTTTAAATTAATTTTACATGATCATCATCCAAACACATAATAAAAATTAATTTGGTAAAAAATAAATAAATGTCTAAAATATTTATCAATTTTACATAATTTTATTTTTAGTAGGTAGAAATAATTTTTAAAAATTCAAAAATATTTGTTTGACATTTATTTTTGTCAAATTAGTTTATATTTTATCAAATTGACAATTTTACCCTTGAAAAATCTAATTATATATTCAATTGTCCTTATTTGGAACAAGGTTCAAAAAAATTCAGGGTCAAATGTGTCACAATTGAAAAGTCAGGGACCAAAGTGGCACAAGCCCCAAATTATAGGACTATTTGTGTAATTTGCCCTTTATTTATTTATTTTTTGTAAAAAAAATATATTTATATTATAAATTATTACACAAATAATTAAGTATATTTATGTATGAAAAAATTATATAATACTTCGTCGATCTAAAATATAGAGCTTGTTTTAGTCCTACCTTGGGCTCAATTTAGGGGTGTTTTGGGAACACATTAAAAAAGCTAAAAAGTAGCTTTTTATCCATTTTGGATCACATCACCTCTTACATAAAATAATAAAAAAAAGCCAAAAAAAGTCAAAAAGTCAACTTTTTACCATCTTCCCAAAGCACCACTTAAAAGTTGATCGGTCAATTAGTGAAAACAGTTAATACTAATTAATTTAAGCTTATGTTTAATAATTTGTTAAGTTATGATGGGTATGAGCTAATACTAGATCAAATATTAAAAGTAGTGAAGAAATTGGATTTTGTTAATTTTTATACTATATAGGGCTGTGCAAAATACCGTCCAATCCGCTAAAATCGCACTGATCCACATCAATCCGCACTGCTCTATCCGCTAATTGCAGATTAAACTTTAAATTTTATAATCCATTTTTGAAACCGCTCCGCTTTGCTCTGCTATAGTTAATACATATATATATTTTAACCTCTAATGAAATATCAAAGTAAAAATAAGTGTGAGAGAGATTTAAAATGTGAAATTTGTTACAAATTAGTAGTTATATATATGAAACATATATGTAAAATTAGTTTGTGCAGTATATATGAAAAATATTATGCAAATTAGTATTATAAATTATGTAAATGTTTGATAATTGGTTAGAATATTCTTTAATCCGCCCAAACTGCCAAAATCACAATTTGCCAATTCACCATTCGGTTTGTAATTTTACTCTCAAATCACCTGAACCACACCGCACACACCCCTATTGCTATATAGTCAATCCAATGTTTAGATAAGTTTGACCTATCTGCAAAAGTACTGGATTAGTGTATTTGACGCTCGAGTAGGGCATTCCACGCTCGAGCGGACCATGTTATATCAGTTCATGAATCTGATATTTCATATCACTTTTTCAGTCATCTCTCTCTCTCTCTAAAACTCTCTAGAATTCCAGATCGAGAGCTTCTCTCTCTAGAAGTCATCTTCTCTCTTTGATTTCTCCAAATTCATTGAGATTTAGACCTAAGTTCTTCACCAAAGTTGGTTATCATCTCGAAGGCTTCGTTGTGTGCGATGAAGATCGAGTTTCGACACTGTTGATTTTGGGGGTTTCATCTCATTTCTTCTTCAAAACTTGAGGTAGGGATTTCCTTAGAGTTATATATATGTTTTTGCAAGATCTAGATGATTTTCGAAATCATCCTTTAATTAGCTTTGAGAAATTGATTGTTGATTTCAAGAAGATGAGTGATTTTGTAAGAGGGTTTAATTTCTTTTCCTTTTAAAATAGAAATTGAAAGTTTGAACCATATTGATTGAAGAAAGATGATTTTAGGGAGATTCTTCTAAATATTTTGGAGATGAATGGTTTTGGTGAGAAAATCTAGAAATTGGGTCTTTTCTTTGAAAGATGTTGAAAATCCTTGGAAGATGTTATCATATTTATTTTGTGTACCAAAATAAATGGATGTTTTAAAAATTGTTTATTTATATATAAATGACAAATTTTGTGAAAAAATGAGAAATGTTGTTTATTTTGAAAATCATTGTCAAAATGTTGATTTAGTCTTGAATTGACTAAATTGTTGAGATTGCTCGAAATGTGGGAATTACGTTATTCTCTTGAATGAATTGGATATAAGAATATATATATATATATATATATTCATCTTGTGGAATTGTGTTGAAAAGATGATTGGGAATTTTGATTACAATGGTATATTGTGTGGAACAATTGAATATAGAAGTAATGTTGCATTGCATTATTAAGCATACATTGGCATTTCAATTCATTGGACTATGTTAAGCTTTGGAAATTTGCATTGAGAAAAGAATGTTGGGAAATGGGTTTTCATGAAATGGTTTTGGGGTAAATACAGTGGTAAGTCTTGATAGATGGTGTAGATGAAATTGTTTAAGTTGGCTTGAGTGTCCTTGGTGAAAGACCAGAAAGTTACATGGATAGGTGTCGAGCCTTCCGGTTAATACTGGTAAAAATGACAATTGGTAGTACTCGTATAGTCTACTTGCAGACACCGACCTAGGGATTACCAGAGTTGTATTTACCGCTCCCTTTAATTAAATTGATAAATTTTGAACAGTTGAAGTTGCATAACATCATTGAGCATGATGGTTTTCAAAAGATGAAGATATGTTTTATTTTCAAAAAGGCATGGCATGGCATGGCATGTGCATTCATCTCTTGAGACTTGTATAAAATGTATATACTTTGTTAAGGATTTCCTACTGGGCTTTATGCTCACCTTACCGGATTTTTGTGCAGGAAAAGACGTGGTGAATCTGCCTAATTGAGGGCGTGGAAATGTGTGTGTTGAGAGCACTAAAGTTCTCATTTGCTGTGATCCTATTTGTAAGCCAAGGGCTATGTATGTGTGGGTTTGAATAACCATTTTGTGTACCGGGCTTAAGCCTTGGAAGATTGTAAACCCTTGGGGGTGCTTATTTGGTTATTACTTGTTGAATCAATGTAATATTGCATGAGGAACTATTATTATTATGTAATTCAAGTATGGGAAGTTATATTTGGTTTTCCTTTAAGAGAGCCGTGATTGTTGCATTATCATTTGGGCTAGAAATTTGGGGTGTTACAAAGATATTGTAGACACCCCACTTTTGACTGCCCACAAAACTCGGACGCTTGATCCAATGCACTCGATGATGAAAGTTGAATTACGAATTCACAGCGATTCGGAATCAATCAGACTCCCCGAAATAACCTCAAGTCTTCAATAATTACTTTATTTGAACCTGTGAGCTTTATTTTTGGACCTTTTCCCCCCATGAGCTGAGTTTGAACCAAAAAAACAGGGGAGGCCATCAAGGCTCGGTCGGCCTTCGATGATGTTAAACACTGTTCTGGGCAGGAGGCAGCTAGTTGTCCATTTTTGAAGATATTTGCCACCCCATGAGCTCGAATTCTATAAAAAGAAGGCTCTGGGATTGTTTTGAGGGTTGACAAAAATATCAAGAAGTGATATACACACATAGAGAGCCTTCCCTCCTCCTTCTTCGTTAGCAAGTAAGCTTTGAGCTAACCTAGCTTGTTCATTTCCACCATACACAACTTGGTTTGATAATCCTAAGACCTTGGTTGATCTTGAGAAAGCATAATTCAAACTAGAGAGTGCATAGGAATCAAGTTTGAAGCTCCAAGAACAAGTTTGTTTCTTGAAAGGTATAAGCTTGTATTTTTTTTTTCTTGCTTTCATTTCTATCATCTACATCATCATTCTTGCTGTTTTGGTTGCTTTTGAGCTCATTTGAGGTGTTGGAGTTGGGTTTGGAGAGTTACCAAAAGGGTAGACTCTCTACACCCTTATCCATAACTCAAACCTTCTCCTTTTCACCCTCACTCTTTGGTTTTCAAAACTGATTTTCAAAGGCTTGAAAAGGGCTAAAAACCATGTTTTAAAGCTTCAAAAATGGAGGGGTTAGCCACCCCTCCTTACCTTTGTTCACTAGATTTGATTCTCTTCTTCATTGTTAAGCTTTTGATGCATATATAGCCTCTGTTTTTACCCTTTTAGGGGCTGTTTTGGTGAGTCCATGGCCCTTAAAATTATTTCATGCTTTGGTTAGTCCATGTGTTGTCTCACAAGTTGGCCTACATAACTTGTTGTAATGCTTTCATTGCTTTATTTCCATGTTTAGTGTCTTACTCTAAACCAATCAACCAATCATCTATCATTTGTGTTTGAGAATGATTTCAACCGATTGAGGTTGTTTGAAACATGTAAGAATGACCTACACTTAATGGCTTAATCTCCTAGGAGATTCATTGTCAACGGTGTAGCCTTTCTCTCATGTTTTGGAGAGACCTTTCGTTTGATGTTATTTCTTGTTTAGAGGACTGTAGACGTCCTCGAATGTCCCGGGAGGGAATCCCGTTTTGTTCATTTGGGCTCACTAAAGTTCAGGACTCAATGTCACGGTCCTGTATCTAATATCGCAGAGTGCAATGCAAGACCGATGAATCATCAAAGAGTCCAAATCTGGCAAATCGTTTTGAAAAACTGATTTTTAGAAAGAAGTGCCAAACATGGACTGCTTTGCCAGATACAGAGTCGCCACCTCAATATTTTATTTTGGGGAAATTTAGGAAATCCTGACTCGTTGCCTAAGGCCACGTGTCCGTCATCACCAAAGTTGCCTCAGCTCGAGAACTTGGGTACAATTGGGAAGGTCAGCTATGAGCACCCCGCTCGCCCGATCAAAGATCGGCCTGTACTAAACATGATATCTCATTTTTGGCCTGTACTAAACATGATATCTCATTTTTGAAAACACATGCGTTCTTATTCCGGTTAATTAGCTAGAATTACTAGGTGATGTGCACAATACACAAGTATAGACTAGATCGCCTAACTTGGAACAAAGCATCGCATATCCATTTGTTTGGAAATGGTTTTGAATTTTGCTACTCGCAAGTAGGCTAAAACATGGATTTCGATGAATTATTCCAATTTAAGTAATCCAACCTTCACCCACAGGCATCCAGGCAATTATATCACATAAGCAATTAGCCTCATGGCAAGCATGCTGTCATGTTAATACTCACATACATGCAAGATGCTAAAGCATAAAACACTCACAGTGTACTCCGAGACAAAACAAGAAACTAGTTACTAATCAAATGTATGATCCAAGTCCATGTTAAAATGGCTAATGCATCGCAGACAAAATGCAACTAGAATAGGCTCGGCTAATCTAAGATGGCATATGAGATGCGACAACTCGATACACGTATTCAAGTTGGAATTGAAGTACAATGCAATTAGTATGATGCGCCGAGCTCGGTGCATGCAATACAAATGGATGGATGCAAACATGCGAGCATAAGGATGCTAAATGAAATGTGCCTAGAACTAACCATCATAAGCAGGTAAGTAAAAGGGAGAAAGACGTGGGGTTGGAAGACATGCATCACACACACGCACACTTATTACACAATTGCGCCCTCTTGAGAGAGGGGCCGAAAGAATAATACAAATTAACTACACAAACTAACAAGCTAATTAAATATTACACAATACTTAACTAATTAAGCAGATTAATTAAGCTACTGAAAATAGTAAAGCGCTTCAGGAAGAGGGACGAATGCATGCATGCTTTGGCTTCGCTCGGAAATCCATCACCATACTCATGCTGCTCTGTTACACTGCTCTGTACTTCTGAAAACTCACAAGTCCAAGGAAGCTCCAAAATCACTTCCTGAGCACTGTGGTATGTCCGACCAAGAGATGAGGCCACCGGCCATGGAATATAGTCACCGACCAAACGTGGGGCATCGACCAACAATACATAGCGGCTGGCACTGAAGATGGCCGACCGCATCTCTTCCTGCAGAATCCTGTTTTGTTGCAGCAGAGGACAGACAAGGCATGGCAAGCATTTTCAAAGCAATGTTTGCACTGCCACCCTCCTTATCATGTCTAAGACTCAAAGGAGCATGGTTCTCGACCCTCGGCCACCAATCACATTTCAGTGCATGATGGCCAAGACGCCGAATGTGCAATTATATCAAATGAAAAAGCACACAAATACACAATAAATCCTAACCTCTATTATGATTGATCAAGAGTAAGGGATGCAAATATGCAAGCAAAATAAATAACATGATTATGTTAAGGTAACAAGCATGCCAAATGCAATGCAACCTAGACAAGCATACAAACATGCAAGGCATGTGACAACATCCAAGCATGTAACAACATATGAGGCAAAACCCATTTTTGACCGTCCTCAAGACTTAGACGTCACCGTTTGAACACTCGGTGATTATCCATGTTTGTGTTCGTCTTGAGTTCCCGGAGGTCTCGGCCACGCGCCCTATCTCAAGACCTCTCGACTTGCCTGTTTTGTGTCTGGTTTTGCACCAAACACTTGTGTTTTGCTTCTGAGGGACAGGGAATGGCTTGTTGGCCATCCCCACACCCCACCGGCCATGTTTTGTTGCCACCGGCCATTGGTGATGGCCGGCCGGCACTATTTTTGGTCGGTCGACCATGTATTTGGTCAATTTGGCATTTTTGGCTGGCCGACCACTGTGCATCTGCTTTTGCAGATATTTTTATGCCAGCTGTGCTAGCTGGCATACACTTTGCACCCCCTCCATACACGTGTATGGAGGGATTTCACTCTTGCTTAGCTTGTTTTGTAAGCTTTGCAAGAGTGAATGTCTATAAAGGGAGGCCTCTCCTCCCTCCCCAGGGTTCCAGAAGTTCAAGAGAGAGGTCTGAGATTAGGGTTGAGTCTTGTGTCTATTCTATCTCTATATCTCCCTCTTTTTTGCCTTAAGGTGTTTTGTTCATAGTTTTGCACACAAACACCTAGTGTTACACTTTCCTTTAGCTACTGAGGTACTAAGGAGTGATTTTCAGAGTTTTGAGCTGGTTTCAAGCTTGAGGAAGCTGCTGGAGCATTGTTCTGAAGAAAGTCTTCAAGGGTAAGAACCTTGCCCTTTATTCCCCATTCTTGCATAGGCTTTTAGCCATCTTTCTTGCTGTTTTAAGCTTAGTATATAACATATAAAAGTTTTGTTTTTACTTGCTTAAAATAGTTGTTTAAGGTTGTTTTGGTGTTTGGGTTGTTTGACCCCTCTTAGGCCTGTTTGGCCCCCATTTTGTGCTATTTTGGTGAGCTCCGGGACCACCTTGTTTGGGCCTCCTCACCACTGAAATCTTGAGGGATTTCAGTGGTGAGGATGGTGGTTTGAGGTCCTAAGAAGGAGAGGGCCATCCCCTCTCCTTGTTGTCTTCAAAATGTGTCATTTTTGCCTCATGTGTGAGCATCATTCTTGAGTTCATGTTGGCCATGTCTTAAGTGTTATTTGTGCTTATTTTGCCATGATATAGCACTGTTTTTACTTGGTTTAGACACACCATGCTTGCCTTGCATACTTGTCTTGTAATGCCATGAATTGCCTTAACATGTACTTAGCATTTAGACTATCATGCTTACTTGTTTTGGCCTAGCTTTGTGAAGATTTTATGCATGTTTTAGTATGCTTGAGGTCTGTTTTTGGTTGCTCGGGTCATCCATGCTTTGCTTTGTATAGCTACCATGCAATTCCCCTTGTGAGCCTTGAGTGTTGACCCCTCTAGCATGCTTTCTTGCTTTGTTTCAGTGGTTTGGCCACTTACCATGTCATTTCAGTCCATATAGCATGCTTGTATACTTCCATTTTGCTTTGTATAGCTACCATGCAATTCCCCTTGTGAGCCTTGAGTGTGACCCCTCTAGCATGCTTTCCTTGCTTTGTTTCAGTGGTTTGGAATTACTTACCATGTTATTTTTTATCCATATAGCATGCTTGTATACTTGCATTTATGGCTCCTTTGATGTTTCAAAAGTTTGTGTGTTATGCTCCATGATTGGTTCATTTTGCATGCCTTTAGATTTAGGCCATTTAGATGCATCTAGGTGTGCCTTGACCTTGTTTTGGTCTGCCTTGGGGTGGTTTTGAGTCCCCTTGCCCTTGAGCTTGGTTGGCATGCCACGGTTAAGCCCCTTGGCTTGCCTTGAGTTTTGGACATTATCGCATGCTATGTTTGTCTTGTTAAGTTGGTTTGGCACCCTTTCTAACATGATTTTCAGAGCGTTATATGCATGCTATTGCCCTTGTTTATCCCTTTTAAGTGTGCTTAAAAGTTACTTCTTTGTGCCTAAGTTGTGACCATGTTTGCATGTATGTTTGTATGTGTTTTGGCCCTATTTTTCTTGGCATTTGGCCACTGATTTTGGCATGCTTGAGAGCTACCCATGTTAGTGTAAGTCCATCCCACCATGTTATTGCATGCATGCCTTGCATATTGTCGCATGCTTGCTCCATTTTACCTTGTGTCACATGCCATGTGTAATTGCATCTTGTTGCATTGCTTGAGCTACATGACATGTTGTTGCATGATTAGGTTATAATACATTTGGCATGTATTCCCCCTTTTTAGCCACTTAACATGTTGTTACATGTTTGTGTGTTGTCCATGTTGCATGTTTGCATTGCTTGCCCTTATGTTCATAGTGCATACTTAGCTCGCATGCCTAGGTTGCATTACGTCTTGCATGCACGCCTTGCCTCTTGAATCACCATGATAGAGGTTGGATCTTTATGTGTTTGTTCGGTTTGCATTACATTTGAAATTAAAAATGCCCAACTTGGCCTCTTTGGCAATCACGCATTGGAATGCGCGATTGGTGGTCCAAGGCCGAGTACCAACTCCTTTGAGTCATGAATGCGATAAGGAGTGTGGTTGGTGCAAACATTGCTTGAAATGCATTGCCATGCCATGTTTTGCCCTTTGCTGCTGTCAAAACAGTCTTTGCAGGCATAGGTGGCCGACTGACACATCTTTTCGTGCCAGCCGGCATGATTGGTGGCCGAGAGTTCAATATATGGTCGATGACCACTTCCTTTGGCTGGTGACCATTCCTCATGGCCGGTGACTTTCCACAGTGTTTAGAAAGCATTCCTTGGGACTTGTGCAGTCTTCAGAGGAGAGAAACAGTGCAAACAGAGGCAGTTTGTGCATGGCGGTGGATTTCCGAGCGAAGCCAACCGAGCGTGCATGCGTGGACCCTCTTCCCGAGGCTGTTTACCGCTTTATAGTTTAGTTAATTTGCTTAACTAGTCAAGTGGTTTGTAATTATTTAATTAGCTGTCAGTTGATTAAATTGTATTATTCTTTTGGTCCCTCCGAGCGAGGGCGAATTTGTAATAAGTGTGGGTGCGTGTGTGCATGTCTTCCAACCCCACTTCTTTTCTCCCTTTTACTTACCTGCTTTTAATAGTATTAGGGCATGTTAATTTAGCATCCTTATGCTATGCATGCGTGCATCCATTTATTTGTATTGCATGCACCGGCTCAGCGCTCATGCTAACTGCATAGTATTTCAAATCTAACTTGAATACATGCTATCTGTGCATTTCACATACCATCCTAGGATTAGCCACAGGCCTATTCTAGTTGCATTTTGTATGCGATGCATTAGCCACTTAACATGGACTTGATCATACATGATTGCTAACAAGTTCTTTTGTTTTGGGCGGAGTACTTGGTAAGCTTTTTATGCTTTAGCATCTCGCATGAGTGTGAATTTAACCTAACAGCATGCTTACCATGTGGTTATATGCTTATGTGATATAAACTCTGAATGCTTATGGTGAAGGTTGGATTGCTTGAGTTGGAATAACTCATTGAAATCCGTGTTTTAGCCTACTCGCGAGTAGCAAATTTCAAACCATTTTCCAAACGAGCGGATATGCAATGCTTTGTTCCAAATTAGGCGATCTAGTCTATACTTTTGTGTTGTGCGCATCGCATAGTAAGATTAGCTATTAATCGAATAAAGAACACATAACGTTTTCAAACTAGATATCATGATTAGTAGAGGCCGATCTTTGATCGGGCGAGAGGGTGCTCATAGCTAACTTCCCCAATCGTACCCAAGTTCACAAGCCGAGGCAACTTTGGTGATGACGGACACGTGGCTTAGGCAAACGAGTCAGGGTTTCCTAATTCCCCATAAAAAATATTTAGGCGGCGACTCTGTATCTGGCAAAGCAGTCCATGTTTGGCAATTCTTTCAAAAAATCTGTTTTCCAAAACAAAATTTGACCGATTTATCAAATCGATTTGGACTCTATTGTGATTATCAATCTCGCATTGCACTTTGCGAGATCAGATTAAGAACCGTGACTATTTGATCGAAACTGTGATGAGCCCACGAGCGCGTCTACAATTTTTGGCGACTCTGCTGGGAGTTTGGAGAACTTGACTCGAACTCATGATATCTTGTTTTGACTACACCTATGTGTTTCTTTGCATTGCATGTGCATTGGTGCGCCTAGGACACAGTGTTTTCGTCTGCTATTCCTGAACGGTTTTCCAGAGGCTCGCTTCGAGAAGCGTGCATAAGCCTGACCGGTTACGGGCTCTGCCATGATGGGAACACAAACCCCGGTTTCACCGGGGCACCCTTTTGACCATTCGACCTAGTGCATATTCGGAATCCATAGTGACCATTGCAAGCTAGGACAGGTTGCTACCTGATCATAGGTTGTTTGAAACCGCTGCGTGCGTAGTGAAGCCCTAGCTCCTAACAAAATAGGACAGGGAAACCCTACCCCAACATAGGGGTGTTTTGGCTCTTGCTTGCTTGTTATGTGCTTTTTGAGTTGACCTCTACAGGGAATGCATATATCAGTTTGCAAGTCTGAGTATCAGGCTTGAGGGCATCAGTACCAGAATTTGAGAATCAGTTATATCTGCGGGTATCAGATTCAGTTTTGGGGCAGTGATTTTGGGGAACAGTGATCAGTAGTAGAGTATAGTTATTCAGCTATGCTTGTGTCTGTTCTGATTGGGCCGAAATACTGCGTGTTTTCTCTTTCAGTTCAGAGATCTAGTACAGAATAGCCAGTGGTCTCCTTTGCTGAGGCAAGACAGACATCTGATCCATCATCTCCGTTCAGTTCAAGAGGACTTATGATGACCCAAAGCTCAGAGGAAATAGTGGTTATGGCCGCCACATTGGATCAAGGAATCATCTTACAGAATTAAACCAATGTTGATGTACCGCATCCGCCCAGGTCGCCTGCCACGCGCCCGATCTGGGAACCACAGTTGTTCCAGGCTCATGAGCCCACCACGTTCGAGTTAATGGGAATGATCGGCGATCTTCAGCGATCCGTGGCTGATCTCGCCTACGGAATGTTAGCTTCGCCACCAACCCCATCCTACGCCGGAAATTTTGTACCGCAGGAGCCCCCGCTACTAGGGTGGATTGTGATCGAGCTCAACCAACCTGAGATTGCCTCAAGCTATAGTAATGATGTGTCAACAACAACCGGGTTCCGCTCTGATGGAGCAACCCAAACCCTCGATCGAGCTGAGGCTAGAGGTAAGAACAAAGTGGGAACATATGTTGATCCCGTTGAACAACTGCTGTGGGCAGTCGAGGCTTTGAAAGCCGGAGGATTGAGTAAACAGCAAATATTCGCAGTGGTGGCCAAAACTGTGGACGATGCTTTCCCCACTCCAACAGAGGGGAGTTCCCGCCAAGCGAAAAATCGGGATAAGCCCCGTCATGCCAGAACAGTTCCCTCCAATCCCAACCCTGCACCGGGAAAGGATCAGAAAGTCAAGGCGGCACCTGCCGATCCTTTTGCCAGTGCGTCCGGCAAAAGTCAGCAAACTTCGAAGTATCTGCCCCGAGGGCGCAGAGTCTTTCACGCACTCTACATGCCTTCGTCTAGGGCGCTCCAGATCCTTGCCGAAAGGGGGCACCTTAAACCCCTTGAGCCTAGGCCTCTCCCGAAGAATCTCCCTCCTACACATGATGCTGCCTTGTACTGTGCGTACCACCAGCAAACCGGTCATTGCACCGACAACTGTTTTCGTCTTCGTCACGAAGTGCAAGATTTGATCAACAATGAGGTCATCCTCCCACCCACCTCAGCAAAGTCTGTCACTGCTGAGTTGTTAGATTTCGAGGATACTGTGAGTATGTGATCAGAAGTTGGACCACCTGCGGGCGGCACTCGGTGTATCTCAGATGTGGCGCCTGGCACGCACTGTTTTGAGCATTTGCGGATGCTGTTTTTTTTGTAATTTCTGGCTTGGGTGTTGAGCCAGTTCTTTAGTTTTGTTTTGAGTCTGTCTCATTGTCTTGAGTCAATCTTTTTGCTTAAAGGTCTGTCTTATTGTATCGAGTCAGTCCCATTGTATAGAAATCAGGTGATTCCAGGGTTGTTGCCTCGGATATCATGTTTTTGTAATTATCTTTCGCTTTCTTTTGAGTCTGTTCCTACTGTGGAGCCAGTTGCAACCTAGGAAATCTGAATGAAACAGCTGCGGCTATCATGTTTCCGTGCCTATTGCTACTTTGAGCCTGTTATGCCAGCAAGTTTAGAATGAAACGGCAGCGCATTTTATCTACTCTTTTGTGCCTATAAGTCATTGTATTGACCTCAGTTTTTCAAAACTTTTTTTACACTGTGGTGATGAAAGCAAAGAGGAAGGAATTCCTCGGGTTTTGTAAAATTTGACCAATTGAGCGAAAAAGAGACGTGCTAAGCCCTCAATGAATGAAATCATGTTTGTTAATGTGAGTACTGGAAAGGACCCTGGCTTGATCCAGATTGGTTCCACACTATCTTCAGCGCGAGCGATTTGTCGCTTTCTCAAAAACTTTCAAAAACAAAATGTTTTGTGCAGTTCTGTGAAGACCTGTGTGGAATTGCTCTTGAGATTGTGCAGCTTAGGATCGCTCTCAGCCTCGAGACTTGAGCCCTTACTTTCAAACCTTGGACCTTGGTTTCAGACTGATCAACAATCAACCGCGATGTAAGGCCTGTGTGGCCAGATTTGAAGCAGCCCTCGAACAAGAGGCACCAAAGTCAGATCAAGAAGATCAGATGTCGCCAAAAGAAGCTTGCAAAGCTAAATCAGAAGCACCCCTCAAACTAGGAGCAAAAATGTCCGATGTGCTCGAAGAGCCGAAGATGGATCTTTCTGCAAATCAATACAACATTCATTCTCCTAGATTCAGATGACTTTAGGATCTCAAAAAACCCTTTGGCATGGACACAGCTACACTTTTACCCTTAAGAGGCTCGCTGGGCCGAAAACCCAGAAGGGCGACCCAGGCAAAAGTTAGAGCAAGAAAAAAATGCAAAAAAGAAAAAATGCAAAAAAGAAAAAAAAGCAAAAAAGAAAAAATACAAAAAGGAGAAAAATGCAAAGAATGAAAAAAAAAAGAAATAGAAAAGAATTGAAAAGAAAAGAAAAACATAGCTCGCAAGGTTGAAAACCCGGAAGGGCGACCTTGGCAAAAGTTAGAGCGTGGTGAGGGTTAATACACGAGTGTACCTTAACCGGAACTACGTAAGGCTTGATTCCCATGTTTGGGATACGTAGGCAACTTCATCCTGAAGTCCAGCCACCAACACTTTCAAAGTGACTGTGTCCATATACTGGTTTTGACCATCTTCGTCTTCTCTGTATCCGAGAGTTCGGCTGCGATCATCGCTAACGAGGATTGACTACAAAATGTCGTGGCGCCATTCAAACCGGGGGCAACTTTCCGTTGCCATGTGTTGCCATTCAAACCAGGGGCAACTTTCCGTTGCCATGCAGCTCTCTTCAAGCAAGGGGCAATTTTCCATTGCCTCCGATCCGAGGTTGTGCATCTCGAGAGTAAGCTCTGCGTTCGTTGAGCATGGACCATTTGCAAAAACAGTTTTTGAAAATTTTTACTGAGGTTGACTAATTTCTCGAAAATTATTTCATTTTCCAAAACTGGACCTTTTTCTTGGACCCAAAAAAGGAAAATTTTCAGTGCTCATAGCCTGACATGCATGATTCCAAATCAAAAATCGAACAAGTGTGTTAATCTAACTCTCATCTTGGTCACAATTGTTTTAGTAGAAAACGAAAACAAAAAAAATGGTCAAAATGATGAACTAGGGGCACAGTTGAGTCAGGTGTTCTGTCTTTCCCCCGTCGTCAACATACTTGCCAGAAGGGCACTCTACCTGCCAACAAAGGGCACAACTGAGGGTAACAACAAAAGGCTGAGAGCTCTCAACATCCTCCGAGCAACGAGGTATCAAACCAAGTGCGAAGCACGAATCGGAATGGATCAAGATACTCCATTCCCTCAGCCGGGGCATCAACTAAACGCCACCAGGAAAAATAGCTGTGAGCTAACAGTACTGGGCATGAACCTACTACCTCTTGTTTATCCACCGACCATATCTGGGGAGGGATGAAAAATGAGAGATTAAAGAATAGAGAGGCGTAAGTTGAGAGAAAAGTGAGCAAAAGGGTTTTGAAAAAAAAAAACGAGCCTGAGGGCCGAGTGATGTGAGAGCCACAAATCAGAAAGGGTGGAGAACAAGACCCTGAGAAACTGGCTCCTCGCGATCTGAGGTCTCTCGTCTCGGTAACACGTCTGTGTGTCGTGTCTTTTGTTTTGTTTGCCTCAATTCTTGTTTGGAGTCGTTCCGAGCATGTCTCGTCGTGTTTAGGTTGCTTACCTTTTATTTTTTATTATTGAGTCTTTTTCACTGTGTTCAGTCGTAGGCTCAATACCCGGTTGAAAACCCTTTTCTTAGATCGTTTTGTGCTCAGAGTGCTGTGCCATTCTCCACATTTGTGCAAAACATGATTTGGTTCTTTTGAAAAACCGCAGGAGTTCAACCTGGGTCACTTGGAAATAGTGAACATAGGGTTCCGGATTGCATCTGAGTGTGTTTCAGCTTCAGCAGCTTCCACCTTTGTATTCCGTCTTTTTCAGGTTGGACTGTTTGTTCAGGATTCACCGTGTGCAGAATGAACTAAGAATACTGTGTTATGGGCTATGAGTTCAGAATGAGCAGTTTTCAGAACAAGCAGTGCGTTGTATGAACTGTGTGTATGGGCTGTGTGCCAAGTAAACTGAGTACTGTGTTACGAGTCGAGTGTTCAGAATGAGCAGCTTTGTTGTTTGAGTTGTTTTGCCGTTGGCCGGTTCCTCATCTGATTATTACGATGCAAGTGTTTGATTTTTCAGACAGGAGATCAATCTCATTTACATTGAGGTGTAATATGATGCAATGCAATGCGAAGTATGAAATGTACAAATGTAACACTTTTTTTTTCAGACAAAAAGTTTGTTTCATTTCATCATCTTTTCAAGTACATAACTTTGGAGAAAACAGAAACCTGCCAGCGGCAGTACAAAGTACTCAAACTACTAGCTAAAAAGGAAAGTGTCTGAACGAAGTAAAACAAAAGAAGAAAAGCAGTAAAAGTCTGGATCAGCATCGATCATCTCAGGCCTGAGAGTCTGTCCTTGTCCTCATCCTGGACGAAGGTCCAGGAGCATCGTCATTAGCACCATCATCTGAGCCCGAGCCCGAGTCATCTCTGATCTCCACCTCGGACGACTCTGCCTCCGACTCTGCCTCTGTCTCCGCCTCGGACTCGTCATCATCAGGAACTGGTGCGCGAGAGCTACTCCCAACATGAGTACGCCCCGCTTTGGTGTGGGGATATACTGTGCCTCCTCGCCCTCCTCCTCGAACAGGAACAGAAGGCCCAGCTAGAGCACCTCCTGCAGTAGGAATCTGGAATGGAGGCTGAAAAGCGCAAATGGCAAACACATCAATATGGTGCGCAAAACAGTGTATGAATGCTGTGAGTAGTGTATCAGTACAGAATGTAGTGTATGAGTACAGTGTATGAATGCTGTGAGCAGTGTATCAGTATAGAATGCAGTGTATGAGTACAGTGTATGAATGTTGTGAGCAGTGTATCAGTACAGAATGCAGTGTATGAGTACAGTGTATGAATGTTGTGAGCAGTATGTCATTACAGAATGCAGTGACTGAGTGCAGTGTATGAATGCCGTGAGTAATGCTGTGAATAGTCTGTGGGATGTAGTGTATCAGATGACGTGAGGGAAGTGTATCGAGTGTTGTGTTGATAGTACGATACATCAGATTATGTGAAACAGTTTATGTATGGTGTAAGACCGTGGTCAAAAGAATATACCGGAATACTGTAAATGGCCAGAAGGTCGAGGCTCCATTGGAGCATCCCCATCACAGAGGCGGTCAACTCCAGGGACTGGCGAGTGTACTCGGAGGAAGCCTACAAAAGTGTTAGAAACATCAGTATTCTACGGAATATCAAATGACATGAAATGAAATGACAGTGCAAAATACAAAATGCAATAATACATACCGGAGGCAAGTCATAGAACCCGACTAGCTCGTGATCTGCCGGAGGAGGAGCAATGGGGATCTGGTAAGTCTCCCCACCCTGCCCTCTGCATGTCATCATCGTGGGCAGTGCTGGCCAACTAGCCCCCCGTCCTCTCCGGGTCCCACTCCTGCCACGGACCCGAGCTATCCTCGATGCTCCTGCTCCCGCTCCTGCCCTAGCCACCGATGCCGCGGGCCTCTCTCGCTCAACTCGACGACCACTGCTCAAAGGCTGCATGATGTAGGTCCGGACGTACTCTGCATAGCCGCCCTCGCCCCTGAAGCCCTCGGAGTCCCAATCGATCGTGTAGTCTGCCATCTCCTTGAGAGTGTACCTCTCGGTATGCCTCATATGAGTAGGAGGTGGCCGCGGAACTGTCTGCTCTGGCACACCTAACGTCTGCCGCAAGAAGCGCTCCCCCAAGTACCAGGCGCGGGAGACGAGGCCCTCTAGTAAAACTTTGAATCGGGCCGTCTCTCGAGCACCAGCATACCGCTCCCCTACTACGATAGGCAATGAGGCCCATGGCTACCAGGTGATCTGCAAACAAAATACAATTCGTTATCTACTGCTATTGGAAATGCAATGCAAAGCGAAGCATAAATGAGTTGTAATGTTTGAAATACCTCTGCAGCAGTGATGGTATCGAAATAGCGGCGGAAGAATACGAAAGGCTCTCGAGGCCTCCGCTCGCACCTCACGTTGAAGCGGTGAGAGAAGGGGATCATGGGAGGCATCTCCTCCTCCGGCACTGGGGCAAGCCTCGGGAAGTAGGCGTATACCTACAACTACAGTATGACAGAACAGATATCAGTATACTTATCAGATAAAGCAGTATGCAAATAAAGCAGAAAGTGGTATGTGCAGTGTATTGTGTAGTGTGTGCAGTGTACAGAATACAGAGAATGTAAAGCAGAAATCTAAAAACAGAAGAAGAAGACATACCTCCCAAGCCCGCCAGTAGCCTCCGAGCAGCTGTCCGCTGAGGCGGGAGGATGAACTCATGTAGCCGTAGAGTGTGGCCAAGCCTGCGCCACCCCAGTCATAGCCACGAATCCTGGTCATGTCAACCAGTGCACTCAGTAGGTAAAGGGGCACAGTGTTCGCCCGGTTGGCGAGAAGAGTGGTCCCCAGCTGGAACATCAGAAAGCCGCGTGCGTACTGCTCCTCCTCCTCCTGGGTAGTCGGTGCCTGGATCAAAAAATGAGCCTCGAACCAAGAATATAGCACAAATCCTGGACGAGCAAGAGGCGGTAGGACGCCAAGCAGATACATCTGAGCGGCCTCCCACTCATCCATATATGTATCGAAGGGGATCGGATCACCCCCTACCCCGATGCCGGTGAGCATCGAGAAGTCGAAGGGAGTCATCGTCATGTCTCTCGTAGCAGAGAAGTGGAAGGAGTCGGTGGTGTCCCATTACCTCTCCGCCAATGCAGCAAGGAGTGGCCTGCTCGCAGTGAGGCGCGAGAGCCCCATGCAGAAGGTCCCGAAGCCGGCTCGGTCGATGATGCGACGAACCGCGTCAGGTAACTCCATGTACCAACCTCGTGCGGCGACGTTCCCATACCCCCGGAGGGCATGAGAATCTCCCTGTGGTCAAAACAAATAGTCGCGAAGCGGCGTTATGAATACAGTGTTGAATGTGCTCGGAATTAGTGAGATATAGCGTGTGTGCACGTGTTCAAATTCAAACAGATATCGGGTGCTGATATGCTCACAGTGAACTACAGCATATGATGTGTCAGTGTTTTTGAGTGGTTCAGTGAGATATAGCGTGTGTGCACGTGTTCAGATTCAAACAGATATCGGGTGCCGGTATGCTCACAGTGAACTGCAGCATATGATGTGTCAGTGTTTTCGAGTGGTTCAGTACAGATATAGCGTGTGTGCACGTGTTCAAATTCAAACAGATATCGGGTGCCGGTGTGCTCACAGTAAAATACAGCATACGATGTGTCAGTGTGTTTGGGTGGTTCAGTGAAAATACAACGTCAGTGCACATGTTTAGATTCAAACAGATATCAGGTGCAAGCATGTTCACAGTCAACTACAGCATGCGGTATATCAGTGTATCCGAGTTAAACAGTTTAAAGGCAGAATCGACTATTGCAGTTATACATTCTACTTTGCAGAAAATGAAACGGGGAAGAATGTACCTCGGGAGCGCCGTATGACAGATGTGACTCTGGCTCGTGCAGGAGAAGCTTTGGTGGCACGGCCCTGTCAAAACTCCTGAACTGGCGAAGTCCGTCAGGAGGCAACACATGAATCGCCGGTCTGTAGGCCGCCGGATCGAACGACAGGATGTGAAGCGGCAAGAGCTCGGCCTCTGGGTCTATATCTATCTCCGGGGGAGCCCCACCACCTAGAATGTCATCCGCCATCTCGAGAATGGTGCGAAAATGGCCGGGAATGTGAAAATTGGGTGAGAATATGAAAAGTCAACTAAAAAAGTCAACCCCGGGAGGTTGAAAAATGACCGGAAAGGTCGGGGTGCGGAAAAGGCACAGAGATCGAGATGAACTTGAGGGAAACAAACCCCGAGTGGCGGAAATCGAAAAAGAGGCACCGAAAACAAAGTTTTGTTCGGTTCAAAGTATTCGAAACGCGAAGGAGTTCGCGAATCGAACGACGAAACGGGCTCTAAAACGTAACAAAAGCATGGATCGAGGGTGGAAAAATGACCTAGGGAGAGAGGGCATGAGTTTTCGAGTTTGTGGGAAGTGGAAAAATAGGGCTTCAAGCCCTATATTTAAAGACCCACGGCCGAAATGTCAAAACTGCCCCGAACAGGCATTGTTGGCCGGTTGGCCATATTGTTGGACAGTCGGCCAAATAGATGGCCGGTGGCCTTATTTTGTGGCCGGTGGATGGCCGGTGGACTCCCCTCTTGGCCGGTGAGCCTTCTACACCCTTGTTTGGGTCAGATATGTGGTTTGGGACATTCATTGCTCAACACAGTGCAAGAAAAGGCATTTTTGAAGCTTAGTCGGTCTCTATACCGCGTCTTCTGTGTGTAGCACTCGAATACGTGCAAGGTGTATCCTTTTCGTATCCTTTTGTACCTTGCAAAGGTTTGGAAACCACTTCATAATACGTTGCATTGTCATGCATATCTACGCGCATTGTCATGCGCATGCCATACTTGCATACTGCACATTCTTTAGGTTGCATCGTCATGCGTACCTCGTGTGCATTGTCATGCATGCGTTGTCCCGCATTCAAGATCATGTGCATTGTCATGCATGCGTTGTCGCGCATTCGAGATCATGTGCATTGTCATGCATATCAAAAGACGTGCGTTGTCACACATTCGTTTCATTTGCATTCATCATGCACTTTTCATGCATTTCAAAAAAAAAAAGAACAAAAACAAAGGTGCATTCATCGTGCACTTTTCATGCATTTCAAAAAAACAAAACAAAAACAAAAAAAACAAATAATGCATTGTCATGCATCACTGTAAATAGTGCATATGTCATGCATTCCGTTGTAAACAGTACATATGTCATGCATTCCTTGTATATATTGCATTGTCATGCATACACTGTAAATATTGCATTTACATACATTCCAGTGCATATTGTATATATTGCATTATAGCTTGCATGCATTCATTGTATCGCCTCCATTTATGGCTTGCGCCTTTCCATGTTGAGCTTGGTTTGGTATGTGCCCGTACTTCTCGTGTTGAAGCACAGTTATGATATTATGTGTACGCACCTAGTGTTGTGGGTGACGACACCGTTTCTGTGTTAAACGTGGTTTGTATGTGTCCATGCCTTTCCTAGGCAAAACACGGTTCGGCTGCAGGCCTTATCCATTGTAAATATCCATTACATACATATTGTATATATCGCATCGTAGTTTACATGCATATTGTATATATTGCATCGTAGTTTGCATGCATTTGCTGCATCATCCATCAATGGCTTGCGCCTTTCCATGTTGAGCTTGGTCTGGTATGTGCTCGTACTTCTCATGTTGAAGCACAGTTATGATATTATGTGTACGCACCTAGGGTTGTGGGTGATGGCACCGTTTCTGTGTTAAACATGGTTTGTATTTGCCCATGCCTTTCCTAGGCAAGATATGTTTTGGTCGCACGCCATATCCACTGTACATACTGCATTGTAGTGTAGTTCGATTGCATCCAGCATTTAGGATCATGGTCGTTCCTGAGCAGAGCATGCCTCACTTATGTCATTCCACCCAATTACTTGTTCTTGTGTTCCGTCTACATCACTCATAGTTCTGCATGTGTACGCGCCTATCCCACTGCTGGTATTGTGGTTTGAGGGTTGCGGCACCTTTTCTATGGTAGACGGACTTTGCATCTCCATCATCTTTATGACATTTGTGTGGTTTTTGAACCGCTCATGATTTGATCATGATTCAATTGCATTGCATATCATTTGCATTGTTTATACGTAGATTTGTAAATGTTGCATATCATTTTGCATCCATTCCGCATTGTTCTGTGTTGTCACACATAGGTTGCATTGTCATGTACTCCTACACTTGCGTTGCCACGCAACTTTCGTTTGCATCGTTATGCATGTTGCTAACAACATTGTACCTGTTAAGTTTCTCTCTTTTACAGGCACGATATTGTATGTACGGTTCATTTGAAGATGGCACGACCAAACGAACCGCACAAGTATTGTATTCTCCGCGTGAAACGTAGCGAGAATTACATAATTCTCTTACATCCTTTCTGCATTATAATGTAGTCGGATTTGTGTTTGCTAGCTGAAAACTGTTGCATTGTCATGCTTCGTTACAGCTTTCTTTGCATGATCATAAGTTATGTTCGGCTTCTTGCATTGTCAGTTGCATTTTGCCCCCGCCTTCGGGCGCATATCTTTATTGTCTTGCATGCTTTGTGTAAGTCTTCGGTCTTGTCAAAAATGGGTAGTCTCTGGGCTTTGACACTCACTCCCGTCATTGTTATGACTTTCGAGTTCTATCAAAGAGGGCCAACTGTAGACACCCCATTTTTGACCGTCCCCAAGACCTGAACATCACCGTTTGAACACTTGGTGATTATCCATGTTTGTGTTCGTCTTGAGTTCCCGGAGGTCTCGGTCACGCGCCCTGTCTCAAGACCTCTCGACTTGCCTGTTTTGTGTCTGGTTTGGCACCAAACACTTGTGTTTTGTTTCTGAGGGACAGGGAATGGCTTGTTGGCCATCCCCACACCCCACCGGCCATGGCTTGAGGCCACCGGCCATGTTTTGTTGCCACCGGCCATTGGTGATGGTCGGCCGGCACTATTTTTGGTCAGTCGACCATGTATTTGGTCAATTTGGCATTTTTGGCTGGCCGACCACTGTGCATCTGCTTTTGCAGATATTTTTATGCCAGCTATGCTAGCTGGCATACACTTTGCACCCCCTCCATACACGTGTATGGAGGGATTTCACTCTTGCTTAGCTTGTTTTGTAAGCTTTGCAAGAGTGAATCTCTATAAAGGGAGGCCTTCTCCTCCCTCCCCAAGGGTTCCAGAAGTTCAAGAGAGAGGTCTGAGATTAGGGTTTGAGTCTTGTGTCTATTCTATCTCTATATCCCCCCTCTTTTTTGCCTTAAGGTGTTTTGTTCATAGTTTTGCACACAAACACCTAGAGTTACACTTTCCTTTAGCTACTGAGGTACTAAGGAGTGATTTTCAGAGTTTTGAGCTGGTTTCAAGCTTGAGGAAGTTGCTGGAGCAATGTTCTCGAAGAAAGTCTTCAAGGGTAAGAACCTTGCCCTTTATTCCCAATTCTTGCATAGGCTTTTAGCCATATTTGCTTGCTGTTTTAAGCTTAGTATATAACATATAAAAGTTTTGTTTTTACTTGCTTAAAATAGTTGTTTAAGGTTGTTTTGGTGTTTGGGCTTGTTTGACCCCTCTTAGGCTTTGCTTGGCCCCCATTTTGTGCTATTTTGGTGAGCTCCGGGACCACCTTGTTTGGGCCTCCTCCCCACTGAAATCTTGAGGGATTTCAGTGGCGAGGATGGTGGTTTGAGGTCTTAAGAAGGAGAGGGCCATCCCCTCTCCTTGTTGTCTTCAAAATGTGTCATTTTTGCCTCATGTGTGAGCATCATTCTTGAGTTCATGTTGGCCATGTCTTAAGTGTTATTTGTGCTTATTTTGCCATGATATAGCACTGTTTTTACTTGGTTTAGACATACCATGCTTGCCTTGCATACTTGTCTTGTAATGCCATGAATTGCCTTAACATGTACTTAGCATTTAGACTATCATGCTTACTTGTTTTGGCCCAGCTTTGTGAAGCTTTTATGCATGTTTTAGTATGCTTGAGGTCTGTTTTTGGTTGCTCGGGTCATCCATGCTTTGCTTTGTATAGCTACCATGCAATTCCCCTTGTGAGCCTTGAGTGTTGACCCCTCTAGCATGCTTTACTTGCTTTGTTTCAGTGGTTTGGAACCACTTACCATGTCATTTCAGTCCATATAGCATGCTTGTATACTTGCATTTATGGCTCCTTTGATGTTTCAAAAGGTTTGTGTGTTATGCTCCATGATTGGTTCATTTTGCATGCCTTTAGATTTAGGCCATTTAGATGCCATCTTGGTGTGCCCTTGACCTTGTTTTGGTCTGCCTTGGGGTGGTTTTGAGTCCCCTTGGCCCTTTGAGGCTTGGTTGGCATGGCCATCGTTTAAGCCCCTTGGCTTGCCTTAAGTTTTGGACATTATCGCATGCTATGTTTGTCTTGTTAAGTTGGTTTGGCACCCTTTTCTAACATGATTTTCAGAGCGTTATATGCATGCTATTTGCCCTTGTTTATCCCTTTTAAGTGTGCTTAAAAGTTGCTTCTTTATGCCTAAGTGTTGGACCATGTTTGCATGCATGTTTGTATGTGTTTTGGCCCTCATTTCCTTGGCATTTGGCCACTGATTTTGGCATGATTGAGAGCTACCCATGTTAGTGTAAGTCCATCCCACCATGTTATTGCATGCATGCCTTGCATATTGTCGCATGCTTGCTCCATTTTACCTTGTGTCGCATGCCGTGTGTAATTGCATCTTGTTGCATTGCTTGAGCTACATGACATGTTGTTGCATGATTAGGTTGTAATACATTTGGCATGTATTCCCCCTTTTTTAGCCACTTAACATGTTGTTACATGTTTGTGTGTTGTCCATTTGCATGTTTGCATTGCTTGCCCTCATGTTCATAGTGCATACTTAGCTCGCATGCCTAGGTTGCATTGCGTCTTGCACGCACGCCTTGCCTCTTGAATCACCATGATAGAGGTTGGATCTTTATGTGTTTGTTCGGTTTGCATTACATTTGAAATTAAAATGCACAATTTGGCCTCTTTGGCCATCACGCATTGGAATGCGCGATTGGTGGTCCAAGGGCCGAGTACCAAACTCCTTTGAGTCATGAATGCGATAAGGATTGTGGTTGGTGCAAACATTGCTTGAAATGCATTGCCATGCCATGTTTTGCCCTCTGCTGCTGTCAAAACAGGGTTTTGCGGCCATAGGTGGCCGACCGACTACATTCAGTGCCGACCGGCCATGAATTGGTGGCCGAGAGTTCAATATATGGTCGATGACCACTTCCCTTTGGCCGGTGACCATTCCTCATGGCCGGTGACTTTCCACAGTGTTTAGAAAGCATTCCTTGGGACTTGTGCAGTCTTCAGAGGAGAGAAACAGTGCAAACAGAGGCAGTTTGTGCATGGCGATGGATTTCCGAGCGAAGCCAACCGAGCGCGCATGCGTTGGACCCTCTTCCCGAGGCTGTTTACCGCTTTATTAGTTTAGTTAATTTGCTTAACTAGTCAAGTGGTCTGTAATTATTTAATTAGCTTGTCAGTTGATTAAATTGTATTATTCTTTTGGTCCCTCCGAGCAAGGGCGAATTTGTAATAAGTGTGGGTGCGTGTGTGCATGTCTTCCAACCCCCACTTCTTTCTCCCTTTTACTTACCTGCTTTTAATGGTTAGTATTAGGGCATGTTTAATTTAGCATCCTTATGCTATGCATGCGTGCATCCATTTATTTGTATTGCATGCACCGGGCTCGGCGCATCATGCTAATTGCATAGTATTTCAAATCTAACTTGAATACATGCTATCTGTGCATTTCACATACCATCCTAGGATTAGCCAAGCCTATTCTAGCTGCATTTTGTATGCGATGCATTAGCCACTTAACATGGACTTGGATCATATATTGATTGCTAACAAGTTCTTTGTTTTGGCTCGGAGTACTCAGTAAGCTTTTTATGCTTTAGCATCTCGCATGAGTGTGAATGTTAACATAACAGCATGCTTACCATATGGTTATATGCTTATGTGATATAAACTGCCTGAATGCCTGTGGGTGAAGGTTGGATTGCTTGAGTTGGAATAACTCATTGAAATCCGTGTTTTAGCCTACTCGCGAGTAGCAAATTTCAAACCATTTTCCAAACGAGCGGATATGCAATGCTCTGTTCCAAATTAGGCGATCTAGTCTATACTTTTGTGTTGTGCGCATCGCATAGTAAGATTAGCTAATTAATCGAAATAAGAACTGTAACAAGCTCGCGGGGGACCTCGCTACAGCTCGGACTCGATTTGTGTCACGGTTCTTAATCTTGAACCAAAGAGTCCAAATCCGGCAAATCGTTTTGAAAACAGATTTTTTTTGAAAGAAGTGCCAAACATGGACTGCTTCGCCAGATACAGAGTCGCCACCTAAATGTTTTTTAAATGGGAAATTTAGGAAATCCTGACTCGGTGCCAAAGGCCACGTGTCCGTCATCACCAAAGTTGCCTCGGCTCGGGAACTTGGGTACGATTGGGGAAGGTCACTTCGTGAGCACCCCCGCTCGCCCGGTCAAAGACCAGCCTCTACTAACCATGATATCTTATTTTGAAAACACTATGTGTTCTTATTACGGTTATTAGCCTAGGTTACTATGTGATGCGCACAGCAAATAAGTATAGACTGAGTCGCCTGAATTGGAACAAAACATTTCATGTTTGTTTGTTTGAAAATGGTTTGATGGTGTTACCCGCAGGTAGGCTAAGACGTGGATTTGCCACCCTCAGGTTGGCTTAGAAAACATGATTTTGCCACTATCTAGTGGGCTTAAAACAAACATTTGATGAATTATCCCAATTCAAGTAACACAACCTCCACCCACAGGCATTCAAGGCAGTTATATCACATAAGCATATAGCCTCATGGCAAGCATGCTATCATGGCAGTCACTCACACGCATGCAAGGATGCTAAAGCATAAAACTCACCGAGTACTCCAAGCCAAAACAGAAGCTCATTAGAAATCATGCATGATCCTAATTATACAGAATTGCCTAATGCAACACATGCAAAGATGCAACTATAGCAGGCTCGGCTATTCTAAACATGGCATATGAAATGCAGCAACTAACATGTACTCAACTTGGAATTGAAATACAAATGCAGTTTGTACGATGCGCCGAGCCCGGTGCGTGCAAAACAGATGAATGATGCAAACATGCTATCATACTGTATGCTAATTGAAACATGCCCTATATCAAACCATCATAAGCGGGTAAATAAAAGGGAAGAAAGATGTGGGGTTGGAAGACATACATCACACTCACCCACACTTATTACAATTATGCCCTCGCGCAGAGGGTCCGAATAAATAGTAATACAGTCCGGATAATACAGTCCGAATAAATATACGGATTCCTAATTAATTAACAGATTAACTAAGAAAAACTGTAAACTGGCATGCAAGCCAGGGGCTGCCTCGATTCTGATGAATGATATATGCTGGGCTGCCTTGCGCGGAAATCCACTGGGATGCCCCAATTAGCCTCTGTTTGCACCTTTCCTCGAAATGCGTGCCAGACTCCGAAAAGTCGCTGATTCTTCATTTTGCTGCAACAGAGAGCAGGAAAGGGGCATAGCAATGTATTTCACAAATATATGTATGCCTCGATCCTCGTGCCACCAATCACGCATATCGATGCATGATGGCCGAGGAGCCGATTTGCACAACTCAATATAGAATGAATGCAGATGAATGCTACAACAAAACCTAACTCCATCATGGGTAATCCGGAGTGTCGGTGACTTGGGAATTGAGACCCGTTTCGTCACTCGGAGTACGCAACGTGCCTCGTTTCCCGTGCTCGGGCTAACTCCTATCCCGAACACGATGCAATATGCATGACATGCATGAAATGCAGCTAATATGCAATTCTAACATGTACAATACTTATGAAAATGAGATGTCTCGGAATGCGTGCCAGACGGGCACGCAAACCGAGATGATGATCCTAAGGCATGAAATGGCATACGCAATGCAAATGGACTTACACTAACATGAGTGGACCTCAGCCACACTCACATAAGAGGCCGATGGATGAAAATGAAGCGCCTCGAAATGCGTGCACACGGGCGCGCAAACCGAGGCGATGGCCGTAAGGCATGAAATGGCATGGAAATGATATGCAATGAGACTAAGATGAGATGTCTCGAAATGCGTGTCCATGGGCGCGCAAACCGAGGCAATGGCATACGCGATGCGATGAGACTAAAATGACATACAGAATGCAAAATGGACTTACACTAACATGAGAGAGCCTCAGCTACACTCACATAAGAGGCCGATGGATGAAAATGAAGCGCCTCGAAATGCGTGCACGCGCAACCGAGGCGATGGCGTAAGGCATGAAATGACATGGAAATGATATGCAAACATGCAAATGAAATTTTAGCACTGAAATATAGGGGAAAACAGTCCCGAAACATGGCGAAAGTACACCCGATGCATGGAATGATCCCGAAATGCGATATTAGGCGCCCGAAATGGCCTATAGCTATGCAATGCATGCACAATATGGACATGGAATGAAAATACAGTAGCAAGAAAACCCCAAGACAAGCATTTTTCAGTCATAAAAAGGGTTAATCAGCAAGCACACATAGGTCTAGGCAAGTATGCAAAAATGGCCCCGCAAGAGGGGTATTGAAGCAAGTGATACATGCGATGCCCAAATGAAAAAGTACCCTTCTACAACACTGATGAGGGACTAAAAATATGAACATTTACAGTAGATGACATCCCCCAACTCAGTATGAAAACATGCTAAAAATGTCATGCAAGAACTAGGATACATAAGGCCATAACATGAGGTACCCCAAACATTCATCAAACCAGCAAAGACCCTTAATGAAATATGTCAAAAAGATCAAAATATGACTCTTTGATGATGGCCGAAAACAGAAGCTAGATAAGCTTAAAAAAGCATGCAAAAATGGGGGCCAAAGAGGGATATAAAGACAAGCACAACATGGAGACCCCCAACAAGGTTGATCCCTTCTAAAATGTTGTAGAGGGACACAAAATAAACTTACTCACAGTTCATGACATGCTCCAAAACAGACTACATGTAGGTCAAACAAATCATGCAAATTTACGGTAAATATGAGAGATTATGAAGCAAGTGCATGATAGAGAGGCCAAACATGGTTGAGCCCTTCTTCAATGTTGAAGAAGGTCTCAAAATAGGCCCACTCATAGTTTACATTATGCTCGAAAACAGATCACTCATAGGCTAGAAAAAGCATGCAAAATATTGACATACAAGATGATATTGAAGCAAGTGCACCATAGAGGGCTCAAACAGGGTTGAGCCCTTGAACAAACATGGAGAATAGCTCAAAATAGACCTAGTTTCAGTTAAGGTTGGAGCCCAAAACAGTAAGCAAGTAGGCTTAATAAATGAAGCAAGAAAATGCTACAAAAGAGGGGAAATCTACTTACCCTTGAAGACCAATACTTTTGCTACCTCTTGGCTTGAGGAATGTTGCTTCTAAGCTCTGAGAACCTCTCCTTGCTGCTGGAAATGGAGTGGTGATGGTGGTGCTTGATGATGATGAAGAAATGGCACCAAACTTGAGAAGAATCAAAGAGATGGAGATGGATATGAGTATGTATGCTCAAAGCAAGTCTTCTAACTCTTGAGGGAGGGAGAGAGAGATGTATGCATGCAAGGAAGGTGTGCCAAAATGTGTGAAAGAGTGTAGGCCTTAAGGGATTAAGTTCCCTTGCATACAAAATATCCCCCCGAAATCAGATATTTTGGGGGATACAGCTATACAGCTATGAAACACACCTCCCAAGAAGCATGGCCGGCCTGCCACTTTTGTTGCAGGTGGCCGGCCGGCCGGCCACCCCCTATGGCCGGCCGGCCAAGGGGCAAAAATGAAACACTGAATTTCTGGCCGGCCACCACATGTTGGTGGCCTCCAATGTGTGCTGAACAAGACCCTGTGGTTCAAAAACTGACAACTCTAAAACAAGAGAGAGAATAGGCCACTTTAAAGAGGGTTCAAAAGGGTCAATTGGAGTTATTGGCCGGCCATGTGTTTTTAGGATCCTCCCATGTGTGTACAACACAAATATGTGGTTTTGGCTCGAAGAAAATGGCCCTAGGGTATTCAACATTAGCCCGGAAGTGAGAAAAACGGGCGCCGGGGGCGCCGGAGGAGCATAACTGGTCGCTGAGACAATTGCTGGCTCCCACCCTCCATCTTCCTGGTGATCTTCCTGGTGATAAAACAGAGGTACCTGCCAAAAATGAACGAAAATCGATGCAAAACGAATGCTCGGGGACCAAAACACGCAGTTTGGGGTCCCGAAAATAGGCTGTTAAGCACCGAAAGTGGCATTCGGCGAAAGTGGGTATCTAAGACCCCAGTGTCCCTCGAAAGGGAGTAAATGAGATGCATGCCAAAAACCAGAGGAATCGGAGATGGTTGGTAGTCCCGAACCGAGGCACACGGCCTGACGGCTCCGAAACGGGAACCGGGCTCCGAAATGGGCAAATGGCCTACGGCCACAAAATGTAGCCCACGACACTGAGAGATGGTCTACGGGACCTCTCCCTCCCCTCAGGAAAGAAAACAGAAAACCGAGTCCGGTTCGCAAACCGAGGCAAGGCACAGAAGAGAGCTCGGAAGTCCGGAGGCAGGGCGCACGGCCGCGACTCTGAGACTTCTGAACGAGCACAATATGCAACATCACCGAGCGCTCAATCGGTGACATCTGAGTCTTAAGGTCGGTCAAAAATGGGATGTCTACAGTTGCCCCTCTTTGACAGAACTCGAAAGTCACAAGTGACGGGAGTGAATGTCAAAGCCCAGAGACGACCCATTTTTGACAGGCGAAGACTTAGACAATCATACAAATGAACAGAGATATGCGCCGGCAGGCGTGCCCGTAGGCAGGGGGTGGCAAAATGCAAAGCGACATGCACAGAGCCAAATGATCATGCAAATGCAGCAAGCTGTAATGAGGCAAGTATTCGCAATAGATGCAACAGTTTTAAGCAAGAATGCAAAGCAACGACTACATTTCATGCAGTTAGGAATGCGGAGAATCATTCAATTCTCGTCGCGTCTCACACGGAAAAGATACGATACCTGCGCGATTCGTCTGGTCGCACCAGCCTCAAATGAACCGTACATACAATATCGTGCCTGCAAAAGAGAGAAATTTAACAAGAACAATATGCTAACAACATATATTCAATGTGATTCCTGTGGTTCCAAAAGTTTGACACAGGCAGTGTCGGCGAGTGAATGCATCGCAATACGAGAAAGGACCACGTGTGACAACGCATGTTCAAGCACAGAGGTATGGTACACCAAGAAATCATGCATGACAATGCAAAATGTTCATGAGAATGCAAGTTATATGCAAAACAATGCAAAATGAGCACGAATCAGGGTGCTCGTTTGTTGCGAAATAACGAGTAAGAAAACGCGCATTTCGGCGAAGGCAACTCGATCGCGGCCTCTGATTCACCTCCCGGAGAGGTTACAACATGTTCAAAAAGGATACACCTTGATTTTGATGAGTAATGATGAGAACATGTCAGAAATTGCAGCTGAAGTTCTGGCGGAGCAATTTCGCGCCAGAAAGTACACTTTTCTTGAACTTTTTCAGGTCCGGGAACTCCAATCTTCCTCAAAATTGGCAGAGAGCTAGGGGGGAGGTGGGGGACATGGCCGGCCAAGTGGTTTGCCCTAGGGAGGCTGCCGGGCACCTTCCAAAAAGCAAATGCCGGCAGCTAGGAAAGGTGGCCGGCCGGCCACCTGCACACAAGTAGGGGCAATTTTGTCTTTTGCCTCATTTTCTATATATATCCTCATCCATTCAATCCAAGACCACACCCACAGCCGTGGAAACTTCTCCTCTTGCCTCCCAAACCATTTTTTCTTTCAGATCTGCACTTTATACGCGCTTTTCAGCCTCCCACGCAAGTTGTTTTCGCGAAATCTTTCAGTTTTAAGCACTTTGAGTCGATTAAATTTTGATTTCGGGGCTTCTTTTCTCATTTTCACCACTTGAGGTAGGTTTGTCTTAATATTTGGAAGATTTTCTCAGGAGTTGACTTTTGTTGACTTTTTCCAATTTTGGCTCATTTTTGCTCATTTTTGCAGATTTCTTGAAATGGCGGGTGATTACCCTCATGGTGGAGGTCCTCCAGGTGCCGGGGATGATTTTGATATCATGGCACTGCCCCCGAGAGTCCGCCCTTTTATTCCCGGGAGATACGCCCCCACCGGTACATATGCTTCCGCGGGCCGTTTTTTCGTCGTTTCACTGAGTTCAATGACCAGGCACCCGGGGATTTACTTCTGCGAGAGCCGGAGCAGCACCTCTCTCACGAAGCACGAGAGGTATTTTACTTTATTTCCTGCATTTTTCGTGCACTTTGTAGCCTTGCCATGCTTGAACACACAGTTTTAGCTTATGACATAGTACTTTGTTTGCATTCTGAACATGTGACTTAAACACTTGAATTGCTGAACACACGACTCATCGATTGATTGATTGTGAATGCACGGTATACATTAGTTAAGAATTTGAACATACGGCTCATACACTGATTTGTCGAACACACAGCCCGAATTTGAAGGTGAGCACACAGCACACACCGACTAAGAGTAGAACACACAGCCCCAATTCTGATTTTCTGAACACACAGTTCTAGTTAATGGTGAACACACAGCCCACACTGATTTTCTGAACACACAGCCCAGGTCGAGGGTGAACACACAGCCCACTAATTTTTCTGAAATTTGAACACGCAGCCCAAATACCAAGTTTTCTGAACACGCAGCCCAGATTAAAGTGAACACGCAGCCCACTAATTAATGATTTGAACACGCAGCCCAAAACACTGATTTACTGAACACGCAGCCCAGATATAAATTAAAGTGAACACGCAGCCCACTGATTTCGATTTGAACACGCAGCCCAAAACACAGATTTACTGAACACGCAGCCCAGATATAAATTAAAGCGAACACGCAGCCCACTGATTTCGATTTGAACACGCAGCTCAAAACACAGATTTACTGAACACGCAGCCCAGATATAAATTAAAGTGAACACACAGCCCACTGATTAAGATTTGAACACGCAGCCCAAACACAGATTTACTGAATACGCAGCCCAGATATAAATTAAAGTGAACACGCAGCCCACTGATTAGGATTTGAACACGCAGCCCAAAACACAGATTTACTGAACACGCAGCCCAGATATAAATTAAAGTGAACACGCAGCCCACTGATTAGGATTTGAACACGCAGCCCAAAACACAGATTTACTGAACACGCAGCCCAAATATAAATTAAAGTGAACACGCAGCCCAAAACACAGATTTACTGAACACGCAGCCCAGATATAAATTAAAGTGAACACGCATCCCACTGATTAGGATTTGAACACGCAGCCCAAAACACAGATTTACTGAACACGCAGCCCAGATATAAATTAAAGTGAACACGCAGCCCACTGATTAAGATTTGAACACGCAGCCCAAACACAGATTTACTGATCACGCAGCCCAGATTAGAAGTGGACACGCAGCCCACTGATTAGGATTTGAACACGCAGCCCAAACATAGATTTACTGAACACGCAGCCCAGATATAAATTAAAGTGAACACGCAGCCCACTGATTAATGATTATTTGCACACTGCTACTTCATTTCATTTGCACACAGCTCATTCATTTCATTTGCACACAGCTCATTCATTTCATACTGACACATGCATTCATTCTGAATGCAGGTTGGCTCTCGTGCCGTACAAGGATACGGCTCCACTGCTGCGAGAGAGTGGTACGCCGAGCTCCCGGAGGCTGTCCGGGATTTGGTTGACGCAGCAGGGTTCGGAGCATTCTGCATGGGATTATCACATTGTCCTGCCAGTAGGACATTGTTAGCTGCTTTGGTGGAGAGATGGTGGGACACCACCAATTCTTTCCATTTTTCTGCCACTGGGGATATGACCATAACCCCGCTGGATTTTGCCGTACTCACCGGCCTAGACATAGGCGGTTGGCCCATACCTTATGACGAGGATATGGGAGAGTGGGAGGCCGCTTGGGTACATCTATTGGGGGCTCGCCCACCTGTAGACAGAGCTTCCGGGAGAGTCTGGTACACTTGGTTCTCTTCCCGTTTTCGGAGGCCGGAGATGGAGCCTGAGTCTCCTGAGGAGATTGAGCAGTACACCCGAGGTTTCCTCATGTTCCTCTTTGGCACCACTTTGTTTGCTGATAGGGGGAACACTGTCGGGTTGTACCTTCTGAGTGCCCTAGTGGACCTATCACAGGTCAGTCGGTATGACTGGGGTGGCGCTGGCCTGGCTACCCTCTATTGTTACATGAGTGCAGCCTCTCGCGGGCGGGGAGACTTGCTCGGCGGCTATTGGAGAGCCTGGGAGGTACGTTCTGTCCTCTTGATTTACATTTCTGCTCCTCATTACTTGTTCATTGCACACACGGCGCACTTTGCACTCTGTATTCTGCCTTTAGCACTTTGTATTCACATTCTGCACTGCTTTTCTCAGCTATGGGTGTACGTATATTTTCCCACATTAGGCCCGGAGATGTAGGTGGCAGGACTCCTTATGACTCCGTTTTCACTGGTATTCGAGGGCGAGCACCGACCGAGACCTCGAGAGACTCTCTTCGGCCTGGGACAGTATTTTGACACTGTTCGGACGACAGAGGTATTTCAGAACTCTCAGCTCCTTTCATTTTCATCTTTGATCTGCCCTGTATATTCCTGATTTCTGATTGATTTATGCACTGGCTATTCGCAGATCACTTGGCAGCCCTGGGCGGTCTTAGGCGACGGTCTCCGATATCAGTATCCCGGAGGATCGGGTAATTCCCAGTATAGGTTCCTGCTCGAAGGACCAGTTGGTAGGGCATGGTTCCTGGGGGAACGCTTTTTGCGCCAGGTGTGGGGGTACGATTCTCAAGACCCTCCTGCTGTACCTCCAGCCACTATGCGGACTGCGGATAGACTCTCTACCCAGGAGGTCACTAGTGCTATGCAGGGCACCGATGCTTTGTTATATCTCATGGAGGGGGACTACGCCACCTATCGTCGTATATATCTGATGCCCCCCTTGACGGGAGTGCGTGCTCCGACACTGAGGCCTACTGATGTACCATCTTCGAGTCGCGCCCGTGCTACGGATATCCCCTCCTCTAGCAGGGCTGGTGCATCTAGGGGTAGAGGTAGTTCGATTCCTCCGATTCCTCCGTCTCTTTATCATTCTGGGTGGCCAGACATGCCGACCGTGTTGACGAGTTGGCGGTTCGGGACTCCTTACCAGGTCTCGCTAGAGCCTCCTCTTCCTGACCACAGATATGTCAGAGACCCTGATTCAGTCGGATATTTGGACATCCATTCCTTTACTGATAGTTTTGCATTTGTATCTGTAGCCTCCAGTTGAGTACATGGATGAGATGCTTGGGATGCTGGCCACATTCGAGGGCATGATCCTACGGAGGGAGGCACAGCTAGCCATCATGGGCATGCATGTACTGTCCATCTTTCCCGTATTTAGCATATTTCTGATAACATACTGGCTTTGAACATTCTGCTATATTGATAGTCTGTGTAGAGCACATCTGACACACACCTCACTCACATATTGTACTTGCATCTGCTTTTCATATTTGAACTGATGTATTTGAACTTTTCACTTTCAGATGCCTCCCGTATATGCTCCGTCGCAGGCCAGGCCACCCGGGCCTTCTCAAAGAGGTCGAGGTGCTGGGCCGTCTAGGCCCTTTCGAGGAGCTGGGCCATCCAGGCCTTCTCAGGGAGCAGGGCCATCTAGGCCTGTTCGAGGAGCTCGAGGGGCAGGGTCGTCTCGCAGACGCAGGGCACCCATTATTGAGGAGGAGGAGGAGGAGGTCGCAGACCGTGAGTCAGAGACATCCGCTGGGGAGGGAGGCTCCGGTCTTGGTTCCGGGAGTGGAAACGAGGCTGAGGGGGATCTGCAGGATGATAGCTCTGACCCGGATGGTGATGATGGTGCAGAGGTTGTCCCGCAGAAGAGGATGAGAGGGCCTCCTCATTCCCGTTCCCGAGGATATTGATGCTATTTCCTGCTTTATTTTACTTTTTGCTGGTAGTTTGTAGCACTTTGCATATTGTTAGGCAGTTTTATATCCTGTAAAACTTGTACCTTTATTTTGTTGTAAAACATGATGGAATGAAACAGCCTTTGAAAAGATGTTTGTATTTGAAATTCTTAGCATCGCAACGCATCATTTTGCACAAAAATGGAATCGAATGGGAATGTGCCTTGTGTATTTACCAGGTCAGGTAATGAACCGACGCAACAAATCAAACAACTCGACTCACTAAGACGTAACAGAATCTTAGCAAGTTTACAACTCGATAAGCAAAATACAACAATGTTAACGACTCGATAAACAAGAATCAACAAAAACGCGTAAACAAAAAGTAAACAAAAGGGTAATAACTCAAAACACAAAATGCGACAGCTCGACAAAACTTACAACTCGATAAACAAAGCAACAACTCGATAAGCAAAATACAACAAAGCGTACTTCGGACGAACGATCTGGATGAGGGAACGTGTCCAAAACTAAGAGAAATGGAGGCCTTCGACATCCCCGATGCGTAGAAATGCCTCAAACTTTCTTCCGGAGGGCAAAACAGGACCAATGCATGGCCGGCCACATTTGCTTTTGGGGATTGGAGGGTGGCCGGCCGGCCAGGTTTTTGAATCAAGGGTGGCCGGCCTGCTAGAATAGGTGGCCGGCTGTAACAAGCCCGCGGGGGACCTCGCTACAGCTCGGACTCTCCTTTTGTTTTGTTGCGGTTCTAAATCTGAACCAAAGAGTCCAACTCTGGCAAATCGTTTTGAGAAAAACAGATTTTTTGAAAAGAAGTGCCAAACATGGACTGCTTTGCCAGATTACAGAGTCGCCACCTAAATATTTTTAAAATGGGAAATTTAGGAAACCCTGACTCGGTGCCGAAGGCCACGCGTCCGTCATCACCAAATGTCTTGGCTCGGGAGCTTGGGTACGATCGGGGAAGGTCAGCTATGAGCACCCCCTTTCGCCCGGTCCGAAGACCGGCCTCTACTAACCGTGATATCCAATTTTGAAAAACGTTACGTGTTCTTATTCCGGTTATTAGCCTAGAATTTACTATGTTATGCGCGCAGCAAACAAGTATAGACTAGGTTGCCTAATTCGCAAATAATCATTGCATATCCGTTTGTTTTGAAAGCGTTTCGGGTTTTGCTACTCGCAAGTATGCCAAAACACAGATTTCAACGAGTTTTCCAACTCAAGCAACCCAACCTCCACCCACAGGCATTCAAACAGTTTAAGTCACATAAGCACTTAGCCGCATGGTAAGCATACTGTCATGGCGACATTCACACACATGTGGTATGCTAAAGCGTAAAAACTTACATCGTACTCCGTGCCAAAACAATAAACTAGTTAGCAAACATGCATGCCCTAGTTCATGTTAAGTGACTAATGCAACACATACAGCATGTAATTAGGATAGGCTCGGCTAACCCTAAAAATGGCATGTGAAGTGCACTTTATTTTGATGCACGTATTCAAGTTGGAATTGAAAATACGATGCAGTTGGTATGATGTACCGAGCCCGGTGCATGTTTAGACAAATGCATGGATGCACACATGCGTTGCATAAGGTATGCTAAAAATAAACGTGCCCTAATCTACCATCATAAGCAGGTAAATAAAAGGGAAGAAAGAAGTGGGGGTTGGAAGACATACACACACTCACCCACACTTATTACAAATTTGCCCTCGCTCGGAGGGATCGAAAGAATAATACAAATAATTAACTACGCAAGCTAATTAAATTACAAATCCATTAAATTAATTAAGCAGATTAATTAATCTAATTAAAGCAGTAAACCCCTCGGGGAGAGGGCCGGATGCGGCGCGTGTTCGGGACTTGCTCGGAATCGCGCTACCATGCAAAGTCTGCCTCTGTTTTCCCTGCTTCCCTCCTCTGAGGACTGCCAAAGTCTCAGGACTGCTTCCTTGAATCATGGGGATCACCACCGGCTGAGGGGAAACACCACCGGCTGAAGTATGTGGCCACCGGCACTGAATTCATCCATCGGCCATAAGTAGACTGCCGGTCGGCACTAAATACTGCCGGCCGGCACTGAATGTCTGCAGAACCTGCAACTCACAGCAGCAGAGGGCAAAAACTTGCATGGCAATGCAATTCAAGCAATTTGTGCACCAATCATGCCCCTTATCATATTTGTGACTCAAAGGGACACGTGCCTCGATTCTCGGGCCACCAATCACGCATTTCCATGCATGATGGCCCAAAGAACCAAGTATGCAACTTTTATGTCAAATGCATGCAAACCAAACAAACAAAACAAGGCCCAATTCCTATCACCAAGTCAAGGAACAAGACATGTATGCAAGGTGCAATGCAACCTAATCATGTTAGCTATATGCAATGTGAACAATGCAATACACTTATGTAAGCATACAAGCAAACATGAGATAAGCATGCAAGCAAGCAAATGATGGTCTTAAACATGACTTAGGCAACTCTAAATAGGCCTAAAATCAGTGGCCAAAATGCCCAAAAATGAAGGCCAACACACACACACACATGCATATGTTTAAGACTTAACACTTAGGCGCTAAGTAAGCAACCCTCAAGCACACTTGAAAGGGGATATCATGGACAACTAGCATGCAATATAAGCTCTGAAATTGCACAAATAGAGATGCCAAACCAACTAATTCAAGCAATTAAAGCATGCAAATGGCCCAAGCACTTAAGGCTCACCAAAGAGGCAATGAACTACACTTAACACAACCATACATGGCATGTATTAGGCGACCCAAAACAGAGTTTTAACACATAAAACTAAGTCCAAAAGACCACCTAGATGGCATCTAATGGTTTAAATTAAAAGGCATGCACAATGCACTCCCAAGGAACATACAACATGAGCTCTTGAAACATCAAAGAGGCATGCAAGGCAAACATATGAGCATGTTAAATGGACTGAAATAACATGGCAAATGGTCTCAAACCATCGAAATGATGCAAACAAGGCATGCTACACATTCATGCTCAAGGCTAACAAGCCTAAAATGCAAAGAGGCTATACTAAGCATGCCAAGACCAACCCAAACACTTATGGACAGACCTAAAACATGTCAAAATAAGCACAAAATCTTCACAAAGTCAAGGCCAAAACATGCTTGAACAAGGGCTTACATCCTAAAGCATATTAAGGCATCAAAGTGGCATTACATGGCAACTATGCTAAGCATGCATAAGGGACCAAAACCAACACATAGCAATGTTAAATCATGATATCCTAAGCATGAATAACAGTCCACACATGCTCAACACACACTCAAGCACAATGCTCCCTCAAGAGGCAAAACTTGCCCTTTTCAAGGACATCAAGGAGAGGGGGTGGCCCTCTCCTTCTTGGGACTTCAAAGCATCATCTTCACCACTGAAATCCCTCAAGATTTCAGTGGTGAAGAGACCCCAACACCAAAATCCCGGAGCTCTCACAAAATAGCACAAAATGAGGCTTTTCAAGGCCTAAGGGTGGTCAAACCCTCCCAAAGCACAAAACACTCTTAACCAACAATAAAGAGGACCAAAAAACAGAACTTTTATGTGTTGATCACCAAGCACAAAAACAGTTCTAAGCTATGTAAAAATGGAGTGCAAGAATGGGGAATAAAAGACTAGTTTCTTACCCTTGAAGCCTTTCTTCAACAATGGTGGTTTTGTTGCCTCCTTGAGCTCCAAACCAGTCAAAAACTCCAAGAACCAGCCCTTAGAACCTCAGTAACCAAAGGAAGGTGAAACACTAGGTGATGAGCAATAGTAAGTCACAAACACCTAGTGTACAAATAAGAGGGAAGAAGAGAGATAGGATAGATACAAAACTTCTAACCTAAAACCAGAGCTTCTTCTCTGTCTAAAATGTCTAAAAAACAAAACTTCTTCCAACCTTGAGCCAAGAGAAGGGAGCCTTCTCTTATAGGCAACAAACTTACAAGTTAAGCTAACCAAAGGGCTCATCCCTCCATACACGTGTATGGAGGGGAAACAAATGCTATAAAGCTGCTGAAAATATCTCAAAAAGCAACTGTAACAGTAGTCGGCAGGGCAAAATGTCATTTTGCCAAAATTGACTGCCGACCGGCACAATATAGTGCCGATGGCAACACCAACCAGCCGGTGGCCTCTAGCCACTGCCGGTGGTGTGTGGGGATGCCTCACAAGGCATTCCCTGCCCCTCCAAGGCAAAGCACAAGTGTTTGGTGCAAAACCAGACACAAAACGGTCAAGTTCGGAGATCCTGAGGCAAGGCGCGTAGCCGAGAACTCCGGGAACTCCAAACGAACACGAACATGGATAATCACCGAGTGTTCCAGCGGTGACGTCCAAGTCTTGAGGACGGTCAAAAATGGGGTGTCTACAGTTGCCCCTCTTTGACAGAACTCGAAAGTCATAACAATGACGGGAGTGAATGTCAAAGCCCAGAGACGACCCATTTTTGACAAGGCCGAAGACTTGGACAAACATACAAAGCGCAAATGGTTGAACTCGCAAGCTGCCTACGTATCCCTTTAGGAATCAAACCAGCGTAGTTCAGGCACAGGCATACAAGCCGCAGATAAGGTATGCGCCCGTAGGCGGGGGCAAGATGCAACTGACGATGCAAAAGGCCGAGCATAACTTATGATCATGCAAAGGAAGCTGTAATGAAGCACACATGCGACAGTTATAAGCTAGCATACCCAACTACACTACAATGCAGAAAGGATGTAAGAGAATTATGCAATTCTCAATACGTCTCACTCGGAGGATACAATACCTGTGCGGCTCGTCCGGTTGCACCGGCCTCAAATGAGCCGTACATACAATATCGTGCCTGCAAAGAAAGCAAACTTAACAGGTACAATATTGTTAGCAACATGCATGACAATGCAAAATGAATGCATATAATACAAACTATGTATAAACAATGCAAATGATAATGCAATGCAATTGAAACAATGCAAACTACATGCAGGGCAATTGAATCATGATTCAATCGTGAGCGATTCGAAACCACACAAATGTCAAATAGGTTGATGGAAGTAACAAGTCCGTCTACCATAGAAAAGGTGCCGCAACCCAAACCAACATACCAGCGTGGAGTAGGCGCGATACACATGCAGAACTATGAGTGATGTAGACGGACACAAGGACAAGTATTGAGTGGATTGACATAAGTGGGGAAACGACCCGCTGGGGAGGGAATAATGATCCTAATGCCGGACGCAATAATTACACTACAATGCAATGGAAATGGATACAATGGATATGGCACGCGGGCCAAACCGAATCTTGCCTAGGAAAGGCATGTACGCATACGAACCGCGTCTAACACAGAAAATGTGCCGCAACCCTCAAACCAAGCTCATCAAGGAATAGGCGCGTACACAAAAACGTGCTTCGACGTGAAAAGTAGGGGCACATACCAGACCAAGCTCAACCTGGAAAGGCGCAAGCCATAGATGGAAGTGATGCAATGGATGCATGCAAACTACGATGCAATAGAAATGGATATGGATACAATGGATATGGCACGCGGGCCAAACCGAATCTTGCCTAGGAAAGGCATGTACGCATACGAACCGCGTCTAACACAGAAAATGTGCCGCAACCCTCAAACCAAGCTCATCAAGGAATAGGCGTACACAAAAACCGTGCTTCGACGTGAAAAGTAGGGGCACATACCAGACCAAGCTCAACCTGGAAAGGCGCAAGCCATAGATGGAAGTGATGCAATGGATGCATGCAACTACATGCAATATCTACAAATATGCAATGAATGTAAATGCAATATTTACATGGAAATGCATGATGATGCACTATATACTAGATGATACATGACATATGCATGTGTTTACAATGATGCATGACATATGCATGTGTTTTGTTTTTGGATTTTTTTTGAAATGCATGACATATGCAGTATTTACAAATGATGCATGACAATGCACTATGATGCAACGACTATGATTGCAGCTTTCCCTATCTTACCAACAGGGCGATATACTAGGTTGGTTCAGTATCCAGAATTGAGGCGTAGACACGCCGCCTCAACCTATGGGGCTTCCATACAGATTTCAAGCCGAGGGTACACCCCCTGGGTATTTAAACCAGACTTTAGTCTCGGAAATCCCGAACCTTTGCGTTCTAGGCATGAGCCGTTCAAACTCTAGTTTTCACCGTCCCAGTTGGTCTTCTAGGAACTCACCGCAAAAACAGAGGGTGGCTTTACCAGACCACCGGAAGTCGTTCGGGCACGACAAACACCAAAGGAATTGCACCTTCAGAGGATTTAAGGTCTCCTAGACCGTGATGCAATGTATGCATGACAATGCATGTTTTCTTGTTTGGAATGCAGATGATGCATGATGTTTTTGAAATGCGCGCCAACGCGCGGCTTTTGAGATGCATGCAAATGCAATGAGGTGTGCACCTTAATGCACTGAAGGTCTTGCACCTCCCAAGGATTTAAGGTCTCCTAGACCGTGCGTGTTTAAGGTCTCGCCAGACCGGGGGCATGCATGACGATGCAATGTATAATGCAAGTGAGACACATGCATGCCAGGGAGGAATGGAAAATGATATGTAAATGAGACACGCATGCCTCAAGGATTGAGGCACGCGTACCCCAAGATTTGAACTGAAATGTAGATCAAAGGATGCATGACAATGCGAAAGAACTAAGTGCGTAACAACGCACATCTTTCAAAATGCACCGAAGGTCTTGCACCTTCCGAGGATTTAAGGTCTCCTAGACCGTGCGTGTTTAAGGTCTCGCCAGACCGGGGGAAACAAATGAGGTGCGCAAGATAGCGCGATGAAATGCATGCCAAATGCAATGAGGTGCCTTAGTGCACCGAAGGTCTTGCACCCCCCGAGGATTTAAGGTCTCCTAGACCGTGCGTGTTTAAGGTTCGCAGACCGGCGGAAAAACAATGAGTGCGCAAATAGCGCGATGAAATGCATGCCAAATGCATGAGGTGTACCTTAGTGCAATCGAAGGTCTTGCACCCCCCGAGGATTTAAGGTCTCCTAGCCGTGCGTGTTTAAGGTCTCGCCAGACCGGGGAGAAAACAATGAAGTGCGCAAGATAGCGCGATGAAATGCATGCCAAATGCAATGAGGTGTACCTTAAGTCACCGAAGGTCTGCACCCCCCGAGGATTAAGGTCTCCTAGACCTGCGTGTTTAAGGTCTCGCCAGACCGGGGGAAAACAAATGAGGTGCGCAAATAGCCCGATAAAACAAAATGAGATGCAAGATGAGGCACGCTACCTCGGATGCAAAATGCAAAATGTAATGCAGATGAAATGCAAAGCGAGGCACGCATACCTCAGATGCAATGGAATGCAAAATGAGGCACGCGTACCTCATTGGATGGAAAATGAAATGCAAAACGAGGCACGCGTACCTCGAGATGCAATGGAATGCAAAATGAGGCACGCGTACCTCATTGGATGGAAAATGAAATGCAAAACGAGGCACGCGTACCTCGAGATGCAATGGAATGCAAAATGAGGCACGCGTACCTCATTGGATGGAAAATGAAATGCAAAACGAGGCACGCGTACCTCGAGATGCAATGGAATGCAAAATGAGGCACGCGTACCTCATTGGATGGAAAATGAAATGCAAGTATGACACGCATGCCACACGAAAGTGCAAAACGGTGCAAGTCGCAAGGGACGTGCAAGACGGCGCGATGCGACGTACCGAACAATGTGATGGATGCGTGTAACGCACATGGGGCAACTTTTGAATCTTGTAAAAGACAAAAGGATACAAAAGGATACAATCTTTGCTTGAATCTGAGTGCCACGCACAGAAGACACGATCCGAGGTCAAAACGGAGGCCGGTTGAGCATCGGGGATTCACTTTCTTGCACTTTCTTGAGCTATGAAGACCAGAAACTTACCCACATGGCCTAAACAAGGCTGTAGGAACATCACCGGCTGGACTAGGTGGCCACCGGCTGGCCACCGGCTGCATAAAGTTCCACCGGCACAATATTGTGCCGACCGGCACAAAATAGTGCCGACCGGCCAAAAATGCCTGATCGGGGGCAGTTCTGCCATTTCACCACGGGTCTTTTAAAAATAGGGTTTCTAACCCTATTTTTTCACTTCTTGACGCCGAAAATACTCTCTCCCTCTCTCTAGAGCCTTTCCTCCCTCTTTTCTCCGTTTCTTCGCGTTCCAAGCCCATTTCGTCGCCGGATTCGCGATTTTCTTCGCGTTTCGGACATTTTCCACCGATTGAAATTCCGTTTCGGAGCGTCCTTTGCTATTTCCACTTTTTCGGGACTTGTTCCCCTCGCTTTCCTCTTCATTTCCGTGCCTTTCCATCTTCCGACCTTTCCGGCCATTTTCGGCTCGCTCGGGGTTGACTTTTTCGGTTGACTTTTCACATTCCGGCTTTTCCGGCCATTTTCTCACTACCATTGCCATGGCTGACGATGTTCCACACGTCGGGACTCCCCCGGATCACGAGATGGATCCCGGGGTCGAGCTTCTCCCGCTGAGCGGAGTCCGTTCGATCCGGCGACCTACGCCGGCGATCCATGTTCTTCACGGACTGACGCAGTTACTGCAGCTTCGCTGACATTATGACGACTGGCCGATCTGCTACGACACTACAGTTTCGCAGTTTCGACATGCTTGGACGCTTCTGCTACGCGAGCCTACCTCTCACCTTTCCTTCGGCGCTTCCGAGGTAACTTTCTTTCTCTGCTTTAATTTTCTGCAATGTAGAACTGTTAACTGTCAACTGCCATAGCTGATTCGGTTCTTTGACTGCTTAGTTCTGATACTCTGATGCATTTATATTGTAATTGATCATAAACAAACTTGCAACCGGTTATCTGTTTAGGACTCACACGCGCACACACTGCACTAGCCTGAACCACTCAAACCACGGCACACACCGTATTCCACTGCAAATACCGACACCTGTACCCATTTGAATCTGATAAACTTGCACACATGCCGAATTTGCCCTGAACCACACAAACACGCTGACGCATCACACGTTGTAGTTCTAAAAGCATACCGACACCCGGTACTTGTTTGAATCCGATAAACTTGCACGCATGTCACATTTGCACTGATTTACTGTTTCTCAAAACTGTACACTTCATATTGCTTTGCAACTATTTGTTTGAAAACAGGGAGACTCCCATACCATCCGCGGGTATGGGAATACCGCTGCTCGTGAGTGGTACGGCGAGCTTCCCGACGCCGTTCGCCATATTGTGGAGCAGGCCGGCTTTGGTTCCTTTTGCAGGGGACTTTCCAGGCTCACGGCGTGCAGACCTCTTCTGGCCGCTCTGGCAGAGAGGTGGTGGGACACCACCGATTCATTTCATCTTTCTGCAGCTGGGGACATGACGATGACCCCTTACGATTTCTCGGTGCTCACCGGCATCGGGGTAGGGGGTGATCCGATCCCTTTGACATCGATATGGATGAGTGGACCGCCGCTCAGGTCTACCTCCTTGGCGCGGCACCGCCGCTCTTGCGCGCCCCGCTACGTCAGGTATTCTTGGTTCGAGGTGCAGTTCAGGGTCCAGCCCCTCCTCGTTGACGCAGCTCCGATGACCCGGAGGCCGTGGAGAGATATGCACGCGGCTTCCTGATGTTCCTATTCGGGACGACTCTCTTCGCCGACCGGGCGAACACAGTGCCTCTCTGTCTCCTTAGCGCACTAGTGGATGTCAGAGACATTTTGCGTTTTGACTGGGGTGGTGCCGCTCTGGCCACCCTTTACGGATACATGAGCTCAGCTTCTCGCGGCAGTGGACAGCTGCTCGGAGGTTACTGGCGCGCTTGGGAGGTACATTTCCTTCCCGCTTTACATTTCTGCTTTACATTTTCTGTACTCTGCACACTGCACACACTGTAGTCTGCTTTACATTGCTGTATACTGTACACACGGCACACACATACTCTGCTTTACACTTGCTGTATACTGTACACACGGCACACAACTCTGCTTACACTGACTGTACACTGCTCACACTGTACACAGATACTCTGCTTTTACATTGCACAACACACGGCTCTGCTATTTCTGCTTTCTATTCTGTATTCTGCTTTATCTGATAAATGCACTGGTATTTATCTTGCAGTTGTGGGTTTACGCCTACTTTCCTAGGCTCGCTCCTGTACCATGCAGAGACCCCTCTGGTCGTCCCTTTCTCACGCCGCTTCGACGGGAGGTGCGTGCGGAGGCCCCGGGAGACCTTCAGCTTCTTCCGCCGCTACTTTGACACCATCACCCCTGCCGAGGTATGTTTTACTTGCAGTTCATTTAAGCTTCGTCTTTTCACTGTATATTAGCAATAACAGTAGGTAACAACACTGTATTTCAATTTCAGATCACCTGGCAGCCTTGGGCTCCACTGCCAGCCGTGGCGCGGGATCGGTTTGCCGGCGCCGTCGATACCTCACGTTACCGGATTCTGCTTGAGGGCCCGGTCTGTCGGGCTTGGTACCTGGGCGAGCGTTTCTTGTGTCAGACCCTAGGCTTGCCTGAGCAGATAGTCCCGGTGCATCCTCCCGAGCACATGCGGGATACTGAGCGCTTCACTGCCGAGCAGATGGCAGACTATACTATCGGCTGGGAGGCAGACGGTTTCAGAGGCGAGGGCGACTACTCAGAGTACGTCCGGACCTTCATCATGCGACCTCTGAGTGGCGGCCGCCGAGTAGAGAGAGGGGGACCAGCAGCGCCAGCGGCTGGAGCAGGAGTTGGAGGGGGAGCGCCGAGGAGGGCTCGAGTCCGCGGCAGGGGCGGAGTTCAGCGGGGGCGGGGGTCCGGTTGGCCTGCTCTGCCCGCTGCATTGACTTTCAGGGGCAGGGTGGGGCGACCTATCAGATCCCTTTGCTCCTCCACCAGCTGACCACGAGTTTGTCGGTGTCCCCGACTTGCCTCCGGTATGTATTACTGCATTCTTCATCTTGCACTGTTATTTCATTTCAAATTGTTTGATATTCCACAGAATATTGATGCATCTGATACTTTTGCAGGCGTCTTCTGAGTACACCCGGCAGTCATTGGAGATGAATGCCTCCATGATGGGGATGCTACAGCGGACATTCGACCTCCTGCCCTCTACAGCATTCCGGTATGTTCTTTCTGACCACGGCCTCCAATCATACACAAACTGCTTTACATAATCTGATGCACAATTCAACATCTGATAAACTGTTCACGGCATTTGATACACTGTACTCATACACTGTACTCTGCACTGATTTACTGCTCACGGCATCCACATACACTGTACTCATACACTGCATTCTGCACTGATTCACTGCTCACGGCATTCACATACACTGCACTCATACACTGCATTCTGCACTGATTCACTGCTCACGGCATTCACATACACTGCACTCATACACTGCATTCTGCACTGATTCACTGCTCAATATATACTGATGCATTTGTCTTTCATGCTTTTTCAGCCTCCCTTCCAGATTCCCCCGGTGGGTGGCGCTCCAGCTGGACCTCCCATTTCTACTCGGGATGGCAGAGCATATCCTCGTACCAGAGGGGGGCGCGTTCATGTCGGGAGCAGCTCGCGGGCTCCGGTTCCGGATGATGAGTCCGAGGCAGAGACAGAGGCAGAGGAGACTGATGATGGCTCGGACTCGAGCTCAGACGGTGATGCCCCTGTGGTGCCCCTGTTGATGACGCTCCTGGACCTTCGTCCAGGAAGAGGACCAGGACAGATTGATGACCCCGGAGGCATTTTTGGCATTTGATACAGATTTTTGCTGTTTTTTCTTCCTTTTTTGCATTTTCCCTTTTGTTAGTAGTTAGGGTACTTTGTACTGCCGCAGGCAGATTTTGTTTCCAAAACTTATGTATTGAAAAGATGATATGAAATGAAACAAACTTTTTGTCTGAAAAAGCGTTTACATTTGTGTATATTTCATACCTTGCATTGCATTGCATCATATTACACCTCCAATGTAAATGATATTGATCTGTTGTCTGAAAATTGAGCATTTGCACTATGATAATCGGATAACCAACCAACTAACAGCAAACAACTCATACAAACCACTGCTCAACTGGACACACAGCCCATACTCTACTGGGGATTGATCTGCATACAGCTCATAACACAGCTCTCGGCTCATTCTGCACACAGCAAACCCTGAACAAATAACCCAATCTGACAAGACGGATCAGAAAACTGAAGCGGTTGAAGTTGAAACACACTCGGATGTCCCAAATTTCCTTTTCTTCTCTTGCTTCGCACGAATGTAGAGAATGGCACAGCATCCTGAGCACAAACGATTTTTTTTGAAATAAAGGGGTTTTCAACCGGGGTATCGAGCCTACCACAGAACACAGCGAGACAGACTCAAACGGAGAAAGAAAAGGCACACGACCTAACACAACGAGACACGCTCGGAGAAGACTCAAAGCCGAAACTCGAGACCGACAAATCAAAAGACACGACACACGGACATGTTTACAAAGGAGAGACCTCGAATCTCGGGGAGCCAGTTCCTTCGGGTATTATTTCCCACCCTTCTGATTTGTGATACTCACATCTCTCGGCCCTCAGGCTCGGTTTTTCTCTCAAAACCTCTTGCTCACTTTTCTCTCCGCTTACTCCTCTCTATTCTTTATTCTCTCATTTTTCATCCCTCCCCAGGGTGATTGATGGATGAATAGAAAGTCACAGGTTCACACCCAGCACTGTTAGCTCACGGCTATTTCTTCTGGTGAATAGGGTGCCCTCTTGGCAAGCATGTTGCGGGGGAAAGACAGAACCTGACTCAACTGTGCCCCTAGTTCGTCACTTTGACCATTTTTTCTTGTTTTTTTTTTTAAAACAGTTTTGATCAAAATGAGAGTCAGATTAGCACACTTATTCGATTTTTGATTTGAAAATCATGCGAATCAAGCCGTGAGCACTGAAAATTCTCCTTTTGGGTCCAAACATGGTCCAATTTGAAAATGAAACAGTTTTCGAGAAAATAGTCAACCTCAGTAAAAAAAATTTCAAAAACTATTTTCGCAAACAGTCAACGCTCAACGAGCGCGGAACTTACCCTCGAGATATGCAACCTTGGATCGGAGGTAATGGCGAATTGCCCCTGGCTTAAGGGGGACAAGGCAACGGAAAGTTGCCCCTGGTTTGGATGGTAACTCAGGGCAACTTATGGCAATGCATGGCAACGGAAAGTTGCCCCTTGTTTGGATGATGCCGCGGCACATTGTAAGCCAGTCCTTGTTGACGACGATCGGACCCTCGGACGCGGAGGAGGCGGAGACGGTTTGAATCAATATCTAGACACAGTCACCTGGAAGGTGTTGGTGGTTGGACGTCAAGAGGAAGTTGATCACGTAGTTCCCGGTTGCTTGTAATTGAGACTCTGGATTCGGAGGAGGCAAAGGTGATCAAAACCATGACATGGACTGAGACGCTATGGAAGCGTTGGGGGCTGGACTTCAAGATGAAGTTGCCTACGTATCCCAAACATGGGAATCAAGCCTTACGTAGTTCCGGTTAAGGTACACTCGGGTATTTTAACCTTCACTGTTTAGGCTCTAACTTTTGCCAAGGCGCCCAATGCGGGTTTTCGACCTTGCGAGCTATGTTTTTTCTTCTTTTTCAATTCTTTTCATTTCCTTTTTTGACTTTCTCTTTTTTGTATTATTTTTTCTTTCTTTTTGTTCTTCTTTTTCTTTTTTTTCTCTTTTTTTTCTTTTCTTCTTTTTTTCTTTGCTCTAACTTTTGCCTGGGCCGCCCTTCCGGTTTTCGGTCCAGCGAGCCTCTCAAAGGGTAAAAGTGTAGCAAGCCCATGCCAAATGGTTTTGAGATTGAGGTCCTCTGTATCCAAGAGGGTAACTGTGGTGTTGATTTTCAGAAGAATCCATCACGGTTGCTTCATGAGCTTTGTCTGGTGGGATCTGATCTCCTCGATCTGGCTTTGGTCCTCTAGCTCGAGGGCTGCTTCAAAATGGGCCACACAGGCGTTTCATGGCACTGAATGTTTTGAACGGGTTCCGGTTTGCAACAGATAAATCGAATCTTGAGGCTGAGAGCGATCCTGGGCTACATAATCTCAAGAGCGATTCCACACAGGTCTTCGCAGGCCGCGCAAAACATTTCGTTTTTGAAAGTTTTTTAAGAAAGCGACAAATCGCTCGCGCTGAAGATAGTGTGGAATCAGTCTGAATCGACCAGGATCCTTCTCAGTACTCAAGCCGACAAGCATGATTTCATTCATGAAAGGCTTAGCGGCCTCTCTTTCTCTCAAAATGATCAAAATTTTACAAAACCCGAGGAATTACTTCCCTTCGTTTTCATCACGCAGTGTTTGAAAGGGTTTTTATGAAAACTTAGGTCATTATAACGATGTTCAAGGCACAAGAGAGTAGGCGACATGTACTGTCGTTCCATTCACGTCCTCTGGCACGGCAACTCAAATAGCAACAAGTACGGAACGTGATAGCCACGGCTGTTTCATTCAGATTTGTTGGCATAACTGGCTCCCGACAGAAACAGACTCAAAAAGCAAAAACAACTGTTTATAAGACAAAACGGTGTTTGAGGCAACAACCCCGAAATCACCTGGTATTCTATACAAGAGGGATTGACTCATTACAATTAGACAGACCCTTAAGCAAAAGGACTGACTCAAAACAATGAGACAGGCTCAAGACAAAACAGAAGACTGACTCGACACCCAAGTCAGAATTTACGAAAATTACATTTAGCAGGTGCCCAAAAATGCGTGCCAAACGCTACATCCAAAAATGCGCCGAGCTTTGCCCGCAGGCGGTTCACCTTCTGATTACATACTCGCAGTATCTGTGTCTTCAAAATCCAAGAACTCTGTAGTGACTGACTTGGCCGAGGTGGGTGGGAGGATAACCTCGTTGTCAATCAGATCCTGCACCTCGTGACGGAGGCGAAAACAATTGTCAGTGGCATGGCCAGTCTGCTGGTGGTACGCACAGTACAGGGAAGCATCATGTGTGGCAGGGAGATTCTTCGGTAGGGGTCGGGGCTCCAAGGGTTTGAGATGCCCCTTTTTGGCCAAAATCAAAAGTGCCCTAGACAGAGGCATGTAGAGAGGGTGGAAGACCCTGTGCCCTCGGGGCAGATACTTCGGGGCCTGAGCACTCTTGCTAGATGCACTAGCGAACGGATCGGCGGGAGCGGCCTTGGATTTTTGATCTTTTCCGGATGCAAGGTTGGGAGCGGGAAGAACTGTTTTGGCATGACGGGGCCTATCCCGATTCTCTGATTGACTGGAACTGCCCTCAGGCGGAGTGGGGAAAGCACCTCCACAGCTTTTGTCACAACTGCAGATATCTGTTGCTTGTTCATCCCCCTGGCTTTCAAAGCCTCTACTGCCCACAGCAGTTGTTCGATAGGTCGGCATCTGCCTTCATTTTACCTTTGTCTCGGACCTCAGCCTGATCCAGGATTTGAGTTGGTGTTGACATGTCGTTGTTATAACTGGAGGCCATCTCTTCCGAATATTAACCGGACTTTATTGTTTTAAGCAGTAGACGCACAAGAAATGAAATTGAATGGAATCGGATAATTTGGAAATGGTTTATAAGGCAGAAATTTGTCGAAAAGGAGGCGAAGGCGATTAAATGGTATAAAAATCGGACAGGTTGTCCGGGGAAGGATGAAAAAAAAAAAAAAAAAAAGGGCAAAAGGGGTGCAACACGAGGACTTCCCAAGTGGTCACCCATCCTATTACTACTCTCGCCCAAGCACGCTTAACTACGGAATTCTGATGGGATCCGGTGCATTAGTGCTCGTATGATTGCACCCGAAGGTTAAACGCCAATTTACTGTTTTATGCAGTAGACGGACAAAAAATGAAATTGAACGGAATAGGATAATCTGGAAATGGTTTAAAAGCGAGAAATTTGTCGAAAAAGAGGCGAAGGTGATTGAATGGGCTAAAAATCGGATAGGTTGTCCCGAGAAGGGTGAAAAGGGGTGCAACATGAGGACTTCCCAAGGAGTCAACCATCCTAGTACTACTCTCGCCCAAGCACGCTTAACCACGGAGTTCTGATGGGATCCGGTGCATTAATGCTAGTATGATCCCACCCGAAGATTAACCACAACTTTATTGTTTTAAGCAGTAGACGGAAAAAAAATGAAATTGAATGGAATAGAATAATCTTGAAATGGTTTAAAAGCGAGAAATTTGTCGAAAATGAGGTGAAGGTGATTGAATGGCTAAAAATCGGACAAGTTGTCTGGGGAAGGGTGAAAAAGAAAAAAGAAAGGGAAGAAAAAAAAAGGCGAAAGGGGTGCAACACAAGAACTGCCTAGGGGGTCACCAATCCTAGTACTACTCTCGCCAGAGCACGCTTAACTACAAAGTTCTGATGGGATCCGTTGCATTAGTGATGGTATGATCGCACCTGAAGATTAACCGCGACCTTATTGTTTTAAGAAGCAGACAGACAAAAAATGAAATTGAATGGAAGGGGATAATCTGGAAATGGTTTAAAAGCGAGAAATTTGTCGAAAAGGAGGTGAAGACAATTGAATGGGCTACAAATCAGACAGGCTATCCGGGGAAGGATGAAAAAAAAAAAAAGGGGCATAAGGGGAGCAACATGGGGACTTCTCATGTGGTCACCCATCCTAGCACTACTCTTGCCCAAGCGATCTTAACTCCGGAGTTCTGATGGGATCTGGTGCCTTAGTGTCGGTATGATCGCACCAGAAGATTAACCGCGACTTTAATGTTTTAAGCAGTAGACGGACAAAAAATGACATTGAATGGAAGAGGATAAGCTGGAAATGATTTAAAAGCGAGAAATTTGTCGGAAAGGCGGCGAAGGCTTTTGAATTGGCTAAAACTCAGACAGGTTGTCAAGGGAAGGGTGAAAAAAAAAAAAAAAGTAAAAAAAAAACGGCAAAAGGGGTGCACCAAGAGGATTTCCCAGGGGGTCACCCATCCTAGTACTACTCTCGCCCGAGCACGCTTAAGTACAAAGTTCTGATGGGATCCGGTATATTAGTGCTGGTAAGATCACATCCGAAGATTAATTGCGACTTTATTATTTTAAGTAGTAGACGGAGTAAAAAGGAAATTGAATGGAAGTGGATAATCTGGAAATGGTTTAAAAGCGAGAAATTTGTCGAAAAAGAGGCGAAGGCGATTGAATGGGCTAAAAATCGGACAGGTTATCCACGGAAGGGTGAAAAAAAAAAAAAAAAAAAAAAAAAAAAGGGCAAAAGGGGTCAAACACGAGGACTTCCCCGGGGGTCACCGATCCCAGTACTACTCTCGCCTAAGCACGCTTAACTGCATAGTTCTGATGGGATATGGAGCATTAGCGCTGGTATGATCGCACTCGAAGATTAACCACGACTTTATTGTTTGAAACCGTAGACAGACAAAAAATGAAATTCAATGGAAGAAGATAATTTGGAAAAGGTCTAAAAGCGAGAAATTCGTCGAAAAGGAGGCGAAGGCGATTGAATGGGCTAAAAATCGGACAGGTTCTCCGGGGAAGGTGAAAAAAAAAATAAAAAAGAAAAAGGGGTGCAACACGAGGACTTCCCAGGGGGTCACCCATCCCAGTACTATTCTCGCCCAAGCACGCTTAACTGCGGAGTTCGGATGGGATCTTGTGCATTACTGCTGGTATGATCACATCCGAAGATTAACCACAACTTTATCGTTTTGGGCCGTAGACGGACAAAAAATAAAATTGAATGGAAGTGGATATTCTGGAAATGGTATAAAAGCGAAAAATTTGTCGAAAAGGAGGCGAAGGCGATTGAATGAGCTAAAAATCGGACATGTTGTCCGGGAAATGGAGAAAAAAAAAAAGGGCAAAAGGGGTGCAATCGGAGGACTTCCCAGGGTGTCAGCCATCTTAGTACTACTGTCGCCCAAGCACGCTTATTTGCGGAGTTATGATGGGATCCGGTGCATTAGTGCTGGTATGATCATACCCGAAGATTAACCTCGACTTTATTGTTTTAAGCAGTAGACGCACAAAAAATGAAATTGAATGGAGTAGGATAATTTGGAAATGGTTTATAAGGGAGAAATTTTTCGAAAAGGAGGCGAAGGCAATTGAATGGGCTAAAAATCGGACAGGTTGTCGGGGAAAGGAGAAAAAAAAAAAAAAAAAAAAGGGCACAAGGGGTGCAACACGTGGACTTCCCAGGGGTCAGCCATCCTGTTACTACTCACGCCAAGCACGCTTAACTGCGGAGTTCTGATGGGATCCGCTGCATTAGTGCTCGTATGATCGCACCGGAAGATTAACCGCGACTTTATTGTTTTACGCCGTAGACGGACAAAAAATGAAATTGAATGGAATAGGGTAATCTGCAAATGGTTGAAAAGCGAGAAATTTGTCAAAAAAGAGGCGAAGGTGATTGAATGGGCTAAAAATCAGACAGGTTGTCCCGGGAAGGGAGAAAAAAAAAAAAAGGCAAAAGGGGTGCAACACGAGGACTTCCCAGGGGGTCACCCATCATACTACTACTCTCGCCGAAGCACGCTTAACTGCGGAGTTCTGCTGGGATCCGGTGCATTAATGCTAGTATGATCCCACCCGAAGATTAACCGCGACTTTATTGTTTTAAGCAGTAGACGGACAAAAAATGAAATTGAATGGAATAGGATAATCTGGAAATGGTTTAAAAGCGAGAAATTTGTCGAATAGGAGGCGAAGGTGATTGAATGGCTAAAAATCAGACAGGTTGTCCGGGGAAGGGTGAAAAAGAAAAAAAAAGAAAGAGAAGAAAAAAATGGCAAAATGGGTGCAACACGAGAACTTCGTAGGGGGTCACCAATAAAGGTACTGCTCTCACCAGAGCACGCTTAACTGTGAAGTTCTGATGGGATCCGGTGCATTAGTGCTGGTATGATCACCCCCGAAGATTAACCGCGACCTTATTGTTTTAAGCAGTAGACGGACAAAAAATGAAATTGAATGGAAGGGGATAATCTGGGAATGGTTTAAAAGCGAGAAATTTGTTGAAAAGGAG